>OZ023066.1:23105200-24305200 GCA_963992785.1 Tenthredo livida
TGAGAAAGGAGGAGGGCTGCACGCAGGGTTAGATGTTGTTCGATGTTCCTGCTTATCGAGGGACTTCGGGCGGTATGAAATAGTACAAAACAACCGAGCGAGCGTAGCGAGCGAGCACAATTATTAGGTGGTCAAGCAAAATTTTACAAAAAGTAGTGAAATCAACCCCAAACAGCACCTTTGGTGCAAAAACCTTTCGCCAAGTCCATTAATGTGTAATAAAGTACGTTATAACGTAAAGAAGGCAGTAGATTCCCGAGGGAAATAAAGTGACTCAAGGTGCAAATAGAATGGTTTGAAGAAAATTAGTAATATTTGAGAAAATACAACTGTTGAGTTTTAGGTCTCGAACAAGACTATTTACAAAACAGAAGTTCGTCTAGCAACCGTTATCATTTGTTAGTGTACAATTCGCATGTTTGAGACTACTAGACCGTATGCGCTAAATATATCGGGCTTTACCCTTTTTTAACACTACTCCCCCCCTAGAGAAAGAGTCGACCCGACTCTTCAAATAAAAAAGAATATGCAGAAAAAGGTTTAAAAAGAAATAACCGGTCCAGTAGTCGCAAAATGAGTGTGTGTGTGAATTCTTTTGGGAGAGTGGGAGCAGTGGCTCAAGAATTTAAAAATTTCCCAAAAACTATCCGACATTTGTCCCTACTCTCAAGGGAAACCACAGAAAATCTTGAGGGGATAGTATAGCTTTGTCTTATCAAAGTGAGTAATTTCAGTATAAAAAGTGTTCAATCCTCCGTCTTGAAGAGTCGCGGTAAAATTCAACCTTGTGGGGGTGTCTGGAACACTGGATGCCGCCTGGGGGGTAAGACCGGTTCACGATCGGAAGACGTCAGGAGGCAGGAAAACGGGAAACGGGAATCCAAAACCATGAACCGCTCCCAGGAGGATTCCAAAAATTACAGCAAAACTGCACACCCTAGAGTGGAGGACAAATGTTAGTTTCATGGGAAAGGGCTAAGAGGTCAAGGTATTGGTTTGCTGAAGGCCTAGTTAAATATAGTAAAGTAAAGGAAAAAGGATAAAATTGGAACGATCTTATCTGGTCAAGATCATTTCAGGTTTCTTGGAAAGTAGTCCAGGGACGGACTGTGGGTTCTTTAGCCTAATCCATTCTTTTTGCGGATGTTGAAAACCTATCATCTCTTCAAATAAATCAGAAAAAATCTGAAAATAGCTTTGTCTTATCAAAGTGAGTAATTTTAGTATAAAAAGTGTTCAATCCTCCGTCTTGAAGAGTCGCTGTAAAATTCAACCTTGTGGGGGTGTCTGGAACATTGGATGCCGCCTGGGGGGTAAGACCGGTTCACGATCGGAAGACGTCAGGAGGCAGGAAAACGGGAAACGGGAATCCAAAACCATGAACCGCGCCCAGGAGGATTCCAAAAATTACAGCAAAACTGCACACCCTAGAGTGGAGGACAAATGTTAGTTTCATGGGAAAGGGCTAAGAGGTCAAGGTATTGGTTTGCTGAAGGCCTAGTTAAATATAGTAAAGTAAAGGAAAAAGGATAAAATTGGAACGATCTTATCTGGTCAAGATCATTTCAGGTTTCTTGGAAAGTAGTCCAGGGACGGACTGTGGGTTCTTTAGCCTAATCCATTCTTTTTGCGGATGTTGAAAACCTATCATCTCTTCAAATAAATCAGAAAAAATCTGAAAATAGCTTTGTCTTATCAAAGTGAGTAATTTTAGTATAAAAAGTGTTCAATCCTCCGTCTTGAAGAGTCGCTGTAAAATTCAACCTTGTGGGGGTGTCTGGAACATTGGATGCCGCCTAGGGGGTAAGACCGGTTCACGATCGGAAGACGTCAGGAGGCAGGAAAACGGGAAACGGGAATCCAAAACCATGAATCGCTCCCAGGAGGATTCCAAAAATTACAGCAAAACTGCACACCCTAGAGTGGAGGACAAATGTTAGTTTCATGGGAAAGGACTAAGAGGTCAAGGTATTGGTTTGCTGAAGGCCTAGTTAAATACACGGAAAGAATTTTCGTATGGTGGCGCTGTTTATCTGAAGAGCGCGAGCCTCTGAAGCGTTTTGACTAGCAGACCTTCGCCTGTAAGAGCGCTCCTCCCACTTATGAGAACGTAGCCACACTAATGTGACGATCGTCAAGACTTTAGTGTGGCTACGATCTCACAAAGTGTGGCTACGATCTCACAAGTGGGGGGAGCGCTCTCACCGGCGAAGGTCTGCTAGTCAAAACCACGAGAGGGCCGCGCTCGTCAGATAAACAGCGCCACCATACAAAAATTCTTTCCGTGTATAGTAAAGTGAAGGAAAAAGGATAAAGATGGAACGATCTTATCTGGTCAGGATCATTTCAGGTTTCTTGGGAAGCAGTCCAGGGACGGACTGTGGGCTCTTTATCCTAATCCGACAGCAGCAAACCGAGCTGCATATTATGCACTACAGCGAAGACGGGCCAGAGAGGAGAGACTGAGAATCGATACGGAGCGGCGAAATCTGGTTAAATTATTATACTGGATGGTAGAGCCAAATAATTTTGTTCACTTTCGTGATTTCGTTCATAAGATGTGATAAATGTTTCACAATGATTTGTTCTAAGTTACATATATGTATGTAGTAGAGATACACGTGAAATAACATTTTTCAAGGTTTCCAAGGTTTTCAAGTTTTTTAAGATTATTTCTTACACCATTTCTCCATTTTAGTGTAAAACGAATGCGTTTTGGTACTTACGTGATCGAAATCGACAATAGAGTTGCGCTACAGAGTCCCTTTTCTCGTTTTCGGTGCACGGTTAATCAAGAGACTCGGTAGTCTCGCGCTAAGTAGATTGAAATAAAAATTTTTTCAAGCGCGAGACTAAACGAGTCTATCAACGTCAACGAGTACATACCCGAGAGGCAACTACCCTAACCTGTACCGCGAACTAGTATCTCCGTTTTTTTCCACCTCATAACATACGCGAATTGAAATATGAAAAGCTTTCATTTGAGCCCTAGATCGATTAAATCGGTGTCCGGATGCTGCGATATAATTAACTTCAAATTCTGATACCCCGTTTCCTCGTAAAATTTTTCGTTTTCGTTTTCGTCGTCGTCAGACCAAGATTCAGCCAATTCAAACCATTCCCATAAAAATCACTAGACGGGAAACTACACAAAAGTTGTATAGCGTGGCGTAAGTACGAGAGTCACGAGGTGGATGGCGCTGGTATCGCAGACAGAAGCCGTCTGGAATACTAGCAGACGCGTGTTGTCATTATTTCATGTTTTTAAATCCAAATAAAGGAAATAAAAGAAAGTACAAGCAATGCTTGGTGCAAAATTTGAAGGTACAAAAACTAGTGAATACCTCCCAAAAGCCACTTAGGTGCGAAAACCTTACACCAAGTACATTTAAGTGATAGCCACCAACAAAAATGTTTCGATAGGTTAATTATCTTAAATCCTACGATCTTGAGCTCTTGAGGTTATGCGAATCGACTGACGTGTAAAATTCATAGTGATAAATAGAATAATAATTGTGAACGGATAATTTTACGATAGGCTTACCTTGTATGACACAAGACTGTTAGATGACTATTAACTGACTATTACCTCTAAATTTTATTCACTTATACATTGTAGATTCGGCTTATTTCCATTCATGAATGCAATTATCGGAGGAAACGGTGTTTCGGGGATTCAATTTTCTAGCAAGTCACCGCCTCAGGAAGTCTGACAATAGAAAACCAAGAAAAAATGTTGAAGTTGAAAAATATCAGGATAGCATGATTTGATATAAGTAACGGCAAGGAGCCAGACCAACAAAGCCGAGTTCAAACGTTGGATTGCAACAAATTCCACTTCAAGCTCGATGTTAGGCTCATTTCTAGAGGCTCGTCTGCTCGGACCTAAACTGTGAGCCAACGTTATGTGTAGGATTTCAACGAGTTCTATATTTTATCTCGGTATCCTCTAGTCCAAACGAGACTGTAAGTCGACGTTGTGTGTTGGACTACGATAGGCTTTATTCTACACTCCACGTCAACGTAATGCCTTGACCTTCGGTGAAGATAATTCTTTAATCCATGTTTTACAATTAGCTTAGATTCTCCGCTCAGAAGCTCAATCAAATTCAGATTAGTGCTATCACGACAAATGGTGAAAATGAAAATACTTATTCAATATTAAAGAAATGATCGATCGACTCCCTCTTTCTCAGATGATAGAGATTCTGATTTATATTTATTTATTATTTGTAGACTCAGCGTATAATCATTTAGGAATGGAAATATTGGAAAAAAATCTTTCTTATGGATTGTTTAATCTTGTAGCGGGTCGCCGTATAAGACGTGAGGATGATGAAAGATAACGCTTGGACTGCAAAGTATCGGTATAGTGTGATTTGATACGAGAAACGGCAAGAGTCAGACGAAGAGAGCAGAATGCGAGTGTTTGACTTCATAAACTTCCATTTCATGCTCTACGCTAGTCTTGCATGAATAGGCTCAATTCTAAATATTATTATACCTTCTGTTCAGACCCGAATTGGAAGTTGACGTTATGAGTACGGGACGCGTACATGTTCTTTTTGTAGAGGACCTACGAAAAAAACTACCTACGAATTGCAATACATACATCTGATATTTATATATTTAATCATGAGCAGCAACTATAACCCTGCGTGCAAGTAACTCCGCCATTGCTGGTCCCAGGCCCAGATGAGACAGGAGGAGGGCTGCACGCAGGGTTAGATGTTGTAGGTATAAAAAATTATCGTAGTGAAACAATTTGTAAACGCTATGATATGAAAGTACATTACGCGTCAGTCTACAAATTTGAGACTTGGGGAAAATTATGAGCACACGCGTGCTCGTTGCTGTTGACGTTCCTGCTTATCGAGGGACTTCGGGCGGTATGAAATAGTACAAAACAACCGAGCGAGCGTAGCGAGCGAGCACAATTATTAGGTGGTCAAGCAAAATTTTACAAAAAGTAGTGAAATCAACCCCAAAAAGCACCTTCGGTGCAAAAACCTTTCGCCAAGTCCATTAATGTGTAGACTACCAAAACATAATCAAAAGTTGTGCTCGTTCGCTCGCTGCGCTCGCTCACTCGATTGGTTGATGATTAACAACATACAAAAGCATTGAAATCAGATACAACTGCCAAGTACCTGTAGAACAATAAAAGTTTGGAATTGAAAAATTTTTTCACACTAAATAACGTTGTACTCGTTCGCTCGCTGCGCTCGCTCACTCGATTGGCTTATGATTATTGGTTGAAAAAAAAATTCGGATGAAGAAATTGAAGAAGTCAACATTTATCCAAAAATATTCATAACGAAAAAATTATTTAAAGAAAATTTTTAAAGAAAATTTGGAGGTAGTGGCACTTGGCGGGCCTTTTATAGAAAAAGAACTATGTAATATCGATCGCGACCCTGTCAATGTCATCTGATGGTTATTCAAACATTGGTCCGCCAATGTACCACGGACTCCAAATTTTCTTTAAAAATTTTCTTTAAATAATTTTTTCGTTATGAATATTTTTGGATAAATGTTGACTTCTTCAATTTCTTCATCCGAATTTTTTTTTCAACCAATAATCATAAGCCAATCGAGTGAGCGAGCGCAGCGAGCGAACGAGTACAACGTTATTTAGTGTGAAAAAATTTTTCAATTCCAAACTTTTATTGTTCTACAGGTACTTGGCAGTTGTATCTGATTTCAATGCTTTTGTATGTTGTTAATCATCAACCAATCGAGTGAGCGAGCGCAGTGAGCGAACGAGCACAACTTTTGATTATGTTTCGGTAGTCTACACATTAATGGACTTGGCGGAAGGTTTTTGCACCGAAGGTGCTTTTTGGGGTTAATATCATTACTCCTGTAATTCATGTTTTAGTAAAATGGAATGATCCGTAATAAATACCTCGGCCAATATGTGTGTAAATACAAAAAAAAAAAAATGATGCTCCATTTGCATGTGTAGTTCGTATTAATCATCCGTTATTTACATCTCGACAAATATGAACAGTTCTGTAAAAAGCTATTTCAATATTTGCTGTATAATGTATAGCTAAAAAAATTCCAGTAATTAATTGAATTATTAAACATAATCCCAATAATTACCCGAAATTTCATAAAGTAGAAATATTTCTAGGTGAAGGTAAATCAATAAATGAGTTATTAAAAATTTTGATAATTTGGTTAGAAAGGCGAATAGGTTTATTCATTAAATATTTTTTCGTAGGGGTCCTATATTTATATTGGTAATTTTTACTACAATAAATAAAGTTAATAAAAGATAATTAATGAGTATTAATATAATTTGATTTGAGGGTAGATTGTATAATTTATTTATTGATATTTTTAAAATATAAAATTGTTCAGGGTTTAAATTTGAAAAGTTTATTGAATCTGAGTTAAATATTGGATAATATTTTATATTTAAAATTATTATAATAATCAAAATTATTATTAAATAATAAAAAATAATATTTTTATAATTTTTATTAAATATAAATTTTTGATTAGATATTAGTCTTGATACATAGATAAATAAAATGAGTATTCTTCCAATTAAAATTAAAAATAAAATATATGTATATCAAAAATTAAATCTTATTATTCCTGATATTAATGAAATTAAAAGTGTTTGTAAAAGAAGAATTAATCCTATAGATAGGGGTGTTTTGGAAGAATAGAATATAATTCTATTTATGAAAGTTAAAATTAATAAAATTTTCAAAATACAGAAAATAGTTTATATAAAATATTAATTTTGGAGATTAATGAAATAAATTTAAATTTATTTTTCTGAAGTTTTAAAAAAATTAAAATTTTTTCATTGATTTACAAAATCAATATTTTATATAAACTATTAAAACTTATAATTGGAATTTATTTTATTGATTATATATATAAGACACTTGTATTTTTTGTTTGGGCGGATAAAGTAAACGAGAATAAGTTTCTCTGTAAACAAAGAAAAGGAAATTTTTATTCACCTTTTTAACATCTATTAATTATGCTATTTACAATCTTACCTGTAAACAAAGAAACGACAATTAAAGTTTACAATTATCACTTCTCTATTTACTCTACTACTTATTTAATAATCTTTGTTCTGTAAATTGCACGTGTGCTCTCTCGCGTATTACATTGTCTCTGCGTTTCTCCCTAATTCCTCTAGTCATCTTCGCTCCATCTGACGGTGATTAGAGTAAAAGGCGCGTGGGGCATGAAAAGCGCGGCATCTTCAAAACTAAAGAGAGTGAACTTTCTTTACATCTCCCCCTCCGAGGGTGAAAATTCGTACCATTTTCAGTCTTCATCCCGGTCCGATGTTGGAATTAGTTTTGTTACATGGAAGAAACCGGTTTCTTGATTTCGTTTTCCTGTTTTTATTCTATATATTGAATCTGATATCCTCTCTATTATTTCAAAAGGTCCAATTCTCAATTCGTCTAACTTCTTTCTGTTTAACTTGTTGCCATTTTCGATGTATACTAGGTCTCCTGTGTTAAACAGGTGGTTTTTTCTATTCTTGTCAAATATCTCTTTGTTATACTCGTGTGATTTTTTTGTTCTTTCCAGAGCTAGTTCTCTATGTCTCATCCAATCTTCTTTATTGTTTCTTCTTTTCATTTCTTCAGGTAAAATGCTGGTATTTGTGCCATCTAATAAATACTTAGGCGTAAATCCAGTTACCGTGTGCTCTGTTTTATTGTATTTATCGATACATTCTCTGGCGATCGTTGTCCAAGCTCTTTTTTCTTTGTTTTCATTCATCTTACATCTTGTCTTGTTGACTATGGTTTGGTTTAGCCTCTCGTTCAGACCATTGGAGAAGGGCGCATTGACGGCCGTGAAAATTAGTCTCACGTCGTTCACTTCCAGGAATTCCTTAAATTCTCGTGAGTTTATCCCCGGATATTGGTCTGTGAGTATTGTTTCAATTTTGTCCGTTTCCAGCACTTCATTTACCAACTTGATGAAGTCCGTTGCACTCTGGGTTTTCGATATTGAGATAAACGCATATCTCGTAAAATGGTCCACCAGCAAGTGGAGGTATCTTTTTGTTGACCTTTGTCCTCCGAAGCCCCCAATGGTATCAATTGACATTATCTCGAATGGTTTTGATGCCGGTCCCAATTGTGACATCACACCATATTTTGCTTGCCCTCTGGATTTGTTCTTAATACATATCTCACAATTTTTACAAATTTTTTTTATATTTATAGTCATGTTTTTAGCTGTATAATACGGACATACCCTATTCATCATTTGTTTAATCCCTATATGGCACCATTCGGAGTGTATTTCTTTAATTAATTCTAAACTTAGCTTTTCAGTTAAAACTATTTTTTCTTTATTTCTAACCTTTTTATAGAACACCCCATTTTTTTCTATTAATTTTGTTTTGATTTTCTGCAATGTTCTATTTTCTTTTTGATCTGTTTTTATCTCTTTTACTTCTATTAGATTAACTATTTTTAGCATCTCCTCTGTATTTTCGAGTGGTTCTAGTACCGGATTCCTGCTCAAACTATCTGCTTCCGCGTTATTTTTTCCCGGAATATATTTAACTTCGAAGTTGTATTGTGATAAATAGTAAGATAACTCACCGAGTTCCTCGTCGGTTCTAGCTTTTATATTCATGTTTTCTAACGGCTTGTGGTCTGAAAATACTGTGAATTTTCTCCCAATTAGCCAGTGTTGCCAATACTTGACCGCTTCTTTTATTGCCAGGCATTCTAAATAAATTGCCTTTTTCCTCTTTTGTGCCTCATTCAATTTTTTCGAAAAATATGCTACCGGCTTTTCCTTTCCGTTATTTTGTACCTGTTTAAACACTGCACCAATGCCTTCTAGTGATGCATCTGTGTAAATTCTTATTGGTAAATTCTTATCAAATATTTCCAACACTGGCTGAGAACATAGTAACTTTTTTATATTTGTAAAAGATTTTTCGCATTCTTGAGACCATATAAACTTTTCATTTTTTCGTAACAGTTTGTGTAACGGGTCTAGCAATATTGAACTTTTCGGTATATACTCATGATAAAAGTTGATTTTTCCAAGAAATTGTCTAATATTCTTCTGGGTTTTCGGTGTGGGAAAATTCTGTATTGAGATTAAGTTATCTTTGACTGGTCTTACTGTATTGTGTTCTATGATGTGTCCGAGGTATTTTACTGATTCTGCTGCGAGTGTACATTTTTTAAATTTTAATCTAAAACCCTCATGTACTATTGCTTGTATTACTTTTTCTATATGTTCTATGTGTTCTTCGAATGACTCTGAAAAAATTAGGATGTCGTCTATGTAATTTTCTGAAAATTCTCTTAAATTGTGCTTTCTTAAGATGTTAGATAAAATCCTCTGGAAAATCGCTGGTGATGTCTTTAATCCGAATGGTAGACACGTCCATTGGAAGTGCCCCTCTTGTGTCACGAATCCTGTTTTCTGTCTATCTTCGATGCGCAGTGGAATTGACCAAAAAGCGGAATTTATATCCAAAGTTGTGAAATATTTGCAGTTTCTTGTTTTTATTATTAAATCCTCTATTAATGGGAATGGTTGAGCTTGTGGTATAATTATTTTGTTCAAATCGCGAAAATCTATACACAATTTTGATCGTTTGTTTTCATCTTTTTTGAAAGCTAGAGTTACTGGTGCTGCGAACGGGCTGTAAGATTCTTCAATTAACCTATTTTCTAATAATTTTGCCACTTGATTTTCAATTTCTTTTTTATCTTCTATGCTACATCTGTACGGTCTCTTACTACAATACTTATCAACTAGTAAGTCTATTCGAGCTTCGTAGTCTGTAACAGTGCCTACATCATATTTATTTTTTGCAAATACTGTGTTATACTTTTCTATCAGTTTTTCAATCTTCTCTTTTTTCCCTATACTGTCCAAGTGATCTAAATTCATTATGAACTCGTCTTCGTTTACATGTTCATTGAAATTTATTTTAACTTCTCCTATTTCTTCATTTCTATCTAATGTATTTATTTTTTTCTCTATCTGTATTTCTCTCTTTTGAGATATTTGTAAGTTTTCATCCTGAATTAGTTTGAATTTCTTTATTATATCTAGCCCAATAAGAAAATCTTCAAAATCATCTTTTTCTACTATGAATACATCTATATATTCCTCTCTCTCAAAAATTTTTACTTTTATGGTTATTAAACCTTTTGTTTGTGTCACACCATTGACTGTTTTTAAAGATATTTTATTCACATCTTCTGTCTCTTTCTTTATCTTAATTAATTTTGAATTTATTAGAGAGACTTGGGAACCTGGATCATATGTTCCGTTTACCTCTAACTTTCCTTCTAATAATGTTTTTATTTTAATCAATGGTGTGATTACCCGTTTTTTTGTTCCGTATTTAAATCTACCTCTATCACTGAGTTGCTTCCAATTACCCTATCTTCATTACCATTTTTCTTCTTAAACCAGCATGAGTCCTCTGGATGATACCTGGTACCTCTGTTCAATTTTTCGCAGTTTGTACATGGCTTCTTCTCTTCGAATTTCTTCTTATTATCTTGTCTTTCCTCTTTCTTTTTCATGAAATTATTTTTTCCTACTAGATTTTCACACTTTCTAATTTCGTGTAGTAGTCCGGTTGAATCTTCGCAGTTTTCTTTATCTATTTTATCTCTAACGAATCCCGGTAATCCTGCTGCTATGAGCATCACTAGAGTCTTTGTACCAATATCCTTGTCCATATCTAGCAGTAGCCTCTCTTTCCTTATAGCATATTCCATCAATGAACCTTCTTTATATCTGTAGGATATGGCATACATTCCTGTACTCCATCCCTTGTCTGCAAATGATTCCAGGAATTTCTCTTTCCATTCGGACCATCCAGCTTCCATCGTCAACGTTGTTAATGTTGCTGAGTGCCAGTCTAAACATGATTTGTCTAGGAATAATCTTAATATCTCGATCATTGTATTATCTTCACTGATTTCAAATCTTCTACATTCTTGCTCAAATGTCTCCATCCATTGTTTTGCATTTGAGTGTTTACATACAAATCTGTCGATCATAAACCTCTCTGTTATGTGTTTCAAATTTAGTTGATTTTCTTTCTTCCGTGTGGATTCTACTATACTTATTCCCACTATCTGGTCTAGATACAAATCGTTAAATATCATGTTACCATCTCGATCAAAATAAGTCTTCTCCATTTCATCTGTGCATGTAATCCATATTATCTTTTCTTGGCCTCTTTGATTAAAGCTCTTCTTTATTCTTTTATAATTCTCTGTTTTTGTCAACTCACTATGGCTACTTGCGAGTCTTTCAGCTTCCGGCAAGACATACTGTTTATTGTCCTGTGTTGTAATAGAGGTTATGACAATCACGCTTGTCTTTCTGTCGTTGGGTGATGCCACATATTTAAATGCGAATTGCAGTTTTTTTGCCATTATAAACAAGTATTGTCGTTTTATAAGACACTTGTATTTTTTGTTTGGGCGGATAAAGTAAACGAGAATAAGTTTCTCTGTAAACAAAGAAAAGGAAATTTTTATTCACCTTTTTAACATCTATTAATTATGCTATTTACAATCTTACCTGTAAACAAAGAAACGACAATTAAAGTTTACAATTATCACTTCTCTATTTACTCTACTACTTATTTAATAATCTTTGTTCTGTAAATTGCACGTGTGCTCTCTCGCGTATTACATTGTCTCTGCGTTTCTCCCTAATTCCTCTAGTCATCTTCGCTCCATCTGACGGTGATTAGAGTAAAAGGCGCGTGGGGCATGAAAAGCGCGGCATCTTCAAAACTAAAGAGAGTGAACTTTCTTTACATATATACATATTATTTTTTTTAGGATTTTTAAGTTTTTGTTTGAATCGATTTCATTTGTTAATAATTTTATTAAGGTTGGAATTTATTGTATTAATAATTTATTTAGTGTTAATTATTTATTTAAATTTTTTTGCAATAGAGTTATTTTATAGAATAATTTTTTTGGTTTTTAGAGTGTGTGAGGGTGTTTTAGGTTTATCAATTTTGATTATGATAGTTCGTGTTCATGGAAATGATTATTATAAATCATTAAGAATTATTTAATAATGTTGAAATTTATTATTTTTTTATTGTTTATAATTCCTTTTAGTTTTATAAAAAAGTTTTGATTGACTCAATTTTATATATTTTTAGGGAGTTTTTTATTTTTATTTTTAGGAAGGTATGCTTATGAATGATCTCATTTAAGATATTATTTAGGTTGTGGTTTGTTATCTTATGGTTTAATTATTTTAAGGTTTTGGATTTGTTCAATAATAATAATGTCAAGAATAATTATTAAGGATAAAAATAATTTTTTTGGTTTATTTATTTTTATAAATATTATTTTATTATTGTTTTTATTTCTTACGTTTAGAGTTAATAATTTATTAATATTTTATTTGTTTTTTGAGTGTAGTTTAATTCCAGTTTTGTTTTTAATTATAGGATGAGGTCTTCAATTAGATCGGGTTTTAGCAGGATTATATTTGTTGTTTTATACTTTATTAGCTTCTTTACCTTTTCTTTTATCTATTGTTTATTTGTATCAAATTAATAATACATTATGTTTAATTATATTTTCTGGAAATAATTTTTTATTAAGTTATTTATATATATATATATGTATAATTTTAGCATTTTTAGTAAAGTTACCAATATTTTTGGTTCATTTATGGCTTTCTAAGGCTCACGTAGAAGCTCCTGTTTCTGGATCGATAATTTTAGCTGGTGTAATATTAAAATTAGGGGGTTATGGTTTATTACGAGTTTTTTTTATTATATTTAATATAGGAATTATATTTAATTTTATATTTATTAGAATTAGAATAATTGGAGGGATTTTTATTAGATTAATTTGTTTATTTCAAGTTGATTTAAAAGCTTTAATTGCTTATTCTTCAGTAGCTCATATGAGAATTTTATTAGGTGGTTTTATAACTTTCATAAATTGGGGGGTATGTGATTCATTTTTAATAATGATTTCTCATGGTTTATGTTCTTCTGGTATATTTTGTTTAGTTAATATTATTTATGAACGCTTAGGTAGACGTAGAATTTTAATTAATAAAGGTTTAATTGATTTTATACCTAGAATATCTTTATGATGGTTTTTTTATGTTCTTCAAATATAGCTGCTCCTCCATCATTAAATTTATTAGGGGAAATTATATTAATAAATAGAATAATTTCTTGAAGATGGTTAATTTTATTTATATTGATATTGTTATCTGTTTTTAGAGCTTCTTATACTTTATTTTTGTATTCTTTCACTCAACATGGTAAATTGAATTTTAGATTGTTTTCAGTTTCTCAGGGATATGTTCATGAATTTTTCTTATTAATATTGCATCGAATTCTTTTAAATTTTTTAATTTTAAATAATGAGTTATTTGTTTTATGAATTTATTTAAATAGTTTAATAAAAACATTGATTTGTGGAATCAAAGATATAAATTAGTTATTTTAGATAATTTTTCTAAATATCTGTTTTATTATAATAATTTTTTTGTTATTAAATAGATTAATAGTATTTTTTACTGGTTTATATTCTTTATTAATAAATTTAAGTTATTTTATTGAATTTAGTATTTTGAGTTTGAATTCTTCTTCTATTGTTATAATTTTAATCTTAGATTGGATATCTTTAATATTTTTGCGTGTAGTAATATTTATTTCTCCTTTTGTTATTCTTTATAGAAAATATTATATAGATGGTGATTGAATATTACATCGATTTATTTGTTTAGTATTAATATTTGTATTGTCTATCGGTTTGATTATTGGGTTTCCGGTCACGAGAAATCTAGCCGGCGAGCATACGTGTGAAAAATTTCGAAACATAAAGAGTATAAAACAACCGAGGAGGCAGGGAGTGGAGTGTGCAGTTAGTGAAAAGCCGCTGCAGCAGTACGCGAAGTGAAAAGGTGGAGGGTGCAGTGACAGAGTGGGAATAAAACAGCAAACGTAAGTGAAAACAAGGCACCACGTGACACAAGCGGTCAGAGAGAAGGGGCAGCCACACCGAAAAGGAAGGGAGTACTCAAGCGAGCGACAGGGAACATAAAGACGCGCGCGCGACGGACGCGGACGTAGTGACGTCACAACAGGAGCGCCACAGTCGGGCAGAAGAGACTCGCATGGAGAAGAAGATAGACGAGAAAGGTGAGTGGGCCGCAACAAGGAAAGAAGTAGAAGACGAGAAAGAAGTGTGGGGAACACCGATAGGGGGCAAAAACGAAAAAAAAAAAGAGAGAGTAGGAAGACCGCAGAAAGCGGAAACGTGGGAGAGAGCCAGATCGGCCTCCGACGGATCGCTACTAAAGTGCTGGAAAAGGAAAAAGCCAGACGCAGGAGAAAACGCGTCAGACGAAGAAGAGAGCGAAAGAATGGAGGAGTTTGAAGAAAGAAACAGCAAAAAGAGCAGCAAAACGGCGAGAACGCCAGAGAAAACAAGCAGCGAAGCAACCGGGAGAGATCCGCAGGAAACACCAAAAACGGTAGATAACAGAAGGGAGGAAGTAACAAAGCGCCCGGAAGATGAGTGGCTGAAACAGACCCTACAAGACATAATGAGCGGAATGAAAAGCATGAACGAAGAGATGAAAAGAATGAGAGAAGAAGCTGAAGAAGGAAGAAGGACCGAGAGAGAAGAGAGAGAGACTCTGAGAAGAGAGATAATAGAAGTAAGAAGCAGAGGAGAGGAAGAAAGAAACAAGCTAGCTGAAATGATAGAAAAAATGGAAAAAGATCGGCACGCAAGAGAAACAGAGGCCGAAAGAAGAAAGGACTGGGAGGAAAGAGAAAGAGACAGGAAAGAAAAAGAAATAACCAGAAGAATAGAGCAAGACAGGAGAGAAAGTATAATCAGAATGAAAAGAATAGAAGACGAGATGGAAAGGAAAGAAAAGGCCGAAAGAAGTAAAAACATAGTAGTAAGAGGACTGGAGCGAGAAAACGAAGAGGAGTGGGAAACCGCAATTAACAAGATTTTAGAAAAAATAACGGTAAAAACGGTGCCCATAACAGAAATAAAGGAGATAGGAAGAGACGGGAGAACCGTCTTAGTCAAATTAAAAGAATGGGAGGACAAGAGAAGCATAATGGCAATGAAAGGAAAGCTGAAAGGATCTAAAATAAGCATAGACGCGGACATGACGAAAAAAGAGATGGAAGTACAAGACAAAATATGGAACAGAGCAAGAGAAGAAAGAAGGAACGGAAGACAAACGAGAGTCGGGTATAGGAAGCTACATATAGAAAACACTCTGTGGGTGTGGGACGACGACACAGAGGACCTGAAGCAGAGAGAAGATTCAGCAACCGAAAGACAAGGAGGTGCTGGCAGGGGCAGAGGTGGAGGAAGGGGAGGAAGAGGGCGAGAATAGGACAGAAACATAACAAAAGTGACAGAACCCGAAGAAGTAGAAAGAAAAGAGAAAAGGCCAAGCTCCCGAAAAAAGGGAGAAGGAAAAGATGAAGTAAAGATAACCTTCTGGAACGTAGCTGGCATAAAGAACAAGCCCAATGACTTCTGGAGGAAGATAGAGGATTGGGACGTAATTGGAATGATAGAAACGTGGACCGAAGAAAAAGACTGGGAAAAAATAACCGGCAAACTGCCGAAGGGATACACGTGGAGGCACTGCCCCGCAGTAAGAAAACACAGGAAGGGAAGAGCAGCCGGGGGCATAATCACGGGAGTGAGAAACAGACTGAGCGAGACGACAATACAAGAAGGGACAACCCAACAAGAAGGAATACAATGGAGAGAGATAGTATGGGAGGGGAGAAAGTTGAGAATAGCAACGATATACATAAGAGACAACGAAGAAGAGACAAGAGAAGAGTTAGAAAAGACGCTAAGAAGCGAGATGAAGGCTGGAATAATCATAGGAGGAGACCTGAATGCCCGGACGGCGGAAGAAGGAGCCGGAAGAATAGACAAAACAGGGACGGAAGGAAAGAGAAAATCAAAAGACAAGTCCATAAACAAGGAAGGGGAAAGATGGGTCAAATGGACCGAGAACTGGGGACTAGAAATCCTAAACGGAACAACAGAAGGAGATGAAGAAGGAGAATTCACGTACGTGGGACCAAGAGGGGCAACGGTGATAGACTACGGAATAGTAAACAGAGAAGCTGAAACCTGGGTGGAGAAATTCGAAGTACTAAGCGGGGTAGAATCAGACCACATGCCAATAAAAATTACACTAAGAGGGAATAGAGAAAGAGAAGAGACAGAGAGGGAAAGCACAGAAGAAATAACCAGATACAAGTGGGAGAAAGAGGACATCAAAAGATACAGAGAAAAGACCGACAACATGGTGATAGAAGGAAATTCGGCGGAAGAAAGGCTGCAAAACATGAAAGAGAAAATGAAAGACGCAATGTCAAAAAGAAGAGCAAAAAGCAATAAAAGCAGGGAGAGCGAAAAATGGTGGGACGAGGACTGCTGGAAAGCAAAGAAAGAGGCAAAAAGAGCGCTAAGAGAATGGAGAAAAGGAAACACAAACAAGCAGGAATATCGAAAGAAAAGAGCCGAATATAGGGAAACATGCAGCAGGAAGAAAGAAGAAGAGAATGATAGGTACCTTGAAGAAATAAGGGCGCTCAAGAGGGAGGGGGACATCTGGAAAATAATCAATAGAGAAAGAAAAAGAAGAACCCGAATAGGGGAGAGCATAAAAGAGGAAAACTGGCTAAAACACTTCCAGGACACGCTAGGAGGGATCGAGGAAGATGAGGGGGAAGAAGCACCGAACAACACCGCGGAAAGAGAAGAGGCCGTGCCCGAAACAGAAATAGAAGAAATAAAGATAGAGGAGCTGGAAAAAGCAATAAAAAAGATGAAAAAAGGAAAAGCCCCTGGAGGAGATGGGATCCCAAACGAGGCCTGGATGTGCGCAGGGGACAAGACGATAGAAAGCCTAAGACAGATAATAAACGAGATCTGGAAAGGAGGAGGGCTGCCAAAGGCCTGGAACACAGGGGTGGTGGTCCCGATCCACAAGAGAGGAGACAGAGAAGAGGTAAAGAACTACAGGGGAATCACACTGATGGACACAGGGTACAAAATATACGCAGAGATCCTCAGAGAGAGACTGGAAAGAGAACTAGAGCAAAGCCAATACATACCAGACAACCAGACGGGATTCAGAAGAGGAAGAGGCACAATAGACAACATATACATCCTCAAACACGCGATAGGAAGAAGACTAGCTAAAGGGAAAAAAATGATCACAATGTTCCTGGACCTGAAGGCCGCGTTCGATCTAATCGACAGAAAGGAGCTAGGTAAAATGCTGGAAAAGGCAAAGATCAGTAAAAACCTAAGAGAAAGAATAAGAGAGATATACAAAGAGACATGGAGCGAGGTAAGGGTGGGCAACAAAACATGCGGAAGCTTCAGCACAACAAAGGGAGTAAGACAAGGATGCCCCCTAAGCCCGACACTGTTCAACCTGTACACGGCAGATCTAGAAGAAACAATGAAAAAAGGACAGGACGGAGGGACGGTAATAGGAAACAAGAAAATATGGACACTGTCCTATGCCGACGACATCGTGCTCATCGCAGAAGATGAGAAAGGTATGAAGGAAATGATGAAGAGAATGGAGAGATACCTCAACAGAAAGAAGCTCACACTCAGCGAAGATAAGACGAAGATAATCAGATTTAGAAGAGGCGGAGGCAGAGAAAAGAAAATAGACTGGAGATGGAGAGAAACAGAAATCGAAGAAGTGAAGAAAATAAAGTACCTGGGCTACACGCTACAGAAAAACAACGGAGACGACGAGCAAATAAGGGAACAAGTAAGGAAAGCAAGAAAAGCGATGGGGACGGTCTGGAGCATCGGAGAAAGGAGATTCGGAGAAGACATAGACAGAAGACTGAAGCTATTCGACGCACTGATCAAGAGCATAGTGATGTACGGGGCGGAAATCTGGGGGTGGAAAGAACGAGAAGAGGTAGAAAGACTACAAGATAAATACACCAGATGGACGCTGGGACTAGACTGGAGGACGCCAGCATACATAGTCAGAGAAGAAGCAAAGACAGACAAGATGAAGGTAGCAGCCGGAAAAAGGGCAATCAGATACGAAGAGAAAGTAAGAAAAGACGAAAACAACGAGATCAGGAAGGAATGCTGGAAACAGATAGCGAAAGAAGACAAAGAAGGGTAACGAGATATGAGCGCGAGAGAGAAACCTACTACAAAGAAAAAGGGTACTCAACACAGGAGATAGAAAACAAAAGAGAGAGGGGAGAAAACATAGAGGCAGAGATGGCAGGGAGGGAAAGGGACTGCCAAAAACAAGAACAATGGGAAAGAATCAGAGACACCAGATATAACCAGGACTACAAACGGATAATGAGGGGCCGGGTCAAAATTCCGAATGTTGAAAGCACCGAAAGTGTGAAATACCGCATAGCAAATAACCGAATTCAAATTTTCGTACAGTGTATAATAACGAGAGGTCTAATAGCCGACAGGCAAGAAACGTAGAATGGTCTGAATGCCGAATATTAACAATACGAAAATCATTTATCATACAGGATATTACACCGAAAGAGTACGCAACCGACAGATAAACATACCGAACAATTGAAATTCCGAAATAAAAATTCCGACAATTAGATCGCCGAACGACCAAAGTTCCGAAAAAACGGATTAATGCAGAGAGTGTAGTTGACCGAACACACTAAGATGGCAGCACCACTACCGTAATAAAATTTTTATGTCCCGATGCTCACATGCCAATACGCTCTCTGGTAGCATAAGTTGGAACTGCCGTAAGGAATCTCGCGTTCTCTGACTTTTATGCAAAGAGCTTAAGGGTAGGAGATACTGAAATTTGAGGATAAGATTTCAAATAAATCGATTTTTTTTTTATTTACGAAAAAGTGTCCTTTGAACCCTTATCTTTACGTACACAAATCCTTGAACCGACAAAAAATTTATTAAGCCCCATTCACGCAATAAAGCGTATAATGTTCCAGCAGAAGTTTTCAATTTCCCTATATTTCGGTTATTGCTTTTTTAATTTGTGAAAAAAAGTAACTTGAGATGCAGTTTTCCATCAAGCTACCACACTCAAATGATTTACGTGAGATGAAAAAATAATCATAAAAAAATAATAATAATGAAAAATAATTCTTTTCAAATGACTGCTACACTCTAAGAAAACATTCTGGTGACTCAGTTTTTTTACAGTTGATTAGTGCTATTTTGATACATAGTTCATGATTTTTCCAGATTTCATGTCCTCCGCTGAACAAAAATTCAGTCCATGGAAGAAAAAGTAGTTGTCATAGGGTACAGGCTGCTGCGTTGCTTGAAATTTCTTCAAATTTGCAGAACATATTCTGTATGAATGTAATTTAGGGGCAAACCAATAATATTCCATGTGGTTGTAGACATAGAAATTTGTGATTGTAAAATATTTTTTCCAAATCGATGGAAAACAGGGTCTTACAATCAAAAATTTCTATGTCTAGAACTTGAATCCATGAAATATTATTGGTTTGCCCCTTAATTACATTCATACAGAATATTTTTTCCAAATTTGGAGAAATTTCATGCAACGCAGCCGCCTGTACCCTGCGACAACTACTTTTTCTTCGATGAACTAAATTTTTGTTCAACGGAGGACATAAAATCTGGGAAAATCATGAACTATCCATCAAAATAGCACTAATCAACTGTGAAAGAACTGAGTCACTAGAATGTTCTTTCAAAGCGTAGCAGTGATTTGGAAAAAATCATTTTCAAGGTGTGTTTACTCCCATCAGACAACAACTCCAAAATATGTTTTTCCACGGTTGGAAATCATATTGAAGTTTTTGGTCACACACTTCACCAGAGATGAGCATCGAAATTTATATAGCAAATCAATATTTTTCCAAATGTTTATATTTATTTTACAGAACTAGATTTACAAGTTATCAACCGCACGATTCGCTGCCCGCAGGTCAAATTGCTTAGACTCGACAAGACCAAGTCTATATCAACCAAACTGCTAGAATATAAATGTTGAAATTTTCTCAAGTTGTGATAATTTATATCCTTTATAATGCTTTCCAACTTCCTTGGAATCCTAATTTCTGAAATGCATGATGAAAATGTGAATTCCACTCCAATATTGTAGAAGCTATTTTTTTGTTAACATAACATGCTCCAAAACTATTGGCGATCTTGTCTGAAACTAGTTTGGTTGATGCAGTAATGAAAATCTTGAATTTTGTGAATGATTTGAAAAAAAACTTCAAAGCGATTTATCTCAGAACTATGTTTTCGCCAATTGAAAAAGTCCCATGCGTCTGAGTTTTTGTCGAAGACTTCTGAAATTTTCAGGGTACATTTTTACACACACTAGCTACAGATTCACGTTAGATTTTGTAAATCGAGACAAAATTACGGATTTGAGGAAAAATAATTGAAATTTTTTTTTTTTTTTTCATAAATAAAATGTTCAAACCAAAGTATCGTAGCTATCTCTAAAAACTAACGTGAGTTCGTTAGAATAAAGAATATCTTATATAGAAAGAGAAATCAAGTAAAAATAATATACTTAAATCTAATATCAATCACATTGGCTCTTTTTGATGGGGAGGTCTGCAGTGCGATTCCGGATCTTTTGGCGGTAGCTATCGCCTGGCGGTAGCTAACGTCTTGTTTATAACAATCGAAGAGCAACGTCAATTTGACCAATAAGAACACCGCATGTGTGCCTTAACTACCGCCAGGCCATAGCTATGGCCGGCGATAGCTACCGCCAAAAGATCCGGAATCGCACTGCTGATCACATCACGTTTCGCTCGCTCACAGTGCGCTCAACAAAAACGTATCTATACGTTATAGATTATAATATATATATATATATATATCATATATATATATATATATATATATATGTATATATGCTATAGAAGTACAGGTGAGGTAAGATTATATTACGTTGGGGTTAATTATAGATATGAACACAAGGTATAGGTCGTAGGTTGTAGGTACAGGTCTCGATGCACGTTATCTTCCATAATGATGAAAGTTGTTTGTCTTATTTTAAGTGTTGTATATTTTTAGTTGTCGTTGTCTTGGCGAACCACACTTAATAGTTAATATCCAGCGATAGCTGATTGAATATTCCACAGGGGTGATAATACTTGGTACTTCTTCATCGGATTGAGTTTTTTTTGCCAGAATCTGGTATGATACCACAGAAATGTGATTCAGTATGCTAGAAAACATATATTGCACAGAGATGTGCAAAATGGGTACCTAAAACCATTTAAATGGAAAATGGGAATGGGTGTGAAGTTTTTCCATTTGAAATACAAAATGTAAATGGCGATTTCGAAATGCATTTGAAATATAAAATAGGAAATAGGTATTTTCAAAATGCAAAATGGTTTTTTTTTATGCGTCATTTTTATTTTATTCTTTTATACTGAAACTTTTTGTTACAAGCAGTTTTTCAAAAGTCTCATCATTCATTTTCCTGCGATGAGGTCTGAGGATCATCCCTCCGTAACCAGTCACTTTTACGATTGCTTAAACGATTACCGAATTTCATTTCTGTCGAAATTTTTGTTCAAAAAGTATTTAAAATGGAAAATGCATACAAAAATACCATTTCAAATGGAAATGGAAATGGGTGTAAAAAAAATGCATTTCAATTGAAAATGGAAAATACCTATTTTGCATTTTGCATTTCCATTTGAAATGGTTTTATTTCAAATAATCCCCATCTCTGATATTGCACAGGTACAGCGAGCTGTGAATACACTATTTGTGCTGTGGTACGCGCCAGTAAAATTAATGAAATTCTATAAGAATGATAAAAAAGTAAATCGGAGCAGTCCAAATGGAGAGTGGATCAAATCTTACTGTCCAATCATGATCATTATACTCGTTTGAGGTAGTTCAACCAGCTTCCAATACTTCGACGAGCCCACAGATGGTCCTCGGTCACAGTGAAATAGCCTTCCTTACTCATGTCGTTGGCTGTGAAAGAATCTCTACGACCTGAGACCTTCAAACTCACACAACTTGTTTAAAATTAGGTAATAAAAGTATTAAGGAAGTAAAATTAGAAGATTTTTTCCTTGATTTTTGTCTGAATACATATTCTTTGAATAATGAGAAGCAAAAGATTGAATCTAATCATGTAACAAAAAGGAAAAAAAACATTTCTGAAGTTATAAGCCATTCTTCGAATTTCACTACCTTCCCACTCTTGTCAGCTAATGTTGAATGAGCTCTACGAGTTTGAAGATCTGTGGTCAATGTGGTGATTCTTCTAAAGCCAACGACATGGGTACCGAAGGCCATTTTACTATGGCGGAGAACCCTTCGCAGACTCGTCTGAGGCTTGAAAGCTGGTTGAACCACCTCAAACTAGTATAATGATCATAATTCGACAGTAGGATTTGATACAGGCTCTATTTGGACTGCTTCGATTTACTTTTTTATCATTCTCATACAATTTCATTGATTTTACTAGCGTGTACCCACAAAACGTGTACTCCCAGCTCGCTGTACCTGTGTAATATATGTTTTGCAGCATGCTGAATCACATTTCTGTGGTATCATACCGGATTCAGACAAAGAAAACTCAATCCGATAAAGAAGTATCCAGTATTATATCACCTGTGGAATATTCATCTATCGCTGGATATTAACTATGAAGCGTGGCTTGCCATGAGAACGAAGACCTAATGGAACATCGACGGTTTCATTTTTTGGGCCAAGGAAACACCCCTTCCAGATTGAGAAGAATCTGCAGTGATCCAGAACTCTCCTTGTTAGACCAGTTTTCATTCTTCAGTTCAACCCTGTGGAAATGTGAAAATGCGGAAATGATGTCCATTTATTCCAATTATCCTAAAGCTGAAAATACACAAAAAAATGGCTTCTGAGAATATGAATCAATTTTGAAGAATGTCTCAGCTATCAAAGCACTACAAACTGCAGATGTATATATTCTTCATTGGTCATATCGACGGCTCCGCGGAAGAATCATATATCAGAATTCGCTCGAAGAAGCATATATCTCAGAATTTGGTCGGAGAAGAGTATATATCTCGATATTTATATATTATATATTATATATTTATATTTTATATATTTATATTTATATTTAATTATTATGTAATATATTATATATATAAATATATAATATACAATATATAAATATCGAGGTATACTCTTCTTCGACCAAATTCTGAGATATATGGTTCTTCCGCGGAGCCGTCGATATACAAATATTTCATTCGAGACAGTAATGACGTGGATTGTGTGTAGGACAGTCGTAAATGAGTTTCAATTAGTTTTGATATAAAATGCAATACACGCGGCCACAAAAATCAAAAGCTAACCAAGGCTCGCATATTCTATCTTCTGAATTAACGTCAGGCGTGTAGTATGCAGGAGTCATACACGATAATACAGTAAACTCGTGGAAATATTATTATCATTTTTCATGATAGACCAGTCATGAGATCACCCAATAACACGTAAAGTACGAGTAAATATCGTACCAATCTAAACAATATGATCCAATGTGGACCGACATAATCTAACCTATCAACAGTATACCGTGAAAAAGATCGAGTAACGTTGATGTTTGTGCAGGTCACACCTGATATTCGAATTCTAAAATATTTCACGAATGTATGTACCGGGAAGAAATCTTGATAGTATACAGTCGACTGCCGTCGATTGCGCATGCGCCAAAAAATTTATTTTCATTGGTCGGTAAGATCGTCCCGCGGCAGTATTATGACGTAGTAGGCCGCGGGACGATCTTACCGACCAATGAAAATAAATTATTTAGCGCATGCGCAATCGACGGCAGTCAACTGTATACTATCAAGATTTCTTCCCGGTATGTATGTGGGTGTTTCCACGATATTGCGTTCCAACGGTGAAGATTTTGGCGAAATAAAAAATTTAATAATTACAGATGATTTTATATTTGCTGTAATGATAACAGTCTCTTGTTGAAACTTACGAAAAGGCGAGTAATTTTGACAATTTTTTTTTTTTTAGTCTGGTCATTTCGTATCTTCCCTGGCATAATATACATGCCAGGGGAGGGGATGTTTCCGCCGAAAAACCCTAATTCAAGACAGATGGGTTGAGTTTTCGATTTTAAATTCTAACATGCTGATCATTGCACATAATACGATAGATATTATGCAAAATAGAGATAAATAGCCATTTAATTGTGAAGTACAACCATAGAGATATATAATAGAGTAGGCGTCCCGTGAGCGGTTTTGAAGCAGTTCTCTGAAGGACAGAAGAAGTTAATTCTCCCGTCCTCTCTGTCGCTCTTCCCATGGAGTGGGAGCTAGCTGCGCGCGCCTGCTCCATAGAGATATATGAGCAGGCGCGCGCAGCTAGCTCTCCCCTGACCCCCACTCCACGGGAAGAGCGACAGAGAGGACGGGAGAATTAACTTCTTCTGTCCTTCAGAGAACTGCTTCAAAACCGCTCACGGGACGCCTACTCTATTATATATCTCTATGAGTACAACTTACCAGGGTAGAGATCGAGATCACTCTAACCTATAGCGGTACGCGGTGTTCGAGTTGCTCTAACTGATTAAACATAAACGTTAAGACCTCGGCATGTCGCGTGTTGCGAACTTCGCACCGAACGCTTAAGGTGCCTCCATGGGTTTATCCATGCTTATTCTATTAGGTCGAAAAAAGCCAATACAAGAGTGCCAGGGGAGGAGACATTGAACGTGAGGGACAAAACGGAATACGGAATATTTTGGAAAATAGTAACATGGAAGTAATTTTGGTACTTGAATATGATTATAGGTTTATGTACGTATACAAAGATCTATTTATGGAATCAATTCATCGAATAGTTTAAAAAATATTGCTCGTTAGGTGAACAAATATGTCAAAGGGACAGGCCAGGGTAGAGACTATTTCGGTGTTTAGATTCAATTTTCCGAAAATCTATGAGTAATTGCTCCTCAAAACTCAATGCGCCTTATAGAACACAGCTTGAATTACAACTTGAGGTCCTGTCCTGAATTTATTCATTTAATATTTACCGATTTTTTCGAGTTTCCGCCGAAAAACGCAATATCGTGGAAACACCCATGTACGTACTTACCTGTTGATATTGAACACCTTCCCTCTTCAGATTCTCATACACGACGCCGCGATCAAAATTAACGTAGGTATCTAAGACGCAAGTCACCACAGAACCACAATTTACGCAGCGCCCCTAGCGGAAGAATAGTCACTGATGAAATAGTGAACTGGGGCACTGGTTCTGCAGTGGTAAAATCACTGACGAGAGGGAGTTAACTGAATGATCAGTGAATTAGGTATAAAACCACTGATTCGGCAGTGAAAACCTGAATCACTGATGCAATCAGTGAAATTTTCACTGATTCAAATTTAGAGAGTACCCTTAAATAGACATAGAGTCGGAAAGAGAGCTGAAATGCCGTCTCTATCGTGGAAAGAGAGAAAAGTTCAAGTGTGTCCACTGGTATCTCTGTTTAATACGCAACATTAGTAAAGGATAGATGTGGCCACTAGGTTCAGCATTGCCAGAAAGTACCATAAATAGAGATAGAGCGTATAGCGATCACGGCGGAGTGAGAGAGCAACTAGCGTACTTTCTGGTAACACTGACTAGGTTGTTTGTCTCTTTATCGGGCGTTCATGTCACTTCCACTTACGTAGGCTCCTACGAGTATTCTACTCTATGTCTATAAGCTCTATGCTTTTATGCCGATAATTGCATTGACGTTTCCCAAATCCAGGGCCGAATACATTACATCCGGAATACAATAACCATATCTAACTGCTAGATAATGATTTTTAAATACAGATGGGATCAAATTTACCACAATGCACAACATTTTTTGTGGTATATCTCTACGTTGCCCGCGTGGGAAATGTATAGGGGAAAGGTGGGCAGCCCCGTCCGGCGGGTACCCCCGGTCGCCTCAAGTTTTGAACACTCACGCACAAATAAATTTGAAAAATAAATTGCGAAATGTGACCAAGATCGTTGTCCTAATTTTCACGTTTCCTGTTTTCAAATTTATTTGTGCGTAAGTGTCGAAAACTTGAGGTGACCGGGGGTCCCTACTGAAAAAGTTCATGTGATATATCATGTAGAAAAGTACATGATAAATCACATGGTAAATTGTGTGAAGTTATAAAATATATCAGTGCACAATTTACCATGTGAATTATTGTGTACTTGATTTTGGGATTTGTTACATGATTTATTGTATAGTTCGAATCCACATAATTTATTTCGTAATTTCCCATGTGATTTCTCATATGGTCAGAGTTTATCAAGAAAAAAAAAGTCAAGAACTTCGTGCGGGATCGAACCCAGGTCCGTCAGACTCTGAAGCAGTCTCGCTACCGCCTGAACTACGCCGCTTGTTAGTACAAGGTAACAGATTGACGATCATGAAGTCCACATATTACCAGAATTTATTTCATTTTCTCCCACCGAGTTGAGCCTTGTTTTGATCCAGCTATGACTCATATGTAATAAGTGAAGTGGCCGAAGTGGTAGCGAGATTGCTTTAGGATCTGACGGGCGTTGGCTCGATCCCGCACGAATTCCTCAATTTTTTTTTCTTCGGTAAACCCTGGCCATGTGAGAAATCATATGGTAAATCACAAAATAAATGATGTGGATTCGAACTGTACAATAAATCATATAGCAAATCCCAAAATCAAGTTATACACAATAATTCACATGTTAAATTGTGCACTGATATATTTTATAACTTCCTACAATTTACCACGTGATTTATCATGTACTTTTCTACATGATATATCATGGATGATCTTTTTCAGTAGGGTAGGCATTCCTACAAATGATACTAAGGATACGTATGAAGATACTATATTCTTCTGCTGTTTGTAGGAATGAATACGAGAGTATCTCAAGTATTCGTAACTTCGTTTATTTTATGGCAATTTATGCAATTAAGTATATGTATATTGTCATTAAATAAGTCTGTCAATGCAGGTGTCAATATTTCACCGTGCCGGCGAACAGCATTACCGATATGAATTGATAACCCTTATAGGACGACGCTAAAATGACCAGGTAATATATAACTGGTCAGCTGCTGCTCAATTTCCTATAGGCGATGATCGGACCACAAAACCTTACGATTGTCTCGTACTGTCGTGGACAACCCTACAAAGTTTCATCTTTTGGTCGGCAACTTGAAATAGACCGCAGTACCTGCTATTTTCAGCGTCACGTTCCAAGAACCATAATTTTTATAACCCATTGTTGTATCATGGAAAATTCAACATATTGACTGTATTTCGTGTATACGTGGATGCAAAATATATTGTGAAGTGACCGTGGTGTAGGTATTTAAAAGTGTGCCCAACTCATGTGATAACAAGGTAGGTTTGAGTATACCTATTCAATTTTGATTTATTACTCCATCTAATTCTTCAGCTGATTTCAGAGTGCATGGGCGATTGTATGTACTTTGTTTAGATGTGCACGCACAATGATACACTTTCAGTTCTCACGCATCACGCGGCACAGGTAAAAGCAACTACAGGTACAGTAATGTTCATTAATGGGCTCGCGGTGGCTAACTTCTTTTTTCCGAATTTTTCGGAAACGAGATTCTATTCTTGTCGTATTTCATGTGCCGATGACCGAAATTATGATAATAATAATTATGACCCCTTACAAAAGTAATATAATATTATTTTGTTTGATTGTATCCGAAAAAGTCAGATAAAAACAGTTCGACACCGCGAGCCCATTAATGAACATTACTCTACAATACCAAGAACTTCTCATCTCAAACTGTGCATGTATAAAAAAAGTAAATACGTATGTTTTTGTTCACCCGAATAATTTTGGTTCGCACAGTTATAATTTGAATAGATTTTTCATGAAAATAATGATCAATTTTTAAATCATGAAGTCACCGTATTCCATATTCAATTCTGCGGATGTACGAGTTTTTTCTAGGATGAAGACATTTTTTCAATTTTTTTTTCAACACGTCTCGCAACGACAGACACGCCGCACATTGTGTGTGCTGCGGCCTTTCCACCGCGGCCTTCCTACCGCGGCGCGCGAGGCTACTCGGGCTCCGGCATTAGCTGAGACCGAGCGCACCGCGGAGGCGAAGCCACGGTGTATACATAAATGTGCAGCACGTCGGTTTGACGCAACGCCTTCCAACAAATGAAAAAAGGAAGAATTATACTGCGAAAAAATCACCCATCTGCAGAATTGAATGAAAAATACTGTTATATTTTTTCCATTATGAAATTGTTGGTCTTTCAGCAAACATCGGTGAACATTTTAATTGTTTATAACAATACCATTTTGTTTTTTTTTTCATTCAAACTCACAAAAATTAGTCGCACAGTTTATTCTTTCCGATTCAAAATTAATTTTTGAACATCCTTCTACGATACTTAGAACCGGAGATAATCATGCCTAAGTCTGTCGGTGCAAGTATTTTGCAACGGGATTCACTAAATAATTTGTAACTTCCGTAAAAAAACATTCCGGTAACGTAAAAAATATGGATCGACTTTTTTTACTTTCATTTCACTTCAACAAAAAATCACTCGACTCAAAAAATGATCAGTCTAAAGAATGTCAAATCCTGTTGATTTGACGTGGAATTGCTTTATAATACTCAATTTTTATTTGATACTCAATACTTTTCGGTGGATGAATTTCTCGAGGGGGAAATAAACTTTGAGTAGCACATTAATTCTTATGGTGGAAATAATTCAGAATCATTCATTCAATTCAACTTAATTCAGCTTGATTCTTTTAATTCGATAGTTTTGCCATCAATTCTCGATAATTCACTTGAATTCAAGTGAATATCTAAATATTACAATTTATTTCTTTTTGTTTTACGGTTTTTTCTCATTAATTCAGTTAATTCTTATTAATTCGTGGACGATTGACACGTCAATTAAACGTGTTATTCCCCCCCCCCCCCCCCCCGGAAATTCTTTATCTACAAATACGTTCATCGATAATGTTCATAACGTTCATCATTATAGGAGAGGTTCGAGTCAAGGGGACCAGTACAGCTTGGTTTGAAACAATCAAAGTAGTCCAAATCCCATTCATATCGCGTGTCTAATGGTCTAAAGACGTGTGCGCCAATATACGACCTTTTACCACGCATAAAAGTAAAAGGGCATATCTCCCCCCCCCCCCCATATTTCCGCCGAAAATGTCAAAATGCGTTCAAAAAAGACAGAATTGAAAAATTATTCAATTACCGGTGAAAGGTCGTAAGTACTGGTGGTTACGCCCTCTCATTTCTAAATCTGTGGGAAAAAGTCTCGTTAACTAGCGGTATAAGGTCGTATCCGCCATTTTTTTTATGGCCGGAAACGCTCCAAAAACTTCTGAAACGCAAAAATACATCGATATTTCAGACCAGTGGGAAATTTTTTTATCTTAAAAAAAAAAAAATGGCGAATACGACCTTATACCATTAGTTTTGAATTTTTTTTTTTTTTAAGATAAAAAAATTTCAGACTGGTCTGAAATATCGATGTATTTTTGCGTTTCAGAAGTTTTTGGAGCGTTTCTATAAAAAAAAAAAAAAATAGCGGATACGACCTTATATCTTTATTTATTATTTCAGGTAATTTCAATGAATCTATGTGTTTTTGGTACTTTTACAGTGAACGCAGCAAAAAAAAAAAAAAAATTCCGACCTTTGACCACCAAAATCGCCTTTTTGGCGGATACGACATTATACCATTAGATACGCGATATCATATCTAAAGTTAATTGATTGTTGAAGAAGCTACGTATTTTCAAAACACTTGTTGTAAGGATTCAGACACACCGTTAATTCAAGTCATCAACGGCTTATTTTCTTTTGACAGAGTTATTTGCTACTAATTCAAATTTTCTGTTCTTCAATTTGGTTTTGTAACTATAACTTAGATCAGGTGGTGATTCTTCTTTTCAAATTCCCTCGTTCACATGATGAGGATTTATTTCTGAAGACCATGAACCATTGATGACTTGAATCGGACCAACGGTGTGCCTGAAACCTTACGACAGGTATTTTGATAATTATTTATGATTTTTTATTTTTTTTGGTTGTAATTAACTTTAGTTATAGCATGAATGGGTTATGGACTACTTCAAATTATACATACAAAGATGTATACTGGTCCCCTATTCAGTATGAAATGAAATGAATAATTCCGCAAATTGATGGATTCGATGAATTTGAACGTATAATATGCCCCCCTATATTCTTCGCATGTAAAGCATTAACCCTTTCACTGGTGCAGCCTTTTTTACTGTACGCGCCAAAAATGGTACGTGCCAAAAATCAGCAACCCCCAAAACTCTTACACACCGAATTTGAAATGAATTGGTTGAAAAATGCAGCAGTTATTCAATTTCATCATATATGATACATCGCCAGTTGTTGCACGACTTTTTTTTGATCATATATGATACATTGCCAGTGAAAGGGTTAAGGAGCCTTGGTCTCGGCGCGCCCGCGTAGACAGTCGCGCGCGACGACCCGCACGGATCAATCGCTTTTTAAATATAGTTTCCATTGGAGTTCCATTTTAAAACTTACAGATTTTGTAGAGAATGAATCAAGGAACACGCTCGTATTTTTTTCAGAATTTTCAAAAGTGGTAGTTATCTCGAAAATCACGTTTAAACAATATAATTGTTAATAACAAATAGAAAATTGTTTATTACATGAATTAAAATTTCATAACATGAAAGTGCGATTCAAGAGCTTCAAAATGAGTTTTTGCTGATGTCTGTACGACAGAGGAATCCGGAGATATTAGCGTTTAAAAGAGAGCGCGATTTCGATTTTTGGTGTTTTTTTCTCGAAAATTCAACCCCTTTTAGCTTCTAAGCCCATCGGGTTGAAAAAAAAAAATGTTTAATACATTTCTTTTACCCAGACAATACGTCAAAAAAATTACAAAAGAATCAAAAAGATAGAGGTACATTTTTGGCCAAATCCGTCCCGCTTGCCGTGGACTTGCTTACATACTATCTACCGGCATGCGTGGAGTGCTGAAGTAAGTTTGCCAGCCACCCTTTTTCTGTTCGTCTCTTTATCTAAGCTATATTGCCCGCTGCTACCTGGGAAGATAAATCATGTAATGCGAACTAATAATCGAAAATGAACTGATAATTTTTTTTTTTCTTTTTTGGACCGTTATGGCTTATACCCTATTATAGACAGTAGCCTAACTGATAATTGTCGGAGATGCGAGTGCCAGACTGTATACTACATGCCGCGGAGGCGCATCCCTATAGGGAGTATACTTGGACGGGAGAGCGAGCGGACACGCCGCGCGTTTTCTCTCTCCGTGGTTAATACATCGTGTAGGAGCGGTTGTTGTCGCCCTTCTTGAGGAGTTATCGTTATAACTAACGTCGCGAACTTAGTCAGAACATCGCGACTCTTCTAACGAGAAACGAGGTTATATTTCTTTCGCTCGACTGCTTTCTTTCATTAGGCCAGTTCTTCAAGTTCTGTTTCAAGGGATTACCTACCATCTGTTAGACTATACCTATATTATTCAGTGACTTTTGTAGACCGTATATTGTGTGTGAGATTAGACTAATATCAAACAATAATTGTCGAAACCAGTTCGTTATTAAAATTACCTACCATCTATTAGACTACCTATAATATTATTTAGTGACTTTTGTAGACCGTATATTGTGTGTGAGATTGGACTAATATCGAACAATAATTGTCGAGACCAGTCTGTCATTAAAATGCCCCCTGGGCCTCGTGTTCAGCGTCCGCGGCCACGGGGCGAAGAAAGAACAAAACTTCCTCGGAACCAGCGAATACTGGATGGCAGGGTTTTTAGGATTAATCGGATATCACAAAGAACGGGCGTTATGTGAGAATTTCGTATATATATGCATGTATATATATATACACATATTATTTCTATACAATATTAGTAGGTTTTACCAATTCACGTAAATCATGTATGCAGTAGTATTTTTCGCGTCTTTATAGCATTGTTCGCGTTTAGACTAATACTATAGCGAGCAAACGAGCATAACGCCAGCTATTCGTTTCTGGTGACACGCGATTTCACAATCTATACTGGTATTCGCATAATACTCGATAAATACTAAAAATTATTTCGCTTCTCGATTTATTTTAACATAATCAACCATTATCTCTCGCAAGAAAGTATGTAGTTTCATCTGCGCCGTATGGACTTTGATGTCTTTGTAGTCGAGCTCGTGCCGCATTAAAGCGCCGCGCTATAGACCGCGCCAGCCCCTAGAAGAATAACTTCCCCGCGGTTTGAGTAATGCCATTTTTTTGTTTGTTTTCATTCAATCAAATCGTGATTTTTTTATTGTCAAAGATCGAAAAATATTATTGACAATTCAGACTTCGAGTCCCGAACAACTAGACGTGGGGTAGGCAGCTATTGACGAAAATTTCGATCCTTTCTTTTCTCTGTGATACTATGTGCAACAGTGTTGCGGAAATTGTGATTCAATGTGTTTTAATTACTTATTACGTTCGTAATGTGTAATTGCATTTTTATTCAATTACACATTACTTTGGTAATTGAATCGAGTTCAATTACATATTACCAAAGTAATGTGTATAATTAAGCCCCTAGACCGGTGGACATGGGTCACAGGTAACCGGAACTTTTACAACGAAGTTTTTTTTCCAAATTATATACCTATGTGTAGTCCACAGTCTGTGGGATAGAGTTCACTGGTTTTGGAAGAAAAATAATGACAGTAGACCAGAATTATTACCGCTCATTTCGTCACCCGGGTACCACGGACCCATGTGTACCGTTCTAGGGTTGAATAAAGTTTAATTACATTACTCAAGTAATGTGTAATTAAATGAAAATTTAATTACAGATTACAATTATTACATGCATATGATATACATCTATCAATGTATAATATTGTATGTATTGTGTACATAATATGTATTATTAGAGTTACATGAATTTTAATGTATAATTAAATTTTTATTTAATTACACATTACTTTTGTTTCGTGTAATTAAACTTCATTTAATTACCCATTACTTTGGTGATGTGTAATTAAACTCGATTTAATTACACATTACCAAAGTAATGGGTAATTCAATGAGTAATTCCATTAAAAATGTAATCAGCGACTCGCAACACTGCTATGCAATCATTTCTACACAATTGTTCACAGTTACTTAGTATGCGCAACAAAATTTTGCCACGGAACCGCAAAAAAGGAACGGGACAGGAGAGGTCTGATTGCGGGGGCTGGCCATGACGACTGTTGCTTCGAAGATAGGTTAGCGCAGGATAAGGCTGACTTTCGAGAAGCCTTGAAAACTTCTCTTAGTGAACAATATTGGAAACTGAGAGAATTGTACGACATGATTGCCCTAATGTGAGTGGTAATTTGAATTTAATTTTCGATTTCGGATTTTCACCCTTTTTGAACGAATTACTTTCGAACACTTCTCTGGATTTTTGTGACATTTATTGGGCCACCCCGTTTTGAGTTCTGGATTTCCATGAACTCAACTGTGGTGCCCTTTTAGGCGCTCCCTAAGTACACAAAGTCTACTAGGTAGAAGCTCCATGTGTTTTCCTTTCTACCGAGTTTCCGTCTGGAACACTACCTGACGAACCGTAGGGACTAAGAAGATCCGCAGGTTGTTTTCTGAAAGCTTATAATCAACTTCCTCGGCCAAGTCAACAAAAACGTCGATGGGATAATCATGGTCCATTCAATATTTAATAATGTGCCTCTCCAGGATTCATGTCCGTCCAGATTCATATCTCTTGAACCGCTGGTCGAAAAGTAGTCCGCAGATAAGCCATCGAATCAAAAATGGTTGCCTTCAACACGTTGTGTACTAAAAACTTGCTTCAATGCTAGTCGTAGATCATGAAATTTGGAGACTTTGCTAAATTACAGTCTCCGATAGACTAGATCTCACACGGTATTGCATACGTTTGCTTAGCTTCCCACTTTTGAATTCATTTACTCGATCATTATGGTACAAATTCGGGTAAACGTGAACGTAAAAGTGATATCTTAAACATGGCAGGGGGTAGAGGGTAGGGGGTTCCTTTCAGAGAACGCGTAGCCAGTGTAGCGTTCTTGCTATACTGCTTAAGGCTGATTTTCATAAATTCATTAAAGAAAATCCAGAAAATTCAGAAAAGTGTTTCGGAGCTAGAACTACAACGTACAAAACCAGCCATCAAATGAGAGAGCTCGTGGTCTGGAGTTGTGTCGAGTTGACATGGACAGACGGATATACACAGTATGAGTTTTCTCCGGGTTCGGATAAGGGAGAGGCTTATCAACGGGCTAAATATCAATTGCTCGATGTAAGAGCTAGTTGTTCATAATAGTATGCTATAGGCATCGGTGGTGATAAGCCCCTCTCCCATTAGGACCCGGAGAAGACTCATTCTCTAAATTGTCGACTTACATCTATGATTCATACTGATTATCGTTATTGTTCTTGTTACAATTATAGGTATGTGAGGGAAGTCAGGCTACAGATTCCCTTCAATAGTATTGTTGACTCAATGAAGAAATGGAGAAAAGAGTCATGGCCGCCATGCCCAGACAGTTTACAATTGATGGCGCACCGACTACAAGAACCGGAGTACGCACGGTTGTTACAGAGGGACCACAGCCTGCTGACCACGAGGACAGTTGAAGACCAGCAAGGAAACCTACACTTGCTGATCTACGATGCTGGATTTGTCCGAGAAAAATTCCACAACGTGGAAAGATTATTTATAGACGGGACGTTTCTAACCACGCCCCGAGTAACAGGCGTCTATCAGCTCGTTACCTTCTTAGCTGTGCGATACGATCATGTAAGATACATGAAATGCACGTACTTTCATTCAATCTGAATCTTATAATTTTATTGTTATAAATTGATTTTAATATTTCCAGGCCATACCATTCGCACATGTCTGCATGTCCAAGAAGCTGGAATGCAGCTACAAAGCTATCTTCAATGCCATCAAGACGCATCTTATCAACCCTGCACTTGTAAGGGTTGTTATGACAGATTTTGAACGTGGTCTGCGAAATGCCTGCAGAGACGTTTTTGACAATGCAGTTATCGCTGGCTGTACCGTTCACTACGACCGTGTATGTAACATTTCTATTCATACTCTTAACAATGTCGTTGACCATACAAGAGGTTGATCGCTTGTAAAATCTGGCGTACGCTTAACATTATATGCTATAATATCTACTCATTCGGATCTGTTAACACGGGACGTACATCATAATCATTGACGAGTTAACTCCTCATTCACTTCTCATATTATGAGTCTCGTTTCACAGGCTTTGCTGAAGAAGATAAAGTCACTTCGGTTGTCACAAGTCGTACAGCAAAGTTCAGAAGCAAAGGTGTTCATGAAAAAAGTCATGGCCCTCGCGTGTCTGCCTGCGGATATGATCCAGCCTCAATATGTGGCACTGGTCAATGGCTTAGAAGCCCCGTTGCGGGAGGAGCTGGAGCCATTCATAGCATATTATCAACGACAGTGGCTAACTATTGTCAAGCCGGATGGCTTCAGCGTCTTTGGGCTATCGAAACGGACGAACAATGTGACCGAATCCTACAACAGTATACTGGCGAGAGAGCTGGGAAGACATCCCAGCGCTTGGACGTTCATCAGTTAGTTGGTTTGCTGTAATTTATCACTACTGTTTCTGAATAAGAAGAAGGTGCTTCATGGTAAACGTACGAATAACCGTCCTCTACTTTCATGATACCATGTCGCGAAAAATGATCTGTAGGATCTTGTTCTCTATCTTTACCATAGTGTTCCGTTTTATAGATATTCGAGTCTAAAATATCTCAAACAACTACCCACACAGCACACATGTCCGATGGATGTTCATAGGATATCCATAGGACATCCTATGTCCCATGGCTATCCTATGGATATCCTATGAACATCTATCGAATATGTGTGCTGTATGGGTAGGTTTGGCTCTTTTTTGGCAACTTTTGTAATGTTATTTTGTATTGATACTGTTGTTTTGATACTGTTTTCATGTAATCATATTGTATTAGCGGAGCTGGCTAAGCTGACGTCAAAAGCTAAGGATGATGTTGCTAGCCTGGAGAGAAACGCGAAGATCAGTCGTCATCCTCGTTACGCAACGGGATATAGACAGAATTTATTAGAAAGAGGTTTGTTTTTCATATTTATGTAATTGAGCACAGAATTAGGTACATACAGCAATTCGAAGTAGAGATGTTCAAGTATATGGCTCAAATCAAAGTACCTTTGTGTCTTGGAAACAAATTCCATATAGCACAGTCACAACTGACTGAATATCATGAGTAGGAGCAGGAAATCAGGTTTCTACGGACTGTCCCCAAGTAACAAATAATACAATTACCGAATACGTTCGTAATTTCAATGTATTATTATTTGAATAGGATGGAAAAAGCTGATGTCAGGAGACCTCACTGCAGATGAATTTCTGACTACGACAGCCAACCTCAAACGCCATCTGACTCAACGCATGGTTCGCATGGAGAATGATGTGTCGGAGGCTGAGGACGAATTGGATGGAGATCGCAACGATATTCCAGCAGGTATATCTGTATATCCATATAAGTAGAATGGTGAAATTCATAGTACCCATACTCTAAATTACCGAGGAAGCGTGCGAGATGATTCTCTCAATAACACTAACGGGCCCTCGCTAGTGTTTGGGTGAAAGAATAAGAGCCTCTGTTCTGCTTCCCTGGTAACTCATGGTATGTATTAGAATTATATTAATCTGGTTCATGTTATTTCTCCAAGTCATTTGGAATTCGAGTTCCTTCTCATTTCCTTTGAAAGAGTAGGGTGAACCGACCAATAGATGGACGCCTAAGAAAACTGCCCAGTAGATGGACGTTTCCTTTTTGGCAATTGAAATAAAAACTCGATCAAAAAAAAATTGTCATTGGGGGATTGAACATAACAATAGTTATTGAAAATTCAAAGCAGCAGTTCACGTTTTAGTATTCCTTTGCGTGATTTCCTATCCAAAAGTCGACCGTCCATCTTTAGGACGGTGTCCATCTACTGGATCGGTCACCCTAACACATTTCAGTTTTAAATTAACGTATTTACTAATTATACAGTTATACTGACATTTTTGTACATCCTCAATCCTATTCAGACGATATTATTATAACATATGATGTTATTTTTTTCCCCTATTAGTGGGTGATCCTGATTATGACGGAATTCAATTCGGAGAATATCGTCCTCAAGCACAACCGGAACCTGAGCAACCAGAGGAGCAAGTGCCCGAGGACGCACAAGACGCACAAGAGAACGTGCCCGAAGATGCACCAGAGCGCAGACTCAGACGTCAGCGCAGGCGTACACAGGTGGACGCACCTGAGCACGTGCCCGAAGATGCACCAGAGCGCAGACCCAGACGTCAGCGCCGGCGTGCACAGGAAAATGCACCAGAGTACGTCCCAGAGCAAGCAAATAACCCAGTACTGGAGCGGACTTCAAATGATGGTAATGAATAAAAAAAAAGTACCTTTTGAGAGTAGTTTGTAATGAGATCTCACCAAATAGCAAAAAATTGTGAACTTCAAACACAACCTCTCATTTGAATCTTAACATATGATTTGTATTTTGTAGGAAGTGACAATGACAGGGCAGAGGAGGCGGACGAAGGTGGCGATCTCAATAACGGATTGGGTTAGTTGCATCATTCCTGCATGTAGATAAAAAAAAATTATTGAAATCTGACTGTCAATGAATTTACTTGTGAAATTATCAGTATCCAGTCAGGTTTGAAATACAAAGCAGAGTTGATAGATATAACAAGATATGATATTCAATTTTCAGAGAGTGATAACGGAGGGATACAGCAAGACGGAAATGAAGAGGCGGTTAATAAAATAGGTAATTGACTTCTATATAATGGATCAATCTCATCATACGATCGCGTAGTATGGTTAGTGACGATCAACAGTTATTTTGTGCCAAAAACTATAATCAATAAATTTAATACTTTCAGAAATGATGGAGTATCAAAATGACGAATGGCCTGAACCCCACCGGGTCATTGATAACGAAACAGGTAGTTAAACTTGTTTTATACGTTATTTATTGATGCACTTTGTAAAACTAGCTCCGTCCTATCGTGAATATATATCTTCTGTTTCTAATCATTCGTACCGAATTCAGGGGAAGCAGAACTGGGCGATGAGGGATTGGGTCACGTCGATCGTGCTATCAGCCTGCATAACCTGCAGGATGTCTCTAATACGGCAGAAATTGTAAACGCTGCTAACAACGGTAATAATGGTTTTTTGATTTTTGTTAAATTTGTATCATGGAATTATTCTTCTCCATGATAGCCATCTAGCCAGTACCATCGAATTGCAGAAAGTATTGTATTGTGTTTATTCAGTGGTTTTGCCAATGGCAGATCTTTCGGTGCATATGAGCTTTCTCAGTGCTTGCAATAGATTCATATGCCTATCTTCATGTGATCCTGCGTACAGTTGTTAATAATTGACAGGCTAGATATAGTTTATGATGTTTTTGTAATCTTTTGAAAAATATTAAAAAAAATATGAAGGTCTAAAAAATAACATTCAATAGTAAGTAATTTTGAATTTTTAATCTTAGGAATAGTAGCTGAGGGGCAGTCCGACGCTCAACGGGCAGTGGCAGGTAATTACGATCATAGACTGGTATCTATGTTGCAAAGTTCCTCTCAAATAGCTTTCACCTCTATATCCTTAATGGGAGTCGACGTGGGTCTTTGGAGCAGCATTGATTTTTAAAGACGCGTTAAATTTGATACAGACTCACTTGTCGTAGCCACGTCTGAATTTATTATAAATCACTTTCCGAACTGACACATTTTAAATTTTCTGTCACAGGAGTAGCAGCTGCAGCGCAGGCAGTCGTAGGACCAGTTGTGGCAGGTAACAACAATTATCGACTAACATTGAAATTAGAAATTCCCTCCATGAATGGGATAGTGTTCGTGTCTGTTCTCGATAGAAGTCCACGTTAATATTCGTACGTTCTGGATCTTTAGAGCTACATTGATTCTCAAAGACTTGTAGGAAATTCCCTTGCAAGACTTGCAGGAAATTCCCTTGCTTCAGCCACATCTCCACAAGTTTGTCGATCCGAAACAATCCTCACAATTTCCTATTCCGATCTGTTCACTATGGGTACTCACATTTATTACTCAAATTTGAAGATCAATGCATTGATTTGATGACACTCTAAATTAGTAAAGACATATACCTACATCTGAGTCAATGAATTAGTAAAGACATGTAGAACCGAGCCAATGAGTCAGCTTTCTACAGATACTAGAATTACATAGAAATACTTTGCTTTTGGAGTAAGTTTATCAATGCTGTATGTCGGTAGATGCAAGTAAATTATTTGCTTTGCACACGTTTGATGCAAGTCTTTTAAAAGTTCTTCCGGTCGTTGAATTGATATCATGCGATACTGCCAGCTTTAGTATTTATATTGTATTATACTAGCCATGATGACCAAATGGTTAAAGATTGGTTTATGTATATTACAGGGTCTAAGTGCCGACAAAAAAACCTGCGCCGGAAAAGAAGGCTGAAGGAGCTGAAGGCGGAATTGACGCAAAAAAAAGCGCGACTGCCAAGCCCGAAGAGAAGAGAAGGTAATATTATGCGTTGCACAAATGTGCGCATTAGGGTGACCCTTATTTAGGGGTTGGTGGAACTTTGACCATGACACCCCCTAGATCAGTTCCAAAAAAATGATAATCTGGGTAAAATTTGGGCTTTGTAGCTCAATGGGAAAGGGTGCCTGTAAGCCCGTATTTTCGCCCATTTAATTAACATGGGATTTCTCATGGGAAAAATTAATTTTTTTTCCCTGTGCCTGTAGTGCTCTGGAGAAATCCACTATTGTCACTTTATAGAGTCATAGTTAGTACGTGTGTACACATTTTTTCAGCCATCTACAATCATATTTCACAGAGTAGCCGCTGCCGACAGATTCTAGTTTTGGAAAACTTACACCTCTTTCTATCCCAAAAAGTTTATATCATCTTTTTGATCTTTTCATTGTTATAGGAAATTTGATTTTTCTTCCGAAACTAGAATCTTTAATTTAATAACTTGAAACTTCAAAAATAAAGACATTAATTTTTTCAATGAGAAATCCTATGTTAATTAGATGGGCGAAAATACTTGTTTACAAGCACCCTTTCCCATTGAGCTACATAGCCCCAATTTCAGCCAGATTATTATTTATTTCTTTGGAACTGATCTAGGGGGTGTCATGGTCAAAGTTCCACCTACCTCCACATAAGGGTCACACTAGTTCGCATATACTTAGATTCACTGTGATCCCTTTACTTCGTTCATTGAATATTTCAGTTTTGCTGAAAATTCATTTATGTGCAGAAATGTGAGATGAAAAACTGGTTCAGTCGTTGAATTGATATTATGCTATACTGCCAGCTTCAGTATTTATATATTCTGTATTATACTAGCAATGGTGACCACATGGTTAAAGATTGATTTATGTATATTACAGGGTCCAGGTGCCAAAAAAAAAACTTCCGCCGTAAAAGAAGGCTGAAGGAGCTGAAGGCGCAGTTGACGAAATAAGAAGCCCATCCGCCTAGCCCAAAGAGAAGCGAAGGTAACATTACGTGTTGAACAAAGGTGCACAATAGATTCACTGTGATTCTTAGACTTGATTTATTGAGTATTTCATTTTGCTACAAAATTATTTATTTCTGAAATTTTAGATTGGAGAATTGATTCAGTATTAGAGAACAAGAAGGATATCAGTAATATCTGCAGAAGCTTTCTTTCGAGCTTTGTCATAAGTCACTTTTTTAACGTGACGTAACGCATTGATCTGAATTCTTATTATTTGAAGTACCTGCACATAAAATTATATGGAAAACTAACATAATTCTGAATGTGTGAAAAATGGTTAGAAGTTAGTAGCGCAGTGAATCTATTTTGCATCTTTCGTAATGTTACTACAGGCGTATGTTGTAAATGACACAATTAGATTTTGTCATTCTTTTCCAAGATGTTTAGTTATTAGATTGATATAGATATATAAAGTAGATTGTAATGCTATAGCTTCATTTTTTATACAAGGCTGTAGATGTTGTTAACACGGGTTTTGATTATTAATTTGCTATTTATCGTGTAATATGAGTTTCATTTCTAGTCTCATTGATACATTTGATACGTATTGGATGGAATGAAGATCTGATAGCCCGTCTGGGTTCAAATACGTCGTGTGCTTGCATTTGTGCTGCCCTGAAGGCATTTGTCCATTTTGAACCCTTTTTTTGGAATTTTATGCCTTTGCGAAGCATGGACGCAGGCTCGACAGTATTCGAACTACGGTTGATAATTTCAGCTCTATGAAAGGCAGGAACATAAATCGGATAGTTAACAAGTAGATACGACTCATCGGGATGACTCCAATTTGTTCAAACCAAGGTTTGGATACGTCGTATGCTTGCATTTGTGCTGCCCTGAAGGCATGCGTCCATTTTGAACCCTTTTTTTGGAATTGTATGCCTTTGCGAAGCATGGATGCAGGCTCGACAGTATTCGAACTACGGTTGATAATGTAAGCTCATTTTACGCACTGTTCAGATCTCAACTATATGGACCGTATAGAAGGCAGGAACATAAATTGCATAGTCGAAAAGTAGGTACACGACTTCAGTTTCTTTAAACCAAGGTTTGGATACGTCGTATGCTTGCATTTGTGCTGCCCTGAAGGCATGCGTCCATTTTGAACCCTTTTCTTGGAATTGTATGCCTTTGCGAAGCATGGACGCAGGCTCGACAGTATTCGAACTACGGTTGATAATTTGAGCTCTATGAAAGGCAGGAACATAAATCGGATAGTTAACAAGTAGATACGACTCATCGGGATGACTCCAATTTGTTCAAACCAAGGTTTGGATACGTCGTATGCTTGCATTTGTGCTGCCCTGAGGGCATGCGTCCATTTTGAACCCTTTTTTGGAATTGTATGCCTTTGCGAAGCATGGATGCAGGCTCGATAGTATTCGAACTATGGTTGATATTCAGAGCTTTCAATATATGCGCTTGCATTCAGAATATTGCATTTGGTAGAAATAGGTTTATATATTTGCTCCATAATAATTGTTTATTACGTGGTAAATTCATGTGTCAATATCAAACACTGAAACGAAAAGAGTCTTCGACGGTTTTAGCCTCGTAAACAATGAAGTTATACCATACTAAACTGTAAGTTTGAAAATTCGTGAAAATGCCAAGTTTTGAAATTATAAAAATGTATTCATAACATGCGCTGATGATTTTTTTATTTTACAGAACCAAAATGTGTCGTGTACAATGGAAAGACTCTAAGCCACACTTTTATTCCATCGCGAGTTTGACACAATAAAGATTGTAATAATATATCGACATCGTTTCTGCGTTGTTATTTCTGTTAAATCCCATCATAATCCTTGTAAAATAGTATTTTTCGTCACTCATGCACAATTGACAGCCTTTTCCGGTCCGATTTGGCGCCGAGAGATGGCACTTTCCCGTATTATTCGTGAACAGGTGACATGTGACTGCCTAGGCAGTGAAAACCACTTTTTTCTGCCTAGGCGTCCAAAAATCGGACCGGAAGGCTGCCAATTGTTCATTTGTGACGAAAAAGTATATGTCATTCGACTTCGACCTCAGGTTTTCCGGACGGTGTGAGGTTCGCAGTACTCGGCATGGTTCCGGGGACCTTGGCACGCCTTCGGCGTGCCTCAGACCTCCGAACCATGCCTCGCGCTGCGAACCTCACACGATCCGAAAAACCTTCGGTTTTCAGCCTAATGACATGATGTACTATTTTTTACACATGAACCGAAAAGGCCGAAAAGTCTTTGCTCCCCGATATGAGATTGCATTAGATTCATCTATCCTCTTTTTTCATTCATGAAAAAAACAAGACGGTCGGACCAACTTCATACCTATACTGTTTATTAAAAATTAATCGGTAAAACCACTTTTTCCTCAAACAGGTAGCAAAATCGGCCTCCGTTCATGTGTAAAAAAAAATATCGTGTGAACCACGGGAGCAACGTTTTCGCTTCCTCGGTGTAGTGTTTGCCGCCCTCGCGTTCCGCTCGAGCAGCAAGCTACACCGTGGGAGCGAAATAGTATTTTTTCGCATCACACGAGGGTATAAAGTATTACGCCCGTGTTGCGAACGATATTTTTCGATGCAGTTGGCGTAAAATTCGATTTTATGTCAGCAGAACAAGGCGTAAAATCGGATTTTACGTCCACTGCAACGAAAACGTTGTTTGCTCAATATACGACAGTACGGCTAGTGCCGCAGCACTCAAGTACGTCTGTACTAATTTCGCGAGTACACGGCGGTACTGTACAAGTAGAACTGTAGCGTGCGTGGTACTCACGATCGGTACAATGTACCGGGTAGATCATAGTGTTTGTCTGGAGTACCAGTACTAAGTTCGAAGGTAGTCTGGTGAAACAGTGCAAACATGATTTACATACACTGAGAAGAAAAGATGATTGGATTTACCACATAGCAGCTAATTTAGTTGATGCAACTAAATATTTGTTAGTTCAATAAAATATTCGTTTGAGCCAAGAGAATCAGTGCATCGCGTTGATAATTATTTAGTTGCATAAACAGAATTAGCTATTGCGCCGCTCGTGAGCACCGCTGTGTTGTGAATTCAACCTTTTTTTTTGACACCCCTCTGTTTCTTAGTGTACGCAACACGACCGTTCTTTACGTACGATTCGTGAAGGAAAAATTTATTATAAATCGTATTCATTATTTTTGGATAAATATTTTCATTCACATTCAGGAAAACAGGGAAGTTACGAATTTCTTTTTTTCACTCATAATTTTTGAGAGCAGTAATTTCTTCAAGTTTGTCGTGGTGTATTTATCTGAAAATTTCACTTTCGGAATAATAATCTTTCGAACTTATAGACCTTCGGATTATTTGAATTCGATTTGTTAGAGTGTAGGTCTTTTTTTTGGTCGGTATTATTATAATCGGTTTAGTCATCTTTCGGACATTCCATCTATTCGGTCTTATGCTGTGCGGTATTCGACGGTTCTGTTATATTAATGTTGGAATTTTTAATTTTCGGTAAATTTAGCAATCGTAACATAAAAATTCGGTATTTCACACTTTCGGTGCTTTCAACATTCGGAATTCTGACCCGGCCCCAAACCGAAGTACTGGAGAGTAAGAAAAGAAAGAGGAGCAATAAAAGACGCAGCAAGGCTCAGATGCGGGAACGGCATGAGAGGTAACGAATTCTGGAGGAAAGAAGAAGACCGTCTATGCAGGCTGTGCGAAAGAGAGGAGGAGACACTGCGACACCTAGCAGGCAACTGCGAGACGCGGGAGGTGGAACGAGCGAGCATAGAAGGCCTACTGAACGAAGACGGGAGGGGATGGCGATCGTTCAGAGAGCTAACCACAGTGAGAGAAAGAAAAGAGAAGGCAACGAAGTAGCACTCCGAAGAACAACGAACGGACACGACGAGCACACCCGGCGACAGAGTAGTGGGGCTGAAGGGAAGGCGCACGAAAGGTAAGCCGAGGCCGGCGAGCAGAAACGAAGACAACCGGAGATGCGCGACAGGTAGACGCATGAAGCACGTGGAGAAACGCGGCAGCAACAGGCAGTAGTCAACCAGAGCTGGAAGCGTGAAGAAGGCAGAAGCCGGCAAGCAAGACAAGGACGAAAGAACGCAGCATGGAGAGACAAGGGATACCTGACCAGACATCCAGAACGGCGCTATTGAAGGAAATAAGAGACGAGATGAGAAAAATGAGGGTGGAAAACACAAGACTTATGGGAGAACTGATAGAGGCGGTGAAAAAGAAAGGAGCGGAAGAAGAGAGAGAAAGAGCGACGGACAGCAGAAAAGAACCTACAGAAGGAAAGCAGCAAGAAAGGGAAGAAAAGACAGAAAAGACAGAAATGAGAGAAGAGGAAGAAAGCAAGGGAGAGGCTGAGTCCGGAGGAGAGAAAGAAATAGAGAAGACCGGTGGGCCGAGAGCGACAGAAGGGGCCGAGGGGTCGACCCCCCCACCTGACGCTAACGCGGCCGACGGCGAGGACGGGGAAGAAAATAAGAAAGAGAGAAAAAACGCAGGGAAAGGAGGAGAGGAGAAAAAGAAAGTCGACTGGCTAATGGAATTGTCCGAGAGAGAAGAGAACAAGAGATACATAAGGATAAAAGGAGGAATAGGTGAAAAATCCTACAGCAGAACAGAAGTACAAACGATCATAAGGGATATAACGGGTGAGCAAATTACCCTGATCCTAGCTGAAAGCAAAAAAGGGGGGAGAGGGGAACTTAAAATGAAAATCAAGACAAGGCAAGGATGGGCCAAAGAAGAGATTCTGAAAAAAAGAGACGAGTTCTGGAGCGCAAAAAGATGGAGAGTGGAAGAAGAGCTGACATTTATAGAGAGAGCAAACAGATACAAAATAGAGGAAAAGGCAGACCAAGAAAGGAGAAAGGGAAAAGAGGTGTGGGTAGAGGAGAACAGCATATGGGTCAACGGGGAGGAGTGGAGGTGGCGAGAGAGAGAAGAAAAGTGGGAGCAAATAGAGAACAGCAGAAGTAAGAGACGCAACTGAGGAAGCAAGAACGCGGAGATAAACAAACCCCCCCCCCCCCAATGACACCCGATACCAAAGACCGACATAATGAGTCTTTTCTTGTTTCTATATCTTCACTATTTACCTTTATTCTCTTTATTTCAGTCTATATTATTGCATTTACATTCCATGCCACAGGAAGTTTACTCAGATACGTTATATCTAGCCAAAAAGAAATACGCAATTTCAGTTATAAGCTCGGGGAGACTTGAAACTAGGCTAAGCATTAGGGTAAGAATAGGAAAGTAATATGAACGCACAAGCTATATGAAAAATGTATACTTTGAAATGCCGAAAGGCGACCAATAAAAACACTATTTGTATTGTCTATCATTTTATTAATTGTTAGTCCTAATTTAATTAGAATTTTATTGGGTTGAGATGGTTTAGGTTTAGTTTCTTATTGTTTAGTAATTTATTATCAAAATATTAAATCATTTAATGCTGGTATATTAACTGTACTTTCTAATCGTATTGGTGATGTATTTTTATTAATATCTATTGCTTGGATAATAAATTTTGGTAGATGAAGATATATTTTTTATTTAGATTTTATAAATTCTAACAGTGAAATATTATATGTTATAATTTTTGTTTCATTAGCTTCTTTCACTAAAAGAGCTCACTACCTATCAGAGGTATTTCTTTTACTGTAACTACGGTGTCTTCCCTCCCGTAAGATTTAATATCCGCGACTGTCATCAACAATGATACCTCTGGTCGCGTCAATGGTATAGGGAAGCTGTGACCCGCCGGCAGGTGTGGTAGTGCCGACGAGAGGTACTCTAGTATTTTGGCTGGAGTAAGCACGGTGGGGTTGATAATACCCCTTTTTATTTCTGTTAAAAATTGTACCAAATGCTTCACATCACTCAGCAACGCATTTACTATTAGGCCTATTGCTTTTACCGGGAATATTCAGTGAATTGGAACGATCCCCTTCCTACGACCAGACCACCACAGGCGCGCACCGCGTGCGTGAGGCTCGGCGGGCGGGGCTGAGCGACCAGTGGTGCTTCTACCGGATCTTCCGCGCTAGGCCGAGTCCGCGTAGCCCACCTCGATACTTAACCTAAAAAGCAATCATCGCACTGAACACGGTAAAGAATGAACGCGAATAAAATGGATTTTCCTGATGTGAACATTTATTTTCGAAATTGATGAACGAATTTAAAATCAAATATCAATCAATTGGATTTAACCCTCCGTCGTCACAATGGGTGGATTCAACCCATCGACTTTTGAGTAAAATTGTTCTATTTTCACAAATTGACAAAATCACGATTTTTCTCTCACCTATTGTCTTTCAATTTCCAACAAAACGACTTCTATTGCATAATCTACAATATCCAGATAATGTTCCGTAATTTTTTGATCCAAATCGGACAGATAGTTTTCTCACGATCGTCATTTGAAAGTGGACTGGGTGGAATCCACCCAGTGTGACGGTCCGGTTATTTTTTGGTAGTGTGACAACGGAGAACTAAGTATTGATTCTCAGTGTTTAAGATCGATATTTGAGACGAAGTGGAACAGGTAAGTGAAGGGTAAATCATTGAAGACAACATGGTCAAAAATTGTTTTATTCATTGATTTATTTATTTATTAACAGAAAAATGAAATTTATTAACGATTATTGGTTAATCGAGGTATCCATTGCTGTTGAATTATGGCGTACGTCCAAAATTATCGGAGATTGAATGCTTGGGAATCGAAGAGAGGCTACCGATGAGCCACTGTCGAACGTAGTAGACTTTTACTCAAACCATTTTTATTTCTCAACGACTACTTCTATCGGAGACCCGAGTGCTGACATGTACCTCAGCGGGGCTTCATAGCGTGCGAAAGGGATTTGTCGCAGGAGTTTGTAGTACGTCGACAATCAGGTGCCGGAGAAGAATAAATTCATACGAGTTGAAGAAGATGTTGCCATCCCAGGACATCGTTACTTCCTCTGAAACAGCAAGGTGAGAGTATAACTGACTATCATGAGAATTTATAAGTCTTGTAAGTCTTTTCGATATCCGTTAACTTTGTATCCTCCGTACCCAGTGACTGATCGCCCGCTAACTCCTGAGGAGAAATATCGCCGATGTCGTTGTCCAAGCTGACCTCAGGGATCAGACTGCGAAGAGTGATCGAGAACCAAGCAGGGATCGAGGAAACGAGAGCTAGCAACAGCGTCGGCGAGGCTTGGCAGCGTACCGAGTAGCTTCGTTGCAAGGGTTCGTAGCCCGTCGACGATATTCATCGAACATTTCTTACTCGTCTAACGACCATTTAACGTTCATGTCTAGTGGCATGCGAAGAAGCCTCGTCGCAGATGTTCCCAGTGCGACGAGGCAGCGTACGAGGAGCTTCGTTGCCAGAGTTCGCAGTGCGTCGGCGAGCATTTTCTATCCAATTTTTGTGCGGCAAGGCTTCGCCAGAGTCCAGAGAAGGACTGCATATCGTCGACGTGCTACAAACGCTTGCAACGAAGCTTCTCGTACGCTACCTCATCGCACTACGAACTCCTGCGACAAAGCCCCTCCGCACGTTATGAAGCCTCGCTGAGGTACATGTCAGCACTCGGTCTCCGATAGAGGTAGTCGTTGAGAAATAAAAATGGTTCGAGTAAAAGTCTACAACGTTCGACAGTGGCTCATCGGTAGCCTCTCTTCGATTCCCAAGCATTCAATTTCCGATAAGTTTGGACGTACGCCATAATTCAACAGCAATGGATCTCTCGAATAACCAATAATCGTTGATAAATTTCATTTTTCTGATAATAAATAAATAAATCAATAAATAGAACAATTTTTGACCTTGTTGTTTTCAATGATTCACCCTCCACTTACCTGTTCCACTTCGTCTCAAATATCGATCCTAAACATTGATAATCAATACTTAAATCCAATTGATTGATATTTGATTTTAAATTCGTTCATAAATTTCGAAAATAAATGTTCACATCAGGCAAATCCATTTCATTCGCGTTCATTCTTTTCCGTGTTCAGTTCGATGATTGCTTTTCAGGTTAAGTATCGACGTGGGCTATGCGGACTCGGCCTAGCGCGGAAGATTCGGTAGAAGCACCACTGGTCGCTCAGCCCCGCCCGCCGAGCCTCACGCACGCGGTGCGCGCCTGTGTTGGTTTGGTCGTAGGAAGGGGATCGTTCTAATTCACCGAATATTCCCGGTATATGCTCGTCGAGCTTTTGCCTCGCTGCTGTTCTCTCTTTACCGTTCGAAAGACTGATACTAAGCTGCTTAGTTATCTCGAGCAAAGTTTGCTCATTTTCTTCAACTACCCTCATGGTATTATTAAACACTCCTAGCGTCGACGATACTATTTGGATTTGCTTACTCATTGCCGTTTTTAGGTTGACTTGATCTTCCCGAACATCATCGATCTCTTGATCTATCCTAGCCACGTCTGCTGCATCCATAGTCCCGAACAGGGATTTTGGTATCGAGCCTAAACCGTCCATCGAACTTCGGTGCTTTCGTGCCGGCCCGACGCATGTGACGTCGCGGACTAGTTGCAAACCCCTATCAACCTTATCTAACAAATTTCCTACTGTTTCCCTCAGGCCTGTATTAATAGTCGTTGCTCAAATCTCGTCTCAAAAGAGTATCACGTGATACACTCTCAAGATACTCTTCTTGTCTCGTGCCATGCGCTATCTAATAGTCAGTTCTCAATTCTTACTCAGTTGATACATTCTCAAACTGAAACTAGTTTCATTATTCAGCTGATGAGCGATCAGTTGATAAGCGATCAGCTGATAAGCGATCAGCTGAAGGATAATTACGGCGGCTAGCCTTATACAGGGCCCTAGTATGAAAAAATATGTCAAACAATGCCCTTCGAACGTTATCTATAGTTTGTGTACTATTTTATGGTGCCTCGTGTCACGTAGTGACCACTGGCTGTGTGCTGTGTGCGCTTAACCAAACATATAGCCAGAAACGTGTAATCGAAATGGAATCGAAGAAAAAGAATTTTACCGAGGTGGAGAAAAATTGGTTAACTTCTACCCTCGTGGAATTTAAAGATATCATTGAAAATAAGAAGACTGATGGCTCTTCAGTCAAAGCCAAGAATGCGGCATGGGAGAAGATATGTACTAAATTCAATGCGTCTCAACTCATCAATCAAAAGGTAGGTGTTATTTTGTTTATTCTAAAATATCATTTCACAACTCAATAAATATATAGCATATTGAAAGCAATAATGATATAATAAATATAAAGCAATTATGAACATTTCTCATTCGACATGTGTATAGTGTCAATAGTCGTACAGTTTGTGAAATCAAATACACACTCTTCCATTTGGAACTATTCCAATTTCAGGCTAATTCGACGCAACTTCAGAGGTTATGGACGAACATGAAGCAACGTCAGCGTGACGCACTTACGTTAGAACGGCAACACTGGTTATCAACAGGTGGAGGATCGAGCATCGATGATGCTGAGATTGATGCAAACATCGCTATGGTTGCACCAAACCTTATGGTTGAAGTGTCAGGCGTTGTCGATAGTGATAGTGGAGCTATTATTTTTGGTGGGTATAACTAAACGCAAATTGATAATGTGGTCGCATAATATACATATGTTTACTACAGACACCTAATTCGATTCTGACATCATCTGTGATGATGTTCTGATTGTATTTAGCGTTGTTATTCAAATCCCCTCTACTTGCATATCACATGTATAATATGCCATTAGAGCAATGGGTGATTTGAATGAATTTGATTGCAACCACTGGAATCCTGATTGTATTTCATTGTTGTAGATGAAGAGTCGCTGGAATTTTTTGATGTCCACGACAATGATACGGTATCAGATGTTTCAGAGAAAAGACACAAAGAAATGGTAACAGGTAGGACATACTTTTGTTCACGTGAAAATAAAATTTGTCGGAAAAGACGATACAAAATATTCTGTGTGGGACAAGATAGACACGCATTGTGAATTGATAACAATCTCTTATATGTATCAGTACAACATAGTTTTGTTCATGTTATCATCAATAGTCGGCAGACTAGTCACAATTCGAAGTACAGGCTGCTTCTGATTCTTTTTTATCATAGGTGTTGATTGTGGTCCACCTACAAAAGTGTTGCGGATGGAAGTTTCTGAAGTAGATGCAACTCCAGAAAACAATCGTACAACCTCAGAAGCTGCCATCGCATCCTCTTCAGGTGGAACTACTACATTGCTGGCGCCGCCATCACAACCACGGCGAAAACTGCCCAGTATGTCCATATGACGTTCTGGAACAACGCCATCTCGTTCACCATCCCCAGTGACATCTGTAAATCACAAGGAAGTTTTGATGCTAAAAGAGGTTGACTGTCGAATGAGAAGAGAGGAACAGCTGATGACTTTTGAAAGAGCTCTTTTAGAGCAGCGTGTTGCCAGCGAGAAAGAAAATACACGTAGATTGAGGGCTCTGGCCGATCTCGCAGAGCTTGAATTCGAAATCAGATCTCGGCATTTTGAGAAAGAATCAACATAACACTGACCTGCTGTGCTTGGTGAAGACCACTTGAAGGCATGGATGGAACAAGGGCCAAAGTCGAAAATCTTAGTTTTGAGAAAAACGTGGAAAAGCTCGATCTGTTTGCTCTTTGTCAATTTAACTATCTGGTCAGTTTAGTAGGTATAATAATAGATCACAATTTTCACCACTTTGGGCCGGAAAGCTCAATGCATATACGAGATAACGGCGAATAAAAAAAATGCGTTCGGCCCTTGGTGCAAATGTTAGGGTTTTTTTGTGTTGAGGTGGTGGTGGTTTTTTTTTTTTTTTTTTTTTTTTTTTTTTTTAAAGAGAGTTTTTTTTAACCAATTAATGGAATGAGTGATCTTTATTGTCATACGATTATCGATTTCTTTTGGTTTAAATGAAATTTGATGTATCGCATGCCTTATCTTCATGGTATGGCTAATTCGATTTCAGCCCTTGTTCCATCCACGCCTCAAAATTATTCGATGTCATAACATTGAATTTCAGTTATTGCTATATTTAACTTCAGCAGTAGGTGAAAAAAAAAAAATATTTTGTTTTCCGCGATTACCCCAAGCTGAGTTTATATTACTTTGAAAAAACTCAGGCGAAACTTACCAGTATTACTTGTAGAATAATGTAAATCATTTTTATTTACCGACTAACGTTATCTAAAACAACATGAATTATGATTTTTATTCTATTTTCATTTAATTAAGTTCATATTATCAATATTACATGAAGTACTAAAAAATGATGACTCATGACAAGTATCGAAAATTGTGACATTAAACTGACCTTCATCCACATTACCATGGTGTAGTATATGTTAAAACCTTACCATAAGAAGTGGGCCTGAATCAGAGCCTGACGAACTGCGAATCCTTCTGGCCTTCGGTCCAATATACGGTTTACCGGAACGATGGGCTCTGCATCATCATCATGATCGTCAAGGACATCAGGTAGCTCTTCGTTTATAGCCACTGCCATATTATGCAAAACGGCACACGCAACAATAATATTTGACACTGTGAGCAGCGCATTCCCCAAACCCCTTCGCAGGCAAGGAAACCTTCTTTTCCACACGCCAAACGTACGTTCAATGATATTTCTTCCTTTTATGTGGGCTCTATTGTAACGTTCTTCGGCTTCCGTTCGTGGTATCAGTAACGGTGTGTACATGTACCGTAAAGCAGGGTATCCACTGTCCCCTAGGAGAGCGCCGGTTAATTCTCTTTCCCGATATCTCATGTTGACGCGCGACATTTGGAAAATGCGACTGTCATGAGTGCTACCTGCCCATCTTGCTACAATATCGAGAAATTCCATCCTAGGGCCAACGATTGCCTGTTCAGAATAATAAATATATGCGTAAATTAGATGTTTCGGAAATCGTAGTATAACGTATCCGCATGGACTATATTACCTGTACGTTGATAGAGAAAAAAGTTTTCCTGTTACGGTACGCTTCACCATGAGCTCTACCTGGTGTGTTAACAATTCGTACATGTGTGCAGTCGACTGCACCATCAACACCAGGGATTCCATTTCTTGCCCCAACTCTACCGATCGCTCGAAATCGATCTCGATTTTCAGCAATAGCAGCATCGTTAGTTGGAAACTTGATGTACTGCAGCTGCAGCCTGGCAATCAGCAGAGACACTCTTCGCACAATATTAGATGCACTCGCTTGTGACACATACTCAAGGTCACTACATACAATCTGGGAAATTAAATATAAAATGAAATGGAGCTTTACATGTTCAAACACGTTCCATAGTACGCTTACCTGAAATGACGCAGTAGCATAAAATCGTAGGCACAACAACAATTTTTGAACTGAAGGGATAGGCAAACCTCGCATCGAATCGGTTCTCAACGCAGGCTCAATTTGTGGTAGAATTAAATGCATCACAGTATGCTTCGAAAATCTGGAGCGCTTTGCAAATTCATTTTCAGCCCACCATTCGAAGAGGTTCATCGCATCCCGCACATATCGTTTTTGCAGTCGGACACGAGGTATCACGTCATCTTCGTCGTATTCATCATATCGATCGTATATATCATATCGGTCGTAATTGTCAAGTATGCATTGCACATCCATTACCACTGCACTATTATGCACACCACTTGCGGGAAGAGTCGAAATTTCGGCTAATTTTGCAGAATATATAGGGTGAATTTCTAACGTCCGAACACTCGGGGTGAAGTTGAGGCGGCCGCTAGTCGGAATCGGCAATTATTTACCTCGAAATAACCAATCGAAGTCGCTAGCTACTGAAGCAATTGCCTATTCCGACTCGCGGCTGCTTCAACTCTATTCCGAGTGTTCGGAGGTACGAATTCACACTGCACATATGAAAGAACGAACGAAAAGCGGCGCAGAATCACGTCTCAAGACACCTCCAGACCTGTTTTGGCTGACACGAGATTTTTCTATTCTCAACACTCAACTGATAAGAGTTTCGTCGACTATTAATAAGGGTACGGGGAATGCAATCTTGAGATTCGACCATTGTACCGCGTGAGACAAGTCTCAAGCATCGATCACCAGAAACGCCTTTACTTGATCTCTTCTCAATTTCAGTCTTCGAAAAAACTCTCAAGATGCGTCTATTGTACCGTATTTATACTCAAGACTAGTTTCACCTGAGTTCATCACCTGAGAATCGACTATTATTACAGGCCTCATAGTCTCACATAATAGCGAGCCTGCGTTATCTGGAATCTCGCATGTCTTGCGTATATTGTTCAGGTGTGCCTTCACATTTTTTTCTCTCTCGAATACCGTGCGGAGGTCCATGTCTATTACTAAGCTCCACCTATCTTTGTACACCTGCAGCGTACCTATTTTCTCGAAGTAAACGCCCGGATTATCCCTGAACCTCTCGATCTTGGAAGATGGACTGATTTCTTCTTTTGTCAGCCCCATCGCCAGGCATGATCTGCAAGTCAATTTAGACATTACTACTAATGTATCCCGTCCCTTTGTTATATTGTGGAATTTGTGAGGAATATGGTGAGGGATGGGATAGGTGCTGGGGACGTGCGTCTCTCCTTCTAGTCAATGTTCTACGAATAACTTCAATCGGTTGGCGCGAACTTTGGTCTCCTTCCGACCCTTCCGGATGGTGTAGTTGACATCCGAATGCTTTTCCGTGATCTCGCATGTACCTACATACGTTGGCGTTAATTTCGCTGATCTTCCCCCGCCGAACCGTCTCATCTAGTAGAAGAACCTTATCTCCTGGCTGAAATTATGTCTCTACCGTTTTTTTCTCGTAGTATGATTTTGCTTTTCCCGTGGCTGCTTCCAGATTCTCTTTTGCTTTGAGATTAGCCGCCCTAAGTCTTTCGCGTAGTTCCTGAACGTAGTCGTCATACGCGTAAGTAAGTCTCGGCGCTTGCTTCACCGATGATGGTATTTCTGCCGGGTGCCCGAAAACAAGCTCGCACGGGGTGTACCCTGTTGCAGTGTGAGGGGTTGTGTTGTACGTGAACATAGCGTACGGTAACCACTCATCCCAGTTGCTCTAGTCTTCTTCGATATAACTCCTTAGATATTCTGCTAGTGTTCTATGTGATCGTTCCAGTGCTCCGTTAGATTCTGGATGATATGCCGTCGTTTGAATTTTCTCGATTTTCAAAAGCTTAATCATATTCGTAAATACATTGCTTAAAAAATTCGTTCCCTGATCAGTAAGGATTACCTTGGGTGTTCCATATTCGCATATAATATTTTTCACGAATTCTCTAGCCACTGTAGAAGCTTCCTGGTCAGCCACTGGCATAGCTTTGCTAAATTTGGTTAAAGCATCTTGAAACGTAGGTACATACTTATTGCCTGTATTAGTTACGGTCAACGGCCCTACGATATCCAGCGCACATTTTTCGAAGGCTTTCGAAGGAGTATCGGTGATTATCATGGGTGCTTCCAGTTTTCTCTGCGTTTTATTTTTCTGACATTTCTCGCATCTACCTTTGTAGTCTTCTACTTCTTTGCGCATATTCGGCCACCTGTGTTCCATTTTTATGCGTTCTAGTGTACGCGATACGCCTTGGTGCCCACCCATGGGTGCGTCGTGATATTCGTACAAGATCTTTTTCTTCGTGTCTTCTGTGTATTCCGGTTCCGATTCATGATCATCTTCTTTTTCCTCTTCTTCTTTTTCTTCCTATTCTTCTTCTTCTTCTGACATTATGTTGCAATTCGAATCCCAAGCTATTGCGACACCTCATATCCGGTATAGCAGGGCAACGACTCGATCGTATAGCGAAATACATAGCAATGTGCAGACGCAGCACCAAAAGAGTCGTTAAAGGGCAGACCGACGACGCGCCCGTCGTCAGAATATGGCGACCAGAAGCAAGACACATTATATAGAGATTAGTTCGAAATTAGTAAAGCCTTTGTAAAACTTCATATATTAAATAAACTTGAATTACTTTGTACGACTGAGTTCCAACTCTTAATTCGACAACGAACCTTTAACTAAATTGTAGTTGTATGAAAGATCTCAGGATCCCGATAACAACAACTGGTGATCATCGAATCGTACAAATAAATCAAGTGTCAAGTATCGAGCAAGTGAATTAAAAGAATAGTGATCGTGGCACCGGAAGGAGGCATCGTGAAAGAATTGATCAACCCCTAGCGGACATGGCCGGAGACACCTTTACCGTAAGACAAGTACTAAAAGACATAGAGATTCTTGATAAAAATAACCGAGAAAAAGTTTGTGACTTTATTCGCTCTTGCAAGTATGCGCGTGAAATAGTATGACCTGCAGATACAAAAAATCTATTGAAAGCTGTTCTGAGCACCCGAATCAAAGGTACCGTGGCACGAGCTTTAGAATACAAATCAATTGGTACCTGGAACGCACTGGAGGAACAGCTGAAGTCGATGAGCATCGATACACGGACATCAGCTTCGATACAAGTGGAATTCAGTAGCTGTAGACAACGTCAGAACGAGGACGCGAGGTCATATGGAATACGAGTCGAGAAACTAACTGCACAGGTCATCGAATTAACGATGAAGAAAGCCGCAGAAGAGGATTCGAAATCGACGCTGAAACGCCAGGTCAAAAAACAAGCTGTCAATATCTTCATCAGAGGCTTGACCGACAAGCTGAGGATATTGGTCAAGAGCCGACGGTGTGAAAATCTTAGAGAAGCCATATCACTCGCGATAGAAGAAGAACGAGATTGAGGCCCCATTCGTGGATCGCATCGGGAACACAATCAACCGCGTAACAGCAGAAAAGGCAACAGAGGAAATAATTGCTACAACTGTGGGAAGACAGGACACCTAGCACGAGATTGTCGCTCAGCAAATACGGGATCCAGTTACCCTTAACGGTTGCCGACACCAAGTAACTACGAAAGAAAAGTTCAGGTGATTTGTCATATCTGTAGAAAACCAGGGCACGTCATACGAGACTGCAGAACTAGAATAGCAGAAGAAAATCGGCAAAGATACGAAAGAAATCGGAGACCTCCTAGAAGGGAAGAACGGGTCCAGCCAGGTCCATTCAGAGACGCCAGCAAGCTAAACGAAGAGACTCCGGGAAACGAGGAGCAGGCGCGGCGGACAGACAACCGTATCGCGTCGTACCAGTAAATTGCCTAATAAATGGATCAAGACAGAAGAATCACGCAACGATCGAGGCACATGAATTCAAGACGATACACGGAACTATGCTATTAGATTCAGGAGCTGAGGTAAGCCTAGTAAAAGTCGGAGAAATTGACGGCGAAGTGATGGCTGAAGACGGTGTAATCACGCTCAGAGGAATAGGCGGAACACCGGTTACGACCTTGTGTAAGGTCACGTTGAATATAAGGGTTGGTGATAGGCACATATCGCACCTTTTTCATGCAGTTGAAGATGATTTTCCACTAGAAGCAGACGGTCTCTTAGGAGGCGACTTCCTCGAGAAGCATGACGTCGAGCTTAGATCTGGGAAATACGCAAGATTGAACGGAACGACATGAAATTTAGGAGCCACAGGAGCTCACATATCGCTTGAACGAAGAAGTGAGAAGATAATCCGAGCAAAGACACGCGACGACGCGGAAGGCATCGTCGAAGGAATCGAGTTACAGCCTGGAGTATACCTAGGGAGTTGCATCACCAATGCAGTCGACGGTGAGTGCAAAGTCAGCATTTTGAATACGAACGATTATGATATAGAACTGGAACAGCCGTGTGTACTGTGACGTACAGAGCCGACGGTAGGGGTTTACTCCGACGAGTTACACGACTTACAAAGATTCGGCACCTTCCTGGGTCTACTAAAGGTTGGGCGCCAGGTACCTAAGGGTACCGCGGTATGCGACAGAGAAAATAACGGAACGGAACGATACGGTAATATAATAATAAAGGAAATAAAGTAATAATAATAATAATGGAAATAAAATAAAATAATAGTATTTGAAATAATCGAATTAAGTAGAATATATTATAATAAAAGAAAATAAAATGAAAGGATTAAATAACGCTAACGATACAACACGGTTGGCTCAGCGTGAGGGGAACATGGGGGCGAAATAATATAGGGTAGACTTGTATATATATTTTTATGGTTTCTGGATTATACCACAAAGAAACCTGTTATTTTGGGACGATAATTAACAACAATAGATAAGAACAATTAAACAAAAGATAAAAACAAATTAAACAATCACAGCCGATCCCTTGGATCGAGACTAACACAGTTAAGCAATCAAATTAAAATAATGTTCGGAACAGCTGACTGACTAGGTCACAAACGAAAAGTAGGACAGATAACAATATAGAATATAAGGTAATGTAGAAGAAGATAAGGTAGGACAATTCACACAAAAGGGAGACAACAAATATCTTATGGTACGGTAGGAATCAATCTCAATAAAATATTAGTTCATAAATTATAGGTCGGTAACCTCGGGGGATTGGGAATCTATAAAATCAATAATTTGGGGACTTCTTAGAACTAATGGGACCAGTCGGTATTACAGAATTTTCTATAGTACATACCAGGCGTCTTTCTATAGGAAGTGCAAGGCGTCGGGACTAGATTCAAACAAGTTCGTGCCAAGATGGCCAAGGCAACTTTACACGAGGCACGCCATGCAACTACGCCGCAACAAATTAACACAAAGGGAACGCGAGAATCTAATACAAATTATAACTCGAAGTAATGATACTTATACCAGCTCAAGGTTTATTAAGGGTTTACTGACTACTTTCAACGACAAGGGGTTACGGGAAGGGGATTATTTTACATTAGCTAATCTACAGCCTGTTGACCGATTTTTCCAGAGATCCGTGGCTCGACAAGCCGTCGAGATTTTTGTCGTATTTGACTACGAACTTATTTTTCCACGCGGGGATATATTTTCTGAGAGTTTAACAAATAATAATTATCGGTAATTCCAATTAACAAGTAATAATACTTTCAAGGAAAGAGACACGGAAATATTCAACACACGATTTAAGACAAATAGTTGATGGTACGATAACTAATAATTATACGAGAAATAAGGAAGACACGATCAACAAGGTTTAGACGATAAATAATAAAAATACGATGAAGAATGACGATACGATAAATAATAAAAACACGACAAATAGTAACGACACGAGAAACGGGGACGATACGACAATTATTGACGCTATGATTATTATAGACGGTATTTTCTCGAAAAATCAATCGATAAGGCACAATATATATCAGGGGGAATACAATAATCAATAATATAATTAATAATCAATAGTTAAACAAAACTAAAGCACGACAATTCGATGATATGTTAATGGCGTCACCCTCCTCGAGGCCTGACCCAACCACGCACGAAGAAACGAATTTCTTTTTAATCGATCTTTTATCAATCGAAGAGTCGTCTAGAGTTGGAATCTTACCTTAATCAAGGCTCTACACTCACTAACTGAGTTGAATATATTAATATTTATGGCTTTAGGCTGTGATACGATATTCGTTACTCAAAATAGAACAATTTTAGGTTTTCTCAAATAATGCAGGACTTTACAGAACTGAATCCAAGCAAGAAGTGAAGCGTCTCAGTCTGTCTCTATCGAGAAGCGATTCGGGGGTGTCAGGGGGTATTGCGACTAAAATTAATGGGCGTGTCGGCGTCTTCTGCCGGGTTGTGTCGCGGGCCTGACAGGGCCTTTTGGCACTTCAAGCTTTCACCAGGGGGTTGTTAGATGTCTCGTCGTGTTCTATTTGTTTTGATATCCTGGAAAGCGGAATTCTGCATATTGGACCGGTGGACCAAGCCGGTGCGGGACAGGTAGAGGAAGGATAGGGGCTATCCATGTGACAGATTCTTATTGCAGCGCTCTTCCAGGCATATCTCGGGATACGATGACTCGTCTCCCCTGGTTAATCCCTCGAAGGCCGGGCGGCCCGTCAGGCCGGATGAGATTGAGGGATGATCTCCCTCGATGATTTTGGGCAGGAACGGTACGGGAATATAAGATATAGGGAACGGGAAAAAAGTATTAGTACATGAACTTATAATTACTACAATGGACCTTGGGCACTTGAGCTGGGACTTCTCGCTTTGAATTCGGTTTATTAACTAAGGTGGTCACTTCGGTCTGAGGAAGAGGAGATGGTTCATTTACGAGGCTGAACAAATCTGCCTCGTTACAACACTCCCCCCCAGACGAAGCGTGCGGTTTCCTTGAGAGACCTGCAAAGCTTCCAAAACCATCAACTCTCTTCGAATGATTTCTTATTTATGAAAGTTAACGTCAACACTTAATTCTCGATACCACCGAATTTTCATGCGTCAGCTCAAGTGCGAAAGATTTGATACTTCAAAATTACACAACAGATAAAATAACTCACCAACAGGGGTTAAATCTTAAGGGAGGGGGATTTGATTACACTCTAAGTTTGTTTGCGTTACGAGACTGGTATAATTAAGAAAAAAAATCTTTTATTAGAGTAGATATTTCTTTGGCAAGGTTAGATAGGGGACCAATTATTGGTCGAGAAAATAAAGTAATAACATAGAAGAACGGTAACTAAGAAATATTAGAAAAAGTACAAGAACAATCAGGCAGAACTACGATAGGACTATAGTAACAATAATAAAGAGATAAAAACGACGAAAATTATTAGATGCGGTAAGGCAGGGAAGGGTCTTCTTTGGCGAAGGATTCCATTTCCATTTAGACGTCGTTTGTTACTTTTGTTTTCTGGAGCCAACACTTGGGAACAATCATTTCCAGGAAAAGGATATTAACACAAGGAAGTTAATCAAACAAAAATGATTTTTAAGACACACGAAAAAAATATATGTAAGGATACCTGAGGTAGTTGGAGATTTTTGGAAATGTTCATGTTGGTTTTCCAGTTGATCCCAGGGTGGGAAAAAAAAACAACAAACAGGGGTAGACAACACAAAGACGGAAATTAGACGAGACAGACGAAAACGGTAGGGAACGGTACGGTAGAGGACGATAAGGAAAAGAGGAGATAAAAAAAATATGAGGAAACGGGAATTCTTAGGGCGTTTATTAGAAATGGCGTTTATTTAAAATGGCACTCATTTCGTCCAGCAGCCGGCGGACTTCGGGGGATACAAGGGGTAGTAATGCAGCGGGAATTGGGGCGGGAACGGGAACGATAGGGGAAGTGGGAGCGTGAGCGGAATGGCCCGACCGCCCGCCGCTCAGCCACGCCGGGCTACAGGTCTGGCAGGTTCGTAGCGTAACCCTACCCCTACCACACCCATAACAAAATTCGCCTCGACGCGGCTGTCGACAGACGGTATATCGGTGACCCTCTGCCCGGCAGTTCCAACACTGCTCGGGCAGTGGGATCACCGGCTCGGGGCCCGGGAGATCGACGATGGACCGAACATTGGGAGCGGAAGGTAAGGAAGGAGCAGGAATCCCCGTTTCGCTCCTAGCCCCCACTAGCTTCCACAAAGGAACAGGGGCCTTAACAGGAGTCGAAACGGGGGAAGGAACGTTGGCAGGAGTGGGAACGGAAAAGGGAGTTGGGAGGCGGTAGGAGTTGTCCGCTAAGAGACGCGAGGTAGGGGGTACAGCGAGGGTGGCGGTAGAGGACGACGGGAGCTGGGATCTTAATGGTAGGGGTCCGGAAGGGGGAAGGGGAGACTCGAGTCGGTGATACCACACTCGTACCCTTTCGTGGGCCCAACCTGGACAGGGCGCCAGGTTAATTGGGCCCGCAGGAGCCGGTTCGATCGGGGGGGTACTGGTGAGGCAAATCGGGGTAAGTTCGGCCGCGGCTGCTGGACGGTAGTGGCGTATGGCCTTCTTAGAGGCAAAGGGACCGATGAGGGAGGTTGGGAAAGCGGGATTGAGTCGGGATTTTCGGGAAGAGGAAAGGGAAAGGGATTTCTATAGTGAGGAACGGGAGTGGGGTTACGAGAAGAGGTGACGGGAGGCTCCCCAAATTCGATCTCTGACTCGGCAGAGGTGTCGTCCGATAGATCCAATATTTGGAGGCTGGATTCGGATAGGTCTGGAGGGGGCGACCACCTGCCCAACCGAGGTAAGGAGACCTGATCGGCGTCGTCGTCAGGGAACAGGACAGGCTCCGAAATTATGGGCCTTTCTGGGCCGCAATGGTCGGACCATTCGCCCCGGTTCCTCCTAATGTTCGGAGTTCCGCTTCGGTATTTTTGTACCGTCTTTCTCCACATTATGACTGAAAGGAGTTAATAGGACGTTAGTGACTTTTAATCTATTACGGGGGTGTGGGGGGGGGGGGGGGGCCTCAGCTACGACTTGAGGGATTTCTTCGATGGGAAAGGTATGGTATGATATCGAATAAATAAAACTACGATAATAAACCCATCATCTATGATAACTATAATATTCAATACCTTAGGGGAGGGTTGAAGTAGAAGGCGCCAAAGGGTTTACTGAATTCTACTTCTCTGTCGTAGGTTGTATGCTCGGGGTGGAGAGGGGTTCCGGCGAGTAGGGGGACGAGATCGGTCTGGCCTTTTCTCGGGGGCCCTATTCGGGGTATTAGAGGGAACGGGACCCGCTTCCTGAACGATACTGACTCTTTTCACATTTCGCCGGATCGGAATTATCGGTACTTCAGGAGCATTTCTTTTTGGGGGGACTTCGTCTACGATACGGGGGACTACGATTAGAGGGACTTCTTCGACAAGTGGGGGGACTTCCTCGACAATTGGGGGGACTATTGGCAGGTTTGGGAGGGCATCAGGGATTTCTACGGTAGGGAAGTTACGATAGGGTTTGAGGTCTTTGATGTGGGATTTGCCAATCGAGTTTCCCTGACAATCTTCTAGTTCATAAACTACCGCCGACAATACCTTCGATATCACACAGGGACCTCTCAATTTTGGAGCTAATTTGGAAGCGATAAAATCGACGGCAGACGACAGTATGTGTTGCCGTCGCCAGACTAGGTCACCTAGGGCGAATTTTAAGTCCCTTCTACCCCGGTTATAATACTTAGCCTGTCGCTCCGACGCACTTTCTAAGTTTTTGGCTACGAGATCACGCAAAGCCGCTAATCGTCTAACCCTATTTTCCCAGACTTCTGGCGGTATGGGTTGGATCTGGGGAGGGCCTTCCTCTCTTCTCTTCAAGGAAGCACCGGGTCTAAGTTCTCTTCCGAAATTTAAAAAGGCGGGGGTGACTTGAGTGGAACTGTGATTGGCGGTATTGATGGCAAAACGGAATTCTGAGAGGTGCGCATCCCAAGAACGATGGTCGTTTTCTATAAAAGCTACTATCATAGTTTTCAAGACTCTATTGACGCGCTCTACGGGATTTGCTTGGGCGTGATAAGGCGGAACGGTAGTATGGTAGATACCCATTTCTTGACAGGCTTGCTTCATGACTTTATTTACGAATTCTGTACCATTGTCTGTGAGCAAGACTTCTGGAGTACCCCAACGGAAGAATACTAATTCTTCTGAGGCTTTTATAATTGATTGGGAATTTGCTTTTCTTAGCGCAATGACTTCTACCCATTTAGTAAATAAATCCTGAATTACCAATACGTAGGTGAAGCCTCGTCGACTAGGGGGGAATGGGCCCATAATATCTGCAGCTATCATTACCCAGGGTTGTTCTAGGACTCGATTACCCATTAACCCTCTAGGGCTGGTCTGCTCCACTTTATACTGCTGACAGGTCTCACAATTTCTCACGAAGGTAGCTACTTCACGATATATTCCCGGCCAGTAGTACAGCAATGCTACTCTAGCGTAAGTCTTTTCTATTCCTAAGTGGCCAGCGGTAGGGAGGGAGTGATTTTCCGTAATGGCGGAATGTCGGGATTCTTGGGGGAGGACTAATTTCCAGGCATCCAAGTCTGGGAGGAGTGGGTCAGCTAAATCGTCAACTTTATGGCAGTAGAGTCGCCCCTCTTCCACTTTCCAATCCGGATATTGAGCTTGACGCGTATTTACGTTTTCTACGCGTTTTTTATACCAAGCATCCGTAGTTTCAGAGATCGCGGCTACGTCGTCTCCGGTAGGGTCTTCGAACATACGAGAGAGGGCATCCGGTACGTGATGGAGGGCTCCCTTACGATGTACAATATTAAAATCATACTCTAAGAGTTCTAGGGCCCAACGGGCTAATCGGCCCGTGGGATTTTTCAAGTGATATAGCCAACGGAGACTACTATGGTCGGTAATAACGGTAAACTTATATCCTTCTAAATAGGGGCGGAATTTTCTGATCGACCAGATCACGGCCAAACACTCTTTCTCGGTAACGGTATATTGTCTTTCCGGATGGGTCAAACTCCGACTAGCGTAGGCTACTACATACTCCTGATCGTCAACGGTTTGAGTCAGAACTGCTCCGACTCCGATATCACTCGCGTCAGTTTGTAGGAAGAAGGGGGCCGAAAAGTTGGGACAATTCAAGGTGGGGGCGGTAATTAGCGCGGTTTTCAGGTCTTGGAAGGCCTGTTCTTGTTCGGTTTCCCAACCCCATCTACGATTCTTTTTCAGTAAGCCGGTCAGGGGTTGTGAGCGAGTCGCAAAGTCATTTATGAATCTCCTATACCAAGATGCCATTCCCAAGAATCTTCGAACTCCTTTGATATTTCTTGGGGCGGGATATTTGATTATCGCGGAAACTTTTTCAGGGTCAGCACGCAAGCCCTGATCGTCCACTAAAAATCCTAGATACTTGACACTAGACCTACAGAAGAAGCTTTTCTCCCGATTTATCGTTAGGTGGGATTGGGATATTTTATTCAACACGATCCTCATCCATTTGAGGTGTTCGTCAAAATCGGAATTTACGATGATTATATCATCCAAGTAAACGAAAACATAGGGTTCCATCTCGGGCCCTATTAGCTTATCCATCAATCTTTGGAAAGTGGCTGGAGCCCCGGAAAGCCCGTACGGCATTCTTTTAAACTGGAACAGCCCACGACCTGGGACTGTGAAGGCAGATACTTCCCGACTCGCGGGATCTAAGGGAACTTGATGATAAGCCTGGCTTAAATCAATGGTTGAGATATATTTGGCCTCACTAAGCTTGTCTAAGATAGCGCTTATGTACGGTAAAGGGTACGCGTCTTTCTTCGCAACTTCATTAATCTTGCGGAAGTCTAAGCAGAATCTATATTTCCCGTTTGGCTTTTTAATCATTACCACGGGAGTGGACCACTCACTATTAGAGGGCTCTATTATGTCTGCTTCTAGCATTGCGTTTACCTCCTCATACATGGCTTCCCTTACTATCGGTGAAACCTGATAATACCTTTGTTTTATCGGGGGATGATCTTGGATATCGATTTTATGAACGGTTCAATCGGTAAAACCGGTATAACCTAGCGACGGAGGGATCAATTCATCCAAGATCTGGGTTACTCTATCGATTTGGACCTGAGTTGATTCAACGATACCGGACTTCGACGGGTTGGGACGAATCGGTACGACAAGGGGGTCTGACTGTCTACGAGATGTTACGGGAGGTTTGGTATTGGTCGATAGTTCGACGGAGCTGACGATACCCTTGGGAAAGTCCTTCCCTATAAGTCTGGAGGGCTTGGACTGACGTAACGAGTCCGTCGATACCAGAGTCCTGTTCTGTGACTCGTTGTCTAAGTTCGCTGACGCCGGAGTTATGTTTTGTGAGTCGTTGTCTGAGTTCGCGGATGTCGGAGGACATACTTCTAAGATCTTCGCGTAAGTCTTCGATACGGGTAAGTCCTCCGGCAGACGAAAATCCTGTTGTACTTCAGGCGAGAAGAGGGGTGGACTAATTTTGGGAATCGGTACGGGAGGGTTTCGAGACGGTACGGTAGGGTCTCGAGACGGTACGATAGCGGTTCGAGGCGGTACGTTAGCGGGTCGAGACGGTACGTTCGTGGTTCGAGACGGTACGATAGTGTTCCGAGACGGTACGATAGCGGGTCGAGACGGCACGATAGCGGGTCGAGACGGCACGATAGCGGGTCGAGACGGTACGATAGTGGGTCGAGACGTTACGTTATCGGGTCGAGACGGTACGTGGGTAGTTCGAGACGGTACGATAGTGGGTCGAGACGGTACGATATTGTTACGAGACGGTACGATATTGTTACGAGACGGTACGATATTGTCGCGAGACGGTACGATATTGTCGCGAGACGGTACGATATTGTTACGAGACGGTACGATATTGTTACGAGACGGTACGATATTGTTACGAGACGGTACGATACTGTTACGAGACGGTACGATATTGTTACGAGACGGTACGATATTGTCGCGAGACGGTATGATCTGATCTTCGTTTGAAGAACCAGACCTTTCCTGCCTTACTTCGGCAATTTCCAGAGACGCGATACTAAACGGTTCCCCACATCGAGTGAGAAAAGGCGTTTCTACTGAATTTGGACTACTCCAACAATGAGTCTGGAAATTCGCGGTTACGTTAAAGGCATTGGCAAAATCCATCCCGAGGATTCCCTCATATTCGAAAGAAGGAGCGAAACGCATTACGAGGTCTCTACGATAACCTTCGAAATAAACTGGGAGAGCTATTTCTCCTTTGGTCTTTTCGATGCTTCCATTGGGATAAATTATGTCCGAACGATGGTTTCGAGAGACGATTTCCCGGGCTTCTTTGAAACTAGGCAGGGCTAACCGGCCGATATACGATACACACGCACCTGGATCGAACAGGGCGCGGACTGGCTGATCGTCAACTAATACATCTAGATAATACCGGTTATCTTGGGAAAGAGCGGCAATCATGGGACTATAGTTGATGAGCGGATTTGATACGGGGGGTTCAGTTGTAGAGAGGGAACAAGAGGAGACCCCTGTCCTTAGTTCCCGGTGGGGTTTTCCGTATGGGATTCGATACAGCGCGGACAAGTGTTCACGGTAACTCCTGCTATCCCGCATCTAAAACAATGACAAGAAGCTGGTTGGGGACACTCGCGACGCATGTGTCCCGTTTGGCGACAATTCCAGCAGTGAATTTCGCTTGTTTCTGGACGAGGTGTATTTTGGGACATCAGGGCCGGTATAAGTCGGGTAGCGGGTCTGGCACTGTTTGTCCAAAAGGTTGGGGGGTTGACTTGGTTCCCGGGGACTTGATAAGTGGGAGGGGGACGAACGGGGGTGACAGGAGGACGAACGGGGGTTGTAGGGGGTCGAACGGGAGATGCGTGGGGACGAACGGGAGCGGTAGGGAGAGCAGTTATCGGGGTTGGTTCGGCGGCGGCCGTTGACGGGGAGTTTCGGGGTGCTGCCCCATTTCTAGCGGGTCTTCGGGTATTTGGGGTGGCTCTCGGAGTCTCTGGAGAGACTACGATGTTTTCAGGAGTTCCCAACGCGGCTAAACGCGGCTGGGGTATGGCATGTCTGCTTTCATAAGCATGTTCGTGTAGGATTGAGTCTGCTGCGAAAAGGGAAGGGACATACATCCTGCCTAGAGATCGGGAGGACTCTACCTGTTCTCCGGCACGCTCCAGATCGTCAAGAGTATAAAAGTGTTCCCGGGCTAATAATAAATGATATTCCGGGTGTAAGTTGGAATAGGCCAATTCTAACTGATCCTGTTCCGGTAGGGGAGGCGTTATATAGTTTAGGATCATTTGAAGACTCAAGAGATAATCGGCGATAGGCTCATCTATGCCCTGCGTGCGTCTACGCGCTTCTTCTTTGAGACGGTATTGGAAATTAATCCCTCCAAAACGTACACGGAACGCCGCAACGAATGGGTGCCAGCCGGCCCAGGCGGCACTATGCAACCTGAACCAATGCAAAGCTTTTCCGGATAAGATGAAGGGCAAAGCCTCGAATAGGTCTGAGTCATTTAAGCGACTACTCTTTCTACATTCGTCGACTCTTTTTAGAAACTCTTCGACGCTGTTTCCACGCGTCCCTGAGAATTCAATGTTCCAACGACGAACAATATTATGTAAATCGCGGGGGGCATCAAATCGGGATCGGTCGGCGCTTCTGTCACCTCGATCTTGGCGAGTCGCTGGGGATAAACTAAGTGACGGAACGGGGGTTTCTGGAACCGGGGTATTACACAGTAAGTTGGGAGTACGAGGGGAAGGTTGTGGCGATACAGCAAGGAAGGGGGTCTGATGTAAGGGTCGGTGCTGCGACATGGGGGTGAGAGGAATCGGGACGGGGCACAGTGGGCCAGGCGACCCGATGTGGTGGCCAAAAGTCAAATTGTTATTAGAATGACTTGAAAATGTTTACTCGGGGGTTTTCGGGGTCTCTGAATCTGAATTTGATATTGAAAATTCATAATTCAAAATGGCGGACCCAATATGACGGCCAAAATTCTGAAATTCACTGTGTTTTCCTCGAAAATTCCCATTCATGGGTTTTAGAGGTTGCTGCATCCAAATTCCATATGGGAAATTCATAATTCACAATGGCCAACCCAATATGGTAGCCTAAATTGTGAAAAATACCGATATTTTCACGAAAATCGCTATTATGCCGATTTTTGGGGTCACTGAGCCCTTGAAGTTTAAAATGAAAAAAAAATCGAAAACCAGAGCTAATAGCGAGCAAGATTGAAAAAAAAAAAATTAAAAAAATTTTGATGTGTGGAGTCACGTCAGGGTGCTTTCTCAGGGAGTTCCCCTTAAACTCACGTTCCATCAATCTCCCGATCATCATCCGATAATTCCATATCATCTAAAAGGTGGAATGTTCGAGAAATACCTGGCAACTCAACATCTTCATTACCACTTTCTACGTTTGCATCACACGCTTCATCTTGTCGTGGAACCGCAAGCAAATCCCTTACTTTTTGAGTAAGGTTCAATTCTTTTTTTTGTTTATTCCGGGATCGAAGACTTATGGAACAAATTATCGGATCCGTGCTATCCATAGCTCTGTAAAACATGTCTTCTATGTTTGCTTCGCGACTGAAAGTTCTGCAGTGAGACGACCTGTAATTTTTATAATCTTTATTTCGAGATTCGGAAGCTTCTTCGGCGAGCATACCTACTGGTAGAATACTTGTTCTCATGACATCAGCACCATGCATGAGGATTTTATGCAATGTCGCTGGCATAGGATACCAACGGTAGTTCTTAACGTAGAGTTCAGCAGTCGTATCACATAACGTTTCGAATTTTTGTGGATCAATCGGTAGATGACAAGACAAAGCGATTAAAATAGTTTTGAAATTACAGAGTAACTCAGGATTGAGATCAAGATATCCTGCAAAAATTTCTGGATTTTCGAAGGCCCTGCGTGCTGTGTTGCCATCATTAGTCGTACCAGACCCTCCTGGTTTTGGCTTGTCCACTATAAGTGCCAACTTTTCCCAGAGAATGCTTTGTATCTGTTTCTTTCTTCGTGCAAACCCTTCTTTATGCTCAAAACTTCCCATTTGCCAGACCCCGATGTTGATCCTGTAAGAAATGTGCAGACACGTTTCGAAGATTCTGATCCAGGCATGAAGTGGAGAAAGTCCGTGATGAAGAGATTTTGGATCGGGTAGGAAGAGCCCTTTGTCTTTGTTACTGAGATCATTGAACATTTTAGGAGTTGCATGGCATATTGGACACGATTGCATCGACTTAGTATTTGTGATAATATTTAATACTTTGCCATCTATCAGAGTGAGATACAAAGAAAAATGGATACGGATACAATGATCCTCATCCAATTTGACCTGGCAAATTTCCAGTTTATCTATTTGATCTTCCACGTGTCGTTTCTGTTTCAAAACGACATCGGTTGATTCTCTCGTGTATTCTATCGTAAGAGGACGACAAGATCTTGGAGATTGTGATGCTGTATTATTCCACAATATAACATTGCTTGCTGTCGATAATCGCAATGGGATAACTGTTGTAACAAATAAATTTTGATCACTCTGTGGTGTATTTTGGTCTGCGGTTTTGTAGTTTTGCTTGAAACATGAAAACCCGGAGGTTCCATCGAATCCCCAAGAACACATCATTACAGCTTCCAGTTCCTTAACGCCTTTGGTTTCCATGTATTGAACAATCACTTCCGCTTGTAAATCCGTGATCCTTTCAGCAGTGTGATTCAGCAGGGATTGAACAGTGGTCTCCGCTTTTTTTTCTGAAATAAAAACTGTTTCCTTCGGCGGCCTGCACTCTGCTTTAGCAGCTCTGACGTCATTGTACGCTGGCCAAATATCTGCTCCACATGACTTTGTTTCCAAACGTATATTTTGGTACACGTTCTTAGAAAGAGAATTATCCAATAAAAAGGCTAAGGCTTCTGGTGGAGTCTTCTTTCTTAAAGAAACCGTTGGTTCGTTTGATAATTTGATTTTTTTTAGGGGAGTTTCTGAATCTTCAAGAATACTACCGAGAACATTATATAAGTTTGTATGAGAAGATTGTTTCGCTGCATACCTACAAGCCACTATCATTCTTTCGGGATCATGTTTTAGATCAGCACTGATTTGGGCAGCTTCTCGACGTTTTGAGCGATCAGATTTTTCAGAAAAGTCGAGCACTGGGCGACCAAAATTTGCTTGAGATGTAGTAGGACTTTGTGGCGTAGCAAGAGAAACAGAAAAATCTGAGTTCAGCCATGCAGCATTATCGGATTCAAATCTTTTTAGATGTCTATTAGCAACTTGCCATTTTGTAGAACGTTTAGATTTTAGGGTCCGTATGGCGGTTTTTAGAGATGCTATATCGCGTTCTGGGACATTGTCAATACCTATATTCAGTTTCAACAAAATGTATTGAACAGTCGAATCCACATCATTTGGAATAAGAAACTCAAGAATTTCTCTTTTCGTGAATTTTGTCATTATAAGTCTATCATTAAAAGCAGTGGCAAATAAAGTAGACGGAAAGATGAAAGAAAAGTTTTGATAATTCGTTAATAATCCCGAGCGAAATAAATGCTGAAATGCATATGTAACGACGAACAACGTAAGTATATGGTGCGGCGGCGTTGCGTTGCGGCGATACGTGTGCTCTATGAGGCGCGGCGCAGGGCTGCAGCACGGTTAAGACCAGTGTTCGGCGCACGGACGCTGGCTCCATCATAGGCGTTTTTCAGGGCGGCATATGAAAATGCGCAAAAGTGCGCAACTCTACCTTATAGTACAAACCCTAAGGAACAATTTGGTTGGTGATACTTCTCAATAACTAGGGGAACAACGGAGAACAATCGAAGAGAAGCGGGTACTTTACCAAAATACTGATTATTTGTGAACATTAATGCTACAGAATTCAACTAAGAAATAATTATTCGATTTCTATCTTCATATTTTCCACTTCTGTGTATCTAAGGATGAATACAAAGAAGCAGCAATGTCATTATTGTCAGCTAAATTATAATAATACTGAATATTCAAACGTAAAGCAGATGACAGATTTCAGTATATTTTCAGGCTTTGAATAATTGTGAACGGAGCAGGATTTCACCAATTGTTAAATATTTTATGGTAAAGATACTTTAACTATCAGTGATTATATTGGCCTAATTCTTTTGTATAATTTCGAATGTTGAAAAAAATGACTTTTGGCCACCACATCGGGTCGCCTGGCCCACTGTGCGGGGGAACGATATTGCGGCACGGTAGGGTAGTCAGCTATGGTTTGCGGAATCAAGCGGGGGAAAGAAGAGACCGTAGTAACGTATGGACTCACTGGAGGGGTAATGTAAGTTCGGGTGGTCGGTACGATATAAGTCGGGTACTGATTAAGGGAATCACGTCGCTGGGTATGGTTCTGCGAAAAAAACTCCGAAGCTTGATCACGCTATGAATTTATTTGGCGGGTTATCGGGCTTTCTGTGGAACTAACCCGCGGCGGATCTACTAGGCCAGGATACCTTACGGTAGACTGTCCGTTCGGTACTGGTCGGTATTGGGACAGTTCCGGTAGAGGGGTGGCTGCACTTTCCTGCTGAACGACAGTTATTTCTAGAGGAGTTAGGGTTTCCTGGGTGACGTTGGTTGCTACTAAAGTTGGACACTCGTCCACCTCTGGGTCCCAAGTCATGTTATACCCTCGGACACGTTGATGATATCTAACTAAACGCCACCGGCGATCTCTATCCAGACCGTTCGTTGTTAAAGACGCCTGCTGTAGCAGTAGGTTGAGATTCAAGTCGGAAAGTGCGCCGACATCCGTGACTAGGTCGAATGTAGACTCTAGCAATTGGGGAAGTTCCGGGATTGGCAGAATATTCGAAGGGGGGGCACGAGGGAAATTGGGGTTCGGATTCATTTTTTTTTTTTGTTTATTCACCTACTACTCCAAAACCAACTACTTATAAAAGACAAACACAAAGCGATGAATGAAAATATAGGAATGAAACGGGAAGAAAAAAAGAAAGAAACTACAAAGTTGTGACCAGTCAGGTACGTAACGAGATCGGGGACCTAATTATCGTGGGCCCCACGTTGGGCGCCAAATTTGTGACGTACAGAGCCGACGGTAGGGGTTTACTCCGACGGGTTACACGACTTACAAAGATTCGGCACCTTCCTTGGTCTACTAAAGGTTGGGCGCCAGGTACCTAAGGGTACCGCGGTATGCGAAAAAGAAAATAACGGAACGGAACGATACGGTAATATAATAATAAAGGAAATAAAGTAATAATAATAATGGAAATAAAATAAAATAATAGTAATTGAAATAATCGAATTGAATAAAATATATTATAATAAAAGAAAATAAAATAAAAGGATTAAATAACGCTAACGATACAACACGGTTGGCTCAGCGTGAGGGGAAAATGGGGGCGAAATAATATAGGGTAGACTTGTATATATATTTTCATGGTTTATGGATTAAATCACAAAGAAACCTTTTATTTTGGGACGGTAATTAACAACAATAGATAAGAACAATTAAACGAAAGATAAAAACAAATTAAACAATCACAGCCGATCCCTTGGATCGAGACTAACACAATTAAGCAATCAAATTAAAATAATGTTCGGAACAGCTGACTGACTAGGTCACAAACGAAAAGTAGGACAGATAACAATATAGAATATAAGGTAATGTAGAGGAAGATAAGGTAGGACAATTCACACAAGAGGGAGACAACAAATATCTTATGGTACGGTAGGAATCAATCTCAATAAAATATTAGTTCATAAATTATAGGTCGGTAACCTGGGGGGATTGGGAATCTATAAAATCAATAATTTGGGGACTTCTTAGAACTAATGGGACCAGTCGGTATTATAGAATTTTCTATAGTACATGCCAGGCGTCTTTCTATAGGAAGTGCAAGGCGTCGGGACTAGATTCAAACAAGTTCGTGCCAAGATGGCCAAGGCAACTTTACACGAGGCACGCCATGCAACTACGCCGCAACAAATTAACACAAAGGGAACGCGAGAATCTAATACAAATTATAACTCGAAGTAATGATACTTATACCAGCTCAAGGTTTATTAAGGGTTTACTGACTACTTTCAACGACAAGGGGTTACGGGAAGGGGATTATTTTACATTAGCTAATCTACAGCCTGTTGACCGATTTTTCCAGAGATCCGTGGCTCGACAAGCCGTCGAGATTTTTGTCGTATTTGACTACGAACTGATTTTTCCACGCGGGGATATATTTTCTGAGAGTTTAACAAATAATAATTATCGGTAATTCCAATTAACAAGTAATAATACTTTCAAGGAAAGAGACACGGAAATATTCAACACACGATTTAAGACAAATAGTTGACGGTACGATAACTAATAATTATACGAGAAATAAGGAAGACACGATCAACAAGGTTTAGACGATAAATAATAAAAATACGATGATGAATGACGACACGATAAATAATAAAAACACGACAAATAGTAACGACACGAGAAACAGGGACGATACGACAATTATTGACGCTATGATTATTATAGACGGTATTTTCTCGAAAAATCAATCGATAAGGCACAATATATATCAGGGGGACTACAATAATCAATAATATAATCAATAATCAATAGTTAAACAAAACTAGAGCACGACAATTCGATGATATGTTAATGGCGTCACCCTTCTCGAGGCCTGACCCAACTACGCACGAAGAAACGAATTTCTTTTTAATCGATCTATTATCAATCGAAGAGTCGTCTAGAGTTGGAATCTTACCTTAATCAAGGCTCTACACTCACTAACTGAGTTGAATATATTAATATTTATGGCTTTAGGCTGTGATACGATATTCGTTACTCAAAATAGAACAATTTTAGGTTTTCTCAAATAATGCAGGACTTTACAGAACTGAATCCAAGCAAGAAGTGAAGCGTCTCAGTCTGTCTCTATCGAGAAGCGATTCGGGGGTGTCAGGGGGTATTGCGACTAAAATTAATGGGCGTGTCGGCATCTTCTGCCGGGTTGTGTCGCGGGCCTGACAGGGCCTTTTGGCACTTCAAGCTTTCGCCAGGGGGTTGTTAGATGTCTCCCCGTGTTCTATTTGTTTCGATATCCTGGAAGGCGGAATTCTGCATATTGGACCGGTGGACCAAGCCGGTGCGGGACAGGTAGAGGAAGGATAGGGGCTACTCCATGTGACAGATTCTTATTGCAGCGCTCTTCCAGGCATATCTCGGGATACGATAACTCGTCTCCCCTGGTTAATCCCTCGAAGGCCGGGTGGCCCGTCAGGCCGGATGAGATTGAGGGATGATCTCCCTCGATGATTTTGGGCAGGAACGGTACGGGAATATAAGATATAGGGAACGGGAAAAAAGTATTAGTACATGAACTTATAATTACTACAATGGACCTTGGGCACTTGAGCTGGGACTTCTCGCTTTGAATTCGGTTTATTAACTAAGGTGGTCACTTCGGTCTGAGGAAGAGGAGATGGTTCATTTACGAGGCTGAACAAATCTGCCTCGTTACAGTACATATCGTAGCACTAGGCCAAGAGCACACAGATATGACGCAAATGTATGCATGTCGGACGATGACACCGAGTAACGCGAGCCGAATGCAACAGCTGAGAGACAACCTCCGTACGAGTCATCTGAATCGAGAAGAAAAAAAGAGCTTGTTAGATATTTGTGAATGATTTCATGATGTATTTCACTTAGAGGGGACTATCTGAGTCACACGAACGCAGCAAGTCACAGAATTACAACGAGTCCAGATAATATCGCACCAATAAATGTAAGACCTTATAGACTTCCAGAGAAACACAAGCAGGAGATAAACGAGTAGGTAGATAAAATGCTTGTCGACGGGATAGTCAGACAGAGCAAAAGTCAATGGAACGCACCCCTGCTAGTGGTACTGAAGAAGGCAGACGCATCAGGAAAAACGAAGATGATAGTCGTAGTTGACTTCCGTAAGGTGAACGAGGTTACTGTAGGAGACTCCTTTCCACTGCCTGATATCACGGAAATATTGGACCAGTTGGGTAAGGCAAAATATTTCTCTACATTAGATCTAGCATCAGGATTTCACCAAATTCCAATGGAAGAAAAGGATAAGTGCAAGACGGCATTTTCCACTTCACACGGTCATTACGAATACAATCGCATGCCTCTTGGACTGAAGAACGCACCCGCTACGTTTCAACGGTTAATGAATACTGTACTTTCAGGAATACAAGGCCTTAGATGTTATGTCTATCTCGACGATATTGTCATACATGCTCCTCGTTTGCAGGAACATAACAAACGACTGAAAGAGGTACTGGAACGCTTACGACAAAATTCATTGAAACTACAACCCGACAAGTGTGGATTTCTGAGGAAAACAGTCAACTTTTCGGGACACGTCATCACTAGAGACGGGATAAAGGCAGATCCAGAGAAGATCCGAGCAGTAGAAGAATTTCCAATTCCAAAGAGTGTAAAAGATGTTCAAGGATTTCTGGGTTTGGCCGGATACTACAGACGATTCATACAGAATTTCTCGAGTTTAGCAAAACCGCTAACACGTTTGCTGAAGAAAGAGGTAAAATTTGGATGGACTTCGAGGAAACAAGAAGCTTTTGAAAAATCGAAGAAGACATTGACGACAGCACCAATTCTACAGTATCCAAATTTCGAGCAACCGTTCATCGTGACGACAGACGCATCCGACAAAGCCATCGGAGCAGTCCTGTCGCAAGGCATAATAGAAAGTGACTTTCCAGTAGCATACGCAAGTAGAACTCTAAATTCAGCAGAAGGAAATTACAATACCACAGAAAAAGAATTATTGGCAATAGTTTGGGCAGTTAATCATCACAGACCGTATGTATATGGTACCAGATTTAAAATTGTTACAGATCACAAACCACTCACATGGTTATTTGGAGTCAAAGATCCAGGATCACGACTCATGAGATAGCGACTGAAGCTGGAAGAATACGACTACGAGATCGAGTACAAGGCAGGCAAGGCTAACACCAACGCAGATGCCTTGAGTCTCATGTACGCAGTGACCAGAAGTCAGCAGAAAGAAGAGGATGAATCGAACAACCGAGAACAAGAATATTCGGAGGAAGATCGGAACAGGATCATCTATGAGTATCACGACACGCCATTAGGAGCTCATCAAGGAGTCAACCGAACGATTGAACGAATTCGATTGAAGCACGATCGGCCAGAATTACGGAAAGACGTCGAAGAACACATCTCGAGATGCGAGAATTGCCAGAAGAACAAACTTAGCAAGAAGACGAAGGCACCAATGGTCATTACCGACACTCCAAATCAACCGTTTGAGAAATGTGCATTGGATATCGTAGGACCACTGACAGAAACCGAACAAGGAAACAAGTATATCCTAACGTTTCAAGATTGTCTAACAAAATACAGTAAGGCAATACCCATTCCGAACCAAGAAGCTAATACTGTAGCCAAGGAATTTGCGACCAGGATCGTATGCGAACACGGAATACCACAGAGAGTACGCACCGATCAAGGTACGAACTTTTTGAGTAACGTTTTCAAAAATACCTGTAAACTGTTAAAGATCGACAAGATTCAAACGACGGCCTATCATCCTGAATCCAATGGAGCTTTTGAACGTTCACATAGGACGTTAGCTAAATATCTGAGACACTACATAAACGAGGAACAGAGCAACTGCGACGAATGGTTACCATATGCTATGTTTGCATATAACACGACACCCCACACTGCAACGAGATTTACGCCATTTGAGCTGGTGTATGGGCACTCAGCTGAACTACCAACATCGCTGAAGAAGGATCCAGAAACAACGTACACCTATGACGACTACGCACGAGAACTACGAGAGAGATTGCGAGCCAGCAATCTCATAGCCAAAGAAAATCTGCAACAAGCCAAGGAGAAGTCAAAAATCGAGTACGACCGACGAACCAAACAAAAAGGGTTCAAGGTTGGAGACAAGGTACTAATGTACGACGAGACTGTACGCAGAGGACGATCGAAGAAGCTATTATCTCAATGGATTGGTCCTTATACAATCTTAGAGGTAAATTCAGAAGCAAATTGTACCATAAAGGTAAAGAAGAAAACTCTTAGAGTACATGTGAATCGTTTAAAGCATTTTATCGAATAAGAGCTAATCATTTTGTCACATTCTCATCAAATAATATGTCAGGAAAAATTAATTATACTAACCTAAATTGAGAAACGATTATATAAAACATTGTAAACGGGATACATAATGTAAACCACTAACCTAGATATAGCATAATAGGCAAGCGTACAGACGCAAGCCAGCAGATTTAACTGATTTCAGGAGAAAAATCCTAAGGGCTTTTCTTCCAAGGGGGAAGGGATGTTGCAATTCGAATACCAAGCTATTGCGACACCTCATATCCGGTATAGCAGGGCAACGACTCGATCGTATGGCAAAATACATAGCGATGTGCAGACGCAGCACCAAAAGAGTCGTTAAAGGGCAGGCAGACGACGCGCCCGTCGTCAGAACATCGCGACCAGAAGCAAGACACATTATATAGAGATTAGTTCGAAATTAGTAAAGCCGTTGTAAAACTTCATATATTAAATAAACTTGAATTACTTTGTACGACTGAGTTCCAACTCTTAATTCGACAACGAACCTTTAACTAAATTGTAGTTGTATGAAAGATCTCAGGATCTCGATTACAACATGTTCTTCAATAGTTATGTAGTAGATACGAGAAATGGTTATACCTTTGTTAGCGAGTGGTGTCTGTTTGTATCCAAGATGGACGTTGGTTTGTTAAGATCGATTCGCGGATCGATGGTTAGATCGAAAGTGACGATGGCGCGCCTCGTGGCAGCGTTCGTTACTGGTATCGAGTTTTCGCGGTAGGTTTGAATCAGTAGTTTGACTGCAAATTGAAACTCAACTGTCTCGTATCTGCTGTCTCGCTCTCGCTCTCTGTTTATCGCGCTATAGTTATGACTAGGTGTGTAACGAGGCAAGACCTCCGGTAAGGCAGGTAACGATATACCTGCCCAAACAAGCCTTACCTCATTACAATTAGAGGCAGCACCGCACGGCTAGCCAAAATCATAGGCCGGGGGAGGGGGAACTAGACACACCGCCCGGCCACTAGGCGGCTACGCTAGCCACGCGCCGTACTCGCCTACAAAGTAAAACCAGCGCGTGGTTAGATAGGCACACAGAGCATAGGCAAATCAGTTCTCTAGTAGTCGTTAACTCAGACTAGAAGCTAGCAGAGCTCCGTCTTGTAAAAGACGTACGGACCGCGGGACGAGACCCCGGACCGCTAGGCGCGTCGCGTTTAGGATAGAGGCATCTCCTCTATCCAAGAAATACCGTACCGTACTAGGTCGCGACTAAAATCACTAGGAGTAAAATCACTAGCTTGATAAAAATAGATCTTTGTTCTTGCATGATAAAATAAGAGTTTATTTAAGGAGTAGTCTCCTGATTTCTAGAAGTCAAATCACTAGCTTGGTAAAATGAGATCTTTGTTCTTGCATGATAAAAATAAGAGTTTATTTAAGGAGTAGTCTCCTGGCGTTAGAAGCCAAATCACTTCGTTCCGACACTCAGGTCGCGAATCAAAACTACTCGGCCCTTCGCCGTTTAAGAACACACTCCTTCAGGAAACAATACGCCACGGCGTAGCCCCTTAGTATATAGATTAAAATAATTAGGATATAGATTGAATAATTAGATATAGATTAAATAATTAGATATAGCATAAATAGTTAGGCATAGAGAAAATAGTTAGATATAGAATAAATGTTTAGACATAGAATAAAGAACCTTATAGTTAAATTCCTAGACCGCTAAGTAATTATAAGACCTAGATTTACGAGACACTTGGTTTCTTTACGCATTGGCATTTCTTTGTTCATTTCTTGCAGTCTGGAACCTCCTGGCCCACCAGCAGCTATCTAACTATTACATTTAGTATTTTTTTTTGTTTCTGTATAATTAAAATAAAGATTTATATTTTTGTTAATTCTGATACTTCTTTATTCCACGACCCACACCTCCCGGTGGTCCCGAGCATCCGGTGGAGGGGGACGAGACCCCCAGACCCAGTTGCGGACTACCCCGAGTATCCCTAGACACACCCCACGCTCCACCCGGACTAGTCCGAACGTTACAGGTGTTATGAGTATAGCTTAGAGTATAACATATCTATAGTGCGTCAGAACGAAGAAAGCCTCAGCGACTAGAACTGTTATTGTTATGTCGTATAGAGAGGTTATGCTTTATTATTCGTTCTATTATATCTGGATGACGTGATATCAGAAAAACTGAGCTCGAGGAGCGGATTAGGCTAATACATAAGAACAATGATTATAACGGCTATGAAATATCCGTTATAACGGGAAAATTTTTGAATTTCATAATTCGCGATATGTACAATTTTATGAGAAAACTCAGAAAACAAATTAAATATGAAATATATAAATTGAACGGAACAATATAAATTAACATGCATTAATCCTAGTGTGAGTATGGCTACTCCCTTTCCTACCTATCCTAATTTCCGATTTGGTGGGTTTTCTCATTTGAGATTTTTCTCTTTTCTTTTCGCGCCTGCCCCACGTTGGGCGCCAAGAATGCAACCTCCTCTTTTCTTTTCGCGCCAGCCCCACGTTGGGCGCCAAGAATGCAACCTGCCGTATTCCTGAGGACTCTGAAACGAGGGTAATACCTCAGTAACCGGGTGCACCGTGGCCTTGCGCTTTTTGGACGCCACCTAATTTGATAAATTACGAAATACCTCTTATCTGATATCTAATATCTAGATACTCGTTTTGCCAGGGAAGCTGGTTGAGACACTCAGGGTGAGGTTCGGGCACGTAGGCCCTCGTCCCCATTTTGTGTTCTGACGCTGAGGCGTTCCTGTTTCTGTTTTTAACATGAATCTGTACAATCTGTGTTGATTAGCTACATCACCGGATGAAGTTCTCGATGTTCTCGATGAGAATCCTGTTATTTCCGAGGAAGATTTGGGAAACTCGTAGGTAGAAATGATTCTGACTCGATGGTGTAGGAATGAACAGCTGAATTATATTTAACTCTCTTTTTGTACACTAGTGATTTCCACATACACTCTATATCACTGGGTTATATATCTCACACTCATACACACTTTCGTTGGCTGGGGGTGATTCTAATTTAATAATCACTTAGACTGATAAACTATTAATTTGCAATTATATCCTGAATTATACTTCAATTGACTTTTATATTTGATTCTGAGCCATGCTCTAAGTAACTAGTACTTCATATTGAATTCTGAGTAGGACGATAGTTAGTCGTGATCTACATCCATCTATCTCTTCCGAGAGGAGATGCTATACTTTTATTTAATTGTATTATTCTTTATTCTGAGCAGGACGATTATTAGTCGCGGTATATACCCGTCTGTCTTGTTCAAGAGGAAACGCCATACTGATGAATTTGGTAAAATTCGTGTTAAACGCAGTGATGCGTGAGAATTGATGATATCGATTGTGATCTGAGGGATGGCGTTACTAGTGCGATTATATATCAAATGTGAGCTAAGGAGCCTAAACTCGTATAGCCGCACGGCGGTAATTTGAATTAGGTAGAAATGTGCAAACACATTGTCACAATGTTTAACCACTAACTTGCGAGAAATAGGAGTGACGGTCGACCCTCCCGCTCGAAACAAACAGAAAGAGAGAGACAAAGATACAGCAAGAACGAGAAAGCGTATAGGCTTGATCAATGACTTTGGAAGAATGAGAAAATTGCGGAACACTCACCTAGATATACCACATAGCACCCCCTCACCCCGCTACCGGATGCACCTCTGACGCTGAAAACGACGTTATTCTCACGGGGGGCGCCGTAAGATTTTTAACGATTCTTACGCGAGAATCCTAATGCGTTCGAGCAGGCCAGCTGTGAACCGCCTTTTCGCGAACCGCCTTACTTGTCGTAATCCGCAAACCGTATATTTTGACCATTTTGGCTCGACCTTTTAGCATCGGTGTAGGGGGTCGTCTCGGAAATTAGGGGCCAACGGTAGGTAATTAACGCCGCGCTGGTGACCGTTACAGATTGCGTCACCCCTGCTACCTGCTAGACGAGGGGGCGAAGACCAGTCGTCCCCCAATCTGGTCACGACTGATCAGCTGTCTTTTCAGCCCATATCATACAATGGTAGGGGTAGCCGTGAAAATCATTTCATGACAATTTATACGTGTATTAAAGCATGGTAACCGCAAAACCGGGTCAGTTCTTCGTCATCAATGAAAGAAACAACATCGCACAATGGCTACACCCAAGACTGGTTTACCGGCGAGCAAGCCACGTAAAATTTTCAAAACTCAATTTATTTCATCACCTAAGTTCATTTCACATCAAAATATTTTTCTTTTTCCAAATCATGTGTCGTAAGGATTTTAGAGCACCGTTGGATCAATTCAGGTCATCTTGGATTCATTTTCTTCAGAAAACAAATCCTCATCATGTGAATGTATGAATTTTGAAAATTTTACGTTTTGGCCAGGTTATTTAAGAAATGAGTGATAATAATTTTTGCAAATTTGGTAAATTAATCATAACTTATGACGTAGTTTTTTATTTAAAAATCCCTACATTCACAAGATGAGGAATGGTTCACCGGAGAAAATGAGACGTCAAGAGATTAAATTGGACCAACGGCCAAAATCCTTACGACATATGATTTGGAAAAAGAAAAATATTTAACCGAAAAAAAATTTATTAAGCCCTATTCACGCAATAAAGCGTATAATGTTCCAGCAGAAGTTTTCCATTTCCCTATAATTCGGTCATTGCTTTTTTGATTTGTAAAAAAAAGTAACTTGAGATGCAGTTTTCCATCAAGCTACCACACTCAAGTGATTTACGTGAGATGAAAAAATGATAATAAAAAAATAATAATAATGAAAAATAATTCTTTTCAAATGACTGCTACACTCTGAGAAAACATTCTGGTGACTCAGTTTTTTTACAGTTGATTAGTGCTATTTTGATATATAGTTCATGATTTTTCCAGATTTCATGTCCTCCGCTGAAAAAAATTCAGTCCATCGAAGAAAAAGTAGTTGTCGTAGGATAGAGGCTGCTGCGTTGCTTGAAATTTCTTCAAATTTGCAGAAAATATTCTGTATGAATGTAATTTAGGGGCAAACCAATAATATTTCATGTATTCAAGTTTTAGACATAGACATTTTCGATTGTAAAATATTTTTTCCAAAATGATGGAGAAAAAAGTCTTACAATCAAAAATTTCTATGTCTGGAACTTGACTTCATGAAATATTATTGGTTTCTTCCTAAGTTACATTGATACAGAATATTTACTCTAAATTTTGAGACATTTCTTAAAATGCAGCAACCTGTACCCTACGACAACTACTTTTTCCTCGATGGACTAAATTTTTGTTCAGCGGAGGACATAAAATCTGGGAAAATCATGAACTATGTATCAAAATGGCACTCATCAACTGTAAAAGAACTGAGTCACTAAAATGTTTTCTCGGAGCGTAGCAGTGATTTGGAAAAAATCATTTTCAAGGTGTGTATACCCTCATAAGACAACAACTCCAAAATGTGTTTTTCTACAGTTGGAAATCATATTGAAGTTGTTGGTCACACACTTCACCAGAGATGAGCATTCAAATTTATATAGCGAATCAATATTCTTCCAAATGTTTGTATTTATTTTACAGAACTAGATTTACAAGTTATTAACCGCATGATTCGCTGCCCGCAGGACAAATTGCTTAGACTCGACAGGACCAAGTTCATATCAACCGAACTGCTGAAATATATATGTTGAATTTTCTGCAAGTTGTAATAATTTATATGTTGAATTTCTTGAATTTTGTGAATAATTTGAAAAAATAACTTCAAAGCGATTTATCTCAGAACTATGTTTTCGAAAATTGAAAAAGTCCCATGCGTCTGAGTTTTAGTCGAAGACTTCTGAAATTTTCAGGGTACATTTCTATACACACTAGCCACAGATTCACGTTAGATTTTGAAAATCGAGACGAAATTACGGATTTGAGGAAGAATAATTGAAATTGTATTTTTTTTTTTTATAACAAAATTGTCAAAATCAAAGTGTCGTAGCTATCTCTAAGAACTTACATGAGTTTGTGGCTTACGCATCCCAAAATATGTGTGTGCAAGCTCAGCAAGATTCAAGAATAATTGACACGCATGGGAGGTTTTCGATGAAAGGCTATTTCAGAAGCATTATGAGGAGTAACTCTGTACTTATTGTTTCAAATGACTATGACGCTGAAGCTAGCAGCCGATTCACAGCAGCGGATTCAGCAAACCAGTGGATCTCATGCAGACTGACTCGCGACCGTTTTGAATTTTTTTTTCAGGAGTAATTATCGCGTCACGCGATGAAATTTGTATCACTGTTTTTGGGGTGAAGAAGGAGCATTTTAATTTTTTTTTCCAGGATTTTCACACCTTTCCGAGTCACTAACCGCCGATTCTAACTCAGAAATTTCACTGCTTCGACGATTTGTTTATTCATTTTCTAGAGTAAATATTCGCGTTAAGTGATGAAATTCATACCATCGTTTTGGGGATGCAGAAGGAGCATTCCTATTTTTTTCAGATTTTTTACACCTTTCCGAGTCACTAGCCGCCGATTCGAACTCAGAAAAGTATTTTATGTGCATGGCCGTAAGCCAAGTGTTTTTCGTCGAGGATAATGATTCCAGTACGAGCTAAAGACGAGCCGGAAGCGAGTTCTGAAATCATTTTTCGAGTCAAAAACGGTTTACGGTGTGACGGACGGTATGGGTAGAGTGTTATTAATCCCTATGGTTTATTCACAACGAGAACCCATGGAATTGATCATCCCGTCACATCTACATATAAATAATTATAAAGAGATCTATTCTGAAATAGATCGGTAAATAGGATTCGTTGCCGCCTAGTCCTATACAGGTCTCAATTGATTTGTTTAAATATTGTCGTGAGGCTAATTGATATAGAAATAATAATAATATAATTGAAATAAAATAAAATAAAATAAATGAATAAAAGGTAATTCAAATGATAATGGGAAATTGACTGGTAAAATCAAATATATATTCTTTAACGATTATGGATATGAAATATATAGTTCAAGCGACTAACAAATGATTGTCGGTTGAACAAATGAATAACATAAAATAATGAATTCACAAAATAATGAAACAATATGATAATATAATGATCTCCGACGTGGGGATCGTGAAGGCTTGTCACTATATAAGAATTATTCATGAAAAATAATAACGAATTTAATAAAAGGCTCTTCACGATTCACACGCGTTAATATGAAGAATATGATGAAATACTGAAATAGAAACTCTCTCTCTCTCTCGGACAGGAATAATATAAATTGAGTCAAGATCAGCGACTACTTATTGGAGTAAAGTCTCGATACTATTTAGAGGAAATCTTGCACTGGAATTAGGGTGGTACCCGAAATTCTGGGAATTATTCCAGGCGATTTATTGAATTAGCAATGATTCTGATCTTGGCTCAAAATGAAAGAATAATAATTTAATTTTTCCATAAGGAAATTGAATATAGATAAATATATGCGTGTATATATATTGTTCTGAATTATAGTAATATTATAACGAGATACATGATTCAAGATCGGTAGTCAGGATCTTATTGAGTCTTATGCATCTAATAATAAAAGAAAGAAACCCAATGGGATTAGGGTGGTACCCGAAATTCTATAGAATTATCCCAGTTGGTCTATCAGGCTAATTATCATACCGATCTGGATTCATGCATAGTGAAAATTAGGTATTCCTGAATAAAGGAATTATATCAATATATGTCGAGATTGGTATATTGAGTCCTAATGACTTGAATTAGAACAAATATTTATTCACTTAAGCTTCTATACTGTTTGAACAGGAAGACTCTACGGGATCAAGGAATTACCCGAAATTCTATGAATTATCACAGTAGGTTTTCCAATTTATTATTATACCAATCTTGACCTATTATTATAGTGTAATCCCTAACTATATTTTAAATGGTTATTTGGTAAAGAGATATAAAATTTAGAATTGGAACAATGAGTAATAGTGCAAGCTCGACGGGTGGTCTCGTTAATAAGCAAGGGGATATCCCCGAAATACCTGTGAGTATTAGCTTAGAACGAAATTCCCGTTCCCTTATTACTCATTCAATTTATTCAATATATTTATAGCCATGCAAAATCCTTATAATTAGAGAATTCTGGAAAACAATATAACGGTCTTTGAATATGAAAAGTAAATTATAAATGAGCGAATTTGTGAGCGATTGTGGTTACTTATCCTTGGCTGAGATGGCGTAGCATGGGGCTACTTTCGATATTTAGGTATATGCCTCCCTCACCTTGAGAACCTCGAAGCCTTTTTCTAGCGTAGAATTTAAATTTTTGCTTTCAATGTTTATTGTTCGTAAACGGATCGATGCACAGATTTGAGTGACTCTAGATTTATAAATAAGTGAAATTTGTGAGCGATTGTGAATGAAGTTGCTAGGAGTCAATGTGAAATAGTAATGATGAAAGTAAAATTGATTCGTTTCTTAGAGAGTTGAAGTTATCTTAATATTACAAATACTCAGAGTGAGTATAAGGCAGAACGTGAAGTTACGGTTTTAATATCGAAAACATTAAATCGTTCAAAGGTGATTAATGAAGATAATCAACTTGTGTCTCTGCACTGAATTTAAGGATGGATAATCAGACCACCACGCTGTGGATTATGTCGCGATTATCACTTTAGGTTTAACGGGTGTAGAGTCCTTTGTATTACCACTTGACTTTAGATTTGGATTTTAAGAGAAGATTGAATACAACCCGTGGCTCGAATTTACACACGGTTCTTTACGACCACGCACTTCGCGACTTGACAGAAGAAAGACGCTAGTTCAAGTTCAAAGGCGACGAGGTCCCCGCGGTTGCAACAATGTATGTATTACTACGCGCGTGGCTTAGCCAATTAGGGCCTTGCTTAGTGGCTAATTGTCGCCTGATTGGTTTGAGGGACTACTTGCAGTTAGGCGTAGGAGTGGGGCCCTGGTGACGTTACGCGGTCCCATGCTATTCCATGCCTCACCTATAGTCTACTCACACTAGCTCATATAATAATATATTCAAACTGCGTTATTAATTTAATCTTATACTCGAATTATGGCTCATTCAATTGCTCTTGAGATTCTGATAATGCCCAATTTAATATCTTATTATTCTATTTGCCATATAGCTTAATTTTTCTATTTCTTTGGAAAATTAGAGAGAGAGAAAATTACATCTACGTACACTACTTTAGTAGTGTGAAATCGAAGGGTCAGCAATACTGGGGTTCCAGTCTTGCCTCGCCGTTATCTACACCTACGTGACTTATAGCCGTTTCAAGAAGGGATAAATATTCGTTACATTGAAATATTATATTTCGTTATGCTTTGCCTTTGTGCTCTAAATCACGTTCAGAAATAAAACGAGTAACTATTGCGCGTTTAAAATAATAAAGTTAGTTCAAGAAGCAAAGAATATTTATCTGATTTCGAAGGATAATCTAAAAATGAATTAATAGAGTTTTGAAGGATTTTAAAAGTTGCGCACGTAACAACGGCGAGCCCCATACGATATTTTTTTGGACATAGGCATGAAAAGTCACTTTGACGCCTATTGAGATTCGCACTTGATACAACGAAGAGTGAGGTTATGGCTGGCGCGATGTGTCGCGCACTTCGGCTGCGCACCGAAACTGCCATAAAAAGACTTTATATGGCAGTTCTGAAATGAGCTGTATAAAGTGCTACTTTTCGGATCGAAAACAGGCGTCAAAAAGTGACTTTTCAATGCCTATGCCGAAAAAAATATACTTTTCGCTGGGGGCTCTCTGGAGTCCCCAAACTCACTGGGACTTCACAGAGCTGCGCGCGCCGGTTTGTAGTCTGAGAGGGGCAGACTTCTTGAGTGAGGGATCCACTTCATTGCCAGCTCGCGTCTTCGACACAGCGTCAAAAATCCAGTACTCGCTGGTCCTTCGAGCTGACGATCGATGATTGAGAATAAAAATTTCAGATTTATGTCCACACTGTTCTACTATATCGTAAACCCCAAAAGCACCTCTGGTGCAAAAACCTTTCGCCAAGTACAATAATGTGATCACTACCCACAAAATAATCTACGAATGAAAATTCCTCCACAACGAAAGTGATACTATAAAAATGTCTACCTACAAAATGATTGAAATCAGATACAATTGCCAAGTACATGTCCGCCGTACAATTATAAAACAGAAGATATAACAAAATAAAAATTTGGAGTACGTGGTACTTGGCGGGCCAATATTTCATATCACTTCAGGATTATTGACATAGTTTAATGGCTGTTTTCTCGTACTTATCTCGAAGAGGCCCGCCAAGTACCACTACCTCCAAATTTTTATTTTTTTATATCTTCTGTTTTATAATTGTACGGCGGACATGTACTTGGCAATTGTATCTGATTTCAATCATTTTGTAGCTAGACATTTTTATAGTATCACTTTCGTTGTGGAGGAATTTTCATTGGTAGATTATTTTGGGGGTAGTGATCACATTATTGTACTTGGCGAAAAGTTTTTGCACCAGAGGTGCTTTTGGGGTTGATATCACCACTTTTTGTACAATTTTGCTTGACTACCTAATAATTGTGCTCGCTCACTACGCTCGCTCGTTTGGGTATTCCTATATCCTCGCTCGCTTGTCAACATTCTGCCAATTCTGTCTATGAGTAGCTCAATGCACGTACGCTATACATTTCATACCATCTTACACCCTTGATAAGCAGTAATGTTAAACGTGGCAATATAATATAAATACTTTTTCTAAAATTTTACTTGACTACCTAATAATTATGCTCGCTCGCTACGCTTGCTCCATCGGATTTTTCTATATCCTAGCTCGCTAGGGTCGCTCCGTACTCAGCATTCTGCCAATTGTTTCCATGAGTATCTCAATGCATGTATATGTACGCTGATGCAGTTTATATCATCTGAATCCGTCGATGAGCAGTAATGTTAGATGTGGTAGTATAATATAAATATGTTGAAAGCACAAAGGCCTGAAATAATGACATACGCTATCATTCGTTGCTTTCCGAGCCCTGTAAAGATATGTTCTTGTGTGCATGTATTAAATATGATATATTTGACCCATTGGATATATACGAAAATATTTGGAAATAAATAATATTATATTGAACACCTGCCAGGTTGATTGGAAGCTGTGTCACTTATTAACTCATGTTGTAGACTAAACTTTATGCGATTCAATAACCGTATACCTATAACCTAACCTCAAAATTGCACACTTCGTCATTTCATGAGAGATTGTTATAATTTCGCCCTCCACTTTAAATGTCAATTTTATCATAATAAGTAAGTATATGAAGCATAAAAGAGAATTGAGAGGAATGAAATTTGCAAAATGTCCAGATATACGAATATGAACAGAACTGACAGCTCTGTCTCGTAAGCCCGTCTGTCCGTACTCCGTGGTCTAGTGGCATCGATTCGCGATTATACGTCAACAGCGTCGACAAGAGCGCCACCTGGCACTGCTATTCAGTGGTGGCCGCTCTTTCCTAATTCTCAGACACATAGGTTTAAGGACCACTCGGTCTGAACCGCTCTTTCCTAATTCTCAGACACGTAGGTTTAAGGACCACTTAGTCTGAAAGAGAAGGAGACGAAAAAATTTTCAGACGAAACGGGTACTCATAAACTTAAGCTAATCATATCTCAGCTTTTCGGGCACTGATTCAATTGAAGTTGGTCTCAAATGAAGGGCTCTTCGTCCCTACATTCTGAGATAATTATTTCAATCCCCGGGATATCGCGAAACGGAAGATATTAGGAAAATACTGTCTCCCCACCACGCTGGTTAGCTCCCGTGCGGGTATATAGACTCGTCGAGTCTCGCGCGGCGTATATAGATATATATACCGGTTGGCGGAAAAAAAAGACTTGGAAAAAAAAGACCCGGAACTAAAAGACTCAAAATATAAAAACTGTTGTTAAATTTCATTTTTCATTATTTTCGACAATTATCGCTAAATTGCCTTAGAATTTTAGAATTTTTTAGAATTGTATTGAGGCTAAAATAGTTTAGGACTTGATTGATCCGTCGCTCATCCGAAACCACAACACCATTATACCCAGTACGGAACGCAAAGTCGGTGGTTATCGCACCCCCAAATGTTAGAATAGGTTAGGACACTGGTATCGTACCCTCAAAGGTTAGAATAGGTTAGGGCACTAGTATTGCACTTCCAAAGGTTAGAATAGGTTAGGACACTGGTATCGCATCCTCGCAGGTTAGAATAGGTTAGGACTCCATTGATCTGTCGCTTATCCGAAACCACAACACCATACCCAGTACGGAACGCGCAGTCGGTGGTTACCGCCTCCAAAAAGTTAGGATGGGTTAGGACACTAGTATTGCACCCTTGGAGGTTAAAATAGGTTAGGACACTAGTATTGCACTTCCAAAGGTTAGAATAACTGCTGGGTCTCTTTTTTCAAAACAAAAATAAACCTGAACAATGTTATCTATAAGAATCCCACCATGAATGTAAATACAGTTAGCTCGGAATTATATTGTATAATGTGATACCTCATGTACAGTAATGTTCATCGATGGTGTCCCCGTGGCTCACTATTTTTTCCGGAATCGAGGTTTACTTCTATGCATATTTTATTTGCCCGTGACCAGTGGAACCTTCAGGTTGTTAGGAATATGACAGCTGCGGGTTGGGGCAGAGTCACGAAGTAAGCCACTGATCATTGGCAAATAAAATATTTGTAGAAAGGAAATTGGATTTGAAAAAAAGCTAGGAAAAATAGTGAGTCACAGGGACACCATCGATGAACATTACTGTACTACAACGATTAAAATCCATGGCAAGTTAGCGATAATTGTCGAAAATGATGAAAAATGAAATTTAACAATAATTTTTATATTTTGAGTCTTTCATTTCCGGGTCTTTTTTTTCCGAGTCTTTTTTTTCCGGGTCTCTTTTTTCCGTGTCTTTTTTTTCCAAGTCTTTTTTTTCCGGTCTTTTTTTTCCAAGTCTTTTTTTTCCTAGATTCATATATACCTTATATGATATTTTTTTTTTTTTTTCATTGTACTTGGCGCGAGACTCTACCGAGTCTCTTGATCATACTACAATTACTATATTGTATCGTTCTGCCATTACATTATATCATAACCACAGTCATACTACAATTTCACTATATTTGTAAAGCTTTCATGAATACAAATAGAATAGGTTTAATTATCGAATTTTCAATATTTTCATTTCTAGTCACTTCAAATATTATTGTACTGGCCTTTAATTATTGTTGTAAAAACCCGTTTGTAGCTATAAGATACGTATTGAATAAAAAGCTATCATTCACATTGAACTTTTATTTCTTGGGCATTCATTTTCATAATCCCAATTTTCCTCAATATTCAATTCGCCTCAGTACACGATGTCTTCCGATGACCATCGTTTGGCTCGAGCCTTAGCAGACTTTTGCTTAGGGAAGGACAGCCCAAGTAATTATCTTGCACAATTACGGGAAGAATCATTTCAAACACAAGGGTGCGTTTGGTTCGAAATTTGTCGAAAAGTCATCGGCGGAACCTCCTGCGACAAACTGTCACAAAACACGTACGGCGATGGTATCAAAGATTTAATAGTAATCATGACTGTATTAGAAAGTTGGTGCTTGATCACTATTTATCCAAGCATGATACATCCGTCGACGTGAGCAAAAGTAGAGTGGAATCAACTTCGAGCCCACAAGTTTCAACATCTGATAACGATTCTATAGCAATGACGATACTTTATGGGTCTCAGGTCGAACCCTCAAAAGAGCCTGACAATTCTCGCAGCCAAGCAGGGATTCAACCTGATGATAATTTCGAGGCGATTAATATACCTTCCGGGCTTTGTTTTGAACCTATGGAACAATCTAACAATACCTGCGATGAAACAGGAATACAAGACGGTGACGATTTTGAAGATCCGAAGAGATTTCGTTTTACTAGCGGTCACGATTTACAACCTGAAGTTTCACTTGATTCTGGTAATAATAGACTAGACGAATCATCAAGAAAAACCATGAGCATTGGTGATGATATTAACTCTGTGAAAACGCTTACAATACCTCCAGAATTTTTCTCTGAGTTTTGGATTGAAAATAAACCCACACTGAAAAGAGGATGCACCAATGCAATGAGTCATCAGTTCAAAAAAAATTAATGACAAATGTGTACTGAGTTTCAAGTGGCACAAAATACAGTACAGTACAAGGATAAAGATATACTGCCCGCTTATAGCTGTGGCTCATTGCAAGATGGAGGGCTGTTGTGAGTATCGTTTCGAAATACGTGAACCAATAAAAAGGAATTGTCAATCCACAATCTCAATAATTCAAATCGGAACCTACGATCACAGTTCTGGGCAAATTTATAGGAGATTCATTACTGGCGATGTGAAAGAAGAATTAGCTGCAAAGGTTCTACAATCTCATGCATGTATTTAAGCAGCAAAAATGATCGCTGAAGTTGACAAAGAAGTTTTGAAGGCGGGCAACAGAAACGATGCTCCACCAGCGATGCTGTTGAACAAAATCGCCAGTCAACAACGTAAAGAATTTGATCTCGACCCGGATTTTCACTGATTCCTGATAAAGTTGAAGAATGAATTCGATTCTGATGAAGAATGGAAAGGAACAGTTTTGAATGGCTTTATACAAGGATACTCTGTTTATCCGTCGTTTTCGGTCACTTTGTTTAGCGCAAAGCAGCTCCGTTTGGTCATAGACTTGATGAAGACAGGCTATTTGTGTCTGCATTCCGATGCGACAGAGACTATATTTTCCAAGCCGCTGGACAATGACAAACAGCCATTTTATTACTGTTTGGTCGTAGCAGGTGGTTTACTTTCAATCACAGTAGCTGTGCTCGAGTTCATAAATTGCGGCCACGATGTATATTGCATCCACAAATCTGTTGATCTGTTCATCATGATGTTGAAGAAACTCACGGCTATCAGACCTGTAGTGTCGCAAATAGAAACCGATTTTAGCAAGGCAATGATTCAAGCTTCGTGCGAAGCCTGCAATAACATGGATGTCGTAGTGTACCTAGAGAAAATGTGGGATAGAATCCATTTTCCGCATAAATTACACTGTCCACTGACGATAATTCACGTTTGTTCTAGCCACCTAATAAAAGCGAGCATCAAACGGATAAGAAATTTTACGAGTTGCGAAAAGATACAAATCCTTTTAAGATCCGCCATGGGTCTGCTAATCCACACAACGGATTTGAAAGACGCTTCGAGTATATTTGGAAAAATATGCCGCCTTTTCGGATGCTCGAAACAATGCGACAACCACGATTTATATCTGGAACAGTTCATCGATGTAAAATCATTAGATCTTGTAAGCGATATGGATATCGTCACCGTATCGGAAGAGTTAGACGATCCACTTAATTTTCCTAAAACTCAGCGAGAACAGTCCAAATTTTATTCTTATTTCGCGGCAGAATATGACAGAATATTAACTGTTTCTGCTGACAATAACCTGGACAATCCTCTTTATAGTCCGAAATTTGTAAGGTATCTCGTGGATGAGCTACTACCCTACTATCCATTGTGGTCAGGAGTAGGAACTAAGGAGTTTGGAATCAGGAGAAATTCCAATGCTGCTGTTGAAAATTGGAATAAAATTATAAAAACCTATTTGTTTGACGGTGAAATGAGGCAACTCATTCCGAGAGCGATCAAGACATTAGCAGAGAATGTCAAGAACCGAATTGTGCAAAGGAATCATAGTTGCAACACTTCATGGCAGGCAAAAAACAGAGCAAAATAGAATAAGGACCAGCAGAATATGGAAATTAATAATGACCAGCAGAACGCGGAGAAGAATGAGGATGTCCCGCGAAATACATCAATGAACATAAATAGCCCTGTGAAGAGAAATTGCTCTGCTGAAAATGCCCTTGATGCAGTAACTTGTGCACATGACTTTGCTGCGCTATTTCCGAATACCAAGCGGCGCAAAGCAGTAAAGGCTGCTAAAAAAACCAGAATAATCATAAATAGAGAAGACGACGATGATGATGATGATAGGGAGCCGGATATCGATATTGATCTCACCACGGAGGGTTGGCTCCGAAGATCAAAATCAAATGCCATTCAATGCAGGCTTCAACAACTTTGATAAAGCTCTGTTACAATGCCAAGCGGATAAGGCATTCGACGAAGAAAAGGAATTGGGGGCGGAGAAGGAATCGAAAGCGAAACAGGATTTTGGAGCGACAGAGGAGTTTGGAGCGAAAAAGGAATTTAGAGCGGGAAATGAATTCGAATCGGAAAAGGAATTCGGAGCGGAAAAGGAGTTCGGAGTGGAAAAGGAATTTGAAGTGGAAAAGGAGTTCGGAGTGGAGAAGGAATTCGGAGCGGAAAAGGAGTTCGGAGTGGAAAAGGAATTCAGAACGGAAAAGGAATTCGAAGTGGAAAAGGAATTCGGAGCGGAAAAGGAGTTCGGAGTGGAAAAGAAAGTCAGAGCGGGAAAGGAATTCGAAGCGTGAAAGGAATTGGGAGCGGAAAAGGAGTTTGGAGTAGAAAAGGATTCCGAAGCGGAAAATAAACTTGAAACAACAAACCAATTGGCCGTAACGTCAACATTGAACCAGTCCTCGATCAAACTTCCATGACGAGAATTCGACATGAGGACTTATCCAGAGAATTGGAGAGAATTGGTCTTTTATGTAGCCAGCTTTATGATGAGTGAGCATTGCTTGAAAACGTTGCTGCCTGGTCAAGAACTAGATGACAACATCGTCAATTGTTTTTTGCAATTGGCAATGCATAACAATAACAACGGGGAATTGCTCATTGTCGACTCACAATTCTTTGTCACTTTGATGGATAATTCTGATAGATTTGGATTTGTGAGATGGTCTCAGAAGGTGCAAGCTTGGAAATACAATATCTGGCTAATGCCGAAGTGCGAACGCGGACATTGGACGCTGGTGGTAATTGTATTTCCAAGTGAGTACATCGTGTATTTGGATTCCTTGCACCAAACACCCTCAGAACGACTCATGTCGAGACTATGTGGTTTTCTGGAAAAGAAATTTGGTAGAAGGGACTTACCCCGGTACGACTGGAGAGATTGGACCTTATATTGCCCGGTAGATGTCCCCAATCAATACCCAGGTTTCGGAGGGGGCAATAATTATGGTGCTCATGTCTGTGTCTGGGCATATATCATATGTACCAGCCAGGTGTTATTTTTTACCGAACAAGAAACGTTTAAAGTCCGGAAGTGGATTTTCGACACAATTGTAAAAGCGGAAAGGATAAAGATAACCACTCCCGTGAATTATTGGGACATCCAAACATTGGATCCCATGAAAGCGGACAGCAAAAAAAGTAAGTATATAACTTTATCGCGCGCTGTTTCAGGACATGCTACGACAACAGTAGAATACTGTGCATGTTTGAAGTTCATGTTTTTATACAAGGGTCATTCTTTTACACATCGCACACCTTCCAAACTTGACATTTTAGAATCGTTGTTTGTTTGTTAATCCAACCGGGCTTATCGCTTTCGCATGTAGCCAGCTAGTGTTATATATTCCTTGTATTTTGTTTTTTTTTTTTCCTTGTGTTTGTTTTTATATTATTTTGCATGAAGTTAATTCCCTTATGAATGATTTAGTTTTTTGAAGTTTTAAGTTTAGTGTTATAATTTAGGTTAAAGACTTATTGCCTTCCAGCTAGAAGTGGTGCCCTCTAGACAGAATTTACGGATATTAAAATTTACTGGAGACGAGCGGAGAGGGAGATTCGTATTATTCCCCGACTGTCGTTTGATCCAGAGTGATTTTTTTTAATTTATCCCGATTCCTTACCAGAGAGTTTATAGCTTTCCAGATTATACCATTTTTTTTTTTTTTTTTTTTTTTTTTTATTTTTAGCCCTTTTTTTTTTTTTTTTTTTTTTTTTTTTTTTTTTTTTTAATTTTTCTTCTTATTAATTTGTTCTTTGAGTGGTCCCCTGGGATTAGGTTTGAGGTACTATTATATCGCATCCATTAAAATCTTGAGGATGAATTGATTCCTTTTCTGAGGCGGTGTGCAGCCTCGGAAGGAGGAGTACCGGTCTGGAGGAGCCTGTGTGCGGTAAAGAACAGGACCCAGCCCGCACTCTATCACCTGGAGAATTCCTTTATGATAAGATACAACTAGATAAACTAGCAAGCCACCCAGGAATTTGCGGTCCCAAGCCTGAACACAGCCATGCAGGAAAGGATGAGCAGGAGAATTAGGACAAGCTTTGAGGAAACTTTGTGCACTCTTCTCAATAAAGAAAATTTTTTTTTTTTTTTTTTTCCCATAGTGAGACTAATGATTTAATGAGCTACCTGTAGACTCTGCTCCTGAAATTTCCCTGGGCTGTCAACCCCAAACCTTCACCTTTTTGAAGATGGCACTAAAGTTTAAAATTATATTTGTTGCAAAACTCTAGAATTACTTTCCTAACCTCAAGCGAGTTAATGAAAGCTTTGCTAATGTTCGATGTTCTATTATACCCTAGTTGTCTTAGTGTGTTAACAATTTTAATGGTTTCCTGGCATTCCCAGATTGGACACTCCCAAAAAATATGGTTAAGATTTTCAGGACCTAGGCTACAATCGCATGAAGCATCGTACACAATGTTCATGCGATATAGATGTTCATTTAATTGCATATGTCCACTGCTTATCCTGTTACTGAGAACTATGTTGTATCTGTTGAGATCCGATGAGTATATTGGAGATAGCTTAAAACTGTCTTGTTCATCGAGATAGCTTCTTCCTTTCCGGTAATTCATGTCTCCGTAATTCTGAATAAAGGTTTCTGTATTCTGAATTAGGTCCTGTTTGATCTGGTGATAAATATCCGTTCTTGGAATTTTCTCCCTCAGAGTGTGGTCCAGGGAAGCTCCAATATTGGCCAGATTGTCCGCTTCCTCATTTCCATGAATGCCTTTGTGGCCGGGAATCCATATGATTTTACCTCGACCCCCAGATCCGTCAACTGGAGTAGTCTGTCACGAATGAGGCTGATTATTGAGTGCATGTTCCCGTCCAAACCTTCTTTAGATAGATTCTTAACCACGCTTAAAGAATCAGTCCCAATTACGAATTTTGCTCTGTCTCCCCGAGAAGCCATGAATTCCAATGTATGCAGAATGGCTCTAGCTTCAAGAGAAAAAATTGTTGCGTTAGGGTTGTATCTCACTGCTACTCTAATCTCCGGATCGGCAGCCCAAATTCCGTAGCCCGCTTTCTCATTGTTGGAATCTTTAGAACCGTCTGTGAAGACTGGTATGCACTGGGCATAGGATTCTTCCAGCACTCCCTCCCATTCAGATTGCGGATTTGGAGATTTTTGGAGCTTTCTCCCTACCTCAGTATCTATGAGGTGATTTATAAAATGAGCCTTATATGGTATTTGGAAGGTGTGTGGTTTTTCCGAAGTGTTAAGAAAAGGAATCCATTTTTTAATCGAGATCCAAGTTCTGTATAGAAAGGACCACTTATTGTTCAAGGTATCCCCCGTATTCTGTCTGTGTGAATCTAAGACTTGAAGACATGACGAAAACTTATTTGAAGAAACCTTAGTTGATCTGATCACCATTTTTTGTGATAAATAATCTACTCTAAGGATCAATGGAGGAACTCCGTTGATATGTAATAACGAGTTAATAGGAGTAGTCCTGAAACAACCCGAAATTTTCCTAAGGGCTTCATTCTGAATTACCTCAAGTTTTTTGAAGAGCGATGATTCAGCTGATAAGAAAGATCCCCATTCAAGACATGGTCGGATTAGGCTTTTATAAAACATCAGCATCGTGATCGGGTGGGAACCCCACCTGAAGGCCGAAATGTATCTTAGCATTGATATCAGTTTTTAGCTTTATCTACCACCTTGTTGATTTGTTGTTTCCAATTGAGATGCTGGTCCCAGATGACCCCCAGATATTTTGCTTCTGGAGAATTTTGAATGCCGATGTTGTCCACCGTTATGTATTTGGGTCCGACTTTAATGTTGCTCTTGTTTTTTTCCTTAGAAAATAAAAGGAATTTGGTTTTCTGTGGTGCCACCTTCATGTCCAGTTCCTTGAGATGGTTGATGACATTGGTAGCGTCTTTCGAGAGGATGGAAGTTATATCCGAAGGATGTGAGAACGAAACTGTGAAGGTTAAGTCGTCAGCAAAACCGATTAGAGTTGTGAATCTAGAAATATGTTCTTCGAGCTTACGGATATATAGATTAAAGAGAATAGGGCTAAGAATTGACCCTTGAGGGACTCCTTTGTTCGTTATAAATTTACCAGAGGAAAAATTATTTACATAGGTATCGAGCACTCTTGTTCCCATAGAGGAACGGATAAAATTAACGAATTTAGTTGGAATGCCTTACGATTTTAAGGATTCACATAGTTTTTCAATGTTGACGTGGTCATAAGCTCCCTCCAAATCTAAGAACATTACTCCAGTATATTGATCTCTCTCTTTAGCAACCTCGATGGATGATCTCAAAACCGCCAAACATTCTGCAGCCGATTTGCCTCGGCGGAATCCGTAAAAGCTTTTGGGAAGGATATCTTGACTTTCGCAGAACCAAACAATTCTGTCATTGACAACTCTCTCCAGAATCTTCAGAATGGAGCTCGACAGAGCTATGGGACGGTAACCTGAATTATCTGGTTTTTTAATTAGGCAGACCAAATAATGGTGCCATGCGTCTGGGATTTTTGACGTGATTAGTACTAAATTGAAAAATGAAACCAGCCATTCCACCGCTGAAGTAGGAAGATTTTGTAGGGTTTCATACGAAATTAAATCGAGCCCCGGAGAGGATTTGGATTTGCTGATTTTAATCGCGTGGTTTACTTCTTCCAAAGTTATGGCCGTAATCCTGTCCGCGTTGTTGTCTGGGTCTTCTTCCAGATTATCTTCAAATAAATCCGAATATTGGAATCTACCCGATATTTTTTGAATTGCTTTCTTTAATAGAGGATCTTCCGTGAGCATTGAGGAGGCCGTTGATTTAGTAGGAGGGTTAGCGAATCGGTTCTTTAGGGCCGTTATCGATCTCCATACCTTTGAAATAGGAGTGAAAGGAGAGAGATTGTTGCAGAATTTTTGGAAGTTTTCTTCTTTGGCTTTGTCTATTATTTTTTTAGCATGAGCTTTGGAATCGTTGAAGATGAGCCAGTTTTCGTCAGAGCAGTCGTTAAGAAAGTTCTTTTGAGCTATTCTTCTTGCAGTAATTGCTTTTTTGCAGTCTTCATTCCACCATACAGCTGGAGTCGGAGAGTTGTTATTGCGTTTTTTCACATGAACCTGAGGCATGCCGGCGTTAGATTTTTCTAGGCTATTTAGGATCAATGAAGTAAATCTTTCATAAGATTGGATAAAGTTATCTTTAGTCAAGTTTGCCATTTCAGGAATTCCGATTTGCATATTTTGTCTAAATTCTTTCCAGTTTACCGTTTTCGTGGAAATTTTCTGTCTCCTCAGTTCATGGGAATTTGTGTAATTTTTAATGGAGATGATCATTGGGAAGTGGTCACTCCCTAGTGTATCCTTGTAAACCTTCCACTCGATGTCGTCTTGAATCTCAGGAGAAACTATAGTTAAATCGGGACAGCTCTTCTTATCTGAGCCTGGAATGATTCTGGTGGATTTGCCTGAATTTATGATTTTTAGGCCTAAGTCACAGGAGATTTCTTTCAATAGGGATCCTCTATGATTCGGGATCTCCGACCCCCATTCTCGATCCTGAGAGTTTAAATCACCCATTATGATGAGGTTGTTATGACTATCTAGGTCCTCTAAAAATTGTTTGAAATCCGTTCTCGTGATGTGCGAAGAAGGAGACAAATAAACCAAAAAGACGTTCCATTGTTTTGTCTCTTTAATGATGTTTATTCCTAAGCATTCTGCGCCCACAGGAAGATGAATTCTACTGTTTATAGTTTTGAATTGGATGTCCTTTTTAATGTAGATCGCCAAGCCTCCACGGCCAGAGTTTCCTGACCGATCTTTTCTAATCAAATTGAAGCCTTTCAGATGATTCGAGTGGTGTCGATCGCAAAGATTAGTTTCAGACAGGCCGATTATGTCCCATTTCTGAGCACAATGCAATAATTCGTTCCATCTTTGTTTAATGCCATTAGCGTTCCAACACATTATTTCCATCTTAGTTAATCTGTTCCACTTAGGAAACACTAAGTAAATGGGACCAGATTAATTTTCTTAATAACTAACTATTTTATTATCCTAAATCCTACTTCCTAGAAACCGTTCTTTCAGAGGAGTTTTCTGAATTAACCAAAAAGAAAAAAAAGGAAACAAAATTCGTTCCGTTGGAACTTTTACTAGCACCTCTGAACCTTAGTACTCTTATAACCTATCCTGATTCTTATATAATGAACTCTTATTTATAATGAACGAAAAAGCCTCTTAGGTCGACCACCTAACTGGAAAAATTTTTTTTTTTTTTTTTTAAATGCAAACTTAATAATTGGCTTACTGGACTACTACCTTAATTCTGCTTATCGGATGAGGCTATGACTCTACAGCTCATGAATGTGACAATAAGGATGTTCCTTTTAAGATATGAATAGATTTTTGATTTTCCTGGCCGATTGCAGAAGGGTTTCTAACCTAGGTATAACGCTTATTTAACTTATAATCTATCTGCTGTCAAAAACCTTAGACTCCTCTTTTTATAATGAGGTCCTCGGGAATAGGCACTTAATAGTGACTATCTTAGCTGAGTAAATCTACTTATTTATCATATGATCTAGCCTATTGATTAACCTAAGATTAGCTTAAATTTTTTGATCGATGGAATTTAGGAAGAATTAACTTGGTTTGAGAGATCCTGATCTCCTTCGATTGCAGCTAGAAGTAATGCTTCGTTAGTTTTTATTATGTACTCTCTGAGAGGCTCTGAGTCCGCGTTTTGAAGCGCCTTTTTGGTGAATTCTTTTACCACTTCTATGGTATATTCTTTGGATCCTTTTGACTTTCCAGATCCGTTAGAAGAGGCAGAACTATTAGGAGATTCCAGCTCCTTCCTGAGTTTCAGATTCGAACTCGGAATTTCTACTTGCGCCGAAGTTGAGGGCCTTGGTTGAAGAATAGATGCCGGGAGCTCCTGAAGTGGGATGACTTGTGTGACTTCTTTTGGGTATGTCGAGAATGAGGATTCTTGAATTGTCTCCTCGTGAGATTCCTGCTGTTGAGATTCTTCGTCTGGGCGGACTGAAGTTGTGGGAACTTGAGGACCTTCTTCGTGGGTTACCCTGTCTTGATGTATTACTCCCGCTGATCTCGGAGTTGTGATTTCTTGAACTACCTCTTCTTGAGTTTCTTGTTCTTCTCCTAAATTAGTGCTGTTGCCGTTGGGCAGAAGAACGAAAGGATTAACTGCCGTGTACTCGGTCTGAATGATTTCGTTATTTTCCTCCTCCATGGATGTGAGAAGAAGTTCAAAAGCTTGACTCTTTTCTGGGCCGAAAATCTCCTTAAATTTCCTTTTAACAATAAGAGTGGCCTGGAAATCGTTTTTACCCAATTTGGCTTTGATACTGTTTACTTCCCTATGAAAAATAAGGAAGATACATTGTTGGTGGTCTGCCGAGTGAGATCCCAAGCAATTTGCACACTTATTACTGCCGAAGCAGTCACCTTCATGAGTTTCCCCGCAAAATCCACATCTTGGTCGAAAGTTACATGCATAGCCGTTGTGTCCAAATCGTTGACATCTAAAGCACCTTCTCAACGGAAGGATGTAATTAACTACACGATAATCTAGTTCGTAAAGTTCCACATGATTAGGAATCTTCCCTTTACAAAAAATTTTTAAGTCTTTAGAGTCTTCCCAGATTACTTCTCGTTGGTTAGGAGGCCTTTCAGCTCGTTGTTTACATCTCTCTACCTTATGAATAATCTCTCTCGATTCTTCGTCTAAACCCTCTAGTATATCCTCGATTGAGAATTGAGTCGGAATATCGTGAATTAGACCTACTGTGAAGATCGCATGATCCGGAATCACCGCAAACCAGAATGGATTTAATTCTTTAACCTTATGTGACACGAATTCGTTTGCCTTTGCTCCTGTGTGAAAAACTAAGATAATCTTATCAGGGCCTCCCCTTACAACTTTTTTCACTCTCGCTCCAATTCTGCGGCATAACTGGCCGATGGCTGCTGGATGGTATTCGTCGAGAAATTTTTCTTTTCTCCCATCATATAAGTGAATAAAGAAAGGCTCTCTGTCTTTATCGGAGTATCGATTGTCGGTCCAGTTCGCGTTAATCCATTCTCTTTGAACGCCCGAGTGATCGTCGGTAACAGGAATAGACTCCAGAGCTTGAGGCTGGATGCGACTTTGTCCAGTAGAGGCACTGTCGGTAGCGGAGGAAAGCCTCTGGTCTGTCGGTAAGTTATCTCTTTGGACGTAGTTATTATCGACGGAAACAGATAAAGGTACTTGTCCTGAAGGAAAATTAACAATTGTAGGAATTTTTTTTGCCTGATGGCTTATGGTAATACTGGAGTTTCCGTCTGAGTCCGTGCTGTTGTCTCCCGGTTTAACCCTTTTACTCATACTGGTGTATTAATGTCAGAGATAAGTCAACGAAATATTTCAAATTGTCTTGTTTTGATTTCTTTCTGCCTGATGTATGTTTACAAAGATTAACGGGTATCCCTATCGTCTCCTATGTCTGAGCTACTTGCCTATTGTATCCAGAATGTTTTTATTTATGAGAACTATATTATAGCTATTGTAAAATTTTTTTTTTTTTTTTTTTTTTTTTTTTTTTCCTATTGAAATTGGGACCTGCCTAGTGATAGTTGGATATTCTGTTATCTAAACCTTATCTGTAGAACACATGCATAAATCCGAAAGCCGGGAAAATGGGAAATTAGAAGGATAGCAGGCTATGCAAAGACTACAGTACTTGTTTTGGCGATTCTTGCCCTCCTTAGGAGGATCTCAGGAACCTCTTGGTCTGCCTAGAATTTTGCGTCTATCCGTTTAGAGTTATAGTTGTTTTCCTGGATCTCCCCGCAGAAGACCCGATGATCTCTGGGCCTTATAGGCCTCCTCTCTCGTATTAGACGATCCTTGTGCTGCTTATCTATCCTTTATTCACTTTATATTCCACTCTGATAAGTTTTATATTTATGTTAGATTTGATGATTCTATTTTCTTTATATTATTTGCTTTGCTAAATGTTTGAATTTCTGAGACCCGGAAAGCACGTAACAGTAAGATCTGAACTGTTCAACGGCTCACACCGAACTCTTTTAGAATCGTCTGAAATGTTTCTTACAACTCATATGCGTGAAATTACTTCACACGTATTTCAGGATTTTGCTGGACATTTTTTTTTTCGAAAATAGCCGCACATGAATTTTTGATAATTTGCTGGATTTTCTCCAATCTTCTTCTACTGGAAATTTATTATCTCCAGTTGTACTGATCGGATCAATGTCGGGTTTGTTTCATTTTACACTTTGTTATGTAAGCTTTCAAAGCGAATTTTGAACCCAATTTTTATTTTAAACAAATTAGAATTAATAACAATTTGATTATTCAAATAGTCTAAACATGCCCTTCCCCCACCTTGAATCCATTTTGAAAAATATAATTTTGTTCTTTATTCTCTCACCTACAAAATCCATTTTACCAAAAAGTGGGGTCCCTGTTAGATCGGAAGTTAATGAATATTTTCAAGCGCAAGTCACGTAGCTAGGAGTCGAAGCGCGCAGCGCGCGACGAGCCAAAGCGTATCAAAACTTGCAATCGAGCATGCTGCGGTGTGAATCACGAATATTTCGATTCTGTCGTTGGAAGGCGTTAGCATACGCATGACATTATTTTGTTCGTACTGTTTTGGAATAAAGTTATTAAAAACCGTGAAGTTTTGATGAAATGCCAAAATCAACAAAATCACAAAGTGGTTCGAAAATTCGGACAGATCGATGTTTTAATCCTTTTGGTCTGTCTCATCATCGGAAACTACAAAATATCAGACGAGTTCTGGAACAACATTTAGTGGTGCTTAATCTACCAGTAACGGATGAGTCTCTTCAATAGGCCGGTCCAGAAAAACCTTTTTTTTCGGAACCAAGGGCCGTATCCACATGGTTTGCTACTTAGTACGAGAAACTAATCCCCGAATTTTTTCAGATTTCTTAAACAATTTCTAGAGGTCCCTCAATTCACTTTTACGTAATAATTCGTGAATTTCTAACTTTTTCAATTTGTTCAATAGGACCCAGGGGACAAAAAAATATTTTTTTTTCATGAAAATCTTCGTTCATATCATACGCGATATTGTGATTTTTTTCAGATTTTTAAAAGGATTTCACAGATCTCTACACAGCAATGAATTGACGATTTTGCGGCGTTGGCAATCTTTATAGTCAAATTACATACCCTTGATATTGGAGCTATTAGCTCACTTTTTTTTTACATACCTGCGCGATGATGAGGAAGAACTCTAACCCCTAATCGTCCAAGGATATTGTCGTATTAGCCGCAAAAAAAAATAATCAACAACAAAAACAATTAATGTTTCATGGAAATAGTCGCAAATCTCTTTTTGAAGCACGGCGTGTAAGAAGAAAACACCATTGAAAAGTAGAATAATAAAACTTTATCATATTCAATGCACTAATTACATTTTTTATTGCAATCGAAAACGGTTACTTGGCGTGATTCAGTCTCTTGATAACCTCAGACTTCTTAAAGCAAGGAAACTGTTTTCTATGTTGTTCAACAACTTGCAACAAATATTGTTTTTGATCTTCTTGTTTTGTTATGACTGAATTAAACGCTTGAATCAGGGAAACGCCTCTCTCGGCTAAATCGTTAACGACTTTCAGTTGGTTAATTTTGTTGCGAGCTTCGATATAGTGCACATTTCTGTCCCACAAACTTGGGTCTTCGTTTATGAAATCTAACGGAATCTTATTTTTTTCAAAAAGCACCTTGCTATTTTCCGTTATAAAATCGCACAGTTGCCATTTTAGTACGGTTTTTTCGTCCACTGCGGCCCGTTTTGCGGGCTGCTTGTTACTGGGCCTGCTCAAGGCCATCACCATACATTTCTTATCCTAGATCGATATGCGAAAATCAAATAATGCTAAGCCACACAGTCTTTCGCCTAGGTACCACAAATGCCGAGAAAAAGTCCGAAATATTACTTCAGCAATTTTACGGTTAATTTTATCGTACTGTGCGAGCTCGTTCAACATCTGCAAGTCGTTTGATGGAGCCAAAGTCGGACACTGACAAGTGTACCACTTCTTTAAGTACACCCTTACGACGAAAACGTTGAATTGTCGAAGATTCCCAAGCTCAGCGGCTCTTAATTGAAACTTTTCACCCTGGCTACTGAAAATGTACATTTTCATGCAGTAAATTAACTTAGCCATCCACCTAGCTCTATGAAGAGCTCCCGGAACACGAATTGTTATATTTTTTTCGGGATCATCTCCCAAAAAGATGAGAGTCAATAGAAGCAGTTCTTTGTAGTCATCTCGAGGTTGAAAGATCAGCAGTTGTTGTCTGACAAAGTAGATAATTTCATCTCGTATTGGTGTAAGGTGAGACGAAATATTTTCGTCATCGATCGCATTTGTACGAATATTCTGATCAATTGAATCCCAAGCCTCTTGAAATCTTTGAAACAATGTGATGTTTGGTCCAGTCGAAGGTCCAAATAAAGAATCGAATGCTGATGCGACGATAAGCTCATGTATATGATGTCTGCAAGCAAGGCTAAAGAGTTCTGTTCCCAATTTCTTTTCCAGTAACTTGCAAGCTCCACGATCTTTTCCAGTATTACTTGCTGTCGTGTCAAAACACATAGAAGTTATGCGGTCTTGTAGATACCATTGCTGAATTAATTCATGCACGGCGTTAGCCTGTGCTTCTCCTGTCCCTGAAGGGATTATCGGGACGCCTATAAGCTTTTCGAATCCTTCTCCCGAAACTAATACCGCCAATCTGTCGACACGTTTCTTGGAAGTCAAAGATGGTAGTAATTTTCCATCCCAATGAACCGTTAAAGGAACATGAGGGTTTACCGAATTTTTTATATCGTCAGCGTGTCTTTTACGTACCCGCATTCGTTCTCTTCTAATTGATTGTCTCGATAATACAGCATCATTGATGTTCTGACCTAACGATTGACTGGTAGCAGCTAGAAGATGGAGAGCATTCCCGTCACTGATTTTGGTGCGATCCAATGCAGTACAAATTTCATCAGTCAGAATGATCTTTACCGGAATCTTTTGCCGATTTTTTTTTGGCGGAATGTACGATAAGTCTGAATCATTGTAAGAATCACTCAAGTCAGAGTCGCTTTCTGAGTCATCAGTGGTATTCCGTTGTTCTTGCAACCTTTTGTTCTTCTGTTCTATATTTTCGTCGCCTTTCTTAATTCTTTTCCCGGACTCCTTGTGGCGTCTCGTCAATGATCTTTTCTCTGCTTTCTCAGCTGATATTCAAGTACGGGAAACAGGGATTGAATATTCATCCAATCTATACATATTGGGAGTCACGCTGACGAGCGATCTCACTTGGAGGCCTCATATAAATAACGTTACTAAAAGAATATACAGCACCGCGTGTCAATTACGCCTTTGTCGCAAACTATTGCCCGAACAGTTACGCATACAGCTAATATCAACTCTGGTTTTTCCTCTGATCGATTACTGCTGTATCATACACCTCGACCTGACTGACGAACTCACGCTTTCGCTACAAAGAGCCTTAAATTCATGTGTTAGATTCATCTATAATATCCGTAGGGACGAACATATCACCCCCTACTTTACAATGATGGGGTGGTTGAAAGTCAACGCTAGAAAAGAATATCTACTAGGCTGCATGATGTACAACGTATTGAAGACTCAGATACCACAGTACCTGAAAAGCAAGTTTAAGTATAAAACAGAAGTAGGGATTAGAAGCACGAGAGCACCATCCGAAAATCTAGCTATCAAACCGTGTAGGACTCAATATTTCCAAAGCTCATTCACACACGGAGGTGCTGCATATTGGAACAATATACCTTTGGACGTCCGTAACTGTGGAACTCTAGTCACTTTTAAATATCACCTGTTCAATCACCTACTCTCTAGTCAGACACAAGCTAATGCTGTCCTTTAATCTAGTCACCTAGACTGAGTCCTTCCTTAGGTTATTTGGGCCATGGTTTTCCCTGTGGACTAAGGGCAAATGCCGGGACTCGCTGAGTGGGCCTCCATGGCATATCTAACCCACCTCACTCAGCCTCGAACATGCACGATCTTATAGGTATAGGCCGTTAGCCACGATACACACACACACACATACACTCTTGTACTTACACACACGAAAACACACAAATAATTAAATAAATTCGAACTAGTCAGCTTAGATTTAACGCTGTGAATAGGACTAGCCAAAGTCAAAATCAAAATCATGTCATACCACATCTTAGTATATATTAAAATCGTAGTATATAGTATATTATATTAGATTAATCACTTAGTTATATATAAAGCCAGCAGGTATATGATACCTTAAGTACAATGTATCACAGGCAAATGTAAAACTTCTGCTATAATGTAATCTAAAGTGCCAGCGCTTGAGGGGATCCGTCCCAGAGCGCTTAATAAATACTCTATCTATCTATCTATCTATCCTATTACCGGATTATGACCTCTTTTACTATCTCTTTGATTGCGATAAAATGCTTTATCTTCGTCGCTTCCCATTATTTGTAGAGCATTTGATCGAGCCACGTCAAAAAGTTTGGTCATTGTATTGAGAAATTTGTCTCTTTTTCCTTCTTCGACTTTTGTGGTTCTGTAAATATTCTTCTCCAAATTTTGCCTTTCGAACTGTATTTTCTTTACTTTTTTTATAATATTGTGCTCTTCTATACATGGGATGCTTGTTTTATTCCACACCTCCAGGATTTCCTTTGTTGTTATTGCTGCACTCTCTTGTACAGATTTTCCGTCGTTGACTCGTGAGTATATAAATCTTCGTAAGACGTCTCCTATTAGAGGTAACGTAGGTCCTGTGATCTTTTTGAGAGGCTTGCCTATCAGCCAAACATCTCGATTTCTTTTTAATATCGCAGGCATTGTTTAACAACTATGAATAAAATTAGAACGAAAATTGTTAACCTATTTCCGCAACGAGTGAATATAATTTTTGGCTTGTTATGCAAATAATAATACTCACACTTTCTTTTATAAACCTGGGAAATCTTATTTATACCGCCCGTGTGTAACGCTGTCGTGAGTACGTTATCAGCATTTACATGTCGTATTACACGATTTGTTTTCGAGAAAATATAAACATGCTCTTTATGCGTTATCAAACCATGTAACAGCGCCGAAACCAAGCAACAGCAAAAAAATTGCGCGTGAGAATAGACAAAATATTTAATTTTGTTTCGATTGTCATATAGTCTACAAACACTGGGTATAAAAAAGTCGCAAAAGAATTGATATGATGTAGATACAGTGTTTGTGAAAAGAGAATTTTCAAAAATAATTGCGTGTTAATAGTAAGGAAATGCAGAAATACGAAGAACAGTTTTTAATAATATTTCTGTATGTTAGCGAAGCAGATTTATGACTATTTCCATGAAAAATTAAATATTTTTGTTCTTGATTATTTTTTTTTGCGGCTAATACGACAATATCCTTGGACGATTAGGGGTTGGAGTTCTTCCTCATCATCGCGCAGGTATGTAAATAAAAAGTGAGCTAATAGCTCCAATATCAAGGGTAGGTAATTTGACTATAAAGATTGCCAACGCCGCAAAATCGTCAATTCATTGCTGTGTAGAGATCCGTGAAATCCTTTTAAAAATCTTAAACAATCGCAATATCGCGTATGATATGAACGAAGATTTTCATGAAAAAAAAATATTTTTTTGTCCCCTGGGTCCTATTGAAAAAATTGAAAAAGTTAGAAATTCACGAATTATTACATAAAAGTGAATTGAGGGACCTCTAGAAATTGTTTAAAAAATCTGAAAAAATTCAGGGATTAGTTTCTCGTACTAAGTAGCAAACCATGTGGATACGGCCCTTGGATTCGAAAAAGAAGGTTTTTCTGGACCGGCCTACTCTTCAACAAAAAATCTGTAATACTTGCCGTCATAAAGTTTCTGAATTACACACGGATCGTGAAAAAAAGGTAAATTTTACTGTTCATAATACTTATGTTATGAAGTTGAAGGATAGGTACTGACACCAATGTTATGAATTGGGGTTGGTGAGCTGCTACCTGAAGAATGTACCTAAGTAGAGCTATGACGTTGAGTTCGTTACTCGTTTTTATACCTTAAGGTAACCGGGATCTGGATGATGAGTGACTGATGTGAATAAGTATATTAACTGAATAACTGTTTATTGGTTTACAAGTCGTAAAGCTTAAGTGGTAAGTGATTCTGAGTTAGTGATTAAGAGCGAGTCTGAGACTGACTGTCTTCTTCAATGATCTGAATGCAAGTGCAGCTAGCTCGAGTGCGAATGTATAAAAATGGCTACCGATGATCTCAGTGGTGAGATCATCCTTTTCATTGTTCTCCCGGGCATGAGCGCATTGATGCAGGTGCAGTTTTATGGTGCATAGGTAGGGATAGAGTTCTTGGGATGTAAGGGTGAGACTTCCTCTGATTAGAGGTGGCGAGACTGGATAGATGTAGGATGTTGTGTCTTGGGTATTGAGAGTGGTAGAGCATAAAGGAGTATGGAATAGGGTGGAATACGTAACACGCCCATCCTCGGGGGAAAAAAATATTGCTCCTGTGAAGCAGGGGGAACATTTTTTTTTTTTTGTAAAAGTAGAAGTGTGTATAATATTTTTTAGGTTTAGGATTGTATATTTACGATAGTAAGTATACTAGGTATACTAGGTATACTAGGTATACATTCACGTTAGTGAATGTATCTATGTGCATGGATCTACGTTAGTAGATTCATCTACGCGTATATTCGCGCTAGCGAATATACCTGGGTGTATATGTTTACATTAGTCAACATATTTGGGTGTGTATTCAAGTTAGAGGATGTGTCAAGGTGTATGATTTGAGTTAAAATTAGAATATAGCTAGGATTACTTATTCGCAATAAGATCGGTTAGTTATAAATGTCTTATGCTGAGTTAGTAAATGGTTTATGTTGAATATACTTATTACAATGGTAAGGTAGGTATACAATCACGTTTTGAATAATGGTTAAGTACATGTATTATTAGCATTGTAGGTATAATAGATGATATATATGAAGTTTTTATTTAATCACAATATTACATTTTTATGAGGTATAGAAAGATGTTTGAGCTGTCTGAGCGTCTTCTATGTTTAGTGAATATGTGTATTACAGTGGTGAAGGTGTATGTTATGATATAGGTAAAATCGCTTATTGGTAATAAAATCGTTTATAAATGTCTTATTCATGTATAAAAGGATGTTTGAGCTGTCTGAGCAGCTTCTATGTTTAGTGTAGTTGGTGTCATTGGTGCACATGTGATGGCTGGAGGATTATTTTGCTCAGTAGAGTCTTGATTTCGGTTAGTGTTTCTGAATCTTTTAAATATTTCAAGTATTCGTTCAGCTGTTGCAAATTTTTGTGCTATATAAACTAGCGATACTGATCCGAATAGGGAGGAAATGTAGTAAAGCATGTTTTCGATACGGTTGTCGTTGTCTGTAGCTCTTTGATTTTGAGTTATTTCGTCTGTTCTTTTTATAATGTCGTCTAAAGTTAGTCCGTTTGAGGATAGATCTTTGGAAGTTAGGAATGGGGTTTTATTTAGTGTAATTGTTGGAATGAACGGTAGCTCTTCAGGTTCGTCGTAGATTTCTGAAATGTTCAAGTCAAATTTTGGTATGTAGGAATGTGTTTCAATGGTTTGGTAGTATTTGGTTGTGGATAGTGAGATTGTGTGGGAATTCGCTGTGCATTTGTTATTGAGTTTCAGTATTCCAGAATTGTTTAGAGTTATTTGGATTGGTTCTTCGTCTTTTCAAACGATATGCATAATTTCTGGTTTGGTTAGGGTTAATGTTACTCTATATTATTTTAGGGGGGTCGTGTTATTTAATAAATTTCCTCCTTATTACGTATATTTTTCAGTTCATGTGTTGGGTTATAGTTTTAGTTAATTATTTATGTAGCTAGTTTTATTTTATTTATGTGTACGATTTTTGTTCTGTGGTCGTTAATTTCGATTTCCGCGTTAATGTCGTTAATTATACGAATTATTTTATGAGGACCTTTATAGTGATCGTCTAATTTCTTTTTAGTTTCATTTATTAAGTAGACATATTGACCTGGTTGAAAAATGTGTGCGTTTATGTGTTTATCGTATCTTATTTTTGATTTTGATTTCGCGTTATTAAGATTTTTTGTTGCGTCTTGTCTAGTTTCTTTCAAGCGAGTTATTATTTGTTGTAAGTATTCTTTGTATTTGTTAGAAATGTGTTTGTCTGAACGTATGTTTGATAATTGACGTGCGAGTGTTCCGAATATTAGTTCGTGTGGCGTGTAACCGGTGCCTTCGTGTACCGATGTGTTATATGAGAATATCGCGTATTGGATCCACTTGTCCCAGTTATTTTTATCATTGATATAGTGCTTTAAGTACTCGATTAAGACCTGATGGCTGCGTTCGAGGGAACCGTTGGATTGAGGGTGGTAAGCTGTGGTTTTTATTTGTTTAATTCGGAAGATTTTAGCTAATTGTTTCATAACAGGACTGAGGAAATTTGGGCCTTGATCTGTTAAGATTGATTCAGGCGCTCCGTAGCGGCAAATGAAATTTTCTGCGAATGCTTGAGCGATTGTTATTGCCGTCTGGTTTTTTAGCGGTACTGCCTCTAAATATTTAGTTAGATTATCTTGAATTGTAAGCAAGTATTTATTTTGTGAATTTGAGGTTGGTAAGGGACCGACAATGTCTAAGGATACTTTTTCAAAAGCGGTCGTTGGCGTATCTGTTATTACCATCGGGAGTTTAACTTTATTTCTCACGAGTTTTCGTCTTTGACAGCTTTCGCATGATTTTATAAATTTTTCTATATCGGTTTTCATACTTGGCCAGAAGTATATTGCTCGGATTCGCTTAAAAGTTTTAGTTATTCCTTTATGGCCAGCTATTACGGATTCATGGTTTTCGCGAATTATATCTTGAATTATTTCAGGTTTAGGAACGTTGATCTCGTTTAAGCAAATGTTAACTGTGATATCTGTGTAGTTAAAGACTTTTCTGAGGGTGTTTTTTATTGCGAACCAATTTAATTTGTCAAATCCGCTTCCTAATTTGGAAATTGAAAAAGATTTTATGTGTTTTGTTTGTAGTATGTCGCGAAGGATAATTAGTGTGTTATATATTCCATCTATTGTTGATTTTTGGTAGTATTTCTTTTGTGTTACCAGGCTGAATATAAATTTCTTATTATTTGGTGTTATGATCACGCTATTTATTTCAGGATTTTGAGATTTTAGAAAATTTATATCTAGACTTCCGATGTCGATTAATTGTTTAGCAACTCCTTTTCTTATGACGCAATCGGCTGACATGCAGTGTACGTAGTTATCTTTTCTCATGAGAATATCGTCGTTTGTTTCTTTTATATTGGTTGCTATTGCTGTCGGGTCTGTGTGACTGAAATGTGGAATTGGATTTTCAGGTGGGTTTTGTTCTGGTATCGGATTTTGAGGTAGTAGATTTAGAGGTGGATTTTGTTGGTCTTCGTCTAGATTGGTTTCTTCGATATTATGTAACCGTTGGTTTTCGTTAAATGAGGGCACATTATTTTCGGTGATATTGTTCGTATAGTTATTCTTGAGGTTTGTCGGTACGTCTGAGTAGTCAAGTTGCATGGGATTCTCGTTATTTGAGTTTGAGTTTGTAATGTTATCTTCTGGATTTTGTACAGTTATTGGGATTGGTTTGAAATCGCAAATAGTTATTTTTATATGAGAATTTTGGAAAATGAAATAAATCATTGATCGAACGGTTTTCCAGTTAAGTTTGTCTAGTCCGCAACCGATTTTTGGGATTGATATTGACTGTACGTTTTCTAATTCTAATTGTCGTCTGAGTTTACATAAAATTTCGTACATAGTTTTATACGTTGGCTTGCCGTTGAATGCTAATCTTATCAGCTTTGGTGATAAGATTATATACTTTGATATTATTGTATGGTGTTACTATGATGTCACCTACTTGGGGGCTCTTTGATTCTAACACGTCGCGATTTATAATGTTGCGTTCAATCATTTCTTGTGCTATACCTTGTCCGATTAAGCAGTCGGCTGGAATGCAATGTGCTATATTGTCGTCTTGTGTAAATAGGTCTTCAGTTGTTTCTATTATGAGTTCGTTTGTCGGGTCTGGTAAAATTTTTAGGAGTTCTCGAAATTGTTTATAGGATGGTTTATGATAGATTGATTTAGTGATTGGAGGACTATTGTATTGCGGTAGAATGGTAATTTTGGGTATTGTTACTTGTTCTCCTCTGATAGTGTCTGAGTATAGTTTTCTGGAATTAGGTTTAGGAATCTGTTGTTCACTGGAAGTCGGAAGTATTTCTTTACAAGGAGGATCTTTGGAATTCGATGTCCATGATTCGTTGGAGGTAGGAAGTTTTTGTTTGTAGTAAGGCGTTCTAGAGTTTGGGGTTCCCGATCCGTTGGAGGTAGGGAGTTTTTGTTTATAGTAAGGCATGTGGTCGTCGTCCGACGATGAGGAAGTAGGTAGTAGTGAGGGGGTTTTAGGCTTTCTTGGTCGTAGTTTGTATTTGTGTGCGTGTGTTGGGGATTGCGCGCTTTTACGTTCGCTGTACCTTGTTTGATTTTTATGTGTGTCACTTGAGTCTGAATTATCGCTAAGCTGGTTTGAGATAAGGTTTGAATCGTGGTTTTGTTTTCGATTATTTTCAAATGAAGTTGGTGCCGAAGTGTTTATGAGTTTACGTGATTTTTTATTTACGGGTAGATTGTCCGGAGAGATATCGGTATATGTAGCGTTTCGTTTTTGGTCGATTCTTTTAGATAGTGGTAAATCGTCGACAGACATGTTAGTAGGTGAATCGATTGTCATTGGTCTAACAGATTTTGAAACATTGACAGGATTTTTTGGCATTGGAAAACTGTCTGTTGTGTCGCCTGCGGATGGATCTTGCATCGAGTTATCTGAGAGGCTGTCCATTTCAGTATCGGTTAGTGAATTGATCTCTATATCTTCTTCTAGTGGGTCCGGGTGAAATAATTTTTTTGTAGGTATTTGGTCGTCTGTAGAACTGTCGGTTAATGAATAGTTTGTCAAAGGTATATTTTGAAAGTGTATCGTTTCTTTTATTGTTGGTAAACAATCCATAGGAATTCGGTTGGGTTCGTCTTTTTCAGTATCTGAGTCGACGTCGTCTTTGTATTTCTTTGTAGGAGCGGGGTTTGGTGAGTCATCTGTACTTTGTCGCGCGCGGGTTGGGAATTGGTGAGCTTCTTTCTTTTGTTTTGCACTTGGGTTTAATATGCTATCGGAACTAGAGTTTCGGTTACGTTTTGCGTTTATTGCTAAAAGTTTATCAGTTTCTACGGGTGGATTGCGCGATAATGCATCTGCGTTACAATTGATCCGACCTTTCTTGTATATAACGTTATAGTCGTATTCTTCGAGTTTAAATCTCCATCTGAGTAATCGCGAGGTTGGATCTTTTACGCTGCTGACCCAGACAAGAGGTTTGTGATCGATAACGAGTGTGAATTTATGTCCGTATAGATAGGGTCTGAAATGGTGGACTGAATATACGATGGCTAGTAATTCTTTTTCGATTATGGAGTAATTTAGTTCTGCTTTGTTGAGTGTGCGTGAGGTATAAGCTATCGGTAGGTCGTCTCCTATTTCACCTTGGCTGAGTACGGCGCCAATTGCATATTTAGATGCGTCGGTTGTTAGAATGAATGGTTGATCGAATTTAGGATATTGTAGTATAGGAGATGTACACTTGGGGTCATTAATTATGAGACGGCTAGTTTTCTGGACAAAACATTTATGTTGGCAACACAAAATAAACCCACAGCGCTACATAGTGGGCCGATCGTGAAGCTTAGTCAATCTCACTAAATATCACATAACTCGTGACAGTCCCGATAGCCAAAAACGGAGAGGAAGAAATTATGACAGTCGAATCTAACCTAATACCTACTAACCTAATAACCTATAGATTGACGTGTGAATCAGTTGGAAAATAATTGTAATTCATAACTTCCCCCTCGAAGAATACAAACGGACGAAAGTTTATGTTTTCAATCTTTTCAAGTGATGACAGAAGAAATTGTAACCTGAAAATTTACGGTAAGTTGATTTGATAAAAATACAATTGAATTAGGAAATGCAAGTTATGCTGTGCCTGACAAACAAGATTCTTTGTTGATTTTGCGTGTGAAACCATGTCCAAGACTCGATTCTAGATCATTGAGACTATCGTGTAACTCATTACTACTTCTTGACTGATACAAGACATTTATCAAACACAGACTGAACCCTGCAAGAACCACCTGTCGAAACAGGCAAATAGAGGAAACATTCAGCTTCAGAAAAACGGAAGGAGTCAGCTTGTACTAATCCAGAGATGAAAGGAGCTGGTTTTGGTCGACTTGTCGTGGGGAATTTGAATGCGTTCTGCGGCGACTACTCGTCTTTCACATTCTAAACTTTGGCCATTCTTATACTGAGACTTAAAATACTATCGGAGACGACTGCTTGCTTCTTATAATGTAAAATTCAGGACTTTAATAATTCTTTGGATGCTGACTTGGAATACCTACTACGACGACTACTCGTCTATCACAGAATTACATTTTTAAAACTAACAATTCTGAGATTATTAAATTTTAGACTTTATCAATACCTACATCACCGACTTTGAATACTCGCTCAGGTCGCTTTTAGCCTAAAATCATATGATAACATAATGTGCCAAAATATGCTCCAAGTTGACCGAGACTATCGTGTAACTCATTAGCTACTTATTGACTGATACTAGACATTTATCAAACACAGACTGAACTCCTAAAGAACCTGAACCTGCACACCCGTTGAAACAGTTGAAGAATGGCAACAGAAGTGGATATACGCTTGAAGGCTGCAAGGAATTTGGTCAGTTTCTAGAAAGAGCCTTTTAAACAGCTCCAAAAATTGACTCGTGATTGGCCAGGGGGAGACCGCCGGAAGAAAGACATGAAAGAAAGCAGCCATTGGAACAAAGACCTGAAATAGCCATTTGGATGACTAGAATAATACTGAATAGCAATATAATAGCGTAATTCTAGCAGCATAATATTAGCAGCGAGATTAGCAAAGCCACGAACCTAGTCGAGGTCATATCTCGTCATTGTTATTTATGACCATCGTGTTGTCACGTGCACCAAAATTTTTTAATTTTTATTTTTATTTTAGACATTAAAAGAATAAATGTTTAGAATACTCATAATAATAATTCATGAATGTATGGTAATATAGATATATTATTTTTATTGACGAGAAAGATATGATTTGATATTGAATACAATATTCAATTGATTAAATAAACAATTCAGCTGACTAACTAATTTATTTTTATAATATTATCCAGATTATAATTTTTAAAGTTTTAATCTTTGAATAATAATTGAAGAACATGGACTGGTAGTAGGTATCCATTTCTATTGAAACGAATTGCAATAAGAAGAATCATCCATGTAAATATTTCAAATTTTCTAAATTAATGACTGTGAATAGTATATATGATAATGAAGTGATAGTATTGAAATGTGATCGTAAACTTTGGAAAGTGAATAAATAATCAGCTGGAACATAAGATTTTCTTGCACGAATTTTTATTTATTCAGCTTATAGCTGAGGATTTTACATTATAAGGAGCGAGCAGTCGTCTCTGATAGTATTTTAAGTCTCAGTCTAAGAATGGTCAAAGTTCAAAATGTGAAAGACGAGTAGTCGCCGGAGAAGGCATTCAAAGTCCCCACTACGATTCTACCAAAACCAGCTCCTGTTATATCTGGATAAGTACGAGCTGACTCCTTCCGTTTCTCTGGAGCTGCATGTTTTCTTTCTGTGCCTGTTTCGACGGGTGTGCGGGTTTAGGTTCTTCAGGAGTTCAGTCCGGGTTTGATAAATGTCTAGTATCAGTAAAGTAGTAGTGAATGAGTTACACGATAGTCTCGGTCAACTTGGAGCATATTTTGGCACATCATGTTATCATATGATTTTAGGCTAAAAACGGCCTGAGCGAGTATTCAAAGTTGGTGATATAGGTAGGGCATTCCAGCTCAACTCAACCGGCCAACGGAAGTGACCTCTTCGATTTTGTTCTCGAAATAATATATTGTAGTTCTACATTAAACATAACATGTCTGTGAAGACCAAGCCTTAAATCAAAAATCTGCCCAAGTTATTATTTTATGAAGATTCGAGTCGCCTCACATTCAAATATTCACTGCCACTAAACGATGAGTCGACTCAAAAAGGTGTCTAATGAATTATGTCCGGTACAAAGTGTAGTTTGGATGGAAATTCAATGAAAAATTTCAAGCACTCTTTTTCTCTAAAATTTCTCGTAAATCTCAATTTTCTCGGGAGTGCCCTAATCGATTGGGATGAATTTTGCACACAAAATTTTCGCTGAAAAACTACAAATTTCGACACCCGAAACAATATGCCCGGACGTCAACTTCCGGAGTTGTGCAGTTCTTAAATAATCATATAATTACCATTTCCGAGGAAATTTTGGTTCGCACAAATAAATAATTTGCATAAATGAATTGCACTGAAAGAAATTTGGGCGACTAGCGTTACCATGGAGTGACGCAGCAGTGTTAAACAAATATGCGCTGCGAACCTGGTTTTGAATCTGCTACACGCTCTACTAGGGTGACTCAGTACATCAAGCCGGGCGAGCTACAATCCCAGTGATAGCTCACCGCGTTCGTGGGTGAGAAAGTCACCCGACGAAGTGTACCTATGATCCCGAAATCTGAGTAAGTAGCGTCTCAAGGCAAGCGAGTGCAGCGCCACTAGGCCTATATTGGTAGGTCGCCCGAATTTTTTTCAATGTGGGTATGATGCAAAGCATAGAAAGCTTGGATACAAATATTTAGGAAGTTGCTATTAGACATCAATAAATCAATTTAGTAATTGATAATCTTTTTAGTTATCACAAACATAATTTATTCCTCAATCGTGTCGAATAGCACTTTCTGTTTTTATGAATCACTGATTACATTCAACTGGATACGAGTTCACATGGAAGGCAGGGGCCAATGCTTGCACCCGAGTGTACAGTAATGTTCGTTCATGGGTTGGCGGTGGCTAACTGTTTTTTTCGGACTTTTCCGGAAACAAGACTCCATCCTAGTCGTATTTGATGTGCTGATGGCCGAAATTGTAATAATAATAATTGTGACCCCTAGTAAAAATAATATAATATTATTTTATTGATGGTATCCGAAAAAGTCTGAAAAAAATAGTTAGTCAGCGGCAAACCCATTCATGAACATTACTGTACACTCAGGTGCAAGAATTGGCCCCTGCCTTTCATGTGAGCTCGTATCCAGTTAAATATAATCAGTGATTCATAAAAACAGAAAGTGCTATTGGACACGATTGACGGATAAATTATGTTTGTGATAATTAAAAAGATTATCAATTACTAAATTGATTTATTGATGTCTGATAGCAAGTTCCTAAATATTTGTATCCAAGCTTTCTATGATTTGCATCATACCCAATGTTATTTATTCGTGCAAACCAAAATTTCCTCGGAAATGGTAATTATATAATTATTTAAAAACTGCACAACTCCGGAAGCTGACGTCGGGGCATATTGTTTCGGGGACCAAAATTTGGAGTTTTTCACTGAAAATTTTGTGTGCAAAATTCATCTCAATCGATTAGGGCACTCCCGAGAAATTTGAGATTTTCGAGAAATTTTAGAGAAAAAGAGTTCTTGAAATTTTTCATTGAATTTCCATCCAAACTACACTTCGTACCGGACATAATCCATTAGACACCTTTTTGAGTTGACTCATCGTTTAGTGGCACTGAATATTTGAATGTAAGGCGACTCAAATCTTCATAAAATCATAACTTGGGCAGATTTTTGATTTAAGGCTTGATCTTCACAGACATGTTATGTTTAATATAGACCTACCATATATTATTTCGAGAACAAAATCGAAGAGGTCACTTCCGTTGGCCGGTTGAGTTGAGCTGGAATGCCCCAGGTATTGATAAACTCTAAAATTTAATAATCTAAGAATTGTTAGTTTTAAAAATGTAATTCTGTGATAGGCGAGTAGTCGTCGTAGTAGGTATTCCAAGTCAGCGTCCAAAGAATTATTCAAGTCCTGAATTTTACATTATAAGAAGCAAGCAGTCGTCTCCGATAGTATTTTAAGTCTCAGTCTAGGAATGGCCAAAGTTTAGAATGTGACAGACGAGTAGTCGCCGCAGAACGCATTCAAATTCCCCACGACAAGTCGACCAAAACCAGCTCCTTTCATCTCTGGATTAGTACAAGCTGACTACTTCCGTTTTTCTGAAGCTGAATGTTTCCTCTATTTGCCTGTTTCGACAGGTGGTTCTTGCAGGGTTCAGTCTGTGTTTGATGAATGTCTTGTATTAGTCAAGAAGTATTAATGAGTTACACGATAGTCTCAATGATCTAGTCCTGGACATGGTTTCACACGCAAAATCAACAAAGAATCTTGTTTGTCAGGCACAGCGTAACTTGCATTTCCTAATTTAAGGGGGTATCTAAGTCTCGAGCTCCATAAAACGTCAACACTTTTCATAACGGTATAGCATTTAGGGACATGTACGGACACAAATATAAATGATACCGTTCCAAAGTGTACAATTTCAGCTTTAATTTGAAATTAAAACGGTCACTGTAGCATCAAAATTGTCGCCGTTGCAGCTACTGAAGTACTGGTCGGCGCAAAGCTGTGCTGAAATCTGCGACCACGATCCTGGCTGAACGGAGTATCCGAAAATTATGAACTTGGGATTGTTTTGTTGGTCAACGTCTCCTTCAGGCTCCTATGCGACAGATTTTTGATAGATTGAAATTTGACAAAATTATGAATATTTTTACTGAGAAAAGTCAATTTTCTTGATTTCAATTAACGTTTTTACCTGTATTTTGGAAATCAAACGACGGATCGAAAATCTGTCGCATAGAAGCCTGAAGGGGACCTTGACCAACAAAATAATCCCAAGCTTTCAATTTTCGGATACTCCGTTTAGCCAGGATCGTGGTCGGAAATTTCATCACAGCTTTGCGCCGACCAGTACTTCAGCAGCTGCAACGGCCACAATTTTGATGCTACAGTGACCATTTTTTTTTTTAAATTGAAGCTGAAATTGTACACTTTGAAACGGTATCATTCATATTCGTGTCCGTACATGTCCCTCAATGCTATACCGTTATGAAAAGTTTTAACGTTTCATGGTGCTCGAGACTTAGATACCCCCTTAATTGTATTTTTATCAAATCAACTTACCGTAAATTTTCAGGTTACAATTTCTTCTGTAATCACTTGAAAAGATTGAAAACATAAACTTTCGTTCGTTTGTATTCTTCGAGGGGGAAGTTATGAATTACAATTATTTTCCAACTGATTCATACGTCAATCTATTGGTTATTAGGTTAGTAGGTATTAGGTTAGATTCGACTGTCATAATTTCTTCCTCTCCTTTTTTGGCCATCGGGACTGTCACGAGTTATGTGATATTTAGTGAGATTGACTAAGCTTCACGATCGGCCCACTATGTAGCGCTGTGGGTTTATTTTGTGTTGCCAACATAAATGTTTTGTCCAGAAAACTAGCCGTCTCATAATTAATGACCCCAAGTGTACATATCGAGTCTCGTAAGATTTCGAAAGCCATTTGGTGTTCAGATGTCCAAAGGAATTTAACGTCTTTTTTCAATAGTGTAGTTAGTGGTCTGGATATTTTTGAAAAGTTTTCGATAAAGCGTCTATAATAACCGATTAGACCGAGAAATTGTTTGATCTGTTTAACTGTTTTAGGAACTGGATATGCTTTAACTGCTGTTATTTTCTTTGGGTCTGGTTTTACACCGTTTTCTGTAATGATATGACCTAAATAAGCAACTTCTTTTCTTAGGAATTCGCATTTGGCTACTTGTAAACTCAAATTTGCTGATCGTAGTCGATTAGCTAGTTTTCTGAATTTAATTTCATGTTCCTCAAGAGAGTGTGCATAGATAACGATGTCGTCTAAATATACGAATGCTATGTTTCCTTCTAAACCGGATAAAACTTGGTCCATTGATCTTTGGAATGTTGCAGGAGCGTTCGTAAGTCCGTATGGCATGTTATTGAATTCGTAATGGCCATGGGGGGTTGAAAATGCTGTTTTGTGAGCGTCAGTGGGGTCCATAGGAATTTGGTGGAAACCTGAAGCAAGGTCAAAAGTCGAGAAATATTTCGCATTGCCTAGTTGGTCGAGTATGTCGTTAATGTTTGGTAGGGGGTATGCGTCACCTATGGTCTTTTCGTTGAGTTTCCTGAAATCTATGACCATTCTCCATTTTTTTTTGCCTTCTGCGTCTGGTTTTTTGGGTACAACCCAAACGGGGTAATTATACGGTGAGGATGATGGTTTGATGATATTTTGGTCTAATAATTCGGAAACTTGTTTCTGTATCTCGTCTTTGTGGACAGTAGGGTATCGGTATTGTTTTACGTTAATTGGATTATCGTCTGTCGTTGGGATTGAATGTTTAGCTAAGGATGTGTTTGATAGTGTGTCGCCTGGTAAAAAAAATAGGTGGTTGAATTCTGTTGTGAGAGCGAGTATAGATTCTTTTTCTTCATCGTTAAGATGGTCTAGGTGCATTGAGTTTTCAAGGACCGTTAATCTTTCGGAACGATTATTATTATTATTATCGACGGGTGTATTGGTTTCGATCGCGTCGTTTATTGTCAGCACGTTTTGATTAGTTTGTGTATTTTGATTTTGATTGTTAGATTTGATATTGTAGATTTGAATTGAGATGTTCGTGTTGTTGAAAGTTGAGGTTATTAATTGCAAGATTTTGTCCCATTTCTGACTGCCTAGTTCATTGGATAGGTCGGGAATTGAGATTGATTTTGTGTTATTTGATTTTAGATGTTTTTTTAGAGAATTGAGCGTTTTAGTAACGATTGTATCATCTATGTCACTGGAATAAGTTTCCATGATAATTAAGTGGTATATAACTTGCGAGCTGTTAGGGATTGTGTCTTTTATGATATCTCCGATTATATCATTTTTCGCGTAAGCAATTAGCTCGTACTCGTTTAAATCTAAAGCTTTTAGTAATTCAACTGAGATTCCTCGTAATATTTGCATTTTTTGTGGTATGAAATGAAGGATTGTGCCTGAACATTTTCGTATATCACCGTTAATTTTTGAAATTTGTCCAGTACCAGATTGGTTTATGGAACTTTTGAGATCGAGTGTACTCAGAGGTTCGTTGACAGGATCTAGGGTTACCGTCGGCACGCTTATTTCAACAGCTGATTCGTTTGAGTTTATCGCGAATATACATGCTTGACCGTTACTGTTTGTAACTAATGCTTTACCGCAGTGAATATTGAGACCTAAATTAATCGTATCTACATAGCCTTCGTTGAAATTCTGAATTTGAGACTTTAAGAGGAATTACTTGAGCGGTACGGCCTGGTATTATAATGAGAGTTGCGATGTGCGGTTTGTGTTTTGGGAGATTGAAGGGAATTACAGTATCTGTCAAAGTTAATGTATTATTTTCATAGGAGATGGTAGTTTTTTCTTTATATAACAAGGGTTGTCCAATAATACCGTCTTGAGCTATTGGGAAATCTTCGCGGACGACGTGAAATGTGTGTTCTTTATTGTTAATTTTTAATTTAGTTTCCGCTAAAGTATTAGTAAATTCGTCTGTTATTCCTGTCATTTTCCGTATTTTGGTTCTGTCACATTCGGTTTCTTCTTTTAGGGAATTGATTTTAATGATGTTCAAATCCGCACCGGTGTCTATTATAAATTTAGATTTCATTTTCAATTCTTTTGTATCGATTTCGGCAACTGGCAATAGTCCGTGTATTGCTTCTGATTCTGTTTTGAAGACGTGATTTATTGTGTTATTGAACGCGGCTGAGCTTGTGTTGGGTCCGTCGGCACGTTCTCCCGGCGGACTGAGTTCGAGTTTAAAGGACTCTGATTTTGTTCCCTCTGTGTGTTATTATAGGCGCGTTTTCGGCAATTTTCAATTGTGTGACCTTGACGTTTGCAATAGTTACAAGATATGGAAGAATATTGCGTATTTTGTTGATTTGACTGTTGTGGTCGGTTAGGTTGTTGATTTGACTGTTGGGGTTGGTTTGGTTGTTGATCTGACTGTTCGGGTTGGTTTTGGGACTGCTGTTGTTGGGTATTGTAGGCACGTTGTCTGCAATTTTCTACTGTATGTCCTTGGCGTTTGCAATAGTTACAAAATGTTGGAGGATATTGTGTGTTTGGTTGATTAGGTGGTCGTCTGTTTGGAGGTTGTGTCAGGTTATTGCGGTCGCGCTGTCTACAATTACCTATAATATGGCCCTGGCGTTTACAATAGTTACAAAAATTTGAAGGGTTTTGTTGGTTAGGCTGTCGGGGTTGGTTATTGTCTTGTGTATTTTGAGCGTTGCGATTTAGAAATTCTTGCTCTTCTGTTAGAGCTGTTTCAATAGCTTCTGCTAAAGTATTTGGGTGTGAACCAGCTACTCTAAATTCAATTTCCGGAATCAAGCCTCTAACAAAGCATTTGAGTACATTGGTTTGGATTGCTGTTATCATGCCAGCAGCATCATCTGTGCTCGAGTTGTTGATAGCCTGTGTTGTGTGATGTAATATGTCTTCCACTCTCGCGCTATAATCTAAAACACGTTAGTCGCTTCTTTGTTTGACATTATTCAACTCTGCTTGCCATTCAAAAATTGATTTTTTTGGTAAGAAAGCTCGTTTTAAGACTGTTAGGATTTCGTCAATACTATTATATTCTTTGCATCCTAGGTAGGATTCAGCTGTCCCATAGATTTTAGTTCTAATCATTCGTGTTAGGACTGGACGTTGAGCTGGTTTCACGAGAGGTTTTGCATTCTCACAGCTTCTTATGAAGTTATTTATATCTAAGTTTTTCCCATCAAAGTAGGGGATTGTATCTAATATGTCTTTAAGAGACCAGTATGAGGTTTCTGTTTCGTTTTCGGGTGAAGTAGGCATTTTGCGAGTTTGTGAGTTAGATTATTTCGTTTGAGATATGTGTATGTGCTTATTATAATTATAGATAACTTACAAGCTGATAATGAGAATTATGAAAATTTTCATTCTAATACGGATCTGAGTTGATTTTGGAGATGAAGTTGTTGTATTGGACTGTGTCAGATGTCGGATGTCGAGAAGTCGTCGAGAAGAGTATAGATGTCACGGTCCAGGAAACTGGATCCTGTTGTAGCGAGATTGCTAATCGTTGGATTCAAATGAATCTTTGTGGGGCTAGGTGCCTTTGGGGATGTAGTCGAACTTCTTTTCTTGTAGCAACTTTGATTTTATTGCTGAGTTTTCTGTGATTTTGTAGAAGTAGTTGAAGAACTTTGTATCATGTTCACACTTTGATATCTTGTAGATTTGGTAGATTTAGTAGATTTAGTAGATTTTGTTGATTTAGTGATTTCGTAGATTTTGTGATTTAGTAGATTTCGTTTATTTTGTTCTTTATGACTTGTCACAAAGGTTGAGAGTGTGGCGGATTTTGCACGAAGAGTTGCACGTTCAGAAATTAGTAATCACTAATATCACGTATATGTCAAGATGTAGAATTAACTTATTTTCTCACTGTATATTCCGGTAAACGAGGTAGTTCCGCTGCCACCATTGTTATGAAGTTGGAGGATAGGTACTGACACCAATGTTATGAATTGGGGTTGGTGAGCTGCTACCTGAAGAATGTACCTAAGTAGAGCTATGACGTTGAGTTCGTTACTCGTTTTTATACCTTAAGGTAACCGGGATCTGGATGATGAGTGACTGATGTGAATAAGTATATTAACTGAACAACTGTTTATTGGTTTACAAGTCGTAAAGCTTAAGTGGTAAGTGATTCTGAGTTAGTGATTAAGAGCGAGTCTGAGACTGACTGTCTTCTTCAATGATCTGAATGCAAGTGCAGCTAGCTCGAGTGCGAATGTATAAAAATGGCTACCGATGATCTCAGTGGTGAGATCATCCTTTTCATTGTTCTCCCGGGCATGAGCGCATTGATGCAGGTGCAGTTTTATGGTGCATAGGTAGGGATAGAGTTCTTGGGATGTAAGGGTGAGACTTCCTCTGATTAGAGGTGGCGAGACTGGATAGATGTAGGATGTTGTGTCTTGGGTATTGAGAGTGGTAGAGCATAGAGGAGTATGGAATAGGGTGGAATACGTAACACTTATAATGCGAAATTTTTACTGAAATTTCTTCACTAAAATGCAAATTATGAATCTTTATTATAAATTCTTTACTGGAATACAAATTCTGATATTTCCTCAGATTATAAAAAAATTGTGATACTTCAGACTTACTAATGTACGAATAAATAATTTGCTTTTAAGGACGAGAAAATTAATGATTCTGATTTTGACGCGTTGGAAAGTGATGACGTTAACGTGGAAAATTTTTCAACAAGTTCTGATGTATCGTTTGAGGAAGACAAGGTGGTGGTATCTGCAGCAATTGATTCGATCAACCAGGGTTTGAATCTAGTAGGAGTTTCACCCATTCATAAAAGAAAAGTTTCTCAACGGCGTTATTCGAATGAAAAAATTAAAAACGTATCCGACGCATTCGCTACAAAAATATTTAATTCTGTTATTGATGATAATGATGATAGCGTTGAGGAAAATGATGAAAATAATTTATTGCAAGTTTTGAAGGAAGAATTTAACGCGACCACAGAACGTTCAAGAAGAATGAAAATTTTGACTATTTTCAAGGACTGGTCTTTCCGAAAAATTCGACGTCACTTTCCTCTCGCTACTTTTCACATGATGAAAATTGCGAAGAAAATTGCTGAAGAGCAGGGGATTTTGTCTGATGCAACCCCAAAGAGCCACCCGTCTTTAACGGGATGTGATAGCCAGGGGTCGATCAAGTAGGGGGGTGTTTTTATCATTTTTTTTTGTTTTACTCGGCATTTTGCGACGAAGGCACAGAATGGATTTTCGCAGAGGCATTCGACGTATTATATGGTGAAGTATTGCCGTAGACGAATAAACGTCTTGAAATCGAAAAATAGTTTGTTTTCGTAAATTACAATCTGTAAAATAGGGTAAAAAAATGGCCGCTCGGGGCTCGACTCTCATATGCTGACCTTATTAATCAAGTTCGCGCGGTATCCAGCACTGAAATGTATAGTGGCGTCAATTCTACGACCTCGCACGAACCGAATGATCCGTTTATTTATGAATATTACTTGAAAATGGGAGCGTGAGTTGCAATGCTGCATTTCGTCGACTTCGACCGAGTCAAAGCGGGTCTTGACAGTTAGCGCGAGGGAAGAAAGAGACAGAAGACTGTAGGGTGAACTTCATACCGGTCAACATTGAACACGTTCAGTGTATGTAACTGTCAAAAACCGCTTTGACTCGGTTGAAGTCGACGAAATGCAGCATTGCAACTCACGCTCCCATTTTCAAGTAATATTCATAAATAAACGGATCATTCGGTTCGTGCGAGGTCGTAGAATTGACGCCGCTATACATTTCAGTGCTGTATACCGCGTGAACTTGAATAATAAGGTCAGCATATGAGAGTCGAGCCCCGAGCGGCCATTTTTTTACCCTATTTTACAGATTGTAATTTACGAATACAAACTATTTTTCGATTTCAAGACGTTTATTCGTCTACGGCAATACTTCACCATATAATACGTCGAATGCCTCTGCGAAAATCCATTCTGTGCCTTCGTTGCGATATGCAGAGTAAGACAAAAAAAATTGGTAAAAACACCCCCTACCTCATCGACCTCTGCCCATCACATCCCGTTAAAGAAAGGAGTAGTCCATGCAATAATTAGTTTTTATGAACTGGATGAGAATAGTCGTGTAATGCCGGGTAAGAAGGATTTTGTTTCTGTTAAAATTGATGGCGAACGCGTTCAAATGCAGAAAAGGTTACTGTTAATGAATTTGAGAGAACTTTATAAATTGTTCAAGGAAACTTATCCAGAAGCAAAATGTAGTTTCTCTAAATTTGCATCTCTACGACCAAAATATTGCGTGCTCGCGGGTGCAAGTGGGACACATTCAGTATGTGTTTGTACGATTCATGAAAATGTTAAATTGTTGATTGAAGGATCTAATATGAAGAATCTTACGGCCCACACCCCCAACCCATTGGAAAGTTATCATGACTGCTTAAAATATATAATTTGCGTTGAATCCACGCATAATTGTTATTACGGAAAGTGCTCCAAGTGTCCAGGTGCAGAACATCTGATTAACGAACTGGAAAAAAGTATTGAGGAAAATTTTATTGACAACGTCACGTACAGACAGTGGTCTCACGTTGACAGAACTACTTTGCAAGTGATGCTATCGACAGTCGATGAATATTTACAAAAATTGAAGACCAGTTTGGAAAAATTACTTCCTCATTCATTCTTGGTGAGAAAGCAAAAGGAATTCATGAAAAATGAAAAGCAAGAACTAACAGAGAATGAGTGCGTGGTAGTCTGTGATTTTTCCGAAAATTATGCTTTCGTTATTCAGGATGCCGCACAAGGCTTTCACTGGAATAATGATCAGGCTACAGTGCACCCATTTTCAATTTATTACAGGCATAATGACGGCAATATTCGAGTTGAAAGTTTAGTAATGATATCTGAATGTTTGCATCACGACACTATAGCATTTCATGTGTTTCAAAAACATTTGGTAAATTTCATAAAAAAAGAATTGGAAAAAATTTCAAAAATCATTTATTTTTCTGATGGGTCGGGTTCGCAATATAAAAACAAGAAAAATTTTGTCAATCTCACTCACCAATCAAAAGATTTTGGTCTAGCTGCAGAGTAGCACTTTTTTCCAACGTCTCATGGAAAGTGCGCGTGCGATGGATTGAGTGGGACTTTAAAAAGGTTAGCTGCAAGAGCCAGCCTTCAAAGAACATCAAATCCAATTCAAACACCGAAACAATTATTTGAATGGGCAACTGAGTCTCTCCCTAACATTTCATCAAGATATGTGACGAATGACGAATATTTTGAGGAAGAACAAAAATTAGAGGCAAGATTCAAAAAGGCTATAACAGTGAAAGGGACGTTGAAATTTCATTGCATTATACCTATTGCAAAGAATAAAGTACAAGTTAAGCACTTTTCTTTGCAAGAAGAAAATGATTCAATCAAAGTTGAAGTTTCAAAATAGAATGTAAACTTCGTGATACATCGACAAAAACTACATTTGATGTGCTAATTTATTATTAACTAATAAATTTATTGTCATACACTTGTTTCCATACATGGTGATACTCCATACCATTCATTAGATTTCCTTATGTTCCAAAATATTATATGCTTCAGTTTTGAAGTTTCTAGTGAAGTTAGCATTTCAAAATGTATTTCTGTAACCGGAATCACTTTTTTCTAGATTCTTTGCGATGATTTTTATGCATGAACATCATCAAAAAATATTTACAAACTGTATGTAACACCGTAAACATTCAAAAGTGAAAAATAGGTGCGAGCGTTTGAGATCTCTAATGCACGCAGAGCGCGCTGCGTGACTTGCGCTCGAAAATATTTAATAACTTCCGATCTAACAGGGACCCCACTTTTTGGTGATATGGATTTTGTAGATGAGAGAATAAAGAACAAAATCATATTTTCCAAAATGGATTCAAGGTGGGGGAAGGGCATGTTTAGACTATTTGAATAATCAAATTGTTATTGATTTTAATTTGTTTAAAATAAAAATTTGGTTCGAAATACACTTTGAAAGCTTACGTAACAAAGTGTAAAATGAAACAAACCCGACATTGATCTGATCAGTACAACTGAAGATAATAAATTTCCAGTAGAAGAAGATTGGAGAAAATCCAGCAAATTATCAAAAATTCATGTGCGGCTATTTTCGAAAAAAAAAAATTCCAGCAAAATCCTGAAATACGTGTCAACTACATTCGTTCAAACATAAAGGAAAACAATTTTTATCGCATTTGAATATGTCAGATTTTTTTTCTCCTGAAATCCGTGCGATTTGTAAAATAATGACCCACAAGTAGAAAGCCCAAAAAAATGGTGACCATAGTTCAGCCACCTAGCTTACCAATTGGTAACGATCTATAGAGGAAAAAGTAAAAAAATAAAAAAATAAAAAAATTTAAAAATGAAAAAAAAATAAAAAAAAATGAAAAGAAAACAATTAAAACCAATAAAAAAAAAAATAAAAAAAAATGGGAATGCTCCTTCTGCACCCCCAAAACGGTGGTATGAATTTTAATACGTAACGCGAATATTTATTCTAGAAAATAAATAAACAAATCGTCGAAGCGGTGAATTTTCTGAGTCCGAATCGGCGGCTAGTGACTCGGAAAGGTGTAAAAAAATCTGAAAAAAAAATGGGAATGCTCCTTCTGCACCCCCAAAATGGTGGTATGAATTTCAATACGTAACGCGAATAGTTACTCTAGAAAATAAATAAACAAATAGTCGAAGCGGTGAGTTTTCTGAGTTCGAATCGGTGGTTAGTCACTCGGAAAGGTGTAAAAATCCTGAAAAATAAAAATTAACATGCTCCTTCTGCACCCCCAAAACAGTGATACAAATTTCATCGCGTGACGCGATAATTACTCTTGAAAAAAAAATTTAAAACGGTCGCGAGTCAGTCTGCATGAGATCCACTGGTTTGCTGAATCCGCTGCTGTGAATCGACTGCTAGCTTCAGCGTCATCAAATGACTTGAAATTTGTACAATCTCTATGTTTTGAGATGGCAAACATGTGTGTTAAATCTCATTTGAAAATAGCTATTGGTTCATCTCATTTGGAAATAGCAATAAATGGGCAGTTTTCAGTATCTCCTACCCTTAAACCACTCGTTCACCAAGAAAATCAATGTCGGTCTTGGATTGCGAGAGGACAGCGAGTACGAGCTGTTGATTCGGCTAGTGAATAATTCTTCCGGAGCTATTTGCCTGAAACTCGATTCGTGGATCGCGCTGACCGACTCAACGGGCATCATCTCGGACTACTTTGATTTCGATATATACGCCGACGCCCAGTGGTATTTCGATACCCTCGACCTTGGTGAATGCAAACTAACATTCACGACCGCTCACGGGGCAAGAGCAATTCGATTTGACGTACCAGCAGCCAACGCAGCTATCTCATCAAACGATATTGACGATGACACACGAGCCGGTGACCACGAGGACGATCAACCATCCGCTAAGCGCCAAAAACTCTATGATTCTTCAATCGTGATGCGAAAGACCACCTTCGACGGCCTGAAATCGCTACCCCCCATGTGTACAAGAACGGATACGAATGCTGAAGAAATCGAAAGATGATGTCAATACGCATAAAAAACTATTCGCAGAGTTCATCGCGGAAAAAGTCAAGACATTGCTCCCCGCTCAGCCTTCCTTGCAAAGCATTTCACAAATAGCTCTGAGGGAGCACGACGCGGCCGTGGAACACATAAAACCACTGATGGATCTCGAATTCCGTGAGAACTACCTTGACATCGTCCTGCTAGAGATAAGCAAACTTTTTCCCTATTATGTGGCCGTTCAGGTGAAACAACTCATCGAAGCGCAGCCAAAGTAAGTGTTTCCTGTATTGGGACCGTCTGTCTCCGACGAGTTTCACCACCGTCGCCAAGATCTCACGGGGTCGCACCATGGCGACTGCTTGTGAGAAGAAAAAAATTCTTATGCCTGAAAGCGGACCGGAGCATCAAAAGGACCTGCTGGGAATGATAAAACGTACTCGCGGAATCGACCTCACCCAAGTATTCAATAAACACAACATTTTTCAAACGTGTCGAATAAGCATATATATATGTATATATTGTAATATTGCATTTTGTAACGCGTGTTACAAGTGACACCCGAACCCTTAGACGACCATAGTTACGAAGGATGGATGCATGACAGAAGCATGAATGCGTTTAGGTTAGCCCCGAGGCTATAAACTCTCCGAGAGGCGACCGTGACCGATCTAAGACTGTCAAATTTAGTTCTTATTCTTTTTGTTTTTTCTTTTACCTTTTCTCTATTATGTGGGAGGCGAGGCCCAGCCGACGGCTAAAAACTGCAACTGACACACGACCAGACGAATGCACGACGCTAAATATCGACGATTGAGATCCCTTCAACGAACGCCACCTAAAAGCTCCGGAGGGTAGTACTGGCCAGGCTACCTCCACATATTAAACGAGAAGACACGGGGGAGTGCCAAGGGCATTCTGCAACGTGGGATATCGGTGGTGAAAGAGATTCCCGCCACCAAGAAGAATCGGCAGCCCGTGGTCCTCCGATTTAGCGAGCTTCGAACATCGTGGCGAACTTCGAATTGCGCGCGTAGCGACAACAGGTCGCCATATTTAAGGATCTCGCGGTAGATTTACGAAATCGATAATCGATCTCCTAATGAGGGTTCTAAATACCGGCGCCATGCCGTCTGATCACTCTGCCATAGGCCTGCCTCGCAGGTAGAGCGCCGAGCTCTAGTGCTCGCTCTAATTGTAGAAATTGCATTTTTCTGTAGTAGCCACGAGGCTGAATTATGTGTGAATTTCCTGCGGGAAAGCGTTTGAGTCTTTGTTGAGTACGAGTTTAGTGCATCCGAGGGCTCGTCGTCGAGACGCCACGAGGCCTTATATTTTGGCTGGACAACGGTAAGCGTTAGCCAATTTGACTCATACTAATTTGAATTCGGCAAACGGCCATCAGCAATCTTGCCTTATTTTCCGAGCCACAAGGCTTTTAGAGATTGAAGGAAATCAAATTAAGACGACCTACGAGTCGGTAGGCCGTCACCAGTGTCTCACGCAATAATAGAGTTTTGAGTTTTGATTTTTTGAGTAAGATTATTGAGTTTTGTATCGCGTGATAGTGCTTTTGTAGAGTTGTGAGCTTCGCACGTGAGTGCGAGAAAGATAGTCTTAGTCCGTTACGGTCGCGCTCTCTTTCTCTCACGGAGAGATTCAGATCGTCATTACATTTTGAATTTTGTTTAGCCTTTTCGTTTCGCCTACGAAGGCAGAGTTAGTTCAAGTTAATTTTAAGTAATAATTTTGTGGATTAGTTGTTGTGCCTTGCGGGCATATTCCAGTCTTTAATTTGCAATTTTTGTTCCATGAGGACCGAGTTTGTCGAGTTACTTATTTTTGCATTATTTTGTTTTGTTATCGCTCTTCTACGTGGAAGCTAGTAGTTGATAATTATTGTAAAACTCGTCAAACGTGGCCAGGTCGCCTGTACACGACCTGTGTCCGTCCTATATTCGAGGGGAAGTATCCCCGATTGCTCAATTTATTATTTCTATTATTTTTTTTCTATTATTTTTATTGAATAAATTCTCTTTTCTTTGTTAAATTCAAAGTCTCGAGTCGTTAATCAACGCCTTGCTAATCCTTCATTCAATCCCGACCCCTCTCCGACGGTTATTATTTTGTTTAGATTTTTGAAATCGGCGGTTATCCGCCTGGCGCCCAACTTTTTCTATTCTTTGTTTTCTTTTGGCCAATTGTCGAGTGGATGACTCTCGGAGGCTGGCTATCCGGTCCAGATCCGAGGTCTCAATAAAATCCACGTCAGAATATATATATTGCAACGTTTTGGTTCTTTGATTAATTTATTAATTAGGAAAATGGACTGAAGGTCGTGGGGGTTGCATAAATATTTATTTTTTCGGGCGTTGACGGCTCTAAAAACTCTGTGAGATAAGCTTGTACACCAGAATTGAGAATAGATCAACAGCAGATTCAAATCACACTGAATATGATTGGCACTGATGCGATATACCTAAACCTGTGTGTAGGGAATTCCTCAAATAGAGCGAACTAACAGTGAATGCGGATTATAACGAGTAGAACCAGCATCGATGCAGTGCACCTAGATCAGGAAGTTTCTAAGGAAAAGAAATCATGAAACATAATCTCGTCAGATGAACATCCAGTTTTAATTATCAGTTCAAAAATCAAATAAACGAGTTTACAACGGAAATCATAAAATCAATCTTAAACGCTATTCTTTATTTCTAACGGTTGCCTCTATTTACAAAGGTGTTTTCGCTAAGCTAAGTTTGTTTTCTGTTTTTCTATTATCCCGACAGGCGATAAGGTTATTGACTCTATGTAAAGCAAAGTTGTATGCCGCGTTCGGCGATTGCTAAGTTGAATATTATATTGAAATGAAAAACCCGACACGCGTTTTACATTATATGATTCGAATAAAGTGAAGTTGAATAACCATTCGGTGAAGACCACCGATATGATTTACAAAGATATCGTAGAGATAAGGCAATATACCCCGACAGGCAGCAATTGCTCGCGAGTAGCCTGACAGTGCCGAATTCATACCTGTGATGACGTCATACTTGTCTTCGTACCGCTGAGCTGCCGATGCGCGCGCTGATCTGACTCGGAGACGGCTGATATGTTACAATGTATATTAGGGTGGGCCAAAAAAAACTTTTAATTTTTTTTTCTTTAGCTACAATGAAAATATCGTCCAAGATGACAAAAAAAAATTCTCTGAAAATTTGAGCTCTTAATATTAATATTAAGAGGTCGCTCATCGTGGTTTTGATTTCCTATTTGAATAACACAGAAATTTTTTTTTTTCTATTTGGAATTTTATTGCGCTCGAACGAATTATCGGCCAGTGGAATTGAATACATATACTTGTAGGGAATTCAACGATCTACAAAAAAGGTCTGATATGAATTTTCGCTAAGTCCAATCGTTTGACAGTTATTCAAGGTTAAAGTTCAACCTCAAACGTTATATGATGACTTAGACTTCCTTTTTTTTCGACTTAGCGAAAAATCACATCAGACCTTTTTTGTGGATCGTTTAATTCCCTACAAGTATATGTATTCAATTTCACTGGCCGATAATTCGTTCGAGAGCAATAAAATTACAAATAAAAAAAAAAGTGTCCTGTGTTATTCAAATGGGAAATCAAAAATCACGATGAGCGACCTCTTAATATTAATATTGAGAGCTCAAACTTTCAGAGAATTTTTTTTTCGTCATCTTGGACGATATTTTCATGGTAGCTAAAGAAACAAAAATTAAAAGTTTTTTTTAGCCCACCCTAATATATATATTGTAACGTTTCGGCTTTCACGAACCGTGCGGTTGTAGTGAAAGTCGATTGCTACGGGTTCGATAATTCAAGAATGTCTAATTTCTTAATGATTTTAATAATTTGATGGACTCCTCAAACTGTGTGGTGGGGAAAAGGATGGGGTTTCCAAGCAAAAAGCCACCTTATACAGATTTTTTTTTATTATGATACGCTAACTAACGGACTCGGGTAGGTTTTAAGTACCAAAGCCGTATGATATTCTGGATAGAAGATCCAGAATCCCTCGTACAGAGCCGGGTTTTTACGCCAAGCCTGTCTTGCCTGCTATTGCGTGAATTTCAGTAATTTCTACAGATCCGGGATGGTTAGTCCAAGACTGCTTATCAGACTCGGGTTGCAACAATTGGCCCTCGAACACGGGTTGTGACACCAATGTCGTTCGCTTCTATTGTTGTTCACCAAAGCTGTATCTAGCTCGGCTTGTGCTTGTGTCTCTGAATATCTTCGAGCGGGTGATCGGAAAATACCAGGCACGTTGTAGAAATTAGCTAAAGTTTTGATGAATTTGATTAACCAATAAATGTGACATTAAATTTGTACAGTTTTCCTGACTCTAAGTTTAAATCTACGCTACAATGCTTTATTGCAGGATTTTATGGTTTAATCGAATTTACGGTAACAATGCTGCTATAGCTAAAGTCCCTAATATAATTTAAATGACTCTATTTCTGAATACACGATAATAGAAGTTATATTTAAATATTTTTGTTTGTTATTTATTTGAGTGAATCTATGTTATTGGCTAGGCTAGACGCCTAGTTAATATACAAACGAGTCGACTGGGTGCTATACCACAAGTGCGCTGCTCTGGCTTGTCAGCGCGTGTTTATATACACTCTAGTTGTCGCTTCTGACGTCACAAGCAACGATTTCTGGACAACGGTAGTTGTCCAGATTTCTCTTGAATCTACTTAGCCAATCGCAGTCGTTACCTGCCGTAACGACTGGACACGTTACAATATATTAGACCGGTTCAAAAAAATTGACATTTTTTTTTTTTTTTCAATTTTCGCATTGAAATAGTTTCGGGGGGTTGAAAAATGATGCCTGTTAAAAGGGGAGCTCTTAAAATTGATATTTAGAGGTTGCTCATCGCGGATTTCTATTTCCCATTTGAATAGCATTGAAATTTTTTTTTTTTTTTTTTTGAATTTCGTAGTGCACAAACTAATGAACAAATCGGAATGCCCTATACATATTCTATAGGAAATTGAACGTTCTACAAAAAGTGTCTCCTGTCATTTTTTGATAATTTGACTCCTTCCAAAGTTATTCGAGCTCAAATTTCAATGTATAGTCAAGTCGACCAATTTTTTTTTTCAATTTTATTAGCGGAAAGTCAAAAATTTTAAATTGCTTCAGAATAAGTTACCTTATTTTCGAAAATATGACCAACAGTATATTATGGAAAATGTGGTATACTTTTTAATTATGAGGCTGAATCTAGCAGCCGTAGCTAGCGGCCGCCAGCCCGTTAAATGAGCGATTATTATTAATATATAATAATTTTCCGAAGATTGTCTCCCGGGATTTTAATTTTTTTCTTAGTTCGAATGTCAGTCATGAATATGTATACGAAATCTTAACTCGATATTCGCTTGCCATAACTTCGCGCGTTCCGAGCGGTCCTAGCTCCGGCCGCTTGATTCAGCTGCATTCCTTTTTCACCGGTGAGACACGAATGAAGCACGTATTTATTTTACGGATTACTGTTCCACATTGCTGCTGTTTGTTTCCCAACGTCCACTTGTATGTTATTATTCAAGATTTCAATCTATTATAATTATCAAATTTATAATATTTTTATTAGTACATAATTTTATCATAAATAATGGAAAACAAAGTTTATTTAATTGGTGAGATGAGTGAAAATTTTGTTGGACGTAAGCTACCAACGAATGGAGAAGTTATGTCTGTGTTATTTTATCAGCATAAAATACTCAATGTGTCAGTAAAACAAAGTGCTGTTGTTACAATAAAAAAAGTGGAAGAAAAATGGTTACAAGCCAAACTTGAGATTTGTAAAAATTATCATGCCGTTCAAAAAGTATTGAAGTTATTTAATGTCTGGTTAAAACTGAAAAAAAATCAACATCGTAAAAAGTCTCCTGCCCACAAGAAAAGAGAGAAACAATACATGGCAGGATCTGGAAAATTATTCGATATCGCTCAGTAAAATTTAATGCGAAAACTCGATGAAAATAAAAAAAACTGTTTTTAAGTTCCCAAACATCTGATAAACGCTATGGATTCATTGACACGAATGTCGCAAATAGAAAGATCAATCAAATTCCAATGGATATCGATGTTGATGGTAATTATATATTCTATCTTTCATACGAAAAAATATTACTATCACTATTATTATTATTATTATTATTATTATTATTATTATTATGGAAATCTGCGTATTTAAAGTTTTGTTTTTCCATAAGAAATCTATATTGATAAATATTATAGTAAGGAATTTCGTAGTATAAGCACATGTATTGACTTTGAGTTAGTGAGTAAGCACACGGGCTCACTAACACTTGTAAGGTAAGACTTACGTCTTTTATACCTATATTTTGTTGGTTATACTTAATTAAATATAACCAATGCCACCGAAAGTGGTGTAATTCGTCGAAGAATGATTTTTAAGATGGATGACTTGAAATTTTTGACGAGAAAAATTCATCCGGTGTCTCGGGACTCGAACCCGAGCCTACTGGCTGCCAATCCGGGGGCTTACACCCACTAGACCACCTGGCCACCTTCAAATTTAACTCGTCATTTTTCAAGTCTAGTTCGTGTGCTTGGTTTGTAGTAAGGAATTTCGTAATATAAGCACATGTATTGACTTTGAGTTAGTGAGTGAGCACACGGGCTCACTAACACTTGTAAGGTAAGACTTACGTCTTTTATACCTATGTTTTGTTGGTTATATTTAATTAAATATAACCAATGCCACCAAAAGTGGTGTAATTCGTCGAAGAATTATTTTTCTCGTTAAAAATTTCAAGTCTTCCATCTTAAAAATCATTCTTTGACGAATTACACCACTTTCGGTGGCATTGGTTATATTTAATTAAATATAAACAACAAAATATAGGTATAAAAGACGTAAGTCTTACCTTACAAGTGTTAGTGAGCCCGTGTGCTCACTCACTAACTCAAAGTCAATACATGTGCTTATACTACGAAATTCCTTACTACAAACCAAGCACACGAACTAGACTTGAAAAATGACGAGTTAAATTTGAAGGTGACCAGGTGGTCTAGTGGGTGTAAGCCCCCGGATTGGCAGCCAGTAGGCTCGGGTTCGAGTCCCGAGACACCGGATAAATTTTTCTCGTTAAAAATTTTAAGTCTTTCATTTGATAAATATTATACTTATAGATCTCAATCAACCTACAGCTAGCAGTAGTAATGTTAGTGGTGTTCTTTCACGGAATCAATCAACAACTGCCACAGAAACAACAATGATTTTCAGTCAACGATCAGAAATGATTTCTGAGTACGAAATTCCACCCAGCCAGCAGAATGCTCTTCCTAAAACTGATATAATGACTCCCGAACTTGTTTCTGCTCTCGATCGAGCAAATATCAGTAACGGAAATGCTACTTTTATTTTAGCTGCTGCTTATAAGAGTGTTGGATTAGATATTGAAACACTTAATTTAAGCTGCAGTACAATCCGTCGAGATCGCATTAAATACAGACAAACTATTTCAGAACACTTAAAAGAGGAATTTAAAATTGAAGACCGATACACCGTTCATTGGGATGGCAAAATTCTACCTGATATAATTGGTTCAAAGTCTGTGGATAGCGTTGCCATTATTTTATCTGCCTCTAAAGTGAACCAACTTCTAGGTGTAGCAAAAATTATTGACGGAAGTGCAGAAAATCATTCTGTAGCCATTATGAATACGTTGAAGCAGTGGAACGTTACCTCTCATATCAAGGCAATGTGCTTTGACACTCCACCAGTTAATACTGGTACGTTTTCTTATTTTCATTAGCGACTATATTTTTACCACAGTAAACATTGCGTCTTTGTTTAATTGTCATTGAATCATACACTATTTTTTATTGTTTTCATTTTTTGGCTTCAACCGTACATTTATATTCACTTATAGGAATACACAACGGCACAGCCGCAATAATTGAAAGGAAATTGAACCGGAAGCTAATTTGATTACCTTGCCGCCACCACATCTTCGAAATTATTTTGAAAGCCGTTTTTGACGTGTACTGGAGCACATCTTCCGGTCCTAATGTACCGATTTTTAAACGATTCAAAACTTCTTGGGATAAAGTCGATCAATCGAAGTATGAAAGTGGTATTGAAGATGACCTTGTAGCAAATGCTGTGGAAGCAGAAAGACTCGGAATAATTACTTTCATTAATCATTATTTGACGGTATATTTTGATAATTTACACTCATAAAATTAAAAATTCACACTTATAAATTTTAATTAACACAATTTATTTTTTCAATAGGTTTCTCAGCCAAGAAGTGACTATAAAGAGCTGCTAGAATTATCTTTGATTTTTCTTGGTGGCAATCCAGAACTAAAAATTGATTTCAAACGTCCGGGAGCTATGCACCATGCACGATGGATGGCTAAAGCTATTCATAGCTTGAAAATGTTCATGTTTAGAAACCAATTTTCTCTTACAAAGCGAGAATTGAATAGTTTGCGCCAAGTTTGTCTTTTTGTTATCTTCATTTATATAAGAGTATGGTTTACATCTCCTTTAGCAATCCAAGCACCAAATAATGATTTGCGACTGTTGAAAAAGTTACTTCTTTACAAAAACATTAATTCATCAGTTTCACGAAACGCACTAGAAAAAATGAGCAATCATCTCTGGTATTTAAATGAAGAGTTAGCCGTACTAGCATTATTCGACACCAATGTTTCTGAAGAAATTGAAAGAAAAATGTGTGAAGCTACTCGAAATCAAGAGAGTACAATCATTACACAAAAGCGCTATACTATTGCAGAAGTAGCATTGGAATCGTTTGTAGAAAAGAATTTAAGTGAATTTGTTTCGAACAAGTCACTAACGCTCTTCGAAACATTTGATTCACCGTATGATTTTCTTGAAGTAGATGTAACACTGTGGCCGAATGATAAAAGTTACAAAGAAAATTTGCAATTTTTCAAAGACCTTACAGTCGTGAATTACGTAGCAGAGCGCGGTATTGCATTAATAGTAGGATACAGCCACTGCTTAACAAAGGACGAGGAGCAACTGCAATATCTCTCACAAGTCGTGCAAGAACATCGTCGACGTTTTCTGGATTGTAACAAAAAAACTTTAAAATAGTTATCAGTTTTTTCTATATGAACTTGTGACATAGCAAGTCACAAGTTTCCCCAAGCCACGCGGGGAAACCAAAGTAAATTCAAAAGCAACGAAAATATGCGAAGCTAGTCGAGGACGATCGGACGCGAGGTCCGATCGTCACTCTAGTCACGGAAGTCTTAGCGACAAGTGCGAATTAACAGAAATCATATATCTTGTGATATACCTCACCTCGTTGGATTTAAGGTCAGTACGTTGATAAAACCTGATCTAACCTAAATAGAAAACCCCCTCACACCCTCACACAACTCACACTCCACTGTAGTAGATTAAGCATTTTTTGAATAAGCTAGAATTACAATTGTTAAGCACATTTTACTAGACTCGACCACGTTTACTCTCCCTCACACCCCGTCCTATCATTCCATTTATTTATAGCGGACTATCAAACCCGTTACAAACTTTCATGCCTGAATTGAAAAAAATAATTTTAAATAGTATTGTGAGAAAAAAATGTCTATGTACGATCTGATATGTTAACCTTCTTAAGTATTAAATGGTACATTTTTTGCAATTGACGTTTTTCTATTTACTTGATGATTCATTGTAAGAAAGTAGTGTTTTCTTCACAAAAAGTGAGCTTTTGTCACGTGAAATCGTTAAACTTTACGAATTAAAAAATGTTAACTGATTTCCTTTCTCATAGGAAATGACAAACTATAGAATTTTTACGAAAAATCTGATATTTAGTCATAAGTTTTAACATTTTGCCAGAAACTGAGAAAAAATAGTCGACTCAACTATAAATTGAACTTTAAGCTTGAATAACTTTGGAAGGAGTCAATTTATCAAAAAATGATAGGACACACTTTTTGTAGAGCGTTCAATTTCCTATAGAACATGTATAGGTCATTCCGATTTGTTCATTGGTTTGTGCGCTACAAAATTCAAAAAAAAAATTCCAATGCTATTCAAATGTGAAATAGAAATCCGCGATGAGCGACCTCCGAATATCAGCATTAAGAGCTCCCCTTTCAACAGGCATCTTTTTTCAACCCCCCGAAACTATTTCAATGCGAAAATTGAGAATAAAAAAATATGTCGATTTTTTGAACCGGTCATATATATAGGGCGTCCCAGAATTCGCGCCGAAGAATTTACAGGGTGAATATTGATCAAAAACGGGATCGAAATTTCCTTAGTCGTATTTTCCGGAACGGCTTGAATTTCTCGTTATAATTATTTCAAACCCAGCCAATGACGCGTGGCTTATGAACGGCCGTTCGTCGATGTGATTACCGCTCGGTTGTATGCGCGTCTCTCAGCCTATTGTCACCGCGAAACAAAGTGCACACAACCAAGCGGCGAGCACACCCACAAGCGCCCGTTCTTAGATCGCATGTTATTGACTGAAATTAAAGTAATTATAACGAGAAATCTAAGCATTTGCGGAAAAAATGGCTAAGGACATTTCGATCCCGTTTTTGATCAAGATTTACCCTATAAATTCCTTGGCGCGAATTCTGGGACACCCTGTATATATATATTAGGGTGGGCCAAAAAAAACTTTCAATTTTTTTTTCTTTAGCTACCATGAAAATATCGTCCAAGATGACGAAAAAAAAATTCTCTGAAAATTTGAGGTCTTAATATTAATATTAAGAGGTCGCTCATTGTGGTTTTTGATTTCCCATTTGAATAACACAGCACATTTTTTTTTTCTTATTTGGAATTTTATTGCGCTCGAACGAATTATCGGCCAATGGAATTGAATACATAAACTTGTAGAGAATTCAACGATCTACAAAAAAGCTCTGATATGATTTTTCGCTAAGTCCACTCGTTTGAAAGTTATTCAAGGTTAAAGTTCAACCTCAAATGTTATATGATGACTTTGACTTCCTTTTTTTTTCGACTTAGCGAAAAATCATATCTGACCTTTTTTGTAGATCGTTTAATTCCCTTGAAGTATATGTATTCAATTCCACTGGCCGATAATTCGTTCGAGCGCAATAAAATTACAAATGAAAAAAAAAAAATTTCCCATGTTATTCAAATGGGAAATCAAAAATCACGATGCGCGACCTCTTAATATTATTATTAAGAGCTCAAACTTTCAGAGAATTTTTTTTTCGTCATCTTGGACGAAACCATCTTGGACTTTTCCATAGTAGCTAAAGAAGAAAAAATTTAAAGTTTTTTTTGGCCCACCCCCTATATATATATATATCATATTAAAATTAACGAAATTAGACTGTATATATAAACATAAATATATTAGAGTGGTCGTTAATTTCTAACATATACTTGCCACCCCCTGAATCGACAGATAATGACCCGAAATCACCGCATAATTTTTTTAAGATTTTTAGCTTGATGGGACAGCGTGCCGAAATCAATTTGAAGTTGGAAAATTTGAAAAAGAAATGAGAAAAAAAAACAAAAATTTCTCATTTTTGGTATACAAGCAGGAAATAAATGTAGAATGACGAAAAACGAAAACTTTTCAACAAAATAATGTATTTTATGGTAATCTTATGATATTACAACCTTATACAGACTATATTAAGAAAAATTAATTGATAAAAAAAAAAATTTCACATCAAAAAATAAATTAAAAAAAAAAAAAATGAGACAAAAAAATTAAAAATAATAAAATTGAAAATTGAATAAATAAATATGATCTAACATGAAGATGACATTACAAATATAATAAGTTGACAATAAGATACATTTCTTGTGGAAAAGTTTTTTTGTCATTCTACATTTATTTACCGCTTTTTTACTCAAAAATTGGAGAGGAAAAAAAAATGTATCCATTGTTTTGATTTTTTCAACTTCAAATTGATTTCGGCACGCTTTCCCATCAAACTAAAAACCTACAAAAAAATTACACAGTATTTTTGGGTCATTATCTGTCGATTCAGGGGGTGGCAAGTATATATTAGAAATTACCGACCTCCCTAATATATATATATTAGGGTGTCATTTTTTTTCTTTCTTTTTGTTTTGGGCTCTCACCCTCTCAGTATCTTATACTACACTGTATATTATATATATGGGTAATTCTCCCGAGATACTCATTTTCCCGGTAATCGGGTTTATTTCCAATAATCGCTCTGATTTCTCAAATTTTTTTATCAGAATATATTAGATTGTGATATTTTGAGATGGTGCTACAGGACAGATTTTTTTGGTAAATCCTGTTAATCATTTTTTTGCTGTGTTTGACGCATAAATGTCATTCCTCTGGCCAGTAACCATCACATCTTCCCATATTGTAGCGAACTCAAAAAGTACTTAGAATTAAAAAATTGCAAATCATGAATATTTTATTAAACTGAAGCATATTTATAACCTTCTTCTGAAATCCAAAGAAGAAAAATATCCACCGATATCTCACAATAAAAAACGCAATCTTGTAACCAGTATTTCCGTCATTCCTCTGGACCGTTGGAAATGAGTCGATATTATTGCAATAGGTAGCGGTAACTAACCAGGCGTTCGAGAGCAGTGTATCCTAGATCTAATTGACCAAGCTGCCAGTTTTTCAAAGTTTTATTTCTCATGTATATGACTTTTTTTTATGAAAGAGTGTGGCTTGAGTAGATGTCACAAGCTGGAGCGTCATTCCTCTGGCGAGCGTCAAATATATATATTATCAACTAAATCAAATCTTTGTGTATGTTTTTAAGTGAAACTATTGAACACCAAGTCATCACCGCGTTTTGTGGTTCAAAAAACCGCGGATGTTACATTACGAACGAGAAATCGTCAAAATCGTCATTCCTCTTGCGTCATTCCTCTGGGTGATGTATAAAAAAAAAAAAAAAAAAAAAAACTTTCGCAAAATAGAAAGGCGAGTTTGTCGACAGAAAATGAAATAAAAAAAAAAAAATCCCGCGAAATAGTAACGCGAGTTTGTCCAAGTGGTAATTATGTCTTATTTATTCATACTGGAGGTCATCCATACTTTGAAAAGTAAAAATGATTAGTTTTTTTTAATTTTTTTTTTTACCCCGAAAAATGAGTATCTCTGGAGAATTACCCATATATAACACGTCAATTCAACGAGCCCGTCAGTACGTTATGCACGGTGAATCATTTTCTCGCTGGTTAGAGCTACGAGCGTTTGACTGAGTCTAGAAAAACATAGATTCTCTACGTTGAAAATAATGAAAATTATTGACTGATTTCTTGACAAAATCTGTTTTTAAGGTAATTGAAAATTACGTCGAAATTGAGATAGAAAAAAACCACCACCTATTCCTCTACCTACTGATCCATTTCGAATCTTGTTTTTCACATGAGATCGGAAGCTCAGGACGTACAGTGATTACAATACCGTGCGTTATACTGTCGGGTTAACTTTATCAACTTGTTCTTGAGCTGTTTTATTTGATTCATTCAGCTGAATATCTTGCTATTACTAGATTTTTGTTCGAATGATATTATTTTTTTGCCTACTTTCGGATTATATAGCTGAAGGAATTGACAAGAAAACACTTTTAACTATGCCACCTGATGTGGTTAAAGAATTAATTCCTAAGGTGGGACCCAGATGTACATTTTTGAGGAATCGAATGGAACTTCTTCAAGTAAAAGAGGGTGAGGTGAGGTTGTTTTATAGTTCAAATGTATAAAATCCATGATATGCAACTGCTTGTCTGTTCCGTTCATGAAATAGTTCTAGAATAGACGAGCAAACAGAAAAATTCGTGTTTATTGAATTTACTTCATCGGTTGTTATTTATTTCTATATTTTATTGCTCGTGAATTCTTGGATCCACGTTTCTGCAATCTCAAAGCTGTTTAAAATTGTGGTTATCAGAGATCTAGAATCAATTGAGTGCTGTTCCTTTTATAGTCAACTAGTAAAATAATTATAAAAATGTTAATGATACACAAGTCGACGAACACGTACCTCTGGATCACAGATTTGGCTCAAACTGCTAGGGTCAACTTTGTGGCGCCCACGGTGAAGACTATGCTACACAATTTAATCTCATAGGCCTTTCTTTTGAATACGAACCTCAATCTGTGATATTATTGAGCGATTCATCAATGGTCTGTGATGATCCAATAAAATCCATCGAGACTGAACCTAACTGCTCATTTTGATCTCGAAGGAACTGATTTTTGATGAAAACATGTTTCTGTTTTCAACAATACAATTATGTTGAGTGCGATCTCCAAAACTCATCATTTCTAGCGAATGATGATCCTTGTAATAATTGTATTTTTTTAAACAAAAATGTATATTTTTATTGTAAGCCAGGTGCGTTCAGATCAAAATGAGCAGTTGAATTCTGTTTCGATGGAATTTATTGAGTCATCGCAGGTAATCGATGAACCGCTCAATAATATCACAGATTGAGGTTCGTTTAGAGAAGAAAAGGGCTTTGAGATTGAACTGCGTAGCGTAGTCTTTATCTTGTTCCCGAAGAAGTCGACCCTAGCAGTTTGAGCCGAATATGTGATCCAGAGCGGTTCTTTCCCCATAAATTGAACAAAGTGATTTTTACCGAATATATTTCAATATTCTCTTTAAATATCGTCAATACTTGAGCGCATGTAATAGCTGATATGCCGGCTCGAAGATGCAGCGATGGAAATCACCTATTTTTGATTCGCATTTTGTGACAATACTTCAATTACTTCCAGAGTGTCGCATCGTCATCGTCGGTAGACAGTAACATTGATGATTTGTGCACAACCGGTACAGCGAAGGCAAGCACCCCAAAAGTTGCACCATTCGATGCATCCGAAAAAAGTTTAGTCAACATAGAAACACAGAAAAGTGGCAAGGTAGTTATACTTTGCCTACATACAGATAGGAGATTTAATTGAAATAAAAAACATTTTTTCATCATTCTGGCCTCGAAATCGCGACTTTGTCGCGATTTCCTGGCTTTCGTGATGGAAAATAATAATCGTTACTTGTACGTAAAGGCTTTTTGACGAACCTCGTTACAGCACTCGCCTTCGGCTCGTGCCGTAAACCTCTCGCTTCGTCAAAAAAGCCTGTCCGTACTCGTACTGAAATGTACTATTTCGCTCACTATTTCTGTGCCACAAACATATAACTTCTGATGCCAAGCCAAGCTTGACTACTAGTCAACGTTGAATTGCATTGATATTCCTTATTGCACTACCAGTTGTAGATATTTTTTGTGCTATTTCTTAGACTGGTTTCACAGTTCTCCGAACCCGAATTCTGTTATAGAATTTTTTCTTATATTTCGTGACAGCGATTGAAGGAGCTACTGGCCGAAAGTGCTACCGGACAAGCCCTCTTAAAAGCTCCACAGTTGGAAGACGACGACAGAAACAAACTCTGTGGTATCATCATTGAAAATGCGTTGGAAACAGATCTGAAGTACGTACGGTTTTGTTGTCTATAATCAGTAGTTCGAGATATCCACATGCAATCGTCTGGACTGTCATTGCACACATGAGTGGGACCCTCAAAAAGCCATTTTTTTTATTGAAATCAATCCTCTCCTCAGATCTTGTTCACATGAATATTTGACAGATCTGTGCCAGATCCTTAATTTTCGTGCCTGACTAAAAAAATTTCTGCAGAGAATATTTCCAATTTGAACAACAATCGTATACATGATAGTGACCTATTTAGGGTCCGCCCTTAAGTGTATAGGGGTACACTTTATGTGTGTGTTATCATCATTCAATTGTGTATTTTCTCATAGGATAAAGACAGAAACGTTTCGGGCCAACGAAATTCACGCGTACTGGAAACTTGAAAGTGTGCAGGCCTATTTCGTACCATATCAGTCTGCAGACAGACGTTCTGCAACGGGTAAACTCTGGAACAAATACACGAATACAAAAAAGTATTCGATCAAACAGATTCTTCCTGCCAAACAACCCCTACCAAATCAAATTAACGACGATGGCAATACAAATTTGCTGCAATTGAAAACAATTTCTCCGGACGACCTCGAGTCGGCAAAGACTTTGTGGGAAAAAACATATCATCTCAGAGTTAAGACACAGTCAATTGACACTTACTACGAGGAATATCCAATCCTTTCGACACCGATTGGATCTTCATTGGTGAGTTCTTGCATTTCAGTTTCATGCTGAATTGTTTTATTATGCCCAACCCTCAATCAGCGTCCAAGTTCCAAAAGGACAGTAGAATAAAAATTTGATCATCCATATACGGTCCTTTCATCACAATTTTCCTATCTTAGTCATTTTCTATAACAATGTATTTTAACGTCGCATATTTCACCCACCGCATAATCAACTGTAAAAAATAATAATTCTAAAAAATCCTAATCAAATTCCTAAGTCCTTCGGTTAATTTTTTTAGTTGCAATTTGACTTCGGATTGTCGAAGGTATGTACTGACACAGAAAGTTTTCTGAAAAAGTGGCCCCATATAGCAAGAGCTGTGGTAGATATTGCAAAAAAAAAGAAGCTACCATCATTGGATCAAGAAGGTTTGTTATTTTTACCAATTGTAAATGAACAGCAGTATATACCTTATTCTATTTTATACATAACATCGGATCCACAGTACACTACACAGCAAATTGCAGTTGAAAATACTCTGATCACTAACTATAAGATCAATCAGCGATATGAAATCAAAATGATCATTCTTTACAATCTTCAATTATTTAATCAAATTAATTTCTGTTCTGAATTCATAGCTATTATAATTCATAATATCATAGGGATGGCAAATGATGAGTCTCTGAAACATGAGTTATGTGATAAGTCATAATCAAATTTGTAAACTAAAATTCAGCTTTTGAGATTAAATTTCAAAAAACTCATAGTCAGTTTGTGTGTTAATGATGAAATCGATAATGGTAATCAAAATCTCTTGTGAACAATCGCAATTGTAATTGAGAGAATATGGACTTACATGAAAATAATTTTCAATTAGAACTCTCATTGTAAATGACTAAGAATCAATAAAAATTTCAATACTTGGAGCGGCTAGAAAATGATTGAAGCGTGCAGATAATTGATCAGTAACCTGATCAAAAGCTCAGTTTGCCTCATAGTACAATAACCAATTGACTCCGACGTAATAACTAAATAAGATTATCGGACGATTATTTTGATTTTCAATTATCAAATCAGACTTGCACAGAACAAATTGATTTTTCTAGTTTCAGTCCATGATTGGTGATTTAGGGTGTACATTTCGGGGCTTTCTTACAATGTCGCCTAACTGTTCTAGTCAATATTCCGGTCGAAATTCTGGGACTATCGAAGTTGCCGTATCTGTTCAGACCCAACTTGGTGGAAAAAAGCACCTCACAAAAATGGAAGCCGTCATCTAAAGAGCAGGCTGATGGGTTCATATGCAACATCGCTGTGAGTATATAATTCTAGTTGGTGTTTCGAATGTTGAGACTGGAGAAGAATGCCAGCACAATCATTTGTTTCTCATTGGGTGGAACCAGAAGGGCTTATCACTTCTAAACCTTTGCATTCCACCCATGAAAAGCAATGGGGGGATGAGTGGGGTAAAAATGCCTTCCGCGAAAATCTTGAGGATATTTTACAAATGAGTGGGTACTATTAAAATACTAAGATCCTGAAAGTTTCAGACCTCTTACAAATGTATTCTAAAGGAAGAGTATTTACCATGATTTGGTATTAAATCTTCACCTGGTTCGGTGTTCATATCAAGATTATGACTCTCTGCTGATTTCTCTTTCTCTTCGAAATCTTCGTTTTCAGCGACTTTTCGAGATCTAATTTGGTCACTTCTGGTTACTTTTTTCGCTAAAGCTGGTTACTTTGTGACTTTTTAAAAGCACTTCGGGCTGTGGCAGCCCCGGTATTATTGCAAATTGTACTTTTGTTTTTATATAAATAATATACTGAAACAATTCACTTACATTAGAATGAAGTATTGATCTCCAAACGAAATTTTTCGTTTTCAACTTCTAATGAATGTGAATCATTCCAGTATATTATTTATTCGAAAAAAGAAGTACAATTTGCTATAATACGGCTAAAACTTGTTGAATAACTCAGTTTTTTTTTGTTTTTGTTTATTAAATACGATCTATTGAGAATTGATCAACGAATGTGAAAATGATAATTTCATAATTTTGCTCAAAAGTATCGCAGTAAAGAATGAAAATTTAAGTGAAAATGATCTTTTTTATCATGAATTTATCAGGCTAAAGATCTGTCCATTGTTTCTCAATAACATATTAAATTTTCTAACGAAGCAGTCGCGTCAATCCCGAGAGGGAAATTATTTTCTATTTTTTTCATTTATTTATTTTTTTCTCGAAAACCAATTAAGATTGAGGTCGGAAACTTTCAGGATCTTAGTATTTTAATAGTACCTACTTATTCATAAAATCTCTTTGAGAAATTCGTAAAAGACATTTCTACCCTGCTTTATCTCCCTATGGCTTTTCGAGGCATTGAAACAGCTCACATGTATATTGAAAATCTTAATAGTTCACGCTTCATTAACTGCATGGGTTTAGCATAATTTTTTGTAGGAACTCTGTTTGATCGCGATTTGTTTGATAAATATGTAAATTTGCATCGGATATGTTGGGATGTATGTTGAATGGAACTTTTATTCTCAGATGATATCAGATTTGGAAACTCGATTAGTCGAGCGCAAGGACAAACTTCTTACACATGGATTGACTTGTCAACCCTCGATCATAGCTGTTGTAGTCCCAACTGCCTTTTCTGCAATCTACGTCATCGTAAACGAAGTGAAGTACGCCGCAAGTAATTTAATCGGTGCAGTCTACTTGTGCTTCAAGATATACTATGCTTCAAATGCAAAGTACTCTGCAGAATCTGAAATAGTTTGGGTGTTTCTGCAAAAGTTTCTCTACGGTATTAAAGGATCGAAGCACTTTGTTAATGCTGAAGTTCTCTGGTCTAAGATACTCATGTATCAGGAGTCAACCGAACCTGATAACTCCGAAAAATAATTTGAAGTATTTCTTAATCGTTGATGGTGCTTTACTTCCGTCTATGAGTTGATATTGATTCATTAATGTCACTTTCAATCTGTACTTGAGAAATATGCTACAGGTGAATTCGAGTTTACACCCCAGCCAGAAATGAATTGAAAAAGTATTTGAGTACTATATAATTCTTCTATTAAAAGACGATATTAGAGCTACGGAGCTTTATAAGAGTGTATTACATAAATGGTAATAACGACGCCATTCTAGCGTGTAGGGAGGGACTCACCCATCCGATGATATCCTTGTGCCCAGAGATTTATTTTCGGACCACAATTCAAAAACTGTCAGGTTCAAAGATTTCTCCTAACTACGGTTCAAAAGTCGAATAATTTAGCCTCTGAAAAAAAAAACTGATGTATAGCTAATTCGGTGAATCCAATTTGCACTTCCATACTCCGAAACACTTGAAATATTCTTGCCAAACTTGGTATATCTTACTCAAGGATACGAGTAGTTGTAGAGTTATCATATAGTAGCAATTTGCTCATCAGTTCATTCTAACTCATCCGTTTGATCGTACCTGGGAAATCTCAGGAACGAGATGTATTTTCTTGTCTGACAAAGATACTTCATCATTGAATCCACCATTAGCTTTCGATGATCCCCACGTGCCATGATACCATTAAGGTTGTCGTTGATTCGTGATCTTTGTTTATCTTTTCTTGTTTCTTTCTGTCTTTGCTTGTTCCTTTCTGTCTTTGCTTGTTTCTTTCTGTTTTTGCATGTTCATTACTGTTGAAACTGTCTGGTTGGATGCGCTCCTCTGAATAATTTCGTAATCGTGATTGGTGCCTTACTTTAGTACATTGATTGCTACTATTTGTTCCTCAAAATGCTACTCCAGTGTTCAGTCTGTTCGGAACAAATTGGTAATACTGAAGTTCTCTGGTCTGATTACTGATGTAACAAGAGTCAACCGAACTTGATAACACCGAACAATGATTTGAAGTATTTCCTAATCTTTGATGGTGTTCCACTTCCGTCTATGAGTTGATATTGATTCATTAATGTCACTGTCATTCTGTACATGAAAAATATGCTGCAGGTGAATTCGAGTTCACACCCCAGCCCAAAATAAATCGAAATAGTATTCAAGTACCATATAATTCTTCTATCAAAAGACAATATGAGAGCTACGGAGCTGTATAACAGAGTATTACATAAATGGTAATAACGACGCCATTCTAGCGTGTAGGGAGGGACTCACCCATCCGGTGATATCCTTGTGCCCAGAGATTTATTTTCGGCCCACAATTAAAAAACTGTCAGGTTCAAAGATTTCTCCTTACTACGGTTCAAAAGTTGAATAACTTAGCATTCAATAAATTACTGATATATACCTGAAGATTCACTATTCGCTGAATCCACTTTGCACTTCCCTACTCCGAAACACTTGAAATATTCTGGCTAAAGTCGGCATATCTTATATAAGCTACGAAACTTCATACAAATCACTTGAGTATCATAGAAATGGTAATAGCGACGTCTTTCTAGCGATGGATCAATTAGGATAGTCTTTGATTGCTATATAATTCTTCTATTACAAGACAATATCAGAGCTACATAGCTATCAATCCCTGTGATTTATCTTCATCGGAACCCTCTTCATAACAATATGAAACATACCTCAATCGTCAATGGTGCTTCACACCTCAATACATTGACCGAAGCTACTTTTCGACGAAACGTTACTCTGGTGTACAGTTCAGCATGCACTCATAGATCAGTCCACTCTACGTTGAACGTTCTGTGCCAAAGTTTCCATTCCTGTGATTTATTCTCATCTGATACCTTGTATTATAGTCGACTTCTGAGCATGAAATTTCATTTGAAAAAGTTATGTATGCATTTTATTTTCTATCAAAAGCAACGAGTAGCAAAACTCGATTTATTTAGTATTAATATATCTATGTCACATAATCTCTATATCAAGTTATGTGCCAAAGTTTCTATATTTCTGTGATTTATCCTTGTCTAATACCTCGTATTTTGGTCGATTTCTGAGACTACGAGCAAAGTATGAAACTTCATTTTGAATAGTTATTTATACATTTTATTTTCTATTAAAAGCAACGAGTAGCAGAACTCGAGTTATTCAGTATTATCGTTCTGTGAAGTAATTTACCACCGAACGCGAAAAAACGTCGATTCAAAAATCTGTATTCTTCACAATTCTAGCAACTAAGTGTTTCTGTTCACACATCTGTATACAGGGTGATTCAGAATTCATGACGAATATCTGAAGGGGTTAATCCTCGTTAAAATTGAGATCGAAAGTTCCTCGGCCATCCTTCCGAATAATGATTCTTTTCCTTGGAAACATAACACATTTTTTTGACATCTTCCACGAAATGAGAATCTCTGACTGAGAAATCTCTTTTATATCGAAAAAAAAAACACATTGGCATCATTTGGGAATCTTCAAAACTGACATGTGACACAAAGAAAAAAAATTGTTGAAAATAAAATCGTCTGTCGAAAATGAAAATTTCTGAGGAAAAATGGCTGAAGGACTGTCGATTTCAATTTCGACAATGATTGACCGCTCAAGAGATCCGTCATGAATTCTGAATCACCCTGTATTGCGTGTCAATGTATGTATTATATTTTTAATGTAAATTACATGTGTATTATACGTATGAATATGTACATGTATATATCTGAATAAATATACATATTAATGTGTTCTTATCAACTTTGTATCTCCTCATAAATTTTATTCCTGCCCCGCCCAACACTACAAGAGTATTTTTTTTCAAACTGACAATTTAACCTCATCACAGTATTTTTCAGCGTGCACGTTCATATTGCCTACGTACATCACGGTACCTGTAAGTCGTGTATTAGGATGGTCCTTATTTGGGGTGTTTCTGAAATTTCCTGCGGACAGGGCGGTAAAAGTTTGCAAATGGATGAAGAAAGGAGAACGCAAAAGTTGGAGTCTGTAGGTCAACTCAAAGTACTGCCCACAGAGCAGTGAATTTGCCCATTTCATTAACTTGGGAACTCGGGCTCAATGCATTAATAGTGCTTCGAAAAATCTGAAATTTGGCATACGTCTACCCAATATTCATAGGTATTGCACAAAAAATTGGGCGATTTTCAGCGATAGAAGTTTCGAAGTTCCAGAACGTCAGACTTGTGTTTCGAAGTCGAAAATCACAATTTTTACGTTCTGAAACTTCGCAACTTTTATGGCTGAAAAACGGCCAACTTTTTGTGAGATACCTATGATGATAGGGTAGACGTATGCCGAATTCCAGATTTTTCGAAGCACTATTAAGGCAAAGAAAAAAAAATGCATTGAGCCCGAGTTACTATATGTTAATTGAATCGGAGAATTATTTTGAGTTGACCTACGGACTTCAACTTTTGCGTACTTTTTTTTAAATTTATTTGCAAACTTTTTCCGCCTTGTCTGCAGAAAATTTCAAAAAGACCCCAAGTAAGGACCACCCTATTCTGTAATCACAACTAAAATCGTCCGTATCGGTGATCAAATAATGAAGTCAGATGAATAATTATGTTTTGTGTACTAGCTAGTTATACTTGTGTATAACTAGCACAAAAAGTACAATCTACTCCGGAAAAAGTTGAGTAAGCTACGTGTAGCTTCTATATCAAAGCCGGTTCAGTAGTGAGCCTTACTATTTGACATAGCTGTCTTGATTTTTTTCCTGATTGTGAATGCCACATAATACATGGTAGGTTACTGTTCCGCGTGGTTAGCACACCGATACAGAACAGTTTGTACTACCGATAAAAATCGCATAGGTGATTAAGAATCACTGTAAGCAGAATCATATAATGCAGTTGCGAAAACTAGGAGATGTTGTTGTATAAACCTATTTTTCTAATCTGTTACTGCACCAAATTATGGTATACTAACTTCGGGGTAGAGTATCGGCAACTTTACCAAGTCGTTAAACCTACCCTATCATGTGTTTAGAAATACCATTTCGGTTAGTTGGTACGTCAATCTTACACAGTCATTACGACTGTTGAGCCTGGTGTAAGAGATTATATGCATTGTTGGACGAAACAGTGCGATGTTGTCGTGGAAACTATTGGAAATAGTTAGCAATGCTATAAACATGTATTTGGAATACCATTTCGGTTAGTTGGTACGTCAATCTTACACAGTCATTACGACTGTTGAGCGTGGTGTAAGAGATTATATGTATTGTTGGACGAAACAGCGCGATGTTGTCGGGTGGGGTTGAAAAAACCGAAAGACCAAAATGCATAACGACCGAAATTCCGAAAATCGGAATCCCGAATATCATTTTCACCGACAGTCAATTAATCCTAATGTAAATATTCCGAAAGACCATAATTCCGGAGTGTGTTTTCACAATTCATGAAAATATGCGAAGCACGGTAATACTAAAAAAAACTCCTTCCAAATTTCAAAATCGCGAACGTAGCGAAATGCAGATTGTATTAAAACAGAAAGTTCAAATACCCGAAAATCAGATTTCCTAACAGCCGTTACCTCGATGGAGCATAAAAGATCAGACGTGTCAAAATACTGAATCTGAAAATCCCGAAAAATCAAAATCCCGAAAATGCCACCGCATAAATGCTCGTTCATTTGATCAACGGCAGTGCTATAATTGCGATTGATTCGACGGTAATATTTTTATAGATATTTCTTGCAAAATAGCTAGGCAACGATCTCCAAGTCACATACACAAGGTTGTCAAAGAAAATTTGAATCGAAAGAGTTTCGGTACAGCAAGGGATATTGTAAAGACTCTATGACTCTATGACTTTATACATATCGATGACTTCGAACTTTCTTAGTGGTTATTTCCAATTAGTGCGAATTTGGTGCAATTTTCTGCACAAAGAATGTCAACATGCTCTATTAAAAAAAACTGAAATTGAATGAAGGTCGTAGATTTTTCAGATTTTTAAGAATATTATAACGTAACCATCGATGAATAATCTGAATACAAAGGAAATGAATTCCTCGTTTCAAGAAAAAGATTTCTTGTTTTGAGGAACTGTAGTTTCTTGGAACGTTTTTACTTGAATCAAGGAAATATGTTCTAATAATTCAAATCAGGAATATGTTCTAATAATTCGAAGTAGGAATATGTTCCATTAATTCGAATTAGGAATATAGGTATTTCCCTGATTTAATCAACAAACATTCAAGAAACTACAGTTTCTCAAAACAAGAAATCTTCTTCTTGCAACGATGAATTTTTCATATTTCTGAAATAGGAAGGGGTATAAAATGAAGAAAATAACATTTTTTTCAAAGAAATTTAATAATAAATTAATCAGTTATTTAACAATAAATTTATTAATTTATAAATTGATCTATGTATGTCAATTATCCACGTCTATACTCATATTCTGATAACAATTTGCGAACTCCTCATCGGCAGTAGCATAGCTAGATTCATATACATATTCGGGTGGTCCTTAAATACCAACTTGAAGAGTGAAGCATATGGCAACCTTCAGACAAAGAATAAAAATAAAAATGTCCCCAAACATACGATTTGAATAAAAATTCTAACAGGTGCCTAAAGAGGTTTGAAGTTTCTCATCTACCGTGAATGGCCCAGTTTTCGAACATGTAGGAGTTCCCGGACAAAGCTACACCAGTCACCAATTTTCTCTTCATTAAAAATAAATCCTCTCGTTTTATGCACTAATATTCCTTCATATTTTGCATAGATAAATATACCACGAGATTACATCAAAAATTATTTTCTCTCTAATAAGTGAAAAGGTAAAAATCGAGATAAAAGTGGTGATCCATCGTGTCGTTTCGCATTCGGGACGTTCTCTTGTCCACAGCGGTAAAAATCGAGCTTCGTGTCAGAGTGAACAAATATCAGAATGCAAGTGCAAAATGAAATGAAATTTCTTTCATCGATAGATGATTGATCACCGAATCTTGGGAAAAATGAAAAAAACAATAAATAATTTTCTACGTTGACAAATCGTGTGTCCGAGCATTCGGAAGGGTGAACTAAGGTCGCGTTGTAGTTTTCGGACACACTATTTTTCGACAGCTAACCTGGATTTATTTTTCGTTTCCAACATTCATATTCCGAAAAAGTTGCATTAGGTAATCAGAGATTCTGAATCTGATTCTAATGTTGTTTTTTACGAATATGACCAAGTTACTCGGCTTTCTATGATTTTCTACCACGCCATTTTCTCTGTCCACTCTGTCCGTAAGTGGGTCTTCTGATATCCGGAATCAGGTACAAGTCCGATTTTAGTGTCCGAGAACTAGGCCATGCGACAGTTCACTTATTATATTCAATATTTATTATACTTTTATACATCAGAATGAGAATTCTGCTTATTTTAGCTCAGAAAACTTCAAAGATAATATTTCATCAATGAAATGCAAAAATTATTACCAAAATATGAAAATATGACATGGGATCTTACGATTATTGGGTCAATTTTGCTTCGAAAAATTTCAGTATACCTATAGAGATATAATATTCTAACTGGGTTTGGGGATCGGTAAATTTTTAGATACTTTCTTGTAAGTCGCCTAAGACCAGGTGTGTAAATGAAAGCAGTGCACCTATTTAAAAGAAAGAACTGACGTAGTTTTGGAGTTTACGTATTCAAAAACATGTGCATAACTGCATATAACCCCAGCATGATTAAAGAATAATTTGACCGAAGGTAAGTCTTCAAAGTAAGGCTATCTGCAGAAGCGTTATGAGTAATAACTATGTACTGTAACGAGGCAGATTTGTTCAGCCTCGTAAATGAACCATCTCCTCTTCCTCAGACCGAAGTGACCACTTTGGTTAATAAACCGAATTAAAAGCGAGAAGTCCCAGCTCAAGTGCCCAGGGTCCATTGTAGTAATTATAAGTTCATGTACTAATACTTTTTCCCGTTCCCTATATCTTATATTCCCGTACCGTTCCTGCCCAAAATCATCGAGGGAGATGATCCCTCAATCTCATCCGGCCTGACGGGCCGCCTGGCCTTCGAGGGATTAACCAGAGGAGACGAGTCATCGTATCCCGAGATATGCCTGGAAGAGCGCTGCAATAAGAATCTGTCACATGGAGTAGCCCCTATCCTTCGTCTACCTGTCCCGCACCGGCTTGGTCCACCGGTCCAATATGCAGAATTCCGCCTTCCAGGATATCGAAACAAATAGAACACGACGAGACATCTAACAATCCCCTGGCGAAAGCTTGGAGTGCCAAAAGGCCCTCTCAGGCCCGCGACACAACCCGGCTGCAGAAGTCAACACGCCCATTAATTTTATGCGCAATACCCCCCTCACCCCCTCAAATAGCATTTAGATAGAGACAGATCTAGACGCTTCACTTCTTGCTTGGATTCAGTACAGTAACGTCCTGTTTCATTGGAAAAAGCTGAAACTGTTCTTTTGTAGAAAAATACCGTATATATAAAGACTAAAGCCTATAAATATTACCGTCCTCAACTCAGTTAGTGAGTGTTGAACCTTGATTGAGGTAAGATTCCAACTCTAGACGACTCTTCGATTGATTATAGATTGATTAAAAAGAAATTCGTTTCTTCTTGCGTAGTTGGGTCAGGCCTCGAGGAGGGTGACGCCATTAACCTATCATCGAATTGTCGTGCTTTAGTTTTGTTTAACTATTGATTATTGATTATATTATTGATTATTGTATTCCCCCTGATATATATTGTGCCTTATCGATTGATTTTTTGAGAAAATCCCGTCTATAATAATCATAGCGTCAATAATTGTCGTACCGTCCCTGTTTCTCGTATCGTTATCATTGATCGTGTTTTTATTATTTATCGTATCGTCATTATTCCTCGTATTTTTATTATTCATCGTCTAAACCTTGTTTATCGTGTCTTCCTTATTTCTCGTATAATTAGTAGTTATCGGATCGTCAATTATTTGTCTTAAATCGTGTGTTGAATATTTCCGTGTCTCTTTCCTTGAAAGTATTATTAATTGTTAATCTGAATTACCTATAATTGTTATTTGTTAAACTCTCAGAAAATATATCCCCGCGTGGAACAATAAGTTCGTAGTCAAATACGACAAGTAATCTCGACGGCTTGTTGAGCCACGGATCCCTGGAAAAATCGGTCTACAGGCTGTAGATTAGCTAATGTAAAATAATCCCCTTTCCGTAAACCCTTGTCGTTGAAAGTAGTCAGTAAACCCTTAATAAACCTTGAGCTGGTATAAGTATCATTACTTCGATTTATAATTTGTATTAGATTCTCGCGTTCTCTTTGTGTTAATTTGTTGCGGCGTAGTTGCATGGCGTGCCTCGTGTAAAGTTGCCTTGGCCATCTTTGTACGAACTGGTTTGAATCTAGTCCCGACGCCTTGCACTTCCTATAGAAAGACGCCTTGCATGTACTATAGAAAATTCTGTAATACCGACTGGTCCCATTAGTTCTAAGAAGTCCCCAAACTATTGATTTTAAAGATTTCCCATCCCCCTATGTTATCGACCTATAAATTATGAACTAATATTTTAGTGAGATTGATTCCTACCGTACCATATTTGTTTTCTTCCTTTTATGTAAATTGTCCTACCTTATCTTCTTCTATATTACCTTATATTCTATATTGTTATCTGTCCTACTTTCCATCTGTGACCTAGTCAGTCAGCTGTTCCGAATTATTTTTGTTTGAATTGTTTAATTGTGTTAGTTCCGATCCAAGGTATCGGCTTTGATTGTTTCATTTGTGTTATCTTGTGTTCAATTGTTCTAAATATTTATTGTTAATTATCGTTTCGAATGAAATTGGTTTCCTTGCGATTGAATCCATAAACCATAAGAAATATATAAGTCTACCCTAAATTATTTCGCCCCCATGTTCCCCTCACGCTGAGCCAACCGTATAGTATAGTTGTTGTTAATTAATACCTCCTTTTATTTTATTTCGTTTATTATAATATCTTTTATTCAATTCAATTAATACTATTACATTATTTTATTTCATTCCAATTATTGTTATTATTTCATTTCATTTATATTTATATTATCGTTCCGTTCCCGTCCCCTTTATTTTGTTTACCGCGGTACCCCTAGGTACCTGGCGCCCAACTTTTAGCAAACCAAGGAAGGTGCCGAATCTTTGTCAGTCGTGTAACCCGACGGAGTAAAATTCCCACCGTCGGCTCTGCTCGTCACAGTACCCTAAATGATTTCGAATATTAACAAAGTCTATCTTCTGAGATACGAAACGTGTGTGTAAAACCTCATCTCTAATCAAGAATTTTCGAAGACTTTGCAGATTTCAGTATCTCCTACCCTCGATTGCTAAACAGCTAAACTATGTACAGTTATACTTCAAAACTATACTAAACATCTCGACTATCAAGAGACTCGGTAGAGTCTCGCGCCAAGTATATACACTATACAGCTATACTACAAGACTAGACTAACTATACAGCTAAACTATATACAGCTATACTAAAAACTGAACATCCTGACTATATACAGCTATACTAAAAGACTAGGCTAAACAACTCAACTATGTAACAACTAAATTACAAACCAAACATCCTGGCTATATACAACTATACTAACAGACTAGGCTAAACAGCTTAACTATGTTACAATTAAATTACAAACTAAACACTTTGAGTATATACAGCTATACTACAAGACTATAAACTAAACAGCTTAACTATGTACAACTAAACCAAACAACTATACGGACTAAACTAATAAGTTTATACAAAGACGCGGACCGGCGATCTGTCGAGATCAGCTCGGCATGTCGGACATGTCCTGAGCTCGGGGTCAAGATACACTCTTGTGCTGCATGTGCCGCAACAGTTTCGATGTCCGCATGGAAGAAAGGCATGTGTGATTGGACTGACGCAACATGCAACACACATTCCAGTAGGTCCTGTAACAGTTTTTCAAAAAAAATAAGTACAGGTCACCCGAGAAATTTATACATTTAACGAGAAATGACGTCGTCATAGGTACAAACAGTAAGAACTGAAAAATACAATTGCTGAATATGGACATCGAACGGGTTTTCAAATTGTTATTACTGTAACATCGCAAATCAATCTAGACAATTGGGATTATTTGATAGTAACAAAAATTTCAGAAATCACCTTTCACATATTATTGTGAATATTCTTAGCAACCGTGAGAAAATGACAAAATTATGTTTTTTACACCATTATAACATAATGTGTGTGAACGATTAACACATCTTATTCCAAAAAGACGCAAATATGACCGCAAAAGATTCTTATCGAACTTCCAAAGCGTTAATAATTATTGTGTCAAAGCGTTCGTTATCGGGGATAAACATTTTTCGCATAATTAGTAGTATAATACCGAAGCATCTTTGCAGCTCGTTCTGATTCACGAGAGATTCACTATTCACAAGTCAATAGTTGCTAAAATTTATGCAATGCGAAATGGTAAAGAGCAGGACTAGTACATAACAACCGCCCTTAGTCAAAGACCATGCTATCTCGAGTTCTCTCGACAAAACGTCGTCATACGATATTATGTGAGTCAAACAACTACACGATGACCAAATGACTGCGAAATGATCAGTAAACTATCCTTCACATGTACATATTGTCTCATCCGAGCGATTACGTCGCAGGCGATTGCAATTTTTTCTTTTCACGAGCCTCAGATTCTCGACGTATTTTCTTTTGCCACACGGCTGGACTTCCGAGTGATCGCGAACGTCGTGTGTGAAAATATGGCCGAGTCGCGTTTAATTACCGGGATTTTTTGTCATGGCGCACACGATTGCGAATAGTTCAAAAAAATCCTCATCCGGCAGCCGAAGTTTCGACCTACAGTCCACCTCAGCGCTTAGAAAACACTGGCGAAGCCATTGCGAGACCGCATCCGAGGTTCAAAGGAGCACACCGCATGACTTCGCGTACTGCCTGCAAAGGCAGCACAGGGTATCATCAAGGTCGTCACTCCTTACTGGCCACACGGCTGGATTTCCAAGTAATCGCGTACGTTGTGTGTGCAAGGATGGCCGAATCGCGTTTAATTACCGAGATTTTTGTCACGAGCGCACACGATTGCGAATAGTTCAAAAAAATCCTCATTCGGCAGCCGAAGTTTCGACCTACAGTCCACCTCAGCGCTTAAAAAACACTGGCGAAGCCATTGCGAGACCGCATCCGAGGTTCAAAGGAGCACACCGCATGTCTCCGCGTACTGCCTGCAAAGGCAGCACAGGGTATCAACATAAGGTTGTCACTTCTTACTGGCTACACGGCTGGATTCACAAGTGATCGCGTACGTCGTGTGTGCAAGGATGGCCGAGTCGCGTTCAATCACCGAAATCTTTGTCACGAGCGCACATAAAAAAAAAATCCTCATCCGACAGTCGAAGTCCCGACCTACAGTCCTCCTCAGCGCTTGGAAAACACTGGCGAAGCCACGCGAGACCGCTCTGAGGTTCAAAAGAGCATACCGCATGGCTCCGCGTACCGCCTGCACAGGCAGCACAGGTCATCAGGATGAGGTTATGTCACTCCTTACTGGTCACACGGCTGGACTTCCGAGTGATCGCGAACATCGTGTGTAAAAAGATGGCCGAGTCACGTATAATTACCGGGATTTTTTGTCACGGCGCACACGATTGCGAATAGTTCAAAAAATCCTCATCCGGCAGCCGAACTTCCAACCTCGAATCCACCTCAGCGTCCGGAAAACACTGGCGAGGCCACGCGAGACCGCTCTGAGGTTCAAAAGAGCACACCGCATGGCTCCGCGTACTGCCTGCAAAGGCAGCACAGGGTATCAACATAAGGTTGTTACTTCTTACTGGCTACACAGCTGGATTCACAAGTGATCGCGTACGTCGTGTGTGCAAGGATGGCCGAGTCGCGTTCGATCACCGAGATTTTTGTCACTAGTGCACATAAAAAAAAATCCTCATTCGACAGTCGAAGTTCCGACCTACAGTCAGTCCTCCTCAGCGCTTGGAAAACACTGGCGAAGCCACGCGAGACCGCTCTAGGGATGGAAACAAAACTTGAAAAGTCGACTTTCGACTTTTCGATTAACTATAGTTGCCTCGATTATTAAAGTCGATTAATCGGCATCTGAAGTCGATTTTAATCGATTTTTCACGATTCTTTTTTATTATTCTCGAAATCTGCAATAAATTATATAGTAGAACAATTATTCATTGACAATATAGAATTATACCCCTAGTAGCAATACCTGCATTAGCAGATTTCTGCAGATTCTGCTTCAAGAATCTTATTGCAGTATGTTCGCAGATCTGTTAAAGACCCTTCAGAGTATTTTACTGAGTACAGTATACAAGCAGAACAATTGAAGAATCTGCCCTGGTAGCAGTACCTGCATCAGCAGATTTTCGCAGATTCTGTTTCAAGAATTTTATTGCACTATTCTCGCAGATTTGTCGCAGATCCTTCAGAGTATTTTACTGAGTACAGTATACAAGCAGAACAATTGAAGGATCTGTATTAAAGCTGCAGCTTTATATATGGGCGAGTTCCATATGAAATGTATAATTGGTTGTCCACACCCCTTTCGATTTGTCTCAAACTTAGTCAAGTTGAGTAATGGGTTGAAAAAAAAATTCCTCTAAATAATGAAAATTCTACCTTTTACAGGTCGCGAGTAACACCGATTCACAAATTTTGAATTATTTTTTTCAAATCGCTGTAGCTCCCAAACTACATGTCCGCGCCTGAAAATCAAGTGGGTCAAAAGTTTTGTAATTTAATGTACTTTCCGATGTTGCTGCGAGACAAAGTCGATTTTCAGTTGATGGTGAAAAAAACGCGAAAAATGCGATATTGATCTCGTTCCCCAAACTTTTCTGGGGTCCATTTTTCATCATAAAATGCGGCTATTTTTCCCGCAAATTTCCGTGTAAAGAAAAGTCACGGGACTCAACAGGTTGAAGAGATATGAGGGAATTTCTAGGAAAAACCGACCGGATTTTGACGTTTTCTGAATTTGAATTTTTCAAAACTATCGAAACTTTTTTTTACGTGAAATGGACGTAAAAAGAGCCAACACTATATAGGGTGGTCACAAATTTGGGTTATGCAATAAATATAACTATTTTGGAAGATATTTCTAGAAGACTTTCATTGAAACTAATAATATGTAAGCTCAGTGGTAAGCTCACAGAATTGAAGTTGAATACCTCCACTTGAAATAAATGTTTGAATTATCGCTCAAATCAAGAGACTCGGTAGAGTCTCGCGCCAAGTACATTAAAAAAAAAATTTTTTTCAAGCGCGAGACTCAACGAGTCTATATACCCGAGAGGCAACTACCCTAACCTATAACGCGAACTAGTATCTTCGTTTTCTTTCACCTCACAACATACACGAATTAAAACTGATTTAATCTAGGATGTGGGCATGGAAAGCTTTCATTTGAGCCCTAGATCGATTAAATCGGTGTCCGGAGTACTGAGATATGATTAACTTCAGATTCTGATACCCCGTTTCCTCGTACAATGTTTGGTTTTCTCTTTAGTCTTCTTCAGACCAAGATTCACATCAAACCATTCCCATGCAATCACTAGACGGGAAAATCCACACAAAAGTTGTAGAGTGACGTCAGTACGAGATAGTTCCGACGTAGATAGCGCCAGTATCGCAGACAGAAACCGTCTCCTACATAGACATAGAGCATGGACTGCGCATTCCCTATACAGCCTATGGTAACGCCGAAAGTGAGAGAGAAGGGTAACACACGCTGCCAAATCTGTCTCTTTCTATGCATTTGACGTTGTTGGTTAGAAAGAAACAGATTTGGCCGCGTGTATATGCTGTCTCTTTCTACCGACCGAGCGATTTTCGGCCCGAATGCGCAGTCCATGCTCTATGTCTATGGTCTCCTACACTAGCAGACGCGTATTGTCATTTCATGTTTTTAAATGCCAATAATAAAGGCAATAAGAGAAATACGAGCAATGCTTAATACAAAATATGAACGTACAAAAACTAGTGAATACCCACCGCAAGCCCCTCCGGTGCCAAAACCTTACGCCAAGTACATTAATGTGATAGTCACCAATAAAAATGTTCCGATGGGTTAATCTTAAATCCTACGATCTCGAGCTTTTGAGGTTATGCGAATCGGCTGACGTGTAAAATTCATGGTGATAAATAAAATAACAATTATAAACGGACAAGGCTGTCAGATGAATATTAACTGATTTATGAATGCAATTATCAGAAGAAACGGTTTTTTCGGTTCAATTGTTTAGCAAGTTATCGCCTGAGGAAGTCTGACAAGAGAAAATCAAGAGAAAATGTTGAAGTAGAAAAATATGAGGATAGCATTATTCGATATAGGGAACGGCAAGGAGCCAGACCAATAAAGCCGAGTTCAAGCGTTGGATTGCAACGAATTTTACTTCAAGCTCCATGTTAAGCTTATCTCCGAAGGCTCGTCTGCTGAGACTCAAATTGTGAGTCAACGTTATACGTAGGATTCCGACGAGTCCTATAATCTAACTCCGTATCATCTAGTCAAAATGAGATTTTCAGTCAATGTTGTTTGTTGGACTTCGATAGGCTTTATTCTACACTCCACGTCAACGTAGTGCCTTGACCTTCGGTGGAGATAATTTTTTAATCCATAATGTATATTAATAATTTAATGTCAAATTTCAATAAATTTGTTACATTTTGGTATGCAACCTGTGTCTATATGTTCGACTCTATTAAGCTTTCTCCAAATTAAGATTAGTGCTATCACGACAAATGGAATGAAATTACTTAATTATGGATTATTTAATTTTGTAGCGGGTCGCCATATAAGACGAGAGGATGATGAGAAAAAACGCTTGGGTTGCAAAGTATCAAGATAGTGTTATTTGATACGAGAAACGGCAAAAGTCAGACGAAGAGAGCAGAATGCGGGTGTTTGACTTCATAAATTTCCATTTTATGCTCTACGCTAGTATTGCATGAATAGGCTCAATTCTAAATATTGTGATACCTTCTGTTCAGACCCGAATTGGAAGTTGACGTTATAAGTACGGGACGCGTACATGTTCTTTTTGCAGAGGACCTAGTTGCATTAAAAAAAAAAACTACCTACGAATTGCAATACATATATCTGATATCCATACATATTTAGTCATGAGCAGCAACTATAACCCTGCGTGCAAATAACTCCGTCATTGCCGGTCCCAGGCCCAGATGAGACAGGAGGAGGGCTGCACGCAGGGTTAGATGTTGTAGGTATAAAAAATTATTGTAGTGGAACAATTTGTAAACGCTATGAAAGTACATTACGCGTCACTCTACAAATTTGAGACTTGGGGAAAATTATGAGCACACTCGTGCTCGTTGCTGTTGACGTTCCTGCTTATCGAGGGACTTCGGGCGGTATGAAATAGCACAAAACAACCGAGCGAGCGTAGCGAGCGAGCACAATTATTAGGTGGTCAAGCAAAATTTTACGAAAAGTAGTGAAATCAACCCCAAAAAGCACCTTTGGTGCAAAAACCTTCCACCAAGTCCATTAATGTGTAGATCACTCCACCAAAAAATAATCAAAGGTTGTGCTCGCTCACTCGATTGGTTGATGATTATCAACATACAAAAGCATTGAAATCAGATACAACTGCCAAGTACCTGTAGAATGATAAAAGTTTGGAATTGAAAAATTTGTTCAAACTAAATAACGTTGTACTCGTTCGCTCGCTGCGCTCGCTCACTCTATTGGCTTATGATTATGGGTTGAAAAAACAATTCGGATGAAGAGATTGAAGATGTCAACATTTATCTAAAAATATTCATAACGAAAAAATAATTTAAAAAAAATTAAAAAAAAAAATTTGGAGGTAGTGGTACTTGGGGGGCCTTTTGTAGAAAAAGAAATATAAAATATCGATCACGAACCATGTCAATGTCATCTGATAGATATTCAAACATTGGCCCGCCAACGTACCACGGACTCCAAATTTTTTTTTTAAATTTTTTTTAAATTATTTTTTCGTTATGAATATTTTTAGATAAATGTTGACATCTTCAATCTCTTCATCCGAATTGTTTTTTCAACCCATAATCATAAGCCAATAGAGTGAGCGAGCGCAGCGAGCGAACGAGTACAACGTTATTTAGTTTGAACAAATTTTTCAATTCCAAACTTTTATCATTCTACAGGTACTTGGCAGTTGTATCTGATCTCAATGCTTTTGTATGTTGATAATCATCAACCAATCGAGTGAGCGAGCACAACCTTTGATTATTTTTTGGTGGAGTGATCTACACATTAATGGACTTGGCGGAAGGTTTTTGCACCAAAGGTTTTGAACATAATAGTATCGTCTCAAGCAACAGTTCAGATATTTTTCCAACATTAGTTTTTCATTTTAATCCTGAAGCTGTATATTGGTGAGCGGGATTGAAATGGAGGAGAACCTTAAGCGATCTACTAGCACTCTGCAGAATAACTGGCACTTTGCAGAATAACCCTGGTAGAATTCCTGATAAATAAATCCCGTCCTATTCCGCTTGTATACCGGGAGATTATGTGGAAATGAAAGGCTCCAAGCGCGCAGGCGCTGATTTATTCGAATATTTCGAGGGTCACCAATTTCAGACTCGCCACGAATATCCCTAGAGTCCGTCTGCTATTTGTTTCTGATTGTTGTCAAATACAAATGGCGGCAGACCGTTGCAGGAATAGGTTATGTTTGTGTGAATCTAGCAGACGACAGAACTAGGGATATTACTGAGAAGTGAGTGGAGTCCCTGGCGCTGTTCTGCTGGCCAATGAGATTTAGGTAAATCAAAGTTCGCGCGCTTGGAGCCTTTCATTTCCACATAATCTCCCGGTATATATGAATTTTTGCAACGTATTGTATCTCGGAGATCCGTTCGGATACATCCGGATAAAATACGTAGACAAAAACCATATACAATCGAAAGACCGTATTTATATTTAACTGACATTTTTATCTAATAAGATTCTGTACTGAAGAATCTCATAAGATTCTGCACTGAAGAATCTCATAGGATCTGCACTGAAGTATCTGATGTCAGCCCCACACTCAAATGTGGAAGTAGTCCACTAGTGGTCTTCAGTAAGATCTGCAGAAGACCTGCAGTAAGACTGCGAGCAGACTTGAATCATTTTGCTACTAGGGTAAATGAATATTGGCTACTTTCGATGTTTATAGATATATTGTAAGGTTTTTTTTATGTATTTTGTATGTATAACATTAATCCTTCGCATACTAAGAATGGTAACATAAAATATTGAGAAAGGAACATGTTTAAACACGTAAATATTTAACCATTTTCTCAAAATAAGTCAAAACTATGAAAAAAAAATGATATTCTTTGTATATTTGTTATAGAGGTCTTCACAATAAGTAATTCAAAGTCGAAAATTCTAAGTCGACTATCAATCGATTTCGATTGAGAAAGTTCGATCGTGAAAAATCGACTTTTCTGAGAAAATAATCGATTTTCGATCAAAGTCGAAGTCGACTCTGCCATCCCTAGACCGCTCTGAGGTTCCAAAGAGCATACCGCATGGCTCCGCGTACCGCCTGCACAGGCAGCACAGGTCATCAGGATAAGGTTATGTCACTCCTCACTGGCCACACGGCTGGATTTCCCAGGTGTCAACAATGTGTGCATAGAGTGAGAATTTTCGCGTCCGCCAAGCTATTCCGATAAATAATCTGTTTCTCCACGGATTCTGAAGTAGGTTTAAATCTGTTTAATAAGAATCTGAATATTTCTCGTAATGCGCGTGTGAATTAAAAACATCTATATCATATCATTTCGTTAGGGATTTGTCTATTATAATTTTGATTCCTTGAAGTCTATGTTTCTTCACTCCCCTATATAAGGCTAATGACGCCCAAATAATCGATTGTATTCAATTACATATCTCTATTCAACTGTTCAATTTTAGTGTGGGAATCAAAATCAGAAATAGTTTAAAAAGCTTACTGTGAATGGTCTGTACCTATACAACGACGTCATTATGAAAAACAAGTGACATGTAATCGTGAAAACATTATTATCTTTCCAAAGTAGGTTATCATAATACTACTTTTCCAATGACTAACTACTCTGGCAGAAACTCCACAATTATGAACGGAAGCGTTGGTAACTGTTAAAGTATTTTGAATGCAACGCGCCTTCATTCATGTAGAAACCACGCATGCGCGTAGTAAATATAATGTAAAGCAGATGCGCAGCGCAGGCATGCATGATAGTGTGTGTGAAGTAGACTAAGAGCTTCATCTTCCGGTACAATCCTTGTTAAGATGTAGACGTATCTTCTTTTGCTCCTTACATAATAAAAGTGTTTTGTTATATCTCGAACATCCTTGTTTTAATCTGCATATATCACCTCCACACCTCAACAGGTTATGGGCCCAGAAAGAACGCCGGTGATATTTTTTGTCTGAACTTTTGAATTACTCTGAAATATTAAAACGAAGTCTGAACGGAGTTTTGAGGTTATCCGACCCACGTGCAAAAAGCAAATCCACGATGGAAAACGAAGTGTCCAAAATTACGAAGCTGAAAGGATCTGAAAACTGGTCAACATGGAAATTCCAAGTTAGAATAATTTTGATGGCCCAAGGAAATTTTGAAGTAGCAAATGGAGATTCGATACGACCTGACGCTGACGCCGCAGGTTACGCTACATGGTTAAAAAAGGACACAGCTGCTCAACGGGTAATAGCAACTAGCATTGAAGACACACAATTATTGCATATCATGAACTGTGACTCTTCTAAAGACATGTGGGAAAAACTACATAATGTGCATGAACAAAAGAATCAAACTGGAATACACATGCTTCAACAGAAATGGTATCAGACAACGAAACAACCCTCGGATAGCATGGTAAGGCACATTGCCAGCATAGAAGACTTAGCTCACAGGTTGAAGAATCTTGGTGAAACAATATCAGATGCAATGATTATGACAAAAATATTGATGACCTTACCGACATCGTATAACTCCTTCGTCACCGCCTGGGAATCAACGTCCGAAGATCAACGTACCCTTCCGAACATGACGCAGAGATTACTGGCTGAAGAGATGAGGAAAGGAAATCAAGAAGAAACTGAAAATCAGGCTTTAGCTGCGGTAAGAAATCCGAATAAATTTACTAAGTATAAGAAGAATTACAAAAAAGAAGTTCTTGATGATCCGAATCGAAGAAAAACCGAATATAAGCCTCATATAAACTCATGTAATTATTGTAAGAAGCCAGGGCACTGGAAGAAAGACTGCTACAAGTTAAAACGTCTAAATGAACAAGGTGAAGCATTGATAGGATTATCGCTTACGACGCTTCAAGGAAAAGAAGACAAAACGCTCACCTGGTACATAGACTCAGGAGCGTCTGATCACATGAGTCACCAAAGAAACTGGTTTAATGATTTTGAAGATTTTCAGATACCAAAAAGTATTAAATTGGGAAACGGCGAGACAATACTAGCAACTGGAAAAGGGATGATAAATGTTCTAGCTTTTGATGGATGCAGATGGAACCCTAAACATTTGGCCAACGTGTTGTTTGTACCTGACCTACGCTTTAATCTATTCTCAGCAGGATCGGCATTGGATAAAGGCATGGAGCAAGTTTCAGATGCCAACAGTTGCAAATTCACACGATCAGGAAAAGTTGAAATAGTCGGAATTCGAAGAAACAAATTGTGCGAAGCACAATTAAAGGTCAGAGCAACTATGATGAAATCTGAAGAAGGAAAATCTGAACTAATGGCAAATTTGGCAAAATGTACCGACCTGAAGAAATGGCACCAGAAGATGGCGCACCAAGACGTAAAGCACGTATGCAATTTTCTGGAGAAAAATAAAATCAAGGTTAGTCAAGAAAAGGATTTTATTTGTAAAGGTTGCATCTATGGGAAAATACATAGGAAACCATTTCCGAAAGTAAACAATCAGCGCATGAAGAGTTCAGAGTCCGCAGAATTAATACACGCTGACTTATGTGGCCCTATGTCGGAACCTTCGATAGGTGGATCCCGTTATTTCTTGCTGTTCAAAGATGATTATTCCAGATACAGAAAATTATATTTCCTTAAAACCAAAGATGAAGTTCCTCGCTGTCTTTTAGATTTCATAAGAAAAACTGAAGTAGAAACTAAGAAAGAAATTAAATACATTAGAACCGACAATGGATTGGAGTTTGTGAATAAGAAAATTCGAGAAATTACAGAAACTCATGGCATAATTCATCAGAGAACTGTGGCCTACTCCCCCGAGCAGAATGGCGTGGCAGAGAGGGAGAACAGGACCATTATGGAAGCAGTGCGAGCCATGATATACGAAAAGGACATTCCAAAGAAGCTATGGGCAGAAGCGGCAAGCACGGCTGCTCACATTATCAATCGAACTGGAAAAAGCCATTTTGAAGATAAAACTCCATATGAGGTATGGACCGGAAAAACACATGTATTAGAAGAATTAATCGTTTTTGGTTCTAAAGCTTATATACATATACCTAAACAAAATAGAACAAAATTAGATAAGAAAGCAAAAGAAGGCATTTTGGTTGGTTACGGAGAAACCGTAAAAGGCTATAAAATTTGGTATCCCTCCAATGATAGAATAGAATATGCAAGAGACATAATATTTGATGAGACTGAAAATGGAACATTCGAAGAGACTGAAAATAAACCTGAATCTACTGTAGAAGTAATTGAAGAAAACTATGAACCTACTGATAATGAAGAAGACGAAGACTCAGAAGAAGATTTGATAATAATAGAAGATCCTCTGGCTGAACAAGATCGACAAAGTAGCGAAGATTCTGAAGACGAAGTTTTCGAAGATGTACAGAACGAACCAGAGATCGAAAACCCTGAAAGAAACTTAAGAAGAAGAGAAACCTTACGTAAACCTTCTAGATATGATGATTACTTGGATACAAATCATCTGTTCGTAACCATGAATGAAGAACCGAAGAATTATGAAGAAGCTATACAAGGACCGGATAAAGCAAAGTGGTTACAAGCCATGCATGAAGAAATGGAATCGCTGAAGAAAAATAAAACCTGGATTCTAGAATCAAGAAAGGCTAATCAACAACCCATAGCTTGTCGCTGGGTTTACAAAATCAAGGAAAACACCGACGGCAGCATTGAGAGACATAAAGCCAGACTAGTGGCGAAAGGATACACGCAAGAATATGGAGTAAACTATTATGAGACATTCAGCCCAGTCGTAAAATTTGAGTCTCTACGAATGATACTTGCTATAGCTGCTGCCAAAGGAATGAAGCTAAAATTCTTTGATGTCAAGACAGCTTTTCTGAATGGAAAACTTAACGAAGAGATAACGATGATGCAGCCGGAAGGATTTGACGACGGAACCGGACGCATATGTACATTGAAGAAAAGTCTCTACGGATTAAAACAAGCTTCGAGGTGTTGGAATGAAAGGTTTACGAATTTCCTGAAAGGAAATAATCTAACGGCTACCTATTCAGACCCCTGTGTGTTTACAAATGTAGGAACAGAGGTAACTGTACTTCTAGCTATATATATAGATGATGGTATAATTGCAGCAGTAGATAGTCGACAGATAAAAGATATTCTTGAAAAATTGAATAAAGAGTTTGAAATCACAGTAAATAATTCAAAAAGTTTTCTAGGTTTTCAAATAGATAAGGATGAACATGGTTCAATCATAATGCATCAAACAAGTTATACTAAAAAGATTCTGAATAGATTTAACATGAAAGATTCAAACCCGGTGTCTACACCCGCAGACAAAAATCACGAATTGAATCCAGAAAAACATACTAACAATAAGAAACTTAAAAAGGTACCTTACAGAGAAGCGGTTGGGAGCTTGATGTACCTGTCTATAGGAACAAGACCCGACATCACGTTTGCTCTAAACTGTACTAGTCAATATTTAACGAATCCTCTAGAGATACATTGGAATGCGGTTAAAAGAATATTTAGGTATTTAAAGGGAACCCTGAACTATGGTATCAAGTTTACTAAACAAGATGATTTATCGCTAACAGGTTTTAGTGACGCAGATTTTGCAGGCGACACTGCGACCAGGAGATCAACTAGCGGTTATGCTTATAAAATAGGACAGAGTCTGATTGCTTGGAATACGCAGAAACAGAGATCGGTAGCACTGTCAACGACTGAAGCCGAGTTTATTGCGGCAGCTCAAGCAGTAAAAGAGTTGATATGGTTGAATAGATTGAGAGGTGAAATTTTGGGTGAGTCAGAAAACATACCAAAGCTATTATTGGATAATCAGAGTGCAATACGACTTCTAAAGAACCCAGAATTCCACAAACAATCCAAACATATTGACGTCAAATTTCATTTTGCCAGAGAGAAATATTTGGAAGGCTTATTTAATTTAGATTATATACCTAGCTCAGAACAACAAGCAGACACATTTACAAAACCATTATCAAAAGAACTGTTTGTTAAAATGAGAGATCTGTTAGGAATAAGTAAGATTAATAATACAGCAATAACACAAAAAATGTAAGAGCGAACAGAATGAATGCTTGTTGAGAGGGAGTGTTAAAGTATTTTGAATGCAACGCGCCTTCATTCATGTAGAAACCACGCATGCGCGTAGTAAATATAATGTAAAGCAGATGCGCAGCGCAGGCATGCATGATAGTGTGTGTGAAGTAGACTAAGAGCTTCATCTTCCGGTACAATCCTTGTTAAGATGTAGACGTATCTTCTTTTGCTCCTTACATAATAAAAGTGTTTTGTTATATCTCGAACATCCTTGTTTTAATCTGCATATATCACCTCCACACCTCAACAGTAACATTATTTACCTTAGCTCAAACATTGAGATGATATCTTTTCTACAGGTTGTATGCCTTCTTTATGATTATTGAGCTGTTATTTTTTGATACGTTTTCATCAATATGAGCAACTAAAATTATACCAAAGCGTACATGGCTAAGAATCCTGCTATTATACTCGAAGAGTTGGGCATGAAATGTAGGTACTGCGTGGAGTGAACGATCGCTCTCTTCGAAAGGCTCGCAGCGCCGCGCTGTCTTGATGGGGTTGTATGTACGTCTTGGCGGGTTTTAACATGTTGTAATGAAAGTTAACGTGAATTCTGGTCAAATCGGGTACAGGAGTTAAACCGGGTACCCGGTCTTGACTCGGGTACCCGAAAACCCGGGTACCCGCCCGGGTTTCGCCGTCGGGTACCCGACCCGACCCGACCCGACAAAATAGACTACCCGCACACCCCTAGTTAACAGTAACTTAAGATCAGTGGTTACTAAAGGGAAAGACCGTATTGACGAACATGATAAATGTAATGTAGTATATAAGATTCAGTGCAATGATTGTTCAGCGTCTTATGTAGGTGAAACAAAACGTGAGCTTAAGACCAGATTGAAAGAACATAAAGACAATATAAAGAAAAACCCAGAAGCACACTCCGTCGTTTCTGCACACCAAATTGAATTTAACCACACTTTTGACTGGGATAATGCAGTTGTGCTTGATAGAGAATCAGTTTGGTCTAAGCGTATCACCTCAGAGATGTTGAGAATCAATTTACAACCTAACAGTCTTAATAAGAAAGAAGACACTAAAAAATTACACTTACCTTACTCTAATATGCTACATAGGTTAAGATCAAAAAGCTGTTCTTAATGTATCTAATTTCTATCACAGGTGTTTACGTGAAAAAAACTTTGGCCTCAGACACTACCTCAACATAAACATTCATTGACGTCAATCGTAGACTTTGACGTCAGTCATTGACGTCACTGTCGAGTGTCAACACTAGACGAGCCTTAGTTAATAGCCTATATAAAGTGTGTCGTCACACCACCTGCTTCATTTAACGTTTCCACTAGCACAGGATGACACACAGCTCATCTTGTAGTGTGATAATGGTGATCATTGACACCAAATGTTTTTTCACGTATCGCCAACTATAATAAGATATTGAGGTAATTTAAGTTCCTTCTGACTATTATACTATAAGTGAATCCTTGTGTTCATGTGACTTCTATTTTGACTACCATGGTATTTGTTTCGTCTACAACTCTTATCTGACTTCCAAATATTATTAGGTTTATATGGGTCAATTTACTGACCTAAGATCGTAATCTTCCATGTATTAGCTTTTTTGACTTCTGTAACTGAATTTTTATTATTTCTGACTTTTGTAACTGAATTTTTATGATTTTCGACTTTTGTAAATTGAAACTTTTTGTAATTTTTTCCAATGAACAGCCTCTGATGAGGGCAGCATAACACTGCCGAAACGTCAGGCCATCGCATTTCATAAACTGACTCGACTCGATTGATTGAGCCCTTCTCTAATTACTTCTACTTCGAGTGATACATTCATGATGATTAATGATCGAGGAAATCGTTGAGCCAGCTGTCATTCGGTCTGTACAAAACTATGGGGAGGAAGAACCCTCCCCAACTATTCGTAGACCACGTACGGGTGGAGCGCCGACTTTCACGCCGCACACTCGTACCATCCCTCAAAGCGACCGAATTGAACACTCAATTCGGGACGCAAACAATGTACACCATACTGACCACATGGCTGGCGATAATACAGTAGAAGATAGAATTATTAATAATACTGCGCCGCTTAATTTGTCATGCGCCGGGAGTAGTCGCGACAAACACGTAAATAACACAACAATAAACACCTGCAAAGTAGGTTGTTCGGGACAGACACAAAAATCCTTTAATCTAAAAGTAAATTTCTTTGACGGTTCTATTTCATGGGCAAATTATGAACGACAATTCTTGATTATTGCTGAAATAAACTCTTGGTCTCCCATAGTTAAGGCCGGACAACTTGCTGGTAGTTTAAGAGGTCCCGCCTTGGCTGTTCTCTCATCACTTTCTAATTCTGATATTAAAAACTACGATAAACTCAGCACAGCCTTGCAATTAAGATTCGGAAATCAACTAATATCAAAACTATCCCTAACACAATTAGACCTTAAAAAAACAGGCTAAAGAGGAGGGTCTTGCCTCACTGGGAGTGGAGATAGAAAGATTAGCTAGAATAGCACTACCCAGTTGCGATGAGCCAACTAGAAACATGTTGGCCTGTAATAAATTCATCAATCCAATAACAGATCCAGATTTGAGACACACTCTTAGTCTGACAGGACCTTACTCTGTTCAGGAAGCAGTCATTAAGGTTCTAGAAATCGAAGCCTTGACAAAACACGATTTGGGGGTAGGAAAACTACGTCAAATCGAGACAAAGACGCCTACTACTGACTCGACTAAAACTAGCTATACACAAAAAACTACTCCCAGGCAGCAGACAAATAATAATAATAATAATAAGAATAACAATAATAATTATAACAAGAATAATAGTTATAATAGAGGACAAAATTACGGAGACAGACCCCCGCTAATATGCAAATATTGTAAGAAAATCGGGCATGACGCGAATCGTTGCTATTCCCTGGAAAAAGTATTTCGATCTAACAAGGGTAGTTCTCAAAATAATCAAATGAATACTTCTTGGCGAAAAAATAACGAAGATAAAACTGATAATTCTTCAAATTCCTCAGAAGCTCAACAAGTTTCTTCTTACCAAAAAAACTAATTATCGATGATTTAGAAGGGCGAAAGTCATCAAGTGTTCGATCCGAAGAAAGCCCTATTTTAACTCATTTCCTTTTAAGAAGTCTAAGACAAACAGGCTTATATGCGCGTGGGACTGTCAACGGAATTAACTGCCTCTGGGTCATAGACACTGGGGCAGAAGTTACAGTAGTCCGTTCGGATCTCTTAAAATCTATTGACCCTATTCAACCATTTACCTCTTTACGCACTGCTACAGGAGAAATAACTCCAGTTTTAAAAGAAGTATTAGTACAAATTAATGTGATAGGGTGAATCGATTCTTCACATAAAGTCTATGTAGCAGATATTGAGGATGAAGGGATCTTAGGGATTGACTTTCTTTCCGCGCATAATTGTGTAATTTCAACTGAAGGGAATTTATTAACATCGAGTCGACACGAGATAACTCTTCTAACTAACAGAAAAAGAGCTTCTGAATTTCCTCAGGTTCAAATAATTGACTTTTCTTGCGACGAAGTAGATTCATTTCCTATACACTTGCAAAATCTCTTCGAAAGATCTTCTTCGTGTTTAGATTCCATCCAAAAGGAAAAATTTGAAACTTTGATTGAGGAGTATCAGGATACGTTTGCTAAAAATAGTAATGATAAAGGGAGAAGTACTCTTACGACTCATACTATAGATGTAGGGGATAATGCTCCAATTAAACAAGCAGCCAGAAGACTGCCATTAAATGGTCGAGAAGAAGTAGAGAAGATGGTGGACGAGATGCTTGCCATCAATGTAATAGAACCATCTTCAAGTCCTTGGGCTTCACCTATCGTATTGGTTTCCAAGAAAGATGGTACCAAAAGATTTTGCATCGACTACAGGAAGCTAAACGACATGACCAAGAAAGATTCTTACCCCTTGCCAAGAATTGAAGAAACCCTCGATCTGATAGCTGGAGCAGAATGGTTCGGCACCATCGACTTACAGAGTGGATACTGGCAAGTGGAAATGGACGAAAAAGATAAAGAAAAGACCGCTTTTGTAACTGGTTCAGGAGGATTATGGCATTTTGAGGTTATGCCTTTCGGGTTATGTAACGCCCCTGCGACTTTTGAAAGAACAATGGAAACCATTCTACGAGGAATCACAGAAAAGAAGTGCCTAGTGTATTTGGACGATATAATCGTTTTTGGAAAGACCTTCGACGAACAACTTGAAAACCTCAAAGAAGTCTTCTCTCGCCTACAACAAGCTGGACTCAAAATGAGTCCAAAGAAGTGTCATCTATTACAAAGAGAGGTTCATTTCCTTGGACATATAGTCTCCGCAGAAGGGGTGAAGACAGACTCTACAAAAATAGAGAAAGTGTCAGATTGGCCCCGTCCTGTAGATAAAGAAGGAATTCAAAGTTTTATAGGGCTCTGCACTTATTATCGTCGTTTTGTTAAAGGGTTTGCCACCATAGCTAGACCTCTTCGTCATCTGACTGGTAGTAAGGTTCAATTCGAATGGTCTCAAGAATGCGAGGATGCTTTTATCCAATTAAAAACTCACTCAACATCTTCTCCTATTCTTGCTTATCCTCAAGTAGAGCATCCTTTCATTCTGGATTCAGACGCTTCTCTTTCAGGAATAGGTGGAGTATTATCTCAGATCCAAGATGGGAATGAAAGGGTAGTTAGTTATTTCAGTCGTGCTCTCAGTAAAACAGAAAGAAACTACTGCGTTACTCGTAGGGAACTTCTAGCTGTGGTAAAAACAGTAACACATTTCCATCATTATTTGTACGGGAGAAAGTTTTTGATTAGGACAGATCATGCTTCTCTCAAGTGGTTGCTCTCTTTCAAATCTCCAGAAGCCAATATGACTTTGACATCCAACACCGCGCAGGATTACTTCATGGAAACGCGGATGCTTTATCCAGAAGACCCTGCGAAGGACCTATAGAATGTAAACAATGCACAAGGTTAGACAAACAACTTGACGAACCCTTTAAGATCCGTTCGATTACTTTTGAAGGAAATTTGCAGCCATGGAGAAAGGCTCAACAAGAAGATGAGGTTCTATTACAAATTAAAACTTGGAAAGAGTCTGGATTACGCCCTGAGTGGCAAGATGTTTCTGCTAAGAGTCAAGATTTGAAAATCTATTGGACTCAATGGGATTCCCTCTTTCTAATGAATGGAGTATTATATCGAGAATGGGAATCTCCAGATTTGAAAGAAATAAGATGGCAATTATTAGTTCCAAACAGCAGAGCGGAAGAGATCCTCAAACAATATCATGATACTCCTTCAGGTGGTCATTTCGCTTCCAATAAAACTTTAAATCGAATCAGGGAACGATTCTTCTGGGCTCGTAGTAGGATGGATGTGGACGATTGGTGTAGGTTATGTAAGGTCAGTAGTAGATGCCAGCCATGGGCCGTCACAACAAATGACGTCACCAGGTCATTGACCCCGCGGAGTGGGGACTTGGCGTCAAAACAATGAGACCGTCCGATCCAAGATGGCGCCGCCCATGCACATTAAAACAACATGGCGCCCGTTTTTCAGAATTCAACATGACGGCCGTTTTTACAAATTAAAGATGGCGACTGTTTTTTTCAAAATCAAATATGGCTACCGTTTTGAAACTTATACTTATACCAATACCCGCTTCTCCGACGCCGACTCTTAAATAATGAATTCTTACCCTATATATATATAATAGCTGTGACTTATACCAGCTTTGCCGATGTCAGCTCTGAAATAGAAATAAATTCTTATCCGATATATATACTAGCTGAAATTGATAGAAAATGACAGGGTATATGCATGGATTGACACCAAAATTATTTCAAATTTTTTTTATATTTTCCTAGTCGGTACAACAGTTTCGTTCAGATATTTATTTCTTATTTCATCAAATCTAGTTTCTACAGCAGGTACAACAGTTTTACAGTAGGTACAACAGAGCGCGCTGACCCGTTATTCGCGATCGCAAGACGAGATCGCACCCTCGCATCGATCTCCTACATCTAACGAATCGATTAATCGGAGTGCTATTCTCCTCATGATCCCGGTACAATCCTCCTGACGCTGTCTTGACCCATTCATTAATGAATGCCCCAGGATAGCGTCGGGAGAATCATACCAGTTTCATGAGGAAAATAGCACTCCGATTAATCGATCGGTAGATCACGGAGATCGATGCTTGGGTACTATCTAGTCTCACGATCCGAAATACGTGTCAGATTCATACAAGACTAGTTTTCACACTCATCCCTCATATCCAACAGTCTAAACTACAGAGCGCGCTGACCCTGGGCTCGCATCACCCGCCATTCGCAATCACGTGACTGGAGCACATCCTCACATCGGTTATCCGGAACGTACCGAGACGATGAACCAGCCAGCCCTTCTCCGCGCCAACCCAGCACAAGTGTCCTGACGCCATCTTGACCTATTCATTAATGAATACCCCAGGATGGTGTCGGGACGCCTGTGCTGAGCTCGTGCGGAGGAAAGCCGGACGGTTCATCGTCTTGGCACAATGCGAATGACCGATGTTTGGACTTGCTCAAGTCTCGTGATTCGAATCGCGCGGGGATGAAACCCCAGGGTCAACGCGGGCTGACAGTTTATTACTCTCTCTCTCACACACACACACCACTTAACAACGAAATCACGCCGACATACGCACACACACACACACACTTCACTTATCAATTATAACACTCTGACGTATGTCGGCTATGATATAGGGTAAAAACAAACGCGTCAACTCGTTAAACACGACATCTAAATGGTCCCCGCAGATTTGCACGTCCCCCAAGTCCCTGTGGAGCGCAGCATTCGCTGCATAGGCCTCCTCGCACACCACGACACCGATCTGCTGCAGAGTGGGGGCCGTCATCTTTCTGGATCGCACGACGGAGGCAAACTGACGAACCAGCATCTCCTTGCATTTGTCGACATCCTTTACCACCAGGTCCAAGTGAGCGATGTACTGGTCTATACAGGTGGCTATATGACGCAGGCCGTCAAATGTAACCTTCTGCATCACAATTAGGGGGGAATAGGTCTTTCGCGGCTTCTTCCATCCAGGTTCACCAGCGTTATCGTCCTCCTCCTCCTCTTCGTACCCCTGCTGACTTTCTGCTGCGTCCGGATTGCTCGCATAGAAAGCAACTACTTTCGATCCGTGAGCCGTTGTTAGTCGGAAGGTACACCCGCCGGCTAGTGAGACGGTATCGCTCAGCAATGAGCTCATACTACCGGCGGGGCGCTCGCTTTTCTCGAAATACTTTTCGATATCCTCGAGCCTTCCAGCCAGATCCTCCCATGTTTCGACGCTGAGGGATACCCCGCTCGAGTAATTATTTAGGAATTTCACCACAGGCTCGAAGGTCCCATCTAAGCGTAGACGAAGACCGATGTTCACCTTCTTCGACCACGAACCGTTGAGCCCGTACGTCCTCAACAGTAGCAGGTTACGCTCGGATTTCTTCAGCGCTATGTCAAAAGTTTTCGACAACCGACTACACCCCTCGTTCAACGAGCCTTTTCTCGGTGTGGCCATAGTTCTTGACTGTTCGGTTGCAACTGAAAGCTCGGCACCCGATCTAGTCTTCACCGAGACCGAGCTACCCCACCATTCTGCACACCTCAATAAAAAAATACGCACCACGTGACAATCGTACGACAGTCGCAGGCGGCATCGCGCAGCGGACTTCAAAGAAAATGTAACCTCATACAACCACCGTGGTTTTTCTATAACCACGTAATCCGATGCGCAACGGACGTCGTTATCTTCCAGGTATCGTTAACACGCTCTTCGGTTTATCCCAACAATAAAGTCGTACCCCGACAGCGGTCACCCTCACCTTCCGTAAAGCGCTGATGGTGCATCACGCCACTCCAGCTGGCCTGCATATTCGCGATGCACACACACACACACACACACGCACACACAATTTTTCATAACAGCCCTAGCGATCCTTATGAAGGGAATAGAGCGAGATTCGCATTACAAACCAACAGTTCGTCGTGTCAAGAATCGTATATCGTCAGAAACAGAAAAGGTATGTCTTTACCACTCTATCTCTTGTTCAACCCCCACACCCCTCTAATTCTAAAAGATTCCGAACAAAAAATGTTTGAACAATTCAGATGGAGCATGGAAGAATCGCGGTACGCGCCCGAGTTGTGCAATTGAGGGGGGAGTTGAGGGAGAGGTTTCTAGCCAACACTAGGGCACTCCTTCAACACCTCCGAGACAACAACGTGGCCCAGGAGTTCATAACGCAGACGTTTAACGTTCACTATGAACTCCTGGCCCACCTCAATAGGCAGTGGGAGGTCAACGATTCCCTCGTTTACCAGAGAAATCCCGCTGTTCCTGCTGGAGCTGCGAACGGAGCTGCGAACGAAGCCGCGGACGGACCCGCCAACGTCGTGCAGAGCGACGAAATCACTTCAACCGTCGATGAGGACACATCGGCGGAAGAAGACGATGACGATACCATAATGTTCGACGATCGCGACGACGGTTTGGGGATTATTCACGAGGATGACGAAGAAGTCGAAGAAGAAGAAGAAGAAGAAGAAGAAGACGAAGAAGCAGAAGAAGAATTACAACAAGTCCCGAACCATCCGAACCACCCACCGTCACCACCACCTCCATCCCCTGCCTCAATACTACCCTCCCCGGCCCAATACCTCCCTCCCCGTCACCACCACCTTCCCCCCTGTTCATCACCCGCCGTTAATCCTATCATATTAATTTTAGAATAACTGTACATGTAATATATATATATATATAGATTTAATCAAAAAACGTAGACACTATAAATAATAATAACCGTAGGTATAATTTTTTACATCTAATATATATTCATTCATTCCAAAATATCGATTTAAGAAAAAAATGTGTGAAATAAATATATACGTTCAAATATATACATCTATAGGGGAAGGTGGGGCAAGACCGGCAGTGGGGGCAAAACCGGCACCAAAAAAAAAAATGACATAATGGTATTTTTGAATTACGGCGAGTAAAACCAAACACCATACCAAGTGTTGTCACTGAAAGCGATAAAAATTTTAGAGGGTGGGGCAAAACCGGCACCAAAAAAAAAATGATCTAATGGTATTTTCGAATTAAGGCGAGTAAAACAAAATGCCATACCGAGTGTTGCCGCTGAAAGCGATAATTGGTTTCTCGAGCTGGTCGATCTTCCGGCACCCGCGCTGCTCTTTCGCTTGAGAGGTCTTTTATGGTTTTGCGCCATGCCGGATATCGGCCGTATGTACGATCAGCACGTGTTTGACCAGTCTTGGGAAAGTATGAAAATCGCTGTCGACGTGGTGCGCGAACGCGGTGCTCAGTCATACCCCGAAGTCACCAGCATGGTACGGGCGTACACGGATCACGAGGGTAAGTAACAACTCTGTTTTACAGACACTTTATAAACAGCTCGCTTCATAGTATTGCCCGGTGTTTTTTTCACACCAGACAACTCGACCAGCGAACCCGAGACGGAGTGATTAAACGCAAAGGAGGATGAGTCCGATGACGAAGATCAACTTCTGTACGATGCTGCGAGTCGTTACGAGCTCGCCGCGCGGGAGGAAGAGGAAGAAGAGCTCGAATTGATAAGGGTGACGGAGCAAGCCGAGGCTGTCGTTGATACACCTTCTGTTGGTAGCGAAAAAACGACTACCCTCGCGGCAGAGCAGCCACAGTGTGCCGATTCCGCCGGTGAGTACGAGCGAGCATGCATTTTTTTTTCGAGACGTCTCGTGTTACCCGGTCTTTAACTCTTGTTCATCAGATCGACGCCGCCCCGCCTACGTCGGTGGTATCAACGAAGGTGCCGGTACATCGGGCATACAGTATGGTGGGGGTAAGAGAAAGAGAGCACCGTTTCCCGAAAATTCCTCGACAGACGATGAGATGGAGGTGGTGTTTTCCGACGAATCTTCCGGTGAGTACGCCAGAGTCCGCATTCTCCTTTTTCCCAATTCTCGATACAATTCGTGTAACCGGGACATTACTCTTGGCCGTCAGAGCGGCGCCGCGCTGTCTACGATGCATCGAAACGATCCGGAGGTAACAACGAAGACGCTTGTCTACAGCGGGGTGGAGGGAAGAGAGAGAGAGTCGCCGGCACGGCTGTGGACGATCACATTGCGCGTCCTCCGGGTGTTAGATTTCTGATTGTAGACGAGAGTCGTAAATATTATCGTAGATTCGCCGTAACGGGGAGCGTCTTTACGTTGAAAATCATTACACCGCCGGAAACAGTCGACTCTGTTACCTGGCTCGAAGAAGCCGTCAGGGATATTCACAATTACGCCACGACCACCGCCCCGGACTCTGTCGATGATACCGCTAACGATTATATCGGATTCGGACTAGACACCCCCTCGTTTGCTCTGGGTACGGCCGGTTTGTCGTTTCGACCGGTTCGGGACTCTCACTACGAGGATCTCTGGCGACTAGTGTTCAGTCTCAGTCAAAGCGCCTCCGAATTTCGTTTGGATGACGCGTTCAGAATCACCGTTAACCGGGTCAGCGTTCCGGTGGGTCGCGGGCGAAAGAGCAGACCTCTCACCCACGAGGAGGTGAGCAAACGGTCGCTTCTCGAGGTCGAACGCGACAATCTTTGTCTACCGCGCTCTATAATTTCTGCTCGCGCCCACCTGAACAGAGAGGGTATCGGGGGTAATGACGCTGACCCCGCGCTTCGATGGTCCGACGTACGTCGCGCGAAATCCAGACTTCAGAGGGAGGCTGCCCTGGCTTTGTGCAGAGAGGCGCGCGTAGAAGTCCCCCCAGAGGGCTGCGGTATGCGAGAGATCGTCAGATTTCAAGAATATCTGGCTCCTCTGGGTCTAGCCATCGCGATATACGATTTCAATACCTTTGGCCGCGGGGGTGAGGTCGTTTACAACGGGACGCGCGTACTAGCTGAGCGGGGTGAATACCCCAGCGCCACATTGAACATACTCTACTTTCCTCGCGGCGGTCATTACAAGCCTATATTAAATCTTACCGCCGCAGCAGCCAACAGACGCTTCTGCGAGCCCTGCAACGTCGCCTATTGTTATACCGGCGATCACAGGTGCTCCAACAGATGTCCAGGGTGCAACACCGTTCCGCAGTGCGACAGAGCGGGGGTACGGATGCCGTGCGTTGCCTGCGGCCGGTGGTTCTTTGGGGCGGAATGTCTGCGGAGACATCGCGTCGCGGGGTCGTTCGATCCTCGCAGAAGCGTCTGCGATACCCTGCAGATGTGCAGTGGGTGCGGTCTGTTCGTCGATCGCACGAAAAGGGTTCACTCTTGCGGCAACGCGTACTGCAACACGTGCGGATCCGTGCAGGCGGTAAACCACGACTGTTACATGCAGTCTCTGAAGCCGCCCACCGGAAACCCGGAACATATATTCGTATTTTATGACTTTGAGACCCAGCAGTGCGCCCCGGTGGCCGGCAGCGGAGATGTCAATTTGCACGTGCCGAACCTGCGCGTGTTGCGGCAGACGTGCACCAACTGCATACACGAGCCCGATATAAGTACACCCTGTCCTAGTTGCGGTCTCGTGCGCGAGTTCGTATTCCGAGAGAACCCCGTTAAACAGCTGGTGGACTTTGTCACGCGGGACGTTCACCGGTTCAAAAAGATTTTCTGTATAGCGCATAACGCCAGCGGTTTCGTTTCTCAATTCATACTGCGCTACCTGGTAGAAAATAACAGAGATCCACCGCAGGTGATCCTGAACGGTACCAAGATCATACTGATGGAGACGGGTCACACGCGTTTCCTGGACTCTTTGGCCTACATGCCTATGGCTCTAGCCGCGCTACCCAAGGCATTCGGCCTACCTGTGGAATCGCGCAAGGGTATCTTTCCGCATCTGTTCAATACACCCCAGAATCGGAATTACATAGGTCCGTTGCCAGCCGCGGAATTCTACTCGCCGGACAGTATGAAGACCTCGGACAGGTAAGCTTTCTACAAATGGTACGAGGAGGCCACAGCCGGCGGGTTCGTGTTCGATTTTAACCACGAGCTAGTGGAATACTGTCGCAGCGACGTGGACATCCTTCGCCGAGCATGCGTCGCGTTTAGACATATTTTTCTGAATTGCGGCGGTGTTTGTCCGTTCTCGCGAAGCACCACCATAGCATCGGCCTGTTCCGTCGTGTTTCGACAGAATTTCCTCAGGCCCCGTACCATAGGAGTGCTACCGGCCAGCGGGTACAGGTTAGCCAACAATCAATCAGCGAAAGCGGTCAAATGGCTCGTTTGGATGGAGAGGGAGTTGGGGACGGAGATGAGGCACGCCGGACGGGGTCGCGAGTACAGGATCCCCGAGACGAGGCGGGTTGTCGACGGGTATTACACAGACGCGGGTGGGGGGCGACACGTGCTGGAATTTCACGGATGCTACTGGCACGGGTGTCGCAGATGTCACACGATCAATCGCGACAAAGAGCTAGCGGGCGGGGATACGATGGACAGACGATGGCAAGAGACTGGGGCAAAAACGGCACGCATGATCGAGCTCGGTTACAGGGTCACGGAGATGTGGGAATGCGCGTTCGACGAGATGATGGATACCGATCCTGAAATGCGCGATTACATCGAACAGCATCCGCTGGTTCTTTCCCGCGACTCGTTGAATCCTCGAGAGGCGTTTTTCGGAGGGCGTACGGGGAACACGAAGCGTTATCACGAGGCTGCCCCGGGGGAGGAGATCCGATACGTAGACGTATGCTCTCTGTACCCTTGGGTGTGCAAAACCGGTCGCTACCCTGTGGGCCACCCGCGAGTCTACGTAGGTGGGGAGTGCAAAGCGTTGTCCGGTCCCTACAACACAGACATCTCCGGGCTCGAGGGTCTCGTGAAATGCGTGATCCTGCCACCCAGGAATCTCTATCACCCGGTGTTACCGGTCCGGATGCGCCGAAAACTCATGTTTCCTCTGTGTCGCTCCTGCTGCGAGGCTTCTCTGCAGATCGATTGTCCGCACGAGTCGGAGGCCGATCGGTGGCTCACGGGTACCTGGGTGTCGGCCGAGCTGCAGAAAGCCGTGGCTGTCGGCTACAGCGTGATCGACGTGTCGGAGATCTGGAAATACGAGAGCACGGTGTACGATCCGGCCAGCGGTCAGGGGGGACTCTTTGCTCCCTACATAGTCACTTTTCTGAAAATGAAGCAAGAAGCCAGCGGGTGGCCCGGCGAGTGCACCGACGAGGCGTCCCGCGACCGTTATCTCGCGGAGTACGAGCAGGTGGAGGGTATCAGGTTGCAGCGGGAGAAAATAACAATGAACGCCGGCCTGCGTTCCGTATCCAAGCTCTGCCTGAACTCGTTCTGGGGTAAATTTGGCCAGCGCGAAAACCTCCCGCGTACCGAGGTGATCAGAGACCGTCAACGTCTGCTGGAACTGTTGACGGATCCCGAGAGCGAGGTGGTCGATATCTTGCCCGTGACGGAGCAAATACTCTACGCGCGGTGGATTAATACGGAGGAGAGCATCGTACCGTCTCCGCTGGCCAACGTTGTGCTGGCCGCCTATACCACTGCCCAGGCTCGCCTCAAGCTGTACAGCTATCTCGAGAGACTCGGGAGCCGGGTGTTGTATTACGATACGGACTCTGTTATTCACGTGAGGAGAAGCGGGGAGTAGGAGCCGGCTACGGGTAACTTTTTAGGCGATCTGACGGACGAGCTGGCGGAATACGGCGAGGGGAGTTACATAAAAGCCTTTGTTTCCGGCGGTCCGAGATTTTACGCGTTCCTGGTACAAAAGGGGGATAGGGAGGTGGCCGAGGTTTGCAAAGTGACGGGGGTCACTCTAAATTATCAGACTCGAATGAGGATAAATTTTAATTCGATCCGGGGCATGGTGGTCGAGGCTGACGAACCTATTCGCGTCGAGCGAAGAGCTATCCAGCGTACGGCGCTGCATCGGGTAGTCACCCGCAGCGTGAACAAGATATGCCGCCCCGTTCAAACGAAAAGACGCCTCTGCGACACGGGCTACGACACTCTTCCTTTCGGCTACAAATCGCACAACTGAATTACCGTGCATCTCGCTCTGCAGCTAGGTTTAGACTCTCTCTCTTTCTCTTTCTCTAAACGCTTATACGCTGTTATTCGACACGCGCGTAAACAGAGATAAACCTTGACTCGCCAGACTACCGGGTAACACAAGTGTGCGGCGGTGACTCATCGGCTCGGTAGGTCAGTAGTAGTAGTAGCTGTAGTATTTGCTTATCAATCCGAGCGTAAAACGGCGGGTGCGGGGCGTGTGTGCGGCGGTCTGAGAAGCTGAGGTCGCCGCACGCCGCGAAGCAACCCCCGAGTAAGCTGATACGGGTTGCCTTTGCCGCTTTAGGAGCTGCTTCCCGGCCGGCGTCCCGTCTCTCTCGCTCTTAGCTGTTGAGAGAGAGAGACGGGCTGGACGCGCGCGCGTTACCAAAAGCTTCTACGTAACGCGCGCACCCCGGGAGGGGGGGGGGGGGGCACCGCGGTCAAGCCATCGCGATAGGGACTTTGACGCAAAACCGAGCACGCGCCGATGATTTTTTTTTATATATGTAATTGCAGATTCGACGGAGCTGTGAGTCGCGAGGATGGACATGCGCTGGAAACATCCCTTTTTCGCCATCGTAGCCGGGCTTTCCGGTTGCGGTAAATCCAACTTTGTGAAAAACTTTCTGCAACACGCGAGCGAGATGTGCGACACGGAGTTCGCGAGGGTGGTCTGGCACTACGCCGAGTGGCAACCGTTGTACGGGGAATCGAGCTCCGTGGAATATCGAGAGGGTTTGCCGCAACCGGCAGACTACGACGCGGACGACCGGCCCAAACTGCTCGTCATCGACGATCGATTGCGCGAGTCGTCCAGCGGCGTTGTCATCGATCTCTTCACCAAGGGATGCCACCACAAGAACATGAGCGTGTTCCTGATCACGCAGAATTTGTTCCACCAGGGACGCGGGCAGAGGGATATCTCGCTGAACGCCAATTATATAGTTTTCTTCAAGAATCCGCGCGATCGCGCGCAGATACATCACCTGGCTCGTCAGGTGCACCCCGAGGACCCTAGCTTCCTGCAGGAGGCCTACAACGACGCCACAGCGCGCCCCCACGGCTATCTGCTCCTCGATCTGAAACAATCCACCCCGGAGAACTGCCGCTTTCGCACCGATATATTTCCCTTGGATTCGCGTCACTACGTTTACGTGCCTCGCAGAGATATAAAGGGTGGAGGATCGCACGCGGCGCCAGTCTTTCGTCTGTGATGAAACCCGGAGCTAGACGAGGAGGAGGAGGAAGAAGAGGTTCGGCAAACAGGTTTGGCTCTTCCAACGCCGCGGTCTTGCACGCTATCTGTAAATCGGACCCAGCTCGGAGACAGGCTCTGCTGCGCACGGCCGACGACGCTCTGGTGAAAAACATTTGCGAGTGCGCTCTGAACACACTCAGGGGTAACGTGAGCCTGAGCGTCGATCAGAAGAGACGTTTGAGCGAGCACAGAAAAACTTTACGTCGCCTGGCCTGCAACACGGGCAGCTGGAAAAGTAAGAAGCGTTTGCTGCTTCAACGGGGTGGATTTCTACCCTTGCTACTGGCACCGATTATCGGCGGGTGAGAAAAAAAATTGAGGCAATGGAGCGGGCCAAGAAAATGGTCCTGATACCGCAGGAGACAGCCGAACGTATCCAGCAGCGGCGACCCGATACGGATCCCGCGAGCCGTCTGGATAGCGAGATGCACGCTATTCTCAACGACCCGGGGAAAAACGATCGGCAAAAATGGAAGCTGTACCGACAGGTGCTGAGACGTTTCTTGTTTTTTGCCGCCGAGTCGCGAAGACCTTTGCAATTCTCTATACGAGGGGTGGGTGGCAAGGCTGCTGCTGCTGGTGAAGAAGAACAAGAAGAAGAAGAGATGGATGGGGTGACTGAGGGGAATGCAGCTGGTAACAGCGGTGTAGCTATACAGGATATCGTGGTGAGCGTGCCGGACAAGTTTCGGCGGAAAGCGGAGCTGTTGCTGAACTATTTGACCACCAACGGTCGCTCCGAGATCTCGTGGGACGACAAGGGGACGATAGCCATAACGGGCGCTCAGATAGCCGGGACGAACATCATCGATCTGATATACGACGCGGTACGCGAGAGAAAATCTATGCAGGCCAGGGGGAGGGAACAGTTCGCGCGGGTCCTTCACGCGATCAACACGCCTCAAGAGTACATAGGTAATCCCGTTTTTTAAAAACCTACGCGTCACGCCTCGTCACGATCGACAGCCGGCCCATCTCATCAGAGACGTATCAACGACGAGGACCGGGCTGTGGACGGTGACGTTGATACGAACGAGGCGGGTGAGGAGGAGGAGGATACGGATTCGGACTCGATATTTGCCACACCCAAGAACAGACAACGACCGGGGCAAACCGGAAACGGTGGTTGGTTGAGACTCAGGTTGAAATGAAGATCCTCGAAGGACTGTACTACGATCCGGGCAACGAGGCGGGTTACGCGGGTGCCAGGAACTTGACTCGATCCGTGGGAAGAAAAAAGGGGAAAAAAATACCTCGCGCCGCGGTGGTCGAATGGCTGGCGTCGCAGGACGCGTACACGCTGCACAAGTCCATACGTAGGAAATTTCTCCGAGCCAGATACAACGTGCAGAATATAGACGACCTGTGGGAGGCGGATCTGGTGGATCTCAGATCGATCAAACAGTACAACGACGGATACGGCTACCTGCTGGTGATCATCGACGTTCTCAGCAAGTTTGCCTGGGTCGAGCCGCTCGCCGACAAGAGCGCGGCCACCGTTGCCGGGGCTTTCGAGCGCGTGTTGTCCTCCGCGGAACGTTGCCCTGTCCAATTGCAGACCGACAAAGGCAAGGAGTTTGTAGGAGCTCAATTCCAGAAGCTGCTCGCTGCCAGAGGGGTGCGGTACAGAGTCACGCGAAACCCCGACATAAAGGCCGCCGTTGTGGAACGATTCAATCGCACTCTCAAGGAGAGAATGTGGCGTTACTTCACCCACAAAAATATCCATCGCTACCTGGATGTGCTGCGACAGCTGGTGGAGGGGTACAACGCCACCACACACTCGACCATTAAAATGGCTCCGTCGATGGTGACTCTGGAAAATGCGGCAGCCGCCCGCTTCAACATGGAAGCGGCACGCGGTGGCCCGCCGCGATCCGGTGCTAAGCCACGCTTTCGGGTGGGGGAGCGGGTTCGCATCAGTAAGGCTAAGGTTGCGTTCAAGAAGGGTTACGAGGCCAACTGGACCGACGAGGTGTTTGACATTCGACGCGTTCTGCACCGCGCGCCGATCGTCTACCTGCTCGAGGATTTGGAGGGGGAGGAGATAGACGGTTTGTTTTACGAGGCTGAGTTGCAGCGTGTGATCAAGGACGATGTTATGACTGTGGATAAAATAATACGGACGCGGGGAAAGGGGGCCAGTAAGAAGCTGTTTGTCAGCTGGCGCGGTTATCCGGAAAAGTTCAACTCTTGGATCGCTGCGAGCAGCGTGCGAAAACAGGCATGAAGGATCAGTTTTACATCACGCTGCCCAGAAACAGCTCGATAAAATTTTTCCCCGACAACACGACGGCTCGCTACACCACCCAGCTACCGCGACGGATCGAGCTTGTCGGAGAGTGGGAAGTCGCCCTGGTGGAGATCCAGTACCCGCTGACGCTTCAGAACATAAACGAGCCCTACAACTGTGTGCGATTTCACGTGCATCGTTCGGAGACACCAGCCGAGAATTTTCACGATATTCCGTTGTCGGAGGACAAACGAGTGGGGCATGGTCGATTCCTCATCGAGCCTGGTATTTACACAGATATTGTGGAAATTATCCAAGCATTGAACAGCTTTCCGACCATCAAGGAACATTTGGAGTTTGGACGAGCCGACAGCGCGGACGATCGCTTGGACGTGGTCAGAAAATGCAGCTGCAAGGACGGTCACTACCTCTCGTTTTGCGACGGTCTGCGTCAACAGCTCGGATTTCCGAAGCTCACGACCGACATACGCGACAGGCTGGTGGCCGACCATCCTTTGAACCTACCCGGCGGGATACCCTCGCAGATGTTTGTCTACACGGATCTCGCGGAGCCCAGAATAGTGGGCGATGTCTACGCTCCGCTGCTGCGTATAGTGCGGACGGTTGGCAAAAATTTTCACAACGGTGTCTCGGAAAGCAAATCCCTGGCACCTCCGCACTACATACTTCTGCTTCTCACCAATTTCCGAACCATTGAAATCAATATAAGGGACTCTCAGGGTAGACCCATGCCATTCACGCGCGGGACGTTGACGGCTACGTTGCACTTCAAGAGGTCGCACTGATGGCTCACTACCTTGAACATTACGACGATCAGGTGGGTGGTGGTGTAAGCAGAGTTTATTCCGGTGCGCCGCTACAGCGTGGTAACGGAATCGGTAGCTTCTTGGGGGGATTGTTTCGCCGCGTGCTACCCATTCTGAAGAGCGGTGCGCGCGTGTTGGGCAAGGAGGCTCTGCGGACCGGTGTGGGGGTCATGGAGGATATGGAGACCAACAAACCCTTCAAAGAGGCTCTCAATCGGTGCAGGATCGATCGGGTCTCGTAGGAAAGGTGTCAAGAAAAGCAAACCGATTAAGAAGAAGAAGAAGAAACCAGGGCTTACCGGAATTAAAAAGAAGAAAACAACTCTCAATAAGAAGAAGAAGAAAAGCTGTTGCGGAAGTAAAAAAAGAAGTGTTGCCGATATCTTCGGAGCTCGCTGACAACGAAAATAATAAACATAGACCATGGCGTACTTGCACACGCACTCCTGCGAGTGTCTGAAATCGGAGCTGGATTTGTTCTCTCTACCACCGACGCAAACCACGATCGAGAGCGGGCAGTGGGTCCACTACAAGCCTGTGTCGTCGCTCACGGATGACTCACCCATAGAGTTTATGGTGCCCGGCCTCAGCGACGAGTATCTCGACCTCTCCCAGACTATGCTCAGCCTGCGTGTGAGTCTACAACCGCTCAGCAGGGAACCGGCGGCGAAGGGGGCGGCAAAGGCCGTCGTGGCCCCTGTAAACAACCTGCTGCACTCTCTGTTCAGCCAGGCCGACGTGTTCTTCAATCAGAAGCTGGTTTCACCGGCCAATAACGCGTACGCCTACCGGGCCTACATAGAGTCGTTGCTGAATTACAATTCGGCTGCGAAAGAATCACACCTAACCACCACCCTGTGGTACGGGGATACAGCGGGGAAGATGGATGAAATCGGACCGGCTAACAAAGGGTTTGCCCAGCGGCAAAAATTTCTGAACGGCGAAACCAGTGTGGATTTGATCGGGCATCTTCACTGCGACGTGTTTAATCAGGAGAAGTTTCTGCTAAACGGTGTCGAGTCACGGGTACGCCTCGTGCGCTCGCGGGACGCCTTCTGCCTCATGGAGAGCACCAACACACACGGCGTACACATACTAGAGGCCTCGCTGCTCGTGCGACGCGTAACGATAAACCCCGGCGTGCTGCTGGCTCACGCCAGAGCTCTGGGTAAAGGTACCGCAAAGTATCCTCTTACCAGAGTGGAGGTGAAGGCTATGACTATTCACAGCTGTGTGCAGGGTGATACGTTGGACAATGTATTTCTGGGTCAGCTGCCGAAAAGAATGATAGTGGGTTTTGTCGATAACAAGGCCTTCAACGGTGACAAAGCCTACAACCCCTTCAACTTTCAACATTTCAATATCAACTTTCTGTTGCTGTACGTGGACGGGTCGCGGATCCCCTCGAAACCGCTACAACCCGACTTTACGCGAAGCAAGCTCTACGTGTATACCTACCACACCCTTTTCTCCGGAACCGGTATACATTCTCTAAACGATGGCAATGGTATGGGTCGTGAAGATTTCCCCCACGGGTATTGCCTGACGGCCTTCGACCTCACCCCCGATCTGTCGGCAAACAGCGGCACCCACTGGAATTTGGTCAGACACGGCAGCGTTAGAATCGAGGTGCGCTTCGAGGCTGCCCTGGCAACGACGATAAATTGCATCGTGTACGCGGAATTTGACAACGTCTTGGAAATCGACGCGGCGCGCCAGGTTATAGTGGATTTTGGCGGCTAGACAGCGAGGTGAAACCTGAACCATCTCCCCCCACCATTGCAAAAAAAAAAGGATAGCTGACGTTGCGTAGCGAGGGAAGGTCGGACGAAACGCGCAGTATCCAGTTTTCCGTATACCCGCGAACACGTCTCTAGCGATATGGTGGACTACGTGGTCGATGTGCAGGGTTTTCGAGACGCTCAAAACGGTTTCGCTGTCAAGGAGGTTTCCGTGTTGGCTTTGAATCGCAACCACATCGGGTACTGGGTAGCCACACCACCCTGTGCCTTCACCGATCTCCCGACGATTATTTGTGCTCAGAACAACTATCTTTCGCGCAGGTATCACGGTATAGAGTGGTTTGACGGTGATGTTCAAGAGAAACAAATCTACAGAAAACTGCGCGCCGTGGCACGTTCGGCCCGCATGATTTACACGCGCGCTGAGGAAAAGGCGAAATTGTTGCGGCGCGTTATGTCGCGTCAGGTGACAAATCTGGAGTTTGAGGACTGCCCCGCATTCGGAAAGCTGCCGCCATCGGATACGTACTGCATGCATCACGCTCTGTGCAATCCCGGGGAGTTTGTCTGCTCGTTGAATCGCGCGGCTGTGCTGAAATCTTGGCTGTTGGGGAGAAGAAGAACGGTTGACGAGGTGGACGGTAGCGGGTTTTCTACAGCCGGAGAGTGTGATGAACAGTCTGGAACTGAGGAGGGTTTTGGCGCTGATACCGACGACTACGTATGGAGTCTACCCGGCTGATCGTATTCCTTTGCGGTGGTCCCGCCCCGCGGCCCTTATCGCAAACACCGATGACCACACACAGCCCGGAAGTCACTGGGTCGCTTTCTACAACGATGAGTCCGGCAACGGGGTCTACTTTGACAGTTACGGAGTCGCACCCTTCATCCCACACCACGTGCAACGTCTGCGAAAAAACTGTCGCCGCTACCGGTACAACACGCGTCAGCTCCAGAGTATCTTTTCAGACGTGTGTGGTCAGTTTTGTGTTATGTTTCTTTATTATATGCATTTTGGTTACACGCTTGATGATTTTCTCGATAATTTTACGGCAGATTATGTAAAAAATGATGCGATCGCCGCGTCGTTTTACAATTGCGTGGTCAAGAAATTGAAGGGTTGCGAGAAACTCGACGCCTATTGTCTATCCTGTGTACAGATATGTTTGAGGAAACGTTGTTAATTATAGGCTATAGTTTTAAGCAATATTGAATAAATTGAATATTTTGTAACGAAACAGCGTGTGTCGTTTATTGCGAGCGCATCCCACCGATATTTCAGCAACCTCAGCGGTTTTGCACGTGAGGATGGTAAATTGACACTAGTCGGGACATCGAGACGTTTCTTGGTAATCGTGTGGCTCTATTGTGCCTCTATCACCACCCCCCTTGCTCCAGGAACGCGATGCAGCGAGGTATATTTCTATGCAGGACGCCTCAGTCGAGTTTGCAACGTCGTTTAAGAAGTAAGTATGATTGTTCTTTGCTCGTAGTTTCGTGATTAGAAGTTATGTGATTAAACGTTTGTTCGTTGCAGAAATGGAGAATGACCTAGTGGTACTTTTGATCCACGCCGACCCCCGTGACATGTGGCTAGTCCGGGAGCGGCTCATCGCAAGACTCGCGGAGATAGATGCTGAGATAGCGGCGCGACGGGCAGAGTTGGCTGCCCTCGATGATGATGAGGACAGCCACAGCGACAGCGACTTTGCCGGGAGCGTCGCGTCAATGAGCTCCGTGAGGTCGAGCATCCCGGAGGACGTTGAACATATTGTTCACGGGGGTGAGGGTGGGACTATCACCGACAACGGGGTGGATGAGCCGCAAGCGGATGTGGCGGCGTGGATGGGTAACGGGTGGGACGACGGGGAAGTGGAGGAGATGGTGGAGGAGAATAGGGATCACGAGGCGGAAGAAAGGGAGCGAGAGAGATTACGGGAGGAGGGGTCGGACACAGACGACGAGGAGTGGTGGCTCCCGTCGGACGAGGACGGCTACGTCAGCGGTAAGTTGATATATAATTTTAATTGAATTTCGTTGGGTTATTTCGATAATAATAATAATGCTTGTGTGTTTCAGACGAGGTGCCGGTCGAGGAGAGGGAGGATGAGGAGGAGGAGGAGGAGGATCTTTGATATTATAAAAAAATAAAGAAATATTTAAAAATAATTTGCGCGTGATTCCCTGTATATACCCAAGCATTTTCTGTCAATTCCAGCTAGTATATATATATATATAGGATAAGAATTTATTATTTAAGATCTGACATGAGAGAAGCGGGTGTAAAGTCATAGCTAGTATATATATATATAACAGTCGCCATATTTGATTTTAAAACAATCGCCATCTTTAATTTTAAAACGGCCGCCATCTTGGATTCAGAAGACGGGCGCCATATTGGATTTTGGAAAAAAAGGCCGCCATCTTGAATTTGTAAAAACGGCCGTCATGTTGAATTCTGAAAAACGGGCGCCATATTGTTTTAATGTGCATGGGCGGCGCCATCTTGGATCGGACGGTCTCATTGTTTTGACGCCAACCCCCCACTCCGCGGGGTCGATGACCTGGTGACGTCATTTGTTGTGACGGCCCATGGCTGGCATCTACTACTAATACAGAAAGCATTGCGGACGTTTCTGAAGCAAAAGAAGATCCAGGTTTTCCCCGCAGATTGGATACTACTGGTATGGACACGACCGATGGCTTTTGTTGCTAACACGGATGACCACACACAACCCGGTACACACTGGGTGGCGTTCTACATCAACGCAGTCGGACGTGGAATATACTTCGACAGTTTTGGGATACCATCACTCGTGCCTCATCATAATAGGACTTGACGCAGAAATTCCGAACGCTACACCTGGAACATCGTACGGTTGCAAAGTTTCTCGTCAAACGTGTGCGGGCAATACTGTGTTATGTTTGTGTGGTTCATGGCCGCAGGGTTTGATTTGCATCAGTTCTTTTATATGTTTACCAATAATTATGAAAAAAATGATTCTATCGCTGCTTCATTTCACAAGAAACTCACCTCATTCCGAAGTCATAAGTCCCGCGAAAGCATAGATTTGATTAATTATCACCAGTGCTGTACTTCGAGAAAAAAAAAAAAAAATTTAATATCGCATAGTTTGAACGGATTTGTTAGCTCTAATTATATTTAAGTTTTTATTCTCATTTGATTTCACTTGATCTAAACGTGGTAATAGTTTTGATTGTATACTTAGCTTTGATTGATTGTAATTCTTCTTTGATTTCAAAATCATATTACACAATATTTTTAAGTTTTTCTTTTTCTTCTCATTTGATTTCACTGATAGCATTTTCGACTGGGCCACACTGAGCTACCTACACCGAGTCGAAAATGCTATTAATCTAACAGTAGTAATAGTTTTCACTGTATTCCTAGCTTTAATTGCAAGTCATTTTTCTTTGCTTATAATATTATACTACACAATATTTTGTTCTTCTCATTTTTGATTCCGCTTAATCTAATCGTAGTTATAGTTTCGATGGTATGTCATTTTATATATTGCCCTTCATTTTGCATCGCTATTGAATGATCGCATAATTGTATGTAGAATTAAGATTTTTATTGAATAAACGTATGATATGTATTTGTCGCGGCATCAAATCTCTTTCCTTCACCCCCCCCCCCCCCCCCCCCCCCCCCACTTCCTGTAGTTTTAAGCGTAGATATTAGACCTGTCCTTAAGAAGGGTAAAATCGAATTTTGATCGGGCCACCCCTCAAAATGGTTCGAAATAATTTTAAAAAAATATACAAGTTTTTCCAATTTTTTTCGTCCATATTTACCCACCCCTCGATGGCCTTACTTTTTCCCAATAGAAAAGCATTGATTTGTCGAGGTTTTTAATCAAAAATGCGTACTGGGTCTGAAAATACTCGTAAAAATATTTCTAAGGAAGCAAAATGAAGGTGAATTTGTTCACTTTGAACCGCCGCTTGGAAAATTGGTCTATCTCTATTTTTGACTCCGCTATCGAACTTTTAGTGCGGCAAGAAATTTCGACTCGTGAATACAAGCTTCTGGGATTGGTCTTGGAGAAAAAAGAAATTCTTCGTTGAAAATAACAAATAGAAATTCAAAAATGTCGATCACCTCATCTTCCTCCTTAGTATTTGGGAAACCGCTGTGAAAATATTTCAAAAATGTCGAAGAACGTGATTTAAATTCAATTATTTCAATTATTCTAAAATATTCTATTTTTTCTCGTAAGATGAATTTGGATAATAGGACTAAGAACAGCAAAAATTCAAACTCATGGCATAATCGATTCGGCTGGAAGGGTTGGGGTTACATTTTTCACATGACTAATTAGTTTGTACAAAGAATTTTCTATTTTCTACGACCAATCCGATTTAATTCCTCCGATATTCAGCTCTCCAAATGACGTTTTTTGATATTTTCCAAATCATTTTTCAGCGGTTTCCCAAATACCAAGAAGGAAGATGAGGTGATCGAAATCTTTGAATTTCTTTTTCTTATTTTCAACGAAGAATTTCCTTTTCTTTCAAGACCAATCCCAAAAGCTTGTATTCACTAGTCGAAATTTCTTGCCGCACTAAGAGTTCGATAGCGGAGTCAAAAATAGAGGTAGACCAATTTTCCAAGCGGCGGTTTAAAGTGGACAAATTCACCTTCATTTTGCTTCCTTAGAAATTTTTTCACGACTATTTTCAGACCCAGTCCGCATTTTTTTATTAAAAACCTCGAAAAATCAATGCTTTTCTTATGGGAAAAAGTAAGGCCATCGAGGGGTGGGTAAATATGGACGAAAAAAATTGGAAAAAATTGTACATTTTTTTCAAATTATGCCAAACCATTTTGAGGGGTGGCCCGATCAAAATTCGATTTTACCCTTCTTAAGAACAGGTCTAATAGATATAGTAAACAGGGATGCTGCGTCGCTGAAATATTTCTAAGTACATACATTTTAGAGTAGGGATAACGCGTCATCGCTTTCCAGAAGCTTCTAGAACATTCTAGAACATTCTAGAACACACGGACACGGTAAGGTAAGCGTGTGTGTGTGTGTGTGCGGTAGAACGCGTCATCGCCCCATAGCCGACCCAGACTGGAGAGAGACAGACCCAGACTAGAAAGAGACAGAGCGATAAACTCGCCCCATAACTGACCCCAGGGGGGAGGTGGGGTAAGGGGTAGCATGGCCAGGGCCAGTGACCGCAGTAGGGGGAGGGGAGGGGGGAGCTGCTAAGAAGGTCCCCGTACGCACCAGACCGGATGTGGGCCAGACCGATAAGATAACACACTGACCCACATACCCTTATCATACCCTTATCAGGATGAGACGGGGGGGGGGAGAGGAGGGAATATCTGTCTCCCCATAGCTGCCCCTATCTATTTACCTTGAATGCCGAGAATATATCAGTAATGACGAACATGCAGTCCTAAATTTACAAAGGCCAACTGGTAAATACTATAAAATCGTCGAAGCTCAGCTCCAGTCCTTCCACAGTATTTTTATTCGACGCAAGCACAAGGCTGATATCCTCACAAAGCTTGTCAATCATGCGATCCAAGCAACAAACAAGATCGACAGGCAGTGGTTCGATGAGTCAGATGGATGTCATGCCCATCGGTTATTCGCTGTACACTTCATGCTGAGAGTGAAACTGCAACGGCACTGCACGTTCGAAAACCGGGCTGCAAAATTAGCCAAAATTAACAGCCGTGCCGCGAATGCAGCGAAGCGCAACCCATGTGGGAATTTCCGTACCCAGCCGATACTGACAAACAGGCCAGTACTGATACGATTTTAGACGCCGACCGTGCTTTTCAAACGTCGGCCCAGCCGTGGCTCTCAGGTCCACCTACGACGGTGCCAATACTTGGCTAACTGTGAGCGCCGACAGTCGTGCGTTTAGTGTTGTGCCGAGGTTGGCCCAATCCTAAATTCGAACACCGTTGAAAGACTTGAAACAACAGTTCGCCGAGCGTAGGTACGGCGTTATGCCAATGCTGGGCCAACAGCGAATAAGAGTAGTCCTGCTGGCAATCGGCACAAGTCTTCCGCCGAGCGTCGGCGCTGCGTTATGCCGACGTTGGCAGTTCGGATATTTTCGGCGTGTTTCTTGTCTGGCTGGCCAGCGGCACAGGTCTCCCGCCGACCTTCGGCGCTGCGTTGTGCTGACGTTGGCACGTCGGATATTTTCAGCGTGTTTTTTTGTCCGGCTGGCCAGCGGCACAAGTCTCCCGCCGAGCGTTGGCGCTGCACTGTGCCGACGTTGGCACGTCGGATAGTTACAGCGAGTTTTTGGTCCGGCTGGCGAGCGGCACAAGTCGGCCGCCGAGCGTCGGCGCTGCGTTGTGCCAACGTTGGCACGTCGGATAGTTACGGTGAGTTTTTGGTCCGGCTGGCCAGTGGCACAAGTCAGCCGCCGAGCGTTGGCGCTGCGTTGTGTCAACGTTGGCACGTCGGATAGTTTCCGCGTGTCTTTTTCACTCTTTTGTTCTTGGTCCGGCTGGCCAGCGGCCAAACACAAAAACCAAAACAAGCCTCAATCAGTACGCACACGTTGCAGAGGTTAACCGAGGTAAAGTTAATAATTTTTTGGTTATTGTTACAATTTTTGGTTCAATCGTAAAAAAAAAAATGTCATCGTATCTGCGAGTGAAGAAATACCGAGCGCTCAACAGAAAAAGGCTTGTATTGTCATCGAGTAATGATGATAGTGACAGTGCAAGCACGAATAATAACGTAATGAGTAGCGTCACTTCAGATGAATCAAGTACCGCCGATGATCCTATGAATCTAGAACGATCCAATGAATTATCAGCATCTCCTGTGCATTCTTCTGGAGAATTATGTAATAGTGAAAACTTGACCCCCAATTCTCGTAGTAGCGCGATCGAGATTCCGAACAATCAGGCACAATCTGTTGTATCATCAGCGTCTTCAGTAGATTTGTTTGAAGAATTAGAAATGCGTAGCTTGCAATCACAGAATACGGATGACACAACGATTTCAAGTTCCGCAGGCAATACTGACGAAGAGAACGACAATTTCGAAGATATTTTAGCTAATGCAGATACATTGCGAACAAAGCTGCAAAAGTTTGCTTTAAGAAATCTAAGTACATTGAATCACAAGGTCTTATCAGAATTATTATTAATCTTCAGAAGCGAAGGATATGAAGATATACCGAAAAGCGCTACAACATTGCTGCGAACATGTAAATACAAGAGTGACGTACGGCCTATGTTGAGTGGTAGTGGAAATTACGGTGACTGTATACTTTGGAGATGAAAATTGCCTTCAACGAATAATTTCCCTGGAAACATTTACCGAGTCCGAAATAAAAGTCTTGATAAATGTCGATGGATTGCCCATTTATCATCACTCGCGTAATCAATTCTGGCCAATCTTGGGCCAATTGTACAACATAAAATACGAATCCCGTCCATTCGTTGTGGCAGTATACTGTGGAGATTCTAAGCCTAACTCAGCCAATGAATTTCTAAATCTATTTGTCGAAGAGGTGAGATTGATGACGGAAAATGGTGTCAATATCGACGGGAAAACATTCACATTTTCTATAGCCGCATTTTTGTGTGATACTCCTGCGCGATAATTCATCAAATGTACCAAAGGTCATGGCGGATTTTACGCCTGTGAACGCTGCGAAGTCAAAGGTACAACCGTTAATCATAAACGAGTATACGGTGACATTGATTTCACTGAACGTACCTACGAATCATTTCTGATTAAGAGCCAGATTGAACATCATATCCAAGGTTGCACGTCGCCTCTATTGGATATTCCTGGATTTGATCCTGTACGATCCGTCGTATTGGATGAAATGCACTTGATTAGTGGGATCATGAAAACATTGCTGGAAAAGCTGCTACACGGCGGTAACAACCAAACAAGACTTGGACCACGGAGTTGATCTTTACTGTCAGATTTATTAAAGTCCATGTCAACCGATATTCCAATGGAGTTTCAGAGAAAACGGTTCGATCTCGTTGATATCGCAAACTGGAAGGCAACTCAGTTCGGCTTTTTCCTGACTTATTGCGGCGGCCTTATCCTGCACCACATTTCACCAAGCCAGATGTACCAGCATTTTCAATTGCTCTATGTGTCTTGTCAGATATTATGCCATTCACAGCTTGCAGTTACGCAGGCAGATCACGCGAAACGTTTACTACGTACATTTTTGATTTTGATGCCAACATTCTACGGCGAGGATTCTCAAGTAATGAACTTTCATGATTTATTACATGTACCTGATGACGTTAAGCACATGAATGCTCCGTTGACAGAGTTTTCGGCATTTCCGTTTGAAAACTGTTTGGGTCTCATCAAAAAATTGATAAGAACTCCTCGGAATCCTTTCGCTTAAGTCGCTAGACGTTTGTGTGAAGTGCAGGCGGGTCCTCAACAGGAGCCAGCAGTTCAACGCGGTCCATTCACAGACTATATTCGAGCGCGGGATACATCAGAAATTGGTCGTATTACCGGGGTTCAGGGGCTCCGGACTGAATTTTTTCAAATTTTATTGAAGGGCGTCTCTATTAGGACTTCGCACCCGGTCAATGTGGTTCAGTTGCTTAACGGGACCATCATCAGGATTAAAACCATTTTCGCACAGTGCAATAACCATTTGAGTATGGATCGTATCTTTGTGGAGGGATATGAGGTAACAAATCTCGGGGAAGCATTTGATTACCCATGCTTATCCACAGAAGTTGGGATAATGCGCGCAGGGCTTTTGAAAAACCTGAGGACCTATCGAGCTGATGCTATTTCGAAGAAATGCATGTTATTGAAAGTTAACCATCGATCATTCTCCATCACATTGCTACATTAGATTCGTTACGTCCAGTGCAGCCCTATTTGTGTAAAACGGACAAATCTATTAGTGTATTTTTTTTTTTTACCACATCAGTACTGCGCACCTTCAGCCTCCTTCGATCGTGGCCCCACTCCATCACAACATCGACCCAGTGCCGGCCTTTGGGGGGGGCGAGGTCGGGCGCCGCCCGAGGGCGCCGAGTGGGTTGGGGCGCCAGAGGCCCCAGCTTTTATATTATAATTATAAGAATCGTTTGATAGAATTGACATCTTCCAGCGATTTGAAAAAGTGCGCCCTAACCCAATGATGACTAGGCAAAGCCACTTCTGGTGCTGGCAACATTCGCCAGGTTGGCGCGTCGAGCGGCGCGAGTGAATATAACTACAGTTGTTCATCAATAGGCTAAAATGTGTTGATGTCAAAACTCGAGGGAATCCGCTGAATACAATATTAGTATAGGAAAGAGTAGATGAACAGTAGAGATATAGTGAATGAATGTTGAAGTGCTGGAACGCAGTGCTAACTTAGTAACCTATCCCTGTCGTCCAATTCCAAGTTCCAACCATTACGTCTCGTGTAAGAACTTTAAAAAAAATATATCATTTCTGTTGTCTGTTGCCTTTGTTATAGTATCATTAATTATACCGCTTATACGCTTTTGTCTTTTCTTGTTATCTGTTTGTGCGTCCGTCTTAATTGATTCTTATTTATTACCGTTACTTGTCATGTTGTCACTTTTTACTTTTACGTTTATACACTTCCCTGTTCATTCTTATGGGGTGGTAATTTTCGCGATTTTCAACGGCTGAGAGCGGCCATTGCCGCTAATGTCATTATATTAGTTCCCACACCGCCCGTGAGATGTCGCCACGCTGTTACGTTGATACGGTTGATATGTTTTGAGATGGTTGTGTTCGGAATTCCCTATAGAATCGGGCTCTCTCGGTCGATTTTGCATTTTTTATGCGTAGGCTTTGATATAAGTCGACATAAATAGCACGCCAACACTTTTCGATAAAAAAAAAAATCCCAATTTCAGTCGATCAAATGTACTAGTTCGAACTCATTACTCGTCAAACATTGGCTGCCGAAAGGACAAGTCGATTGATAGCCGCGTTTCGGAGATATTCGACGGGCCGGTAACAAATCGGGTATACCCCCCCCCCCCCTATGTGTTTCTTTTGTCCTAATCTTCTATATTGAATATCTGAATTATTATACATAGTTGTTGTACATAACTCCGTCGCCTCTGCAAATCTATCTATCTATCTATCTGTTTATTTTTTAATTTTTCTATCGCTATCGATCGAAAATGATATCGCCGAAAATCTGGATTTCTCGGATCTCATTAAAGATTTTGCGAAAAAAAAGAGCCGAAAAGTTAATTTCGGATACTAAATTATTGTTGAACTTAACTTGATGTAAACATTTTTTTGTGTTCTTTGTAATGGATTATCATTTTTTTTGTACCTATGAATTATATGGTTTCCTCCAGAGACATAATCAATGTGTTTTTTTTTTGTACTAAAAATCAAGAGAATTTTCACACTTTCCCATCTGAAAAGGGGCGCCCGGAAAAATACCGCCCGAGGGCGCGGAGGAGGCTAAGGCCGGCACTGCATCGACCACTGAAACATTTGAACTTTTCTATTTTGAAAACAACCAAAGTATATGGCGTTACTAGGGACTGTTGGCCATAGTAACACACGATATTGTTTCAAATAATATTGTGACATTCATGGAGTGATAAAAGTATTGAATATATATATATGAAGTTTACAATTACGTGAAGAAAAAACGAGAAAGGTAAATGTCTGTTTTGCAGTGTTTCCAGAAACTATTGTATTGTATATGTACGACAGCTGAACCTAATTACTCACAATCTACATAATATGTCGAATTCAATTTCAATATTTCAATCTTCAGCATGAATTCATTGAAGGAAACGACTCACGTCGTTGTGTGGTTCCCAGCCTCACGCACAGTGAAAGGGAAAAAGATGGTTGATTTAGTGCCAAAGTCGTGGACCCTTGAAGAGGACACTCGAAATTTATGCCTGTATCCTGATGAATCAGATTATGGTCAAAGAGATGACTGGGTCAAAAACTCCAAGCCCCCCGTGCCCACGTGGGACCGGTCAGTTGTGAAAATAATTAAATCAGCTGGTGAGTTAGATTTTTCAATTATTATTGATAAACCTACTTATTCAACAAAATCATTTCAAAATCAATTACACTCCGACTTCAGTCAGCTACGAGCAAGGACTGCGACGACTGAAACAGTCTTACGACAACATTGACTTGGTGGAAAGCAGCACGGACATGGAGTCTTGCTCTGACGCTGAAGTACTGAAAACGAAACGGGCCGAGACCAAAAGTTTGAACGCGACAGCTGTAAAACAAGCGTTCATCAGTATTTCACCTTTTCCAATTGAAAATAATGTACTGGAAAATGTTGAACAAACTGAAATAATTTACCACACGCCTATCAAAAACAAAGGTTCAATCAGAGCTGCAGAAAAGGAACCGTTGGAAGTTATATCTTTGCCTCTGACAGAGGATACTAATAGTGGACCCTCGGGTACGTTGATCGATATTTCCTATACAGTACTATAATTCGAATTAAATGCGGTTAAATTAAGGAAGCAAACAATATACGAAACGGTTCACGCTGTTACAGCCTCATCTTGAATCTCAAATTCATATCACTTTCGATAACTGTTTATTTCAATGTAGCGATGAATGCACTGTTCAATCCACGGATGCTGAAATTGTCAGTTCCTCGGCTGAATCGACTCCTCGCCCCAAAAAATTGAACAAAGGCTCTACTGAGGCAGGGAAGAACCCTGATACCCCGGCGCTCAACTCCAAGTCAAAAACATCACTACGTAACTCCTCATTTTTATTCATATACAAGAGTCAGAAGACAGGATCTTCGATTATACAACCATACGTGTTGTTGTTTTCTCAAGCGTCTTATCAAATAATTCTTCCTGCGCAATCTCACTTCCTATGACTGCTTATTGTTTCAATGTCGCGGTCAATGCATTATTCAATCCACAGACGCTGAAATTATCAGTTCTTCGGATGAATCTTCTCCTCCTCCGAAAAAATTTAAGAAAGGTTCCACTGAGGCAGGAAAGAACCCTGATACCCGGGGATCCAACGTCTCCATGTCTCAAATATCACGACGTAACTCCTCATTTTTATTCCTACAAGAGTCAGAAGACAGGATCTTCGATTATAGAACCATACTTTGTTGTTTTCTTAAGCGTCGTATCAAATAATTCTTCCTGCGCAATCTCACTTCCTATGACTGTAAATTGTTTCAATGCACAGGCGCTGAAATTGTCAGTTCCTCGGATGAATCGACTCATCCTCCAAAAAAATTGAAGAAAGGCTCTACTGAAGCAGGAAAGAACCCTGATACCCGGGCGCCCAACTCTATCTCTCAAATATCACGACGTAATTCTTCATTTTTTGGGCAACGAAACTTGAAAAGATATTTACCATAGTACAACCCCGGTAGTATCTATAGAACATATTCTCCTTTTAGGAAAATTGCAGCTAAACACTCAGAGTGGTACAATTGATGGCACTACTACAGTGAGAGGAAATAATGACCAGCATTCTAGTAAGCAATCGAATTCTATTATAATCACCGAGCACTGTTAATCGGCAGGTTCGATTCATACTTGTAGAGAAATTCAATTTTTATGGTTTTTTAGACAGAGATATTTCATTTCAGACTACGGAAGAGAGTGCTGTGCGATAAACACAGCGAAAATATTGAAGAAAATTGGGTCGGTGAAAAAAAGCATGATGTATAATATCAATCTTAAATTCCAGAGTATTCTTGATACTCTGGCAATCAACAGTGACGGCAAAACAGCAGAGGATCTGTCGAAAGTCACTACTACCCTTGGACTAACTAAACTTCCGATTCAGAACAACGATGACTTTGTGGCCTTTGATAAGTCAGTTGTAAAAGACGAGAGGAAAGAAAAGAAATCCGCTCTGGTGCATACAAGATTTATCAACTCTTATCAAGTTTCTGGTGTTTGAGAAGCTTTATATTGGTTTGTGATACCCGGTGCCTGTTCAGATTTCAATTTTGGGCGATTGTCACAAGGCTATTGGATCATGAAATGATTGTTAATTAATTAATTTAAATTAATTTATCTGCATTTCAGATTAAATTGATGTTATCGAAATCTAGAAGGGCCGAAGATTTGAGTGAGGCAATTTCAAAAATATCATCTAGCATAATGGGAAAAGATGTGCAATTATGCTATAGCGGCTGTGGACGAGTCCAGAAAGGAGTGAGCAAAGCAAATTTCAGCGAGACTTCAGTCTACGAGTGCATGCGGGGTATGTGTCCGTCTAATACAAGTTGAAGTATTCATTGAAGGGTTTAGATATTTCATGATATGAGGTCTGCGATGTTTAGATTGAATCATGGGTACAGTAATGTTCATTAATGGGTTCGCAGTGGATAACTTGTTTTTCTGACGTTTTCGCAAACGAGAGTCCATTCCAGTCGTATTTCATGTGCCCACGGCCGAAATTATATTGATAATAATTATGACCACTTATAAAATAATATAATACTATTTCAATTGATTGTATCCGAAAAATTCAGAAAAAAACAGTCAACCATCACGAACCCATCGATGAACATTATTGTACCTATAATTTCTGTTGTTGCATTTCTTTATAACGTGCTTAAGGTGCTGCCGGACGCAATTTCGCCGAACCTGACCAGAGCTGCCAACATCTTTAAAAAAGGTGCTATTAAACGGAATATCTCTGCCTGGGCACCGAAATAAATGAAACAAAATGCCTCGCGCAAATTCAGGCGCGATTACGAGCCTGTACGGCCCATAACATGTCCGTTTTGAGTTGAAATAGACAAGTAATGTATGAAAAACGCTCATTTTTTACACTTGACGATTTTCTATCGCTGGAATGATGGTGAGTCAGGGTTTTTTGAGGTGTCGGTGACGCTACCGAGATGACGTGGCGCACGAATCTACGACTCGGATCACTGTTCGATAAATTGGACAGAATCGAATCAAACCTAACCTAACGAAGGTGAATATAAATGACGTAATGTATACCACCACTGTATTTTGTTGATGCACTTACCAAACGTTATGGCTTGGTTGGTCTTCTGTGTATCCTGATCACAATAACAACATTCTATGACAATTTTAGAATACATGCATATTTATCACTGACAGCTGATTTTGTCCAATTTATCGAACAGTGGTCCGAGTCATAGATTCGTGCGCCACGCCATCTCGGAAGCGTCACCGACACCACAAAAACCCTATAGAAAATCGCCAAGTGTAAAAAATAAGCGTTTTTCATGGATAACTTGTCTATTTCAACTCAAAACGGACATGTTTTGGGCCGTACGTGTTCGTGATCGCGCCTCAATTTGCGCGGAGCATTTTGTCTCGTTGATTTCGGTGCCGAGGCAGAGATATTCCGTTTAATAGCACCTTTTTTAAAGATGTTGGCAGCTCTGGTCAGGTTCGGTGAAATTGCGTCCGGCAGCACCTTAAGAAGAATTCAATTGTAGCGGATTGAGGAAAGAATTGCCGAATTTCATCAATTTATTTCAGTAATTAAATGTAAACTTTTTTGTCTGAATTATCTATGTGATACTTGACTGATATACCGACCTATTATGTGAATTTTTCTTTAATGAGCTTCGTTATGTCATATCTCTGTCTAGTGACGAGCGCTTGAACGTATTAACACTAATGTTGTTGCCAATGTTGTAGAAAAATGGTCACCCTTGGAGATGATTCACGTTATACGGTTCATGTTTGATGCACCTATACTGCTATCTAATTTTCAGATGTACTCGTTGAGACACATCAAAATTGCAAAGCTTCTGAAATCATTACGAAGACGAGTCGATGGTTAGCCGGGGCTGGGGACCGGTATGGCGGCAAAAAGAAAAGGACTGAAAAAGCTGCCCTTGAAGCAGCCCTCAAACTGAAGGCATCTGAAGCTGCTCACAGACTGAAAGCCATCGAAGCTGGCGCGAAGAACGCACGTCGTAAAGAACAGACGGAGCAAGATCAATGAAGACCAGACTTCACAAATAAATATCGTCACTATATAACTTAATTAATTAATTAATTAGTAATAATTATTTATTATTTATTTTCTTTTTAGTTTCAAGTTAAGTTAGGTATAAAGAGAACCAAAGAGAAAAGTGAAAAAATTGTCTACCTATTTAATAAATAGACGCGTGAAATGTCATTATGACTTAATCTTTTTTTAGAGGTAGTTAGATGTTGTAACAGCGATTCCCGCGGGCTCGGGTGTTACCCGCAGGAACTACGATCAGTTATCAAACTAGTACCAACGTCGTCACCTCCTCCGACTAGCTCTAAGTAGGTGTTGGGCGCCAGACTCCGGGCTCAGAGTCCTCTCTCTCTCTCTCTCTCTCTCGCTCCAGCTAGCCTATCGGTAGAGAGATATTCGTGGGGGCGAGAAATAAAAACACTCAACACAATACGAAATAGATTTGAAAGAATAATTTATTAGTTAAAAAGAAAAATAGAAAAAGATAACAATATTTTGTGCAGCCTGTTATCTGGCTTCAGCTTGTCTCACCGCTACTTTATGTTTTAAATACGAAATGAATGAAAGACTAAATTATATCCAATACAATAAATTAAATGACTCTAATTTCAATAATTCAAAAGTGACTCTACTCTTAATTAAATATAACAATTATAATGACTCTGAAAACAAATGTCTGTTGACGATTATCACAGGCAGTTGACTCTCTCTCTCTATCCTTCCTCACTCAACCGGCTGGAGGTACGGCTGTCTAGTCAATTTCGAAGCAGACGCTTGTAGTCTCTGACTGACAGCTGATCTCTCAACAGCGGGGAGGGGAAGGGAATCGGAACTCTGTCCTCGACCACTAGAGCTCTTTGACACGCTGCAGACGATCTGCGACGCGTGACGTCAGAGCACTCCGGGCAATATGGCGTCGACTCTCGTTTAGCGAATTCTGCGCAGCGGCGGTGCTAGCCGGCTCGCAGGCGCGCAGAATCGACAGCCACGGAGAACAACAACAGATTCGAACCTGTCGGTTCTCAACCGTTGTCTCGGCACTCCCTGGACTCGGTACCAGGGTGCGGAGACTGTTCTCGGGGATTCTGGACTATTATCGGGACTCTCAAGGGACTCTAGCTCTGGGGTTTAAGGAACGGGTCTTGGCTAAACTTGAGGGGATATATATTGGATCGATCCCACCTGATCTTGCACGTTTCCTCGGCCTCGTGTCGGCTCGTAGTCCGGGGATAGGCGAGGGTCGTGTAATGTAAAATCGGCGGCAATCCAGTCCAAAATCCAGAAATCAAGGTCCAAAAGAAATAGCCGGGGTCACAATAACTGGGTATTTCACGGTCAAAACTCCACTAAAATTACTACTCTATGAAAACTCTCTCTCTCTCTTTCTTTTTTTGACTCTACGGCAGAGGGCTACACGTCCCTAGCGGATTCATTTACACCATCATTTCTGGTGCCATTTTGGTGTATTTTTGGTGTGGTTTGATTTTGGTGTAATATTGGTGTGATTTGGGTAAAACCCTACAATGCGTCCGAAATTACACCAAAATCACACGGTGTATCTCAGAATTTTTCACACCACTTTTACACCAATTTTACACCCGACCGATTTTACACCGATTTTGAACCCGACCGATTTTACGCCAATTTCACACCAATTACACACCTGACCGATCTTACACCAAATTCACACCCGAATTATACCTCGTCTCAAAAGCATGTCCTAGTCCTACGTATACCGGCCAAACAAAAAAAAAAATCGCAAAATCTCTGAAACGATGATCAAAAGTGATATATAGTAGATTCATTCGACGATTAGGGACGGATAGGTTTCATCCAGCACACGAGATTCGTCAAAATCAAGAAAAATTGATTTTTCATGGTCTGCTAGGAGAAAAGACGTGTTTCTAAGCTAACGAGCAGACGACGCTTTCACGAAGGCGGATTCGCATACGGCTAGCATGCTCGACGATCAACGTCGATACGTCAATCCAGACAGCAAATTATTGGATTAGAGGAATCAAAAAATATTGTGTGGTGAAGACTAATTGCCAGTTCTTATTAGGAAAGGTTTTGTCGCAGCAGTTTGTTCCTAAATCCGGCTGTTGCTCATAAACGATTGATCGGACAACTTAACCTCACCTACTGTACGACAAAGTGCCGTTTCATAAAATAAGTATACCTGACTACGTATGCAACATCTTTCAAGTGCGAAGAAATCTTCGGATTCACCGAATGAATGTTGTATGAGTGATAAACGACAAGAAGCAATATGTCAATAGGCGCAGAATAAAGTCATGTCCATACCTGCTATGATAAATTTCAGGGATTTGATGTACAATAACCACTGAATTCGATGTATGAATATTTAGTGCTATGTAGAATCTCATAACGCCGTATAAAAACTGGTTATCTCATGGTAATTTGCAAAACCCAGGTTACGCTGATTTCTATTGTACATTTAGGTGAATTCATAGAGTAAAGGCCCATTCCGGAGAGTTATTCAGCCGGTTCTTTATATTTTGGTCCGAGTAAACACCCCTACAGGTTTGGGCAGAATCCATGACCCAAAAGCCTGATCGACTCCTGGTGAGTTCAAATTCTAACGGATGATATCTTATTTACGTTTCATCACATATTAAATATTTTTCTAGAAATTACTCGAGCAGGCACTGAGTAGATTAGTGAGAAAAGCTGACGAAGCTGTTATGCAGGAATCAACGAAGGCTAATAAAGAAATGCCCTGTGCTACTGCGACAATCTCTTGCCACTATGACGGGAGGATAGCCGGAAGTTAAGTTCAATCGATTCATAAAGTTGAAAACTTACTGCGAACTTCAGAATTTAATGAGGGTTAATTCCTGACGTCGTACCTTCCTGGTCTATGAAAAAGTTTACAGTTATACTTTAAGCGTGTTATCAAAAAATGGCTGGTCAAAGTTCAAAAGCGCAGAAATCTTCAGGGTCATAGTTTCTTTATGTTGGTCGGTATCGGTGGAGAGTGTTTAAAAAATACATGAAATTTTTAGCGACACAAATTGAGATGCAAGAGACCTTTCACGAAAATCCTTCAAAGCCCGCCGAAGAGGTTCTGCAAAAGGTTACTAGTGTGATCATCTCCGTGGCAGATCAGTGGAAACTATTTATACCTACCTATTCTCATCTCCTAATAGAATTCTGACACGCTTCTAGCATATGAATTTTGTTGTTGTTATTTTAAGGGGGTATATACACCTTGAAAATAATTTTTTTCAAATGACTGCTATGCTGTCAGAAACATTTTAATGACTCAGTTTTTTTTACAGTTGATCAGTGCTATTTTGATACATATGATTTATCTAGATTTTGTCCTCCGCTGAACAAACATGTAGTCCATCGAAGAAAAAGGAGTTGTCGTAGTGTACATGCTGCTGCGTTGCATGAAACTTCTTCAATTTTGGAGGAAATATTCTGTGTGAATGTAATTTGGGGGTAAGCCAATAATATTTCATGAATGCATGTTCTGGACATAGAAATTTTTGATTGTAAGACTTTTTTTCCCATTATTTTTGAAAAAATATTTCAGAATCAAAAATTTCTATTTCTGAAACTTGAATTCATGAAATATTATTGGTTTCCCCCTAAACTACATTCACACAGAATATTTCCTCCAAATTTGAAGAAGTTTCATGCAACGCAGCAGCCTGTACCCTACGACAACTACTTTTTCTTCGATGGACTAAATTTTTGTTCAGCGGAGGACATAAAATCTGGAAAAAGCATATGTATCAAATAGCACTAATCAACTGTAAAAAAACTGAGTCATTAAAATGTTTTCTCACAGCGTAGCAGTGATTTGAAAAAAATTATTTTTAATTATTATTATTTATCCAATTCCATAACAAAAGTTGTACCATCTCTTGAAAGAACATCAATTGACAATTGACATCTAAAAGCGATCAAGTCTCACTGGTCATTAAAAAAGGGTAATTGTCATGAGATCAATCGCATCATATATGAATAAATTTAAAAAATATTTCTATGGTTCCGGTAATCAACTTGCTCTTGTAGATGTCTTGAAAATCACACATGACCAGATCCATTCTTCATCTTACAAAGATAAAAATTGATCAATACTAGGTATAGGCCCTCCGCCTCCAAGCAATATTGTGCTGTCTTGAAATCTGATTCTTTCATCCATAAAACAGGGCAAAAAATCTTGAGATATCGAGTTATACAAAAATAAAGAAAGGACTTTATTGGCGCCTTTTTTATTTTTTCCATTTTCCATTTGAATAACATCCCAAACAACACACTTGGCGTAATGACGACCTAGAGTCGACTGTGTCAAGTCACCTTATCGTCGACTTGAAATGCTGACACATAGAAGACTTTCTACAGCCAACTTTAAGTCTAGTTAAAAATGTCTACGCAGAGTTGACTGCTAGTTGACTTATTTCAATTTTTTTACTGCCTTTTAAGTCAGCTAAAAGCCGGCTGCAAGTCAGCTCTAAGTCAACTATTCAGATGCAGGTGGCGCTAGCGCGTTCTAGGCGATATTCCGAAGTGAACCTCACCCACGCCACCACGGTTGCATCTGGAACTAAGTTTCCGAGAAGCCGGAAAACCCGATCGCGAGTACAAGCGTATGTTCAGTGTTTCAGAAATCAAAAAATTAATCAATTAATCGTGAAAGTTCGCATGAAAAGTGATTTGCTGCGTTCTTGTATCGATTCCCGCAAGCAAGGTAAGAAGTTTCATGTTTGATACGTTAATCTGTAAAAATTAACGCGACTTTCTGATCTATGTAAAATATAACCTATAATTACTGACGCGTCCACGATATATGTCTTTCTCGTTTCCATACCACACAAGGCTTATCGCGTTCTAATTCGTCGAGGAAGACTGCTGGACAAAACTTAGGAATATAGACTGTTCATTCATAGAATAACCGACAAAAATTATCCTCACGTATGAGGATGTTTCGAACAGCTCAATGACTGACCAAGACAGATATATAAATTGTTATAAATCAGATTTTCAACCCAGGGTTCAGGCGCCATTGAAGTCTTACCTAACCCTATCCCCCCCCCCCACCCCCCTCCTCCCTAAACGTTACATTACATTGATGAGTTCTCTCTTAAAATGAATCAGTGGAATTTCACTGATTCAACCAGTGAGTAGAAAGTTTACTGGTAAATCAGCGAACTTCCAAGTTTTTCACTGGAATTCACTGGTTGAATCAGTGAATTATCCCCACTTCTATGTTGAATGGTTGAATCAGTGAGATTTCAGGGGGCAATCAGTGAGATCCACTGGTAAATCAGTGTAATTCCACTGATTCATTTTAAGAGAGTGAGATTATGACTAGGCGCTAAACATTTCTAAAAAAATAATGATTACACTGGTCTACAAAAAAAAAGTGACCTCGAGTTGCAGGCTTAATTTTGTTGAATCTAGGGGTTTTCGAGGCTGCTGGATCCGAAAATGACGACTGTTTTTTTCGGTTTGTTCGTATAAGAGTCGTAATTTTTTTTACATATCCTCTGGGTAAAATGAATGCGTGAAACATTTTTTTTTTTTTTAACTCGAAGGGCTTAGAAGATACAAGGGGTTGAAATCTCGAAAAAAAACACCAAAAATCGGAATCGCGCTCTTCTTTGAACGTTAATATCTCCGGTTCTCTTCGTCGTACAGACATCGCCAAAGACTCATTGTAAAGCTCTTGAATCGCTCTTTTATGTTATGAATTTTCAATTTATGTCATAAACAATTTTCCATTTGTTATTGACAATTATATTCTTTAAACGTGATTTTTGAGATGATTACACCCTTAGAAAATTCTAAAAAAAAAATGAGCGAGTTCCTTGAATAATTCTCTACAAAATCTATAATTCTCAAAATGGAACTCCGATGGAAACTATATTTAGAAAGCGATTGACCCGTGCGGGACGTCGCGCGCGGCTGTCTACGCGGGCGCGTCGAGACCGAGGCTTGTTCGCTTTACATGTAAAGAATATAGGGGGGCATATTACGATCAAATTCATCAAATCCAATAATTTATCGAATTATTTATTCCATTTCATGCTGAATACTCGACTTGAAACTATAAAAATATTAGTATAGACACAAACTTGACTAAAATCTTGAAAATAACTGGTAAACATGACGTACTTTTTGATTCCATCAAACGGAATATGTCATGGTATCATTAGATCCATTACGTACTAAATTATCGGATTATAAATCGGATTCAGCAGCCTCGAAAACCCGTAGATTGAACAAAATTAAGCCTGCAACTCGAGGTCACTTTTTTTGTAGACCAGTGTTATCAGCAACCATTTTGGAAAATAAAACGATCAAACTAACGTAACGGCTCATGATACCCCCCCCCCCCCCCCCCCCCCGCCCATGAGGCACTGTAATACTAAAATAAACCCTTACGGAAGAATTACCCTTGCGAGACTTGCTACAAGCCTCTGTTTTTACCGAACAGATACTTGCGAAAAATTAGTTATATTAAGGATGTATTGGGCGTACAGTCCCAACCACAGTGATTTTCGTCGACAATTATCGAAGACTTCGAGATGAGATAAAAATCTTCAAAAAATCAACCACAATCAGGACGATAATAGTATTCAAAATTTTGTTTGCACAAAACAAAGTCTCAGGCAACGTTATTTTTTTTTTCTTCCACGGGAAATGAATTCCTTGATTTTTTTGAACACACAAGAATTTTTTGAGGATTTATTCACCTTTTTGAAATTCCCGTTTTCTACAATTTTTAAATTTAAAAACATGGAGGAACCTTCAATTTTTTTTCATATGTCTTCGTAGAAACGATGTAGATTACAATTTCGAAGATTCCGGAACGTGGGACGAATAGTTTCCAAGATACAGCCTCTCCAAATTTTCGAAAACGGGAATTAAAAAAAAGTGACGAAATTCTCATAAAATTCATGTGTATTCACAAAAATCAAGAAATTCATTTCACATGAAAAAAATAAACGTTACCTGAAAATTGGTTAAGTAATATTTTGTTTAAACAATTTGTGGATAACTTTTGGAAATTATTATTATTGTAAATTGCAACTCTTATCGTCTTGATTGTAGTTGATTCTTTCCAGATTTTTATCTCATCTCGAAGTATTCGATAATTGTCGACGAAAGTCACTGCGGTTGGGACGAGGACTGAAAATACAACAAAAGAATAACGCGGGGTAAACGGCTTATGTTGTATGAGATTCGATGTGAAGTTATCAAGAAATTGGCAATTTTGTGAGGTATTAAGGTATTAGGTATCCATTCCCGCTGGAGCAGGGGAATGAAGCACGGTTTATTTCCGTAAGGTGCATAAAACTAATAGCTCACTTAAATATACTGTAACGTATCCAGTACTCATACAGCGCTGGATTACATAGACGACACACTAACATCAACGTGCGATCACCAGTCATCACGTGACACCAAATATACGGTATATAAAGGGCGACGCTTCGGCAAATCATCAGCGTTAGTCGAGCCAAAGCGGCCTTCACGTCTCACAATATTATATTTTTGTTTCGCCAGTCAGCCAAAGCGGCGACTGAGCAATTAGCTTCTCATAACATATAAATTCTATTTAGCCAAAGCGGCATTAGAATAAATTTCAATATAACAGATAAACTCGTATAATAAGTAAAGTACTATTATAACGTAGTCAAAAAAAACAATTCAATTTAAATTAAACTTTCTTCTTATTCCTCACAAATATAAAATCAAGCTCAAATCAAAACCAAAACAAAACAAATCGGAAACGCTCATAATTTAAGGTTAGAATTAAGGCTATTTGTAAGTATGAAAAAACTATTTCGTTTGATATAAAAATTATAGAATCAAACACATTGAACATTGGTAGAATTATTATTTGTTAAACGTATCAAAATCCTTGTTATTTGATAAATTGTTTGAATTTATAAAATATAATCTAGTTTACGACCTCATGGTCAATCATATCATAAAAAGCCAGGAATCTGATTTCTATTTCCCATTTTCCTTGCTTAGTTTCACTTAAATCCTTTATCTTTTTCGTAAACTCGTTTTAGCTAGTTACAGCATTGGTGCGGGAATTCGTACAGTGACGATAGAGCTTTCATAGCTATCGTAGTCTGGGAATTTCCAATCTCATGTCTGAAGTGCAGCCGGGGTGCGTTTGGTTGAATCAGTTATAATAGAGCTTTGATAGCTATTATAGTCTGTAATATGAAACATAGCCAAGGTCTGTAGGGATGCAGCTAGTGTGGAATAAAACCTACAATAGTCTGTATTAGGGTTTTATGGGTTTTTTCAACTTTCCCCAGGAGGAGCTCCAAAAATCACACCCGTGACAAAAAACTCACGCGGACTTGCATAATTTCACCAGCCTTCAGCTGGTGAAACAGTTGCAGTAAGTTACAATACCTATCTCTATGATCAAACTTGATTGGACATGGGAGAATTTGGGCCAATGTCCTGGAATTACACTTGATTTTTCTTCATCCATGTATTGGTATGATTTATTCATACATCGAAAATAACTCGATAATCTCAGTTTTCCCTCTTTCATTGGTATGTTTGATTGTATATTCTGTAATTGCGGTTGAGCGAAATTTGAATTCAAGCAAACGGGAAAATCTGAGGATTATTCCCGAACGAATTTTCATTATACGAGGGTGTTTTCTTCAGCTTAGATGGGTTGAAATGACGGTTGAAAAAAATGTGACTGGGAAACTGTGAAATCTCGATATGTCACAGTAGGGCTAGACACCCTAGACATATGTCTCACTCACTTTACACTAATTCCATCATCCACTTAGTAAGCGGGACGGAACGGTAAAAAATTTCTGCTTGATTGTATTTCATGTAATACCAAACTATCAGTAAAACATGGAATTTCACAATTCAGATGCCCAAGAATTTTCGGGACCTGTCTCGAAGGCAACAAAACAGACGCCTACTCGATTATCGAAGAAATGAGAAATCTCCGACAAACTTGCCTGTATCCGAAATGATTGCGAACGGGCAGAGTTCTACTGTAGAATATGAACCACAAGCACCTGCTTCCAATTTTATCGAGGGCAACGAAACTCCGATTGTCGAATCTTTATCATCCCAAATTGATAGCAATGAATGTGACCAATCATTGTCGGAAGAATCATTGGTAGATGACAATAATGATTGTGGATTTAAAGGGAGGAATGTAGGAAATACATTGTCTCAGTGGTTGTCCAGGTGGGTATTGGAGTAAATTAGCGGGGGAATACTGGTACCTGTACCAGATAGATTATAACACAAGTTAACTCTTAAGAACTTCTTTATTATCCATAATATATCAAGATATTATAGTGAACGATAACGAACTGAAGCCAGGCTTAGCAACGAATAATAACAAAAGAAGAAAGGTGAGACAAGTGACATATTTGAATCTCTTACTACTATACCCCTATGGGTGGCGACACATTACAGTCCTGTATCGGCAAAGCCTTTTTTATTCTAATACTCCCTCCCTTTGTCGATTTGGAATTCTAGTTTGATACAATACAGAAATATAATTGAAAATATAATATTAGCACTGTTTTGACCCAGTCCTGGAATAAAGTGGCTGCTGTCTCTGAATCTGGGTGATTATTTCTTGCCGTCTCTTTATTCTAAGTTTTCTCTGAAATCGAGATAAATGATTAAGTATTGAAGCTTATAATTCTTGGATTTTACTTTAAAGCCTCTAAATCATTATTCTGTCTCTTAGGTATTTGTGTGCATCTAATGGTAAGGGTTTTGTCATACAATCAGCTAGATTCTCTTTGGTAGCTATCCATTCGATTATCATTTTATTCTGATTGACACATTCTTTGATATAGTCCCCATGACTCTCTGCCATATGCTTTCTAGTGCCATTCTGTTCTCTTTTTCTAAGACTTTCCTGAATTTTCTCTAAACTATCATCGAACATCTTGAGCTTATGACTTCCATCTCTTTTCGTACAATCGCCTGCAGCTCTATTATCGCACCAGATTATTACAGGATACAGTGTTTTACCGATTACATGTCTAATGGCCTTATCGAGTGATATTATTTCGGTACATGTTTCACTCATGGCTAAATATTCAGCTTGACAAGTCGAGAGAGTTACACTTGTCTGCTTATGACTCCTCCAAGCTACAATATCACCAAATAATCTGATTATATATCCTGACGTGGATGTTGAATCTTCATGATCTCTGAAACTTGCATCTGTGAATGCCTCTAATTGCTCAGTTTCTGCTTCGAAGTTCAGTCCTGAGTTGACAGTGCTCTTCAGGTATCTAAATATCCTCTTTACATCCATCCAGTCATCTTCAGTTGGCTCTACTTGTTTTCTCGCTAGGTAATTAACAGCAAACGATATATCGGGACGCGTTGCGTTAGCCAAATACATCAGGCTTCCGATAGCCTCTCTATATGGTACCTTTTTGGTTTTATCATCTCTCTCATTTTCTGGATCCTCTAATTTTCTCCTCTTATTTCTGTTACTCATTTGTCTAGTCACCATAGGTGTACTCTGAGGATTGCAATCTTTCATGTGGAATTTCTCTAATATGCTCTCTGTGTATCTCGGTTGTTTAATTGTTATATATTTTTCTTCTCTATTTCTTTCTATCTCCATCCCTAGAAAACTCTTTGGTTCCCCTACATTTTTCATCTCGAATACTTTACTCAAGTGTGTTTTAATTTCATCTAATTTTTCTTCATCGTTGCCAGCCAGCAAGATGTCGTCTACGTAAAGTAATAGAACTGCCATCTTCCCACCTTTCCTCCAGGTAAACAAACAGGGTTCATGCAGGTCATTTTCTAGTCCAATTTTTGATACTTCTTCCGAAAACCTCTTGTTCCATTTCTTTGGACTAATTTTGAGACCGTAAAGTGCTTTCTTCAATTTGCATACCTTACTACTTTTTGTATTCTCATCTACTTCTAATCCATCGGGAATTTCCATGTAGATGTCTTCGTCTAAAATGCCATTTAAAAATGCGGTCTTTACATCTAATTGACACGCATACAGATCGTATTTGTTTATTATAGCAAGTAGAGATCGAACGACCGGCAGTCTCGAAACTGGTGCATATGTTTCTCTTAAATCATAGATATTATTGTCTTTAAAACCTCTAATCACTAATCTGGCTTTGTATCTTGTCGATTCATCAGCCTCTAGCTTTTTCTTAAAGACCCATTTTGAATCGATGATGTTTGCCCTTTTTCCGTCAGACATTGCTCTTGGTCTATCCACCAACGTCCATACAGCATTAGAGTTCATTGAATCAATCTCTTCCCTTACTGCAGTTTTCCAATACTCTTTTTCAGTACTCATTATTGCCTCTTTATACGTAGTCGGATCTTTATTTAATTTTGCTATGAAACAGTGTATTAGTTCTTTTTGTCTCATTTGTTTCTCTAAATTATCTTCCATCGTCACATTCTGTGCGTCTGCTGATTCTCTAGTGTAACTGTTATCTTCAATTAATTTTCCTACGTATAGACTCTTACTATGTTTTTCAACTTCTAGTTTTCTCTTACTTCGTCTTGTTAAAGTATTGTTCTTCTCCTCTTTTTTGACATTCTTTCGATTATTTTTCTCTTTATTCGATTTTCGTGGTCTACCTCTTTTCCGGGGTTCCACTCTTACTTCTTTCGTCTCTTCTTGTCTTTCCTCTTGAAACTCTTTCATCCAATTCCAGTCGTTTTCCTCTTAATCTTCTTTTGATTCTAGTGTGTTTTCTTCTTTCTCTCTTTTGTATACATCTTTATATACAAGTTTCTCATTAAATTTGACATGCCTAGACTCTAGAAATTTTCGTGAACTGGGATGCCACAGTAGATACCCAGTAGTTTTGTAGCCCACCAATACTGCTTTAATTGCTCGCTCATCAAACTTCGAATTAGGCTTTGGTATTTTTATATACCCTATACAGCCAAACCTCTTTATTTTATCGAAGTGACAATTCTCATTTGGTGCAAATTTCTTCAATGGGCTTTCGAAATCAATGGATTTATGAGGAGTCCTGTTGTATGCGTGTACTGCAGCATCAACAGCAAGCTCCCACATACTCTTCGGTAATCCTGAATCGAACATGTATGCTCTAACCTTCCTCTGGATTGTTGCATTAAATCTCTCCGCTACACCATTGTGTTCAGGTGTATATGGCGGTGTTAATTTAATCTCTATTTTTTCTTGTTGTAGAATTTCCATGAATTTCTTTCCTGTGAACTCAGTGCCCTGATCTGACTTCACATAGCATACCTTTTCATTTTTTCCTAATAGATTTCGAGTTGAAATCAAGAATTCCTCTAACGCTTTACCTGATTCATCTTTTGTCTTCAACGTGTATGCTCTAGCTAGTCTGGAATAGTCATCTACGAATACATTAATAAATCTTTTCTGTCCTGGATATGAGGTAGGTTTTATTGGACCCATCGTATCAGTGTGTATTACTTGGAGTGACCTCTCAGCTCTAGGTCTTGTCTCTCTAAATGGTAGTTTTTCCATTTTTGCCATCACACAGACTTCACACTCTAAGATGGACTCGTCGAATTTTACCTTTTCTAAGCTCTTAACTGTTTTCTGTAATTTCTTCAAATAATTCAACGATGCATGTCCTAATCTAAAATGCCATAGCATAGCCTCGTCTAATTTTTTAAACTTTTGTGGTTTATTCTCGAATGGATTTATCTTGAATTTTTCTTTCATATTCTTAACTGTTTCTAAATTGTCTATATTAATCGTTTCTTTAGACATTGAGTTATTATTCCATTCTGTTATGGCTAGACAATCTATGAGCTTTTCTTTGTTCTCCCTCCCAATCACAGAATTATCATTTTCGAACTCTTCAGCTTCTCCCTCCGAACTTTTCAAATCATTATTTTCAATGCTTGTCTGTGATTGCCCTGGAAGCTCATCCTCTAATGCTATCATTCTTCTACAACTGTGTTTCGTTACCTCTAAGTTGTCTTTATTGTTGCCACTGTCCTCTTTAATTCTGAAGTTTATTATCCAGTTTGGTTTTTCATAAGTTCCTCTTAAAATTGTCTCGTCAGTGACCTTATTGTAAACTCTAAGTATTTCATCATCTAAATATATGCTAAGTCCTGTGTCTGCTAATTTTCTGAGAGATAATAAATTATCTGAGATATCTCTAGCTGCTATTACGTTTGTTAATTTTATAACTCTATTTTCGGGTAAACTTGGAACCAATACAAGATCCCCTTTGCCATCTATCAGTATATCTGCTATGTCTTTCTTATTAGCACTCTTAATAACCTCATTTTCACATCTCTTAAAGTGTCTCAATGTTATATTATTGTCAACAATATGATCAGTTGCACCTGAATCTGCTATGAAATTTACAGACTTTATTGTATCAGTGTCAGACTCACCTGATTCCTGTTGATCTTTATCTTTTCCTCCAGTTGTCCTTCTAGCATTTCCTTGGTTTGTGTTTCGTAATTTATTCACTCTACCTCTGTTGTCAACTCTTTTGAACCCTTTCTGATCATTCTTGTTCTTATTTTCACTCTTATGATTGGAATCATTTGAGTTTTTGTATTTATTACTCTTATTAAAGTTACTTTTATAACGAGGTTTATTATCATATTTCCTTCCTCTGAATTTAGCACCCGCTTGTGGACAGTCACTACCCTTATGATTTTTGATTTCTTGACAATAATAACAGAACCACTTGTCTGTACCATTCAAATTACACTCTTCAGCCCAATGTCCTGATTTGTTGCACCTGTGACAACGATTCTCTGAAGTTGATGTCTGTTTTGAGAATGCTCTTTGAGCCTTAGGCTCTTCTTTAATATCGTTCTTCTTTTCTGACTCTAGTTGTGAGATAAAACTCTTTATTTCCTCTAAATTCATCTCTTTAGATGTTGTTTGTCTCCTGATCAGATCTGCATTTCTCAGTTCAGAATTTATAGCTGTCACAGCTTGGTAGAACGAAGATCGCTTTTCTTGATCTGTCAGAGGTATTGCGTCTTCACATCCTTCATATTCTCTTATGATTGAGTCGAATCTTTCACAAAAATCATTAACCTTTTCATCTTTTCTCATCTTGGTTTGATAGAGTCTTGCTCTCACCGACGTATGTGTAACATTCATTTCACATTATATTACATGTCTCGTTCTCGATAATAGTAAAATGTAGTCATGCTTGTCATGCTTATATCCACAACGTTTAACGCCTTAAATTTGAAAGTAGATGGCGCCCGTGGCCATCTTTTCTCTGCTCACGCCCTCCATCTCCATATTGTTTCGTTGTGCTGAAGCATCAACACGTTTTTCGCAAACTCTCAATAAATAGCTAATTTTCCAAGCTACGCAAGTTGTGCTGTACTATAAAATGCCAAAAAAGCGCTCTAGATCCCGATCATGCGAGTCAAAGCGTAGGAGGGAAGAGAAGCTGGACAAAATACAGTCGCAAGTGGATAACCTCACTAAGGTAGTTGAGGCTTTGGTGTCTGTTCAAAAAGAACAAAGGCAACCAGATATTAATATGGAAACTGACGTGACTATTAATAATGAAGGTAAGCAAAAAAAAAAAAAAAAAAAAAAAACAGTCAATTTCTCATCTTTCCACACGAAAGTTGAGAGGTACTGCCCATACGGCAGGACCAGGTCCTTACGACCCTGCTAAGACTTATTGTGATTCAGTTCAACAAGAACATAAATATCACAAATTGCACAACAAGTGCCTTTCCTAATTTTCCTGTACAATTTTCTCAGAACATGAGGAAAACAAGGAAAACGAGCCAGAAAAAGCTGTGGCGAATGAAAAACAAACTGAGCAGACAGAATCGACTAAGGACAATGTCCTCAAGGTATTAGGAATGGATCCTAATGATTGCACTTATAAAGAGGTAAAATATCACCCGGAGCTCAAAAACACCTGGCTGAAATGGAAAACCGGAGGGCTTCCGGAGAAAAATAAAAAAGAAATTTTAGAAACTTACAATCGCAAAGGCGAACTTTACACAGAAGCCCCCAAGTTAAACTTGGAGATAACACCACTGCTCACAGATATCGCAAAGAAAAGAGACCAACATTTTACAGAAACACAAAATTGTGTGGGTACAGCTTTAGCCGATCTGGGGGCTGCGGTTTCCACATTAATAGAACCGCCAGAAGAAGGTGTCGATGAGGATCTATTCACTGACTATATAAGCCACGCCGGTCAGATCTTGACGGATGTCTTCTACCAACAATCAGTAGCAAGAAAATCGTTTATAACCCCACAGCTCAATAAAAACATCAAGCCAGTAGTGGAATCTATGCTCTCCGATGAATGGCTATACGGAGATAACCTAAAAGACAAGGTGAAGGATGTGAAAGGACGTCTACGTCATTTTGTAGACCGTTGGAGGGAAATCACCTCCGACGAAATTATTTTAAGCTATATAAATGGATACAAAATTCCATTTACAAATTTACCAACTCAAAAAATTTCCCCAAAGGAAAGAAATTTTTCCACTGAGGAGACGAAGAAAGTTCAAATAGAAATCAACAAACTTATAGAAAAAGGTGCAATTGAAAGGTGTGAAGAGTGTGATGGGCAATTCATTTCCTCGTACTTTCTCGTCCCAAAACCGGACGGTTCAAATAGATTCATTTTCAATCTTAAAGAAGTAAACAAGTTCATAAATCCCCCACACTTCAAACTAGAAGATATTAGATCGGCATTAGACTTGGTATCCCAAGGGGATTACCTAGGCACCATAGATCTTACAGATGCATACTTCTTGGTCTCTGTTTACAAAGGTCACAGGAAATTTTTAAGATTCAGATTCAAAGGAAAGTTGTACCAATTTTTATGTCTTCCTTTTGGCTTGTGTTCTAGTCCATACGTATTCACCAAAGTAATGAAACCGGTTGTTAATAAGCTCAGGCTTCAAGGAATGCTACTGGTAGTGTACCTAGACGACTTTTTATCCATACATAAGTCAAAGACCGGATGTGAGGAAAATATAAAGAGAGCAATCATATTCTTGGAACAATTAGGTTTCATTATTAATAACCAAAAAAGTTCGCTCACAGCAACTCAGAATTGCAAATATTTAGGTTTCGTTATTAATTCTGTTAAATTCTCCTTGAATTTAACCGACAGAAAAAAGAATCAGATTGTTAAACTCGCAGACCAGTTCAAAGTCAATAGATCATATAAGATTAGAGAATTTGCTGAGTTCCTAGGGATATTAACAGCAGCCTGTCCAGCAGTAGCCTATGGGTTTATACATTGCAAACGACTGGAAAGACAAAAATTTCTAGCGTTAAAATTCAATGGTGGAGATTATGAAGGAAGGATGATGATTATAGAGTCAATGCTGGAAGACCTAAACTGGTGGAAAGTAAAGGCAGCAGTTGGGTCGAATCCAATCAGAACTCATAAATTCGTAGTGGAAATTTTCTCTGATTCCTCACTAACCGGCTGGGGATGTTACTGTAATGGATCGGAGGCATTTGGGTTTTGGGATAATCATGAGAGGAAAAATCACATTAATTATCTCGAGTTACTGGCTGCTTTCTTCGCTGTCAAATGCTTTACATCAGATTTATCGAATTGTGAAGTTTTACTGAGACTAGATAATACCACAGCTATTGCATATGTCAATAGGGCAGGAGGGGTACAATTCCCACACCTTGGTGAGTTATCAAGAAAAATCTGGGGATGGTGTGAGATGAGAAACATATGGTTAAAAGCATCCTATATCGCGTCATCAAAAAATGTAGAAGCTGATAGGGCTTCCCGTAACACTAACATTGACTCGGAATGGGAACTCTCACAGAGTGCGTTTTCCGAGATTGAAAAACAATTTGGTCCATTTTCAGTGGACTTATTTGCTACTAGATTGAATAACAAGTGTAACAAATTTTATTCGAGATTTCCAGACCCAGAGGCAGAGGCGATTGATGCCTTCACTGTATCGTGGAAAGATGAAAAGTTCTATGCTTTCCCCCCCTTTTCATTAATTATGCGAACGTTAAGAAAAATTATTAATGATCAAGCTGTAGGAATTGTAATAGTACCAGTATGGCCCACGCAACCGTGGTATCCACTCTTCACATCACTTCTAATTGAACCTACAAAAATTTTTATACCTGCTGATGATCTATTAAAATCTCCCTACAGACACGAGAGCCATCCGTTGGCACCCCACCTTTCGTTGGCGGCAGGCAGACTATCAGGTCAGCATATCTGAAGAAAGGAGTATCGAAGGAGGCCGCGGATGTAATGGTGGCTTCTATAACAACTGGAACACTCAAACAATACGAGTGTAGTTTGAAACGGTGGTGGGACTTCGCACATCAGAATGGAGTAGATGTTTTCAACGCAAGTACCACGGACATCATAAGGTTTCTGAATGAAATTTATAAGAAAGGCGTCAACTATAGTACTTTGAACACAACCCGGTCCACAATTGCCCTGATATCGGCATATGACATCAATGAAGACGGCTTAGTTTCACGATTTTTGAAAGGAGTTTTCAAGCAAAAACCAAGTAAACCTAAATATGCCACCACGTGGGATGTTACCCCGGTGTTGCATTATATGGAAAAGATGTTACCATTTGAAAAGCTAAAGATGAGGGAGGTAGCTGAAAAGGTAGCAACATTGTTAGCCTTGACAACGGCTCAAAGACTGCAAACTCTAGCTTTAATTAATACAGATAATATAGAGAGATCCGAATCGGAAATTAGAGTTAAGATTACAGAACAGATTAAAACATCAAAGCCGGGTGCTTTTCAACCAGAATTAATTCTGCCATTTTTTAAAAGTAAGCCAAATCTATGTGTGGCGTCCGCAGTCTTAAACTATGTGGAATATACTAAAGGATTAAGAGATAAAGAGACAAAGAAATTATTTATCGCAACAGTAAAACCCTTCGGGGCAGTATCATCGCAAACTATAGGCCACTGGATTAAATCCTTGTTAGGAAAAGCTGGGATTGATACAACAAAGTTCACGGCTTATAGCACGCGACATGCGGCAGTGTCGACAGCTCATAAACGTGGAGTCGACATTGCAACTATAAGACGCACTGCAGGGTGGTCACCTAGTTCACAAACTTTTTTCAAGTTTTATAACAGACCAATCCAAGCTGCTGATGACCAGTTGGCACGTACAATTTCAGAATAAGTTCATGTTCCTCTGATGTAATTACAGATGAGTAATCCAAAGATATATAACACATAATATAAAAAATAAAGATAAAAGATTGCAATAAAAGAGATTCCGAATTATCACCTATCTCTAAAGAACTACATTTTACTATTATCGAGAACGAGACATGTAATATAATTGAACGATCGAACGAGCCCGCCGAAGGCGGGCGAAGTTTGATCGAAATTATGTTGCATGTCTCGTTCGAAGATGATAGTCACCCTCCCATATTTTAACCCGACAGAAGTCCAGGGATTCCTGTATAACTGACCCACTATCATCTTCAGAACAAGACTGTGATAATTCTGTTCACAAAACAATATGAAGATGGAGGGCGTGAGCAGAGAAAAGATGGCCACGGGCGCCATCTACTTTCAAATTGAAGGCGTTAAACGTTGTGGATATAAGCATGACAAGCATGACTACATTTTACTATCATCTTCGAACGAGACATGCAACATAATTTCGATCAAACTTCGCCCGCCTTCGGCGGGCTCGTTCGATCGTTCAATTTTCTATGGCCTCTCAATTTCTTTAAAATATCTCTCGGATCCGATTCGTTCAGAATTTTCTTGTGATAATTTTCATCTAAGTGATTGATTATTATATCTCTCACTAAGTTCTTTCTTTTTATTGAAATTATTTCTGAAATGTTGTCTGGACCTGGTATTCCGGAATCTATTACATCTAATAAGTCATTACTTGTCAAGTCAGATTTTAGGTAATCCATCCAAAGATCAAAGTTTGATTTTTGTGTCAATCGATACTCTCTCTTGATGTTTATTTTGTTATGGAGAAATTCATTCCCAACAACTTTCTTCAACAATTCGACATCTTTATTTAAATTGATTTGTTCAATCTTTTCTGACCTCTTTTTGGTGTTTATGGTTTCAATAGAGTTCTCCGATTTTCTTTTCTTATTCTTATCTTCCAATGGTTCGTAAGAATGATCAGGGTTTGACTTTTCTAACTCTTTGGTTATTTGTATATTTTTGTTGGCCTCTAAATATTGGAGTCTAAGTTTCTCTGCTTCTACATTATTCCTCGAGACGTCAGCCAGTGTTGTTACCATTTTTTGAACTCCTTCCATGATTTTAGCCAATTGAGTTACTGTATTGAATAATGTCTTAGACACTGTCTCATTCTTTTCGACCTGTCTATCATGCTGTTTTGATTGTGTTTGATGAAGCAAATTTTTCATCATATTCTCAGTTATAGGCTTGTATACTGTGTCCTCTTTAATAACTGGTTTCTTCTTCTTCTCTTTACTCTCTTTATCCTCATCTAGACTCTTCATTACTGCTGTGAATATAAAACTCCAAAATTATTACCTGGGCCTCTTTTAAAAATTTAAATATTGTCAGGCCTGACCATCTAATTTTTCCTCAAAATCTAGATTTCACAGCACTCTATATATATACTCCCATTCGTAAAAACTATACAAACTAAGCAGATGTGTATGAGAGAATTCGGAGAAAATGTGTGTAATGATATTAAAGAAAATCCTCTTACTCTTATTAATTAAATCTAATTCCTCTAAATATTTATACTGAGTTATCCCAGCCTCTTTTATTTCTTCAGATGAATCTTTTTCTTTTTCCATACTCTTTATATGATATTCATCGTCATAACTCTTTATTATATCCTCATCACTCTCGTAATTCACCATGTAAGGAATATTACTCCTCTCATATTCATCATCCGAACTCTCTTCTGCCATCTATTCCAGAATTTTGAAACGAACATTTGTTTGAATTAATTTTTTAAGATCTCTAATATTCTCTTCAAATTACATCTAGTACCCGGTAATATATGCCTCTAATCACAATGATGTTTATACGTATTGTGAACAATATTTCGTTTCGTGCTTCTAAGCCAAAATTAATGCACAGCAATTAAAAATGACTTGAAACAGGAAGCTGAGTCCCTCCGCATCACTCACATGCACGTGCACACCATGTAATGAGATATGAATTCACGCACGGCAATGAAATCTGTCAAAATCGGTTGATCACGCACACGTACACGGCGCGTACGGAGATCTTCAGTTCCCCTAGTCAGCTAATGGGCTATACCGCACTGCAAGTTTTTACCCAAGAACTGCCCTGGAATCTTATTCGTTTTCTTATGGGATTTTTATCTTCATTTTTAGTCAAAAAAAAAAAACGAAAAACCTCAACAGAATTCCTCTAACTCTTGAAGAAAATTTTATAACCGAAAATAAAATTATATTTCATTTTCTGCATATAAAAGAAACAGCGCCTCAGTCTTTTGTTTACATCGCCAAGACAATCAGACGATTTTCAATAAATGACGAGAAATTCACAATATTTATCATATGCCTCTAATACTCCATATTTTCAACTCTATTTTACCTCTAATTTCTTGTAGTTATCGGGACATTTACTACGCCTCTTCCTATGTCCATTTCAACAGAAAATATTGAGATTTACTAACCTTCTGAATTCTTCTAAGCCCTCTTTATTACTCCCCGCTTTAATTTATTAACAGAGCTTCTAAGTGCAGTGGAAGCGTGCCCTGGGCCCACAACCTATTGGAGTAAATTAGCGGGGTAATACTGGTAACTGTACCAGATAGATTATAACACAAGTTAACTCTTAAGAACTTCTTTATTATCCATAATATATTAAGATATTATAATGAACGATAACGAACTGAAGCCAGGCTTAGCAACGAATAATAACAAAAGAAGAAAGGTGAGACAAGTGACATATTTGAATCTCTTACTACTATACCCCTATGGGTGGCGACACATTACAGTCCTGTATCGGCAAAGCCTTTTTTATTCTAATAGTGGGCAATAAAGTATAATATTCGCCAAAATGCATTGACACCGCTACTGAAGGACCTACATGCTCGTGGCCACAGTGAACTACCGCTTGACGCTAGAACGCTGTTGCGGACGCCAAAAAGATCTGGTATTGAGGACTGGGAGTTGGGATCGTATTTCCACTATGGATTGGAAAACTCACTTATTGATCAGGTCACTAGTCATGAACTGATATTCGATTCTAACATTATTCTGATAGATCTAAATATCGACGGGCTACCGCTATCAGACAGTTCAAAAAGCCAACTTTGGCCGATACTCGGAAGAATTTATGATGAAGATTCTCACCAGCCATTTCTCATCGGTGCGTACCACGGTACGACCTAACCACCTTCTGTCAGCGAATATTTGGCGGCGTTTATAGACGAATATGAAAAGCTGCAGAATTACGGATTTGAATTCAACAAGAAACATTACATCGTAAAAGTCAGAGCTATAATCTGTGACGCTCCTGCGAGAACATTCGTCAATTGCACCAAAGGTCACACTGGATATTTCGGGTGTGGAAAGTGCATGGACGAAGGTCATTACGAAGATCATCGAATGTTATTTTTAAGTTGCAATTCACCTCTACGTACTGACGAGAATTTTCGCCGCCGAGAACAAGAAGATCATCACACTGGCTATTCTCCTTTCGAAAAAGTATCGGTTGGGATGGTATCTCAGTTCCCCAATGATCCCTTACACTTGATGTGGTTAGGAGTTGTTAAAAAATTACTCGAATTATTTTTACATGGATACCATGATGGGCGATTAACCGCCCGCCAAGCACGCGAATTGTCAAAGAACTTGATCGAAATGGCAAAATGGATACCCAAAGAATTTGCTCGTAAGCCTCGTGAATTAGATGATTTATCCAGGTGGAAAGGTACCGAATGTCGGCTATTTGCACTGTATAGTGGGCCTGTTGTACTGCAGGACATATTGTGCCATCAGAATCTGATGCACTTTAACGTGTTCAGTTGTGCTGCACGCATACTGTCACATCCAGAAGATTGTTATGCCAACAACGCGTATGCTCGTGATTTATTGTTACACTTCGTCGAGACGTTCAGGATTTTATACGGAGCCGAAAGTCTCATATACAACGTGCACAATTTGATCCATATTTATGAAGATGTGCTAAAATTCGGACCATTGGACAATTTTTCTGCTTGGCCGTTTGAAAACTTCATGCAGAGTTTGAACAATATGCTGCGAAAGAACGAAAAACCACTTTCTCTATTGTACAACAGACTCACTGAAAAGTCCCTAATTACTCGGAATACCATCGTTGGAAAACAATCTACGATCCCGGTTCTGCGCAGAAAAACTCGTAAACCCTTACCGTTCGATTGCACCGACGCACATGAATTAATACAATTCAATAACTATGAACTAACTACTAAAGTGCCAAACAACTGTTGTCTCCTGAAGGATAAGAGCATCGTTCTTATAGAACATATTGGATACAGGAATGAGGTTCCGGTAATAATCGGTAAAAAATACACTCACCAAGAAGGATTACCAGTTTATCCATGTCCGTCAGAAAATATGGATGTGTATGTGGCAAGCTGCCTGTCTGATCTACAGATCTGGAGCCTGACAGACGTTGAGAATAAAACTATGAGAGTTCCATTTCGAGAAAAATGGTGCATAATTCCACTTCTGCATTCTGGATTAACGGAAGCTGCATTGGATTCCGAAATCGAGATGTCTCATTAATATGCACCGGCACAATGTGACATATGTAATGTAACTTTACGGCAGTTTCGCGATTCGCCCTGCCGCGAGTCTCCCCTGGTTCACGGACTTTGTGCACGTAGTGCACGCAGCCGTATTATATCCCTAACACCGGACCTTGTGCACTTTGTGCACGCAGCCGTATCCCGTCTATCCACGGACCTTGAACGCAAGGCGTTCGCAGCCGTATTCCTAGCTAAAAAGAATTTAATATGACCGGGAAATGGCGGAGAAGGGAACCAGCACTAAATCTTAGCAATTATATTAAACATAAGAAGAAACATTTATTAAATAAAATAATATCAAATGACGGTTGCAACCAAACTAGAAAATATATTTACAAAGTTGCTTAGTTTACTAAATTGGAGGTTATAGGTTATGATCTCTGGTGCGTGAGATATTTTATATCACGACTTTATGAATAATAATAATTTGAAATAATATTTGAACAAAATTATATTTACGAAATTTTCTGTGTTTCTGAATTTTCTAAAGTACGAATGATAGTTGGCTAGGCAGATCACCAGGCGCTTTGCCTATGGTGTCTGTAAAGAGAAAAGTGAAACAATATGTTTGAATATCTACGGTGCGCCAACCTGGCGCTTTACCTTAGATTGCTGCTGAGCTGAGTGTCGCCACGACTTATATACAAGTCGTGACGTCACCCAAACTCATGCTGTTGTGTCGAACGTTCTAGACTATCATCGAATGTTCGCAACGGCTGATGTTTGAATGCTAACGGTCAGGCCTATCTGCCTGTCACGTTACAGTAATTATACTCGATTCTTTATGGAATGAATGAACTAACAGCACTGTTTGACGTTGAATGTGATCCCATAAATCAGCACGCTTAACACGCCTTTGAAAAATTCACTGGGTATAAGTTGTGAAACTCATAGGGTTAGGGTGCGTTCAAATATTACGTAACGTTTTCTTGACCAATTTTGAGCCCCCCTCCGCCTACGTAACAAACCGTAACAGTAGTCGAGTCGACCCACCTTCCTCCTTTGTCACTAATTATCCCAGTCATATTAATCCGTGAAATTTTTATGTGAAGTATGTCTTTTGTTTTACTTTTCGCAATTTTAATATATTTTATTCGCTTCGTGCACAACAGCGGTAGCGCCATAGGTGACGTTTTCAAGAACTTCATGCCCCATCAACCGCCAAATCAATCGCTTATTTAACACTTATACATATCCGTTTACATGTATTATATTATTGTTTCTATAGACTTATATTATTATATGGGCATGAAGTTTTCAAAAACGTCACCTATGGCGCTACCGCTGTTGTGCAAGGAGCGAATACAACGCAAGCATGTTTTACGCGTTGTTCATGCTCGACTTCGGTACACAAAGGAGGCGTTTTAGAGACAGTTGAGGGGGTCTGTGAATGTGCATGCGAAGAGTTCACTTTTAGCTACTTTTGAGTCCTAGGAGTTAAAAGTGGTCTCTGAAGTACGCGTTGTTATGCGTAACACCGCGTTATTATGCGTTGCTATGCTCGTGTGTATCCGTCGACTTTGTGTACCGGATCGAGCATGAACTTGTAAAACATACTTTTGTTGTATAAAATATCGTGTGCACCTAGGAGGCGAAGGTCTTTTACGCCGAGTGTATTTGCAATACTCGGCTTCGACTCGTCTACGACTCGTATCGCAAATTTACGCTCGGCGTTAAAAGACCTTCTTTGCCTCCTTGGAACACAATATACTATTGGTATTCCACAGAACATATACTGTTTCCAAATTCTCTAGTTTCCAGTATCTAATGAAATAGCGTAACAGGCATGGAGTAGAAGGAGAATAAACTTTGACAAAAAGTGTGTCTTACGGAATAGGCAGCGCTGCGGAGGGGCCTTGCACCGCAAAACTCCGCGCTGACGTACGCGCGCGCATCGGATTTTGCGTAACCATGGTAACCATGGAGTAGGCTACGCGATAGCTACGCGGTATCTGATGCGCGCGCACACGTCAGCTCGGAATTTTGCGGTGCAAGACTCCTCCGCAGCGCCGCCTATAACGTGGAATTTTAGGCCCACTTTTAGCACGGAAAAAGTAGGGTGTTTATTCTGCTTCCACTTCATGGAAACAAGCGACCGATATACTGTAACACCACTTTCAGCCCCCCTCCCCTACCCCCCCCCCCCCCCCATAATAATATTACGTAATACTTTAACGCCCCCTTATGGTACCACATGCACTGCAATGAACATGGACATCATATCACATTTCGTTGCAGATGAATATGGTGTACTATGATCACTTTCTAGATCTTGCATGCATTTGGAATTCTAATCTCAAACATTATTTGACATGATATCTGAAGCTATAATTGACAGCCTTTAATGCATTCATGAGTACATTAGATTAGTGCGAGGGGTAAACCACTCTTGAAGTCTGGTGTACAACAGTGTGTGAAGTGCCAGAAGTCCCATGAAGTCCTATGAAGTCTTTGAAGTCCCGTGAAGTCTCTTGTAGTCCTATAAAGTCCCATGAAGTCCCGTAAAGTCCGTGAACTCCCTTAAAGTCCCTTGAAGTCCCGTGAAGTCTTTTGAAGTCCGTGAAGTCTTTGGTCCCGTGGAGACATCAAAGTCCCCTGAAGTCTTGTGAAGTCCGATGAAATCCCGTGAAGTCCCTTGAAGTCCCTTAAAGTCCCTCAAAGTCCGTGAAGTCTTTGGTCCCGTGGAGACATCGAAGTCCCCTGAAGTCTTGTGAAGTCCGATGAAATCCCGTGAAGTCCCTTGAAGTCCCTTAAAGTCCCTTAAAGTCCGTGAAGTGTTTTGTCCCGTGAAGACTTCAAAGTCTCATGAAGACCTTTGAAGTCCCATGAAGTCCCATGAAGTCCTGTGAAGTCTTGTAAAGTCCCATGAAATCCCGTGAAGTCCCTTGAAGTCCCTTAAAGTCCCTTAAAGTCCCTTAAAGTCCGTGAAGTCTTTGGTCCCGTGGAGACATCAAAGTCCCCTGAAGTCTTGTGAAGTCCCTTGCAGTCCTATGTAGTCCCATGTAGTCCGTTGAAGTCCCTTGAAGTCCCTGAAGTCCGTGAAGTCTTGAAGTCTGGTGTACGCCATTTTTTGGAGTGGTTCACCCCTCGGATTAGTGTGTATTCTAAATAAAATCAATATAATATAATAACTATGCACTTTCGTTTCAGATGTTCTATGTCTTGTTGTACGAGTCATACTGCATAACAGTTCCAGATTCATGGATGGAAGAAAAAACAGGGACATTTCAATTGCCTCCAAAAAGTATCGCCTGTCGCAAAGCATGCAAACAACGGTTAATTCCTTCCGATAACTGGGAAATTAATTCTTTTCACAAAAAACTCGGTCCATATCGTAAGCAATTGTCTCCTCTTTGCATGTGGGCATTTCGCCTGCCTGTGAGAACTAATGATCCTTCTTTTTCGTCTTGCTATATAACACTTTAAGTTGATGAAAATTCGGTCTACAGAAACATTAGAAACTGCACTTTCTGTTGAGTCTGCCGCTCAACATTTATCCACGTCGGATGAAAACCTGGGTAAACTGGGACCAGAAAAGCCATTGCCAAAAAAACGGCTGATAAAGAAACCAAAGATTTTCGATGAATCTCTAGAGCCAACAGGTACTCAAAATTACTACAATTCTGCTTCCCCATTATTTTAAAGATCAAACATTAAGTACATACATAGTATCCTCACACATATAGTTTGATCCCTGTACATAAGTAGTCATCAGTATGCGCCAGAATGATATTTCAAGATCTTTTTCTAGTAGTAGTAGTAGTAGTAGACAATGACCTCGCTTTCCTACAGTGACTAATCTTAAGTATTACGAAGAATAATCGTTGTTCTATCTTGACCTACTGAACGAACCTATTACAGGACCTCGAGTGCTTCATATTAAGACAGTGTCATTGCCACCGGCAAACTACATTCTGCCTCAATCAAAACCCGGAAGAAACGGTGCTGCAAAGAACCGCACTCAGCCATCTCGACAGGTTAGTATGCTGAAGATTGTTTGCTATGGAAAAACAAGACAAAACACTTTCACCAATTTTTCTCATTGCTGGTATCTTCAGCTCTCACTGCAACGGCAGCAGATCACGTTGAACATGAAACGACAGACGAAAAGGCAGATGCTGTGGAAGAACTACAACTCCTATCACCAACTGCATCGACAGGTATGACAAACACATTCATGACTTAAGGTTACAAAGTCATCTGTTATGGAACTGCAAAATAATCTAGAAAAATGTACGAATTTCCGCCTTTGCCAGCGTCTCTACCAGTTCAAGTAAGGCAAGTCGCCTCCCAGCAAGCAGATTACAATCCACGTACATCTGTGGGAGCAAGTATAGCTATTGACGAAACTTTACAATCCTCACCATCAACCAGCTCTGCAGGTAAGTGTTGAGAAGATAAATTTATGAGTAGATGAGAAAACAATGTCGTTATAAGAGAGCGTTCATGGTTTTATGTAACTTCAGTGCAAGACGGTGCCCGTGTTGACTTGAATCTGTTCGACCAAGTGTTCACGCAGACCCTAAATAATCAGGAGGAGCTTGAAAAGTCTCTATCAGACGCACAGATGAACCACGACGTACACCGAAGTTCCTCGGAAACAGATATGTTGTCTGATGGATCTGTAGCGAGTAATAAGACGGATGAAGCCAAGGAAAGAGAATTCCGATCTTTAGAACAGACTGATGGCAGAAAGAAGCAATTAATGACAGGTAAACATCCAATATATATTTAAACAACAGTTGGGCTTCGGGAATTCTATCGCAGTAATTGTCATTTTTCTGTCCATGCAGAAAAGTTGCAGGAAGAATATCGAGATCGGTATTTGCAGCAATTTAAGAGTGAGTATACTGTACCTCGCCTACAGTCCAGGGTGTATAGTGATGACATATTGTCATGGGTAGAAAACATATATCTTGAAAAAAATCATGTTACAGAATCTACTGAACAAGGAGGGCAGCCAAATAAAGGTCGTAATGGACTTTTGGTGACTGATCCAACTAATACTGACAATGGAATGGGCACTACTGGAAATAGTGAGAATGAGTCACCAAATCCCAACATTTTCAATAATCCAGGAAAGAGACGCAAAGTTGCTCAGATAGCGGCAGATCAACGTGCATCATGCTGTGGTAAGTACGTTTGTACTTACGATTATTTTTGCCATATAAGAACAAGTCATTTGAATGAACTAGAACTCTCATCCTGAAACGGAATATTCGCATACATTCCCCAACAAACTATGTTTCGAATTCCCGTTAACTTTACAGCTGCTTCTCATGGAGAGATTTTACAAGAAATGAAGACACAAAGGACGCAGTTGGATAGGATACTGCACTTACTAACTAACTCCGAAGGTGACCAGGCAATGATCGACAAAAGAGACAAATCTAATAAGTTGGATTTCTCTCTACTTCCTCAATTTCCCTTGTGTTCCGTTGAAAGCGTTTATGACTTTGACAAACTTTTGAAAAAGGACGACAAGGTTCAGCAGCAGTTTGTAAGTTGAAGTTTCAGGTACTTTGCGTCGAAAGGCTACTTCTGTTCCAGTCTGTGTATTGTGATCTAATTAATAACTCTCGATTCGCAGAAAAACAAAATCAAAACGATTGGAGGGACGAATGGGCCGGACTTTACAAAAAATGTGATGAGCTACTGGCTGCTGAACGATACCGCCAAGCTCTTTTCGTGGACTGGACAGCACAAATCATTGCCCATGCAGAACATGAGCATAGCGGAAGTAATAGTTGGTGAGCTCTACACAATTGAAAAATGACGAATAGTGTTCTTATAATTGGTGTTGGGCGAAAGAATTTTTCAGCTCAAAGTTACAGGATTAAGAGTGAACCACAATTGATCTTGCTATTACATTTAATTAAATTATGATTATGTTGCAGATGCTATTGTCATATCAGGAAATGGTAAAATCTCCAGTTCCGAAGTGCGCAATACTATAAAGGAATGGTTGCGGCGCGCTGGGGACCGGTGTAGGAATGCGGTAGCCAAGGCAAAAAGAAATTGAAGGATATATATACGTTCAATAAAAGATGCAAATAAAGGTCGCAAAATACTCGACGATGTGACCATTTTTTTTCCACCTTGTATAGTCCTTTCAACTATGGAGATTATTCAATTAAATATGACAGGTGAAATCGCGATATTTGGTGGCAGCGACCTCTAGTCGGCTAAGTCAACTGTAAGTCAAGTATAAGCTGACTGTAAGTCAACTACACATTGACTGTAAAACGTGGACCCGAGTGGTTGACTTCAAGTCGACTTGGTGTAAGTCGACTATACGTTGCCTTGCAACGGGACATAAGTTGTCCCTGTGACGACTTTTTGTTGACGAGTAGTCAATGATTTGAGTCGACTTGGAATTTTTGCCGCCAGCTTATAGTCAACTTATTGTCGACTATGTGTTGTTTGGGATGTTGAAAAAATCTTTAAAATGGAAGAACTGGAATAGGCAGTTCTGAATATCAATATTAAAAACTCATATTTGGTTGAGATATTCTGTTTAAGATGCCCCACCGAAATGTTGATGCGCGTTTGAAGAAAAAAAAATTTTTTTTCTGCACACCCTAGTGTGTATGGTTTCTCTGTGGCTCAATAAGTTTTCGTGGGACTTTTTCAATTACATTACATCCACGTCGTCTCTCAATGAAACGTTAATAGTTGATCTGTCATGATAGAAATTGCAAGCATTATTATTATTTCTAATTTCTATAATCAATCACAGTTATTTTAATTTGTCTTATTTTAAGCTGCTCTATACTTTATTCTGTATTATAAACTTCACTCCAATGTTCGTACTGCATGTATCTATAAGCTGTGATTCTAGATATGTGTGAGGCTGTGAACTGCTGGATTCTCATTCAATTTGTTTCCAAGCCCTGTACTAATTACTATCAGATTCTCATTTGTTTTGTTCCTGAGAACTGTTCTAATCGTGAACTATAAGACTGATACTGAGTTCACATAAGCTGTGATTCTATATATTTATAAGGCTGCAAGCTACTGTAATACCATTTGATTTGTTCCTGAGTACTGTTCCAGTCGTAAACTATAAGACTGATACTAATTTTACATAAGCTGTGATTTCATATATTTATAAGGCTGCGAACTACTGTAGATAATATCATTTGACTCGTTCCTGAGAACTGTTCTCATCGTGAACTATAAGACTAGTACTAGGTTTACATAAGCTGTAATTCTAGATATTTATATGGCTGCAAGAGACTGTAATACCATTTGATTCGTTCCTGAGAACTATTCTAGTCGTAAACTATAAGACTGATACTAAGTTTACATAAGCTGTGATTCTATATATTTATCAGGCCGCAAACTACTGTAGGTAATACCATTTGATTCGTTTCTGCGAACTGTTCTAGTCGTAAACTATAAGGCTGATACTAGGTTTACATAAGCTGTATTTATAGATATTTCTAAGGCTGCAAGTTACTGTAATACTATTTGATTTGTTTTTGAGTACTTCACCAACTATAAACTATGAGATTGGTACTGAGTTTATATGATCTTTGATCATGGATATTTGTAGGCGTTAAATCAAAACGAATCGAGTACCTGAAGAATGGAATTGGCGCGAATTGATTGTGATTAAAAGGATTTGTGAGCCAATTTTTTCTAAGTATGAAGAGATAGCACATTGGATAGAATTTGAATGGAAATTGTGTGCCGGTTTTTTTATAATCATCAAATTGGCACCCGATTCCGTGTACTCAGATTGAATTCCAGCGAATTCCTCATTTTACATACTGATTCCACATAGTTTCATTTTGGTTTATTGGATAAAGCTGTATGCTACTGGATTAGCATTCAATTTCTAGATGTGTAGACTTTAATTCGTGCCTGGCTGTTGTACAATACAGAATTAATAAACTCATATGGATTTATTCACGCATTTATCTGACTTTGTTTTCGCCATCTATCAAGAACATTGTTTTACAAATTTTTAATATTGGTTTGGTCGGAATATTTTGGGTGTTAATTTGGTGTAAAATCGGTCGGGTGTAGAATTAGTATAAAATCGGTGTCAAATGGGTCAGGTGTAAAATTGGTGTAAAATCGGTGTAAAATGGGTCGGGTGTAAAATTGGTGTAAAAGTGGTGTGAAAAATTCTGAGATACACCGTGTGATTTTGGTGTACTTTGGGACGCATTGTGGAGTTTTGCCAAAATTACACCAATATTACACCAGAACTACACCGTGTAGTTTTGGTGTAATTTTGGTGAAACTGAATTCACTAGGGGTGGTCGCACGTTAGCGCACAACCGGAATGAGCTAGATATCTCGGGACCTTATCTTCCTATCTTCGCCGTTCGTCATATTAGCGCTGGCCGTTGCCGGTCAGCCGCGTGCGGCGATACTGACTCAACATGGCCGCGCCAGGACAAAGGCGGTAAGAATTTGAATTCGGTACTCCTGACTCTAGGCTCAGGACTCGAATACGTTGGTTTGGTTGGTTGGGAGGAGGTCACAACGTTTGCCACGTTACAACGTAAATTAGAGATGCGCGGTATTTCGATGTACCAAAGATTTTTATATCAATTTTAATATCCGGGCCACAATTGGGCGACCGTTGGCTAAGACGGTGGGTAAGACCGTAATTATTATTCCGAAGTTCTGCCGTTCCTACACCGACCGTCAGCAGCCAATAGTCGGCTGATCCTGGCACGTCAATTTCTAAATGGGGTACAACACTGGGCCAAACTCGCCGCACAGTTCTGCGCAGACGGTCAAATTCAATACTGAGGCCGTTTCATACAGTACTGTGCCGATCTTTTCACACATCATTGGGCCAACGTAGCGAGCAGTATTAGGCGTACGTAGTGAGCCAGCGTTAGATCAATGTAGCAAGCCAGCATCGGGCAAATGTAGTGAGCCAGCATTACGGCAATGTAGCGAGACAGCATTGGCTGACCGTTGGCTATTAACCGTGGGACCCATGTCATCATTCCGACGTACTGCCAGTCGTCGGCCCACCGTTGGTGACAAACGGTTGCTCAACCGCGGCACCGTCGTCGGCAGTACTGGCGCAGTTCTAGGCCCTTGGTCAATTTCTATATGGGAAGGCGCGTAAGCCGTCCAGAAAAATGCGAAACATCCTCCATACGTAGCGGTAAGTTGTATACTGTCCATAACTTCGCATGTATTACTCTCACATATGGGGCATTCCGCCTCACTCCAGCCACTAAAAAAATCTTATTCTCAAGTTTTATCATTTTGCATTTAAAATAAAATAAAATAATTTAAAATAAAAATATTGTTTTTAATTGTTCAGCTATCCATAAAAATGGAAATATACCAGAAACTAATACCGTTTTGTGTTCTCTAATTAGATGTACACGTGAACTGGCGAATTCTCGACAGCTGAATCTTGTAATACTACTTGGATGTTTTTGATTTTTTTTACATGTGTTATATTTTATATGCTATATCTATTTTTTATGTTACTTTACGGTTCCTTTCTTTTTTTTTCATTTCCCGAAGGGTGTAACGCCGAAAGCGACTGAGTTCATTTTTACTTCATTATTATTATTATTATTTCATACTTTTTTATAGACCTATATGTATATAGCTTATATTCTCAATAGAAAATTCTTATATATAAACGTATATATATGGGGTATTCCAAAATATTTTTAACGGTCATTTACCCCGACCCCCATCGATTTCCAAATAAATTATTCTCAGGGTAACCCTAGACCCAGGTATGATTGCTGAATTATTTTAGAATTTTGCGATTTTTTTTTTAGAAGCTACGATTTTTTGAAAATCGCACTTTTCGGCAACAGCTCGTTTTTCATCCAATTCTAGTTGGCAACCCAGGTATCCCACGGAAAAGTGACTGGTGCACAACTGTCCAGTTTTTTGACGTACTTCGAAATGGAAATATTTGTAGATTTTTTCAGACACCGGATGTGCCGAAATTCTCGTTTCAAAAATCAAAATCGCGGATTGCAAAAAGTCGCCGTGATCGATCTCTTTTAAATTTGTAGACGAAATTCGACATCGAAAGACGGAATTTTTAAGACCAGGCCGAAGTTGGGCCTACATCGGGTTTAGGAGGTATGGCTATTTTAATCACGCGAAAATTGATATTCCGGCGTTATTTTTGTTATTATTATTATCATGATTATTAAAATTATCAAAATTATTATTTTTGTTATTATTATTATTATTATTATTATCATTATCATTATTATTTGATAACAAAAATGATAATTTTGATAATTTTAATAATCATCATAATAATAATAACAAAAATAACGCCGGAATATGAATTTTCGCGTGATTAAAATAGCCATACCTCCTAAACCCGATGTAGGCCCAACTTCGGCCTGGTCTTAAAAATTCCGTCTTCCAATATCGAATTTTGTCTACAAATTTAAAAAAGATCCATCACGGCGACTTTTTGCAATCCGAGATTTTGATTTTTGAAACGAGAATTTCGGCACTTCCGGTGTCTGAAAAAATCTACAAATATTTTCATTTCGAAGTACGTCAAAAAACTGGACAGTTGTGCACCAGTCACTTTTCCGTGGGATACCTTGGTTGCTAACTAGAATTGGATGAAAAACGAGCTGTTGCCGAAAAGTGTGATTTTCAAAAAATCGTAACTTCTAAAAAAAAAATCGCAAAATTCTCAAATAATTCAGCAATCATACCTGGGTCTAGGGTTACCCTGAGAATAATTTATTCGGAAATCGATGGGGGTCGGGGTAAATGACCGTTAAAAATATTTTGGAATACCCCATATATATATAATATGATTTTAGGTTGTCGGGTGTTGTTGTAGGTGGAATAAGCAAGTCGAGTTTCTCTGTAATAAACAAAGATTTTGTATTTTATCCGCTTAGCATTTACATCGTCTCTATATCCTATTTATTAATCTATCTACTAACCTGTAATAAACAAAGAAACTACATTCAAAGTTTATTCTTCACCTCTCTACTCTTCCTCTTTTAGGTTAATTCATTCATTCGTTCTCACGTGGTCTTCAGCGATTTTGGTCTATGACTATACCTCTTGACTCCCTGCCCTACCGACCTATATCCCTATGATCTGCTGCTTTAACGACCCGCGTGTAAGCGCGGGATTATTTGGTTGGTCTAAGAAAGTGAACTTTCTTACATCCCCCCTCCTCGGGGAGAAAATATCATATATTTTCTTTCCGTGGCACCGGAATCAATTTCGTGACGTGAAACAGGTTGGATTCAATTTTCTTGTGTCCTGTGTTAATTTTGTATATAGAATCCGAGATCTTCTCTTCAATTTTGTATGGTCCAATTCGAATTTCATCTAATTTTTTTCTGTTGAGACGGTTTCCATTTTCGAAGTACACAAGATCACCAGTCCCAAATTTGTGGTCTTTTCTATGTTCATCGAATAATTTTTTGTTATACTTGTGATATTTAATACTGTTTTGCAGTGCAGTTTCTCTATCTTGAATTAGATTGTCGTATGTTTTTTTTTTCTTAATTCTTCAGGTAATATTGCACTATCCATACCCTTTAATAAATGTTCAGGGCTGAATTTTGTAACTGTATGAATTTTTTTGTTATATTCATCAACACATTTCTGAGCAATTGTTGTCCATGCGACCTTTTTCGCTTTTTTGTTTATTTTACATCTGATTCTATTTACAAGTGTCTGGTTCAGCCTTTCATTTAATCCATTAGAAAAAGGTGCATTTACAGCGGTGAATATAAGTGGGATGTTTTTCTCGTCCAAAAATGTTTTATATTCCTTGGAATTAATAGCTGGATACTGATCTGTCAGGATTTGTCCTATATCTCCTTCTTTTAACGCTTCGTTTGTTATCTTTATAAAATCTGTTGCCATCTGTGTTTTCGAAGTTAATACAATTGCATATCTCGTAAAGTGGTCCACTAGTAAATGCAGGTATTTTTTTGTCGATCTTGTACCACCAAAGACGCCTATTGTGTCTACTGAGACGATTTCAAATGGTTTGCTAGCCGGACCCAGTTGAGACAACAAACCGTAATTGTTCCTTATTCTTGTTTTGTTTTTTATGCATATTTCGCACGTTTTACAAATGTCTTCTACATTTTCTAGAAAATTATCTGATGTGTAATGTGGCGTTAACAACAAAATCATTTGATTTATACCAATGTGTCCCATGTTTATATGTAAATTTTTCATGAGGTTTTTACTAAATTTTTCTGTGAGGATGATTTTCTCTTTATTTTTTATTCTTTTTAAAAATATATCTTTTCTTTCTATCGTGTTTTTATATTTTCTTATATTTTGATTTTTATCCTGATCTTCTTTGATTTCCTGAAGACTTACTAGGTTTACTATTTTTACTGGATCTTCTTGATTTTCTTCCGGTTCCAATACTGGATTCCTGCTGAGACAATCCGCTTCGAGATTGAATTTTCCAGGGTTGTATATTATTTTCACATCAAATTGAGTCAAGTATAGGGTTAAATCACCTAATTCTTCATCCGGCCTAGCTTTTATGTCTAGATCTTCAAGTGGTTTGTGATCTGTGAATATCGTAAAGGATTTCCCCATCAGCCAGTGCTGCCAGTAAAGTATAGCCTCTTTTGCTGCCAATGTTTCCAAATAAATTGCCTTTTACTTTTTTTGTGCTTCGTTTAGCTTTCTGGAGAAATAAGCAACTGGTTTCTCCTTTCCGTCTTCATCTGGTTGTGGTTGTTTCATCACCGCTCCTAAACCTTGTAGACTTCCATCTGTGTATATGTGAATTGGTAACTCTGGGTCATAGATAGCTAGTACTGGCACTGTACATAAAAAGTTTTTCAAGTAATCGAGCGTAGTTTGACATACTTCTGTCCATTCGAATTTTTGGTTTTTTCTCAACAATTTAAGCAATGGTTCCAGTACCATTGTTTTTCTTGGTATGTACTCATTATAAAAATTAATTTTGCCTAAAAATTGTCTGATATTTTTTTGATTTTTCGGTGTTGGAAAATTCTTTATAGCTATTAAATTATCTTTTAACGGTGTAACTATGTTGTATTTTATCCCATGTCCTAGGTATGTCACTGAATCCATGGCAAATTGACACTTTACTAGTTTTAATCTGAACCCTTCTGATTGTATTGCTGATAACAATTTTTCAAGATAAGTTATGTGTTCTTGAAACGTCTTAGAGAAAACTAGAATGTCATCGATATAATTCCTAGCGAAATCAGACAAACCATTTTTCCTAATAATGTTACTTAATATTCTTTGAAATATTGCTGGACTTGTTTTTAGGCCAAAGGGTAAACATGTCCATTTGTAATGACCTTCGTCTGTGACGAACCCTGTTTTTTGTCGATCTTCAATCCGTAAAGGTATTGACCAGAACGCCGAATTAATGTCTAATTTTGAGAAAAATTTACAGTTCCGCGTTTTAACTAAAAGATCTTCTATTCTTGGGAATGGTTGAGGCTCTGGCACTACTATCTTGTTGAGATCTCTAAAATCTGTACACAATCGGTTCCTCTTTTCTTCATCTCTCTTGAAGGCCAACGTGACTGGAGCTGAAAAAGGGCTACACGATTCTTCTATTAAATTCCTTTTTATCCTACATGCGTCAAAATAACCCCATATCGAGCATGTCTTACGGGACAGAAGACTCACATATCTCCCTCGGCCGTGATATGTTACTCGACGCATGCGCAGACACGCGATTTGGTTACTTATCAAACATAGGGAGCAAAAGTGCGCGTCATAGGCATGATATGAACGCATTACATGAAGCTGTCAGGGAGACAGGCCCGATTTTGATTCGGGTGAAGCTGCCCTCGCTTCGCTCGGGCAACAAACTTCACCCGAATCAAAATCGCGTACGTCACCCCAACAGCATCGTGTACTAATGCGTTCATATTATCATGCCTACGCGCACGTTTGCTTCTTAGGCTTCATACCTAACCAAATCGCGTGAAAGCGCATGCGACGACTACATATCACGGCCGAATGAGATATGTGAGTCTTCTATCTCGTAAGACACGCTTGAAATGGGGTTAGTTTGATGCATGTATGAGAAAAAATATCGTATGTCGTTCGGGAGAGAGGCACGATGTTGATTCGGGTGAAGCTGCCCTCGCTTCGCTCGCGCAGCAAACTTCACCCTCATCAAAATCGCTCACCTCTCTCCCTAACAGCATAATGTACTATTCTAACAGTTTTGTTATTTGTTCCTCAATTTCCTTCTTATCGTCAATGGTGCATCTGTACGGTCTTTTGCTGCAGTATTTATTAATTTGCAGATCAATTCTTGCTTCGTAGTCCTTTACTGTTCCAACATCAAATTTGTCTTTTGCAAATATCGTCGAGTATTTACTTATCAAGTTTTCTATTTCTGTTCTTCTATCCGAATCCAAATCATTCGTTGTAGCTTCAAAATTATTTATCTCAATATCTTCATTAAAATTTATTGTTGTATTAAATTCTTGATTTTTCACTGCTTTCATTTCTTCATCATTATTCTCTAAGCTATTTTGTTCTTTTCCGATCTTTACCCTCTTCTGCATTGGGAATTTTTGACTCGGTTTTTGCAAAGTTAATTCGTTCAATTTCAAGTTTGTCGTTTTGACATAGTTTGAATTTTTTTATGCAGTCAAGACCAATGAGGAAGTCATAATTAAAGTTACTGTTGTCTACAACGCCTACAGTGACGTTTTCCTCAATATTAATCATCTTGACTTTTAATTTGATAATTCCACTTGTTGCATTCACACCATTAATCGTCTTCAAGTTAATTTTACTTGTATCTTTGAATTTATTCGTCTTCAAGTTCAATAATTTTGCGTTTACTAAAGATATGGTTGAACCTGAATCGTAGATTGCTTGAACATTTAACGAATCATTTGATTTTATCTTGATTGAGATTAATGGCGTGCTTTTTAGTTTTTTGCTTCTTCAAATTCTTCGATGTTTATTAATGATGTGTTTTCTACCCTCTTTTCTTCCTTGTTGAACCAGCATTTTTCTTCTTGATGGAACCTGTCTCCCTTCCCTTTGTTTTTTCATATTTTACACGGTGTCTTCTTTTTTATATCCTTTGTATTGTTTTCTGAATGAGTGATTTTTCTTTGTATGAAATGTTCCAATCTCCCTAATTCGTTGCACAATTCTTCTGTTGTTTCTATAGTTTCTCTGTCTATCTTATCAGCAATAAAGTTTGGTAATCCAGTAGCTATTAAATCAATCAGTGTGCCAGTGTCAATTGTTCTTCTAACCTCTAGTAATAGCTTTTCTTTTTTTATAGCGTAGTCGACTAAGTTTCCTGTCTGGTATCTGTATGATATAGCGTATCTTATGGGCGACCAACCTTTGTTAGCGTAAGTCTCACAGAAGATTTTTTTCCACTGATCCCAATCCGAGTATAAAGATAACTTCAGCAGCATGCAGCTATACCAGTCCAAGTATGGTTTATCTAGGAATAATTTTAATGCTTCAATTTTTTTTCTGTCTTGATTAACATCAAATCTTGCACACTCTTTTTCAAATTCACGCATCCACTGGTTAGCATTTGTTGTTTTGTTATTGAATTTTTCAATCATGAATTCCTTAGTTATTGAACTCAAGCTTTTTTCTTCTGATTTTTGAGTGTTTGCAATTAATTTTTCGAGTAGTGTAGCTATTGGATCATCTTTTATCGCTGTATTATCAGTACTTTCATTTATCTCTTCTAGATACACATCATTAAATTGTATATTTTCATCTTGATCAAAGTACACTTCCTTCATTTCTGGGCTCAGAGTGATCCATATATTTCTTGATTGGTGTCTTTTCTTTAGACTGTTTTTTATTTTTGTGAAATTTGTTGATTCAAGAATCAACGTATGCTTTCTTACATCTTGATCTTCTTTAGGCAGGCAGAAGGTTCTATCATCTTGTGTCCCAATTGAGGTTATGATTATCATATTCGATTTTCCGTCCGCGGCTGCCACATTCTTAAATTGGAATTGTAATTCATCCATTTTCCCATAAACGAGAATGTAGTTTTGTAATATGATTTAAGGTTGTCGGGTGTTGTTGTAGGTGGAATAAGCAAGTCGAGTTTCTCTGTAATAAACAAAGATTTTGTATTTTATCCGCTTAGCATTTACATCGTCTCTGTATCCTATTTATTAATCTATCTACTAACCTGTAATAATAGTACATTATACAACATGGGAATAAAGTGAAAGATTATTCCCGAGGGCGAGTTTACTGCCCGAACGAAATTCCCGAGGGTGAGTTTACTGCCTGAGCGAAGCGAGGGCAGTAATCACCCAAGGGAATTTTCGCAAGGGCAGTAAGCCCGAGGGAATGATGCACTTTATTCCCATGTTGCATACAATGTTTTATTCACTCGTCAACTGTAACCACTTTATCAATCTTTATAAATTTTGCGGGAATAATGTACATTATGTCCGCAAATCTGCGGGAATAATGTAGATTATTTCCCGCAAAATCCAGATTTGCCGGAAATAATGTACATTATTCCCGCAAATCTGTATTTGTGGGAATAATGTAACATTATTTCCCGCAAAAGTATAAGAGGGAATAATATGCTACTTTATGCCCGCTTTTCAGATCAATAAAGTGGCGATTACAGTTGAGAAGTGAATAAATGAATTAACCTAAAAGAGGAAGAGTAGAGAGGTGAAGAATAAACTTTGAATATAGTTTCTTTGTTTATTCACTCCTCAACTGTAATCGCCACTTTATTGACCTGAAAAGCGGGCGTAATGTAGCATATTATTCCCTTTCATACTTTTTTTCCTGCAAATTAATTTTTTTCCCATTTGCGGGAAATAATGTAGATTATTTCCCGCAAATTCAGATTTGCGGGAAATAATCCACATTATTCCCGCAAATCTGGATTTTGCCGTAAATCAGATCTGAATTTTGCGGGAAATAATGTACATTATTCCCGCAAATTTGCGGACATAATGTACATTATTCCCGCAAAATTTATAAAGATTGATAAAGTGGTTACAGTTGACGAGTGAATAAAACATTGTATGCAACATGGGAATAAAGTGCATCATTCCGTCGGGCTTACTGCCCTTGCGAAAATTCCCTTGGGTGATTACTGCCCTCGCTTCGCTCAGGCAGTAAACTCACCCTGGGGAATTTCGTTCGGGCAGTAAACTCGCCCTCGGGAATAATCTTTCACTTTATTCCCACGTTGTATAATGTACTATTATTCGTTCTCACGTGGTCTTCAGCGATTTTGGTCTATGACTATACCTCTTGACTCCCTGCCCTACCGACCTATATCCCTATGATCTGCTGCTTTACCGACCCGCGTGTAAGCGCGGGATTATTTGGTTGGTCTAAGAAAGTGAACTTTCTTACATATATGTATTGTAACGAGCAGTTTTCTACGGGGAAATACGCGATAGAACAACTAATCCCGCACAAAGCGTCCCAACGTCACGAACGATACCTAGAAAAAATCAAAAGGGTTGGGCGCCAGGCACGAAACCGTGCCGAGGTAACGGAAGCTAAAAAAAAAGAAAACGAGAGACGGTATTGGCCGGCTGGGCCAGGGAGAGGGGAACGTGGGGGCGACGAAATAAACACTATCAAGTACGGTATTTAGCAGTCAGAAACTTAGCGTAGATTTATTATACTTTCGGCAGCGAGACCGTACGGACGTACGGGATAGATGTACAAAAAAAATATAAAAGAAACCTCTATTGATCAAACAAAATCGCTAGATTAGTCGGTGCTGAATGTAAGCGGGCTTGATAGCCGCAACTCATGCATACAACCGCAACGGAACCTAATAAAACTATACAGTGGCTATAAGAAACCCAAAAGTCAAGATATTAAAGAAAAAGTGAAAATTATAAATGTAGTTTAACAAATCAAACGAAAATAGAAAAGAAAAAGAAAAGGTCTAGCTCCGGTGGAACGCGGCAGGCTTGAACCTGCGACGCGGCGATATACAGGACGGCAGGATAGACAGCTGGTCCGGAGCTAGGCGTCAGGCTCGCCGTAGAGAACGGCCGACGTTCGAGACGAGACGGCAGGAGGGGGAGGGAACACACAGACGACACACTAAGCCGTTGCTAGAGCAGCTGAGGCGATGCGCACACCGCTGCGCCGTCACTACTACTCTAGCCGGTCGACACACACACACACACTCAAGGCTCACTCGTAATTAGTCCGGCCGTATGCCAGCTTCGCGTTCACTAAGAGTGAGCCGATTATATCTCAGGATAACTTATAAAAAGAAACTATCGCAGTAGTAGAGAACGCTTAATAAATCTGAACAGGTAAAGAAAGATTCCGCAATTCAGATATTTGCAGGTAACCCCAAGGCAAAGAGGAACAGTGAAGAAGTACAGCTAGTTATATAGGAAAAGCGATCAGCAACAAAATATCGACGGAGAATTAATATAGAAATATAAATTAATATATAGTAGAGCGCGTAAATCGAGAGATCGGACGATTCTTTCGGACTTTTCTAACTGACAAGCATACCCAATGGATAAATTGGATTAAAATCATAGAAACCTGCATTAACGAAATATCCCATGATTCCACTGGATTCGCGCCTTGCGAAATCCAACTCAAACAAATTCCTACGCGGTTTTGGGAAGATTGGATTATTAAATCAGATAATGACATGAAATACGAAACTAAGCTGTGCTTAGTAGAAAATAATATTAAAAGACATGGTAAAAGAAGGGCCGATAGGTTCAATACCACGCACAAAATGAGTAAATTTAAGATAGGAGATAAGGTATTAGTTAAGGCTTGAAACGTTTCTAATACTGTTAATAAAAAGATGGCAAAGTTCTTAGCGTTATATGAGGGGCCGTATCGTATTAAAAGGCAAATAGGGAAAGGAACCTATATTTTGGAAACAATAGACACAGAGGTAGAACGGGGAAGATTCCATGTAAATATGTTCAAACTGTATGTAGACTCAATATAAGAAAAACTTGTACTATAGAAATAATTTTAAGGAAGCCTTAGAACATAGAAAATTCTGAGAAGGGATTATCCCCGTTCAAAGATTGCCAAAAAAGAGTGCAAATAATCATCCTATATAAGACAGGGTAAACATAAGAATTAGTCAGTTGAAGTCAAGATGTATATCCCTAGCTATGGCTATATTAGTGTCCAAGAAAAATATACGCAAACGGAAAACATTAACTTACCGTGCATTAAAAATTTGAACAATAATCGCGAAAAAATAATGAAGTGCAGGGGGAAGTTTATAAGCGGAAAAGGGTCATACCGAAACGGCAAGTGCACCCAGACACCTAAAGAAAAAGAAAAAAAGAAAGTTATTAAAATAAAACCAAAAATAGTCGAAGTGGATAAAAATCCAAAAATATTAATAACAAAAATAAAAGAAAAGCCAAAAATAGTCAGAGTGGATAAAAATCCTAGAATAAAAATTACTAAGATTAGTGAAAAACAAAGAATAGACATGGTTATGCCTAATCAAAAAATAAAAATTGCAATACCTGTAAATAGGGTTAATGTTAATTTTAAAGTCGGGGATAATATTCACAAGATACCCTGGAAACTAATAAAAATTGATCTGTACGAGAGGACGGAAGAGGAGAAAAAGGCGTATAAGAAGAAAATGGATCTGTTCAGATTATTCGGAACAGTAGACTTACCTTCTAATGACGATAAATCAAATCAAACGCCAGATCCGGTGATTAATCCAGACGATCCAATGACAGGGGATGACATCAGAGGAATGCTGCATATTCCTTCACCTGACCCGATGGAAGATGTATGTGGAGAAGCGAACGTATTTGGCTTACCGGATTTTGACTACCTGGACCAGTTATGTCCAGATTTCCTAAATAACATGCCAGCACTAGCACCACCGAAGGAAGTAGAACTACCGGAATACATCGCGCACTTTGACTTTAGTGATCCTCTCGGCCTAAAGAAAGAAAAAGACTAGAATCACGGACATATCAAACAATTATAATTACGGACATGTCAAACAATTATAATCACGGACAGATCATATAACTCGGACTTAACAAATTTAAAACATAGACTTGATAACGGTGCCTAATAATCTAGGAGACATTTTTTGTTCACTTACCTTTGATAACAAGTGCACCTTTATCAAACGTCAGTAAACAAAAAAGGGGGCAATGTAACGTGTTCGAACTATACCACCCGGTAGATCGACCGAACAAGCTACATACGACCGCGCAAATAGCCTCGCGCCGATCCGATCAGAAGACCCTGACGTGACGTCACGAGAACTACTATATAAGCTGGCACGCTGAGGAAGTGGCCAGCGATTCGTACTAAAGCAGTCAATCGACTCACACCTATCAAAACTCAATTCAACCAGCGATTCGTACTGAAGCAGTCAATCGACTCACGTCTATTAAAGATAAACTCTGTGACATGACAAGTCACAAATCTCCCCAAGCTACGCGGGGAAACCGAAGTATTCAAAAAGTAGCCGAAATAAACCGAAGATAGCCGAGGACGATCGGACACCAGGTCCGATCGTCACTCGAGTACATACCGTCATAGCGACACGTGCTTACTTAAGTAATTAGTTATCTGTGCCACCAATCTCCGTAATTTGAGGTCAGTACCTTTATATAAAACCCCGCTAGTTTGATTAGCAATCCTCACGTTCTCAAACACCGCCACACACACACACACCCACCCCATTTGTACTAGTTTTAAGCAATTGTTGAATAAATCCACAATATAATTTCTACACCCGTCTCTACTCGACCACGTTACTCTCCCTCACACCCCGTCCTATTTTACCATTTAGTTATAACTGGCTATCAAGCCCGTTACAAATTGGCGCCCAACGTAAAAATCCGCACTTCCCCACACACTAATAGGACGTTAAACAAATTAAAACAGTAAAAGATATCACGTAGAATAGATAAATTCAAAGATAAACGGTTATACACACATACACACATACATAGAAATGGCGGAAAGACGACAGAGCGAACCTCTGTTACCATGCGGCACACAACCGCAAGGTCCTGTACGTGCGCACTTTATAAACAACACGGTAGACATAAAAGGACAAAATAGACAACGCACACTTAGATACGCGCAAATAGAGCACTCGCAACCACGCTTACAAGTACACGAACCATTTAGAGACGATAGCCAAGTAATTATAAGTAATGGACAGAACGAAGACAACATGAACGCAATCAGAGATATGAGACAGATACAAGTAGAACATGCACAAAATGAGCAGTTACATGCAAACAGAACAACGCAGCACACGCTGCACAGTACACACGTACATGACGCGACACCCATACAATTCGAACTAGACAAGAACATATACAACATATCGCCAAACCCCACACACGCGAACATAAGTAGAAACGAAACAGGCGCAGACACATTTATGGGCACAAACATGCGAAACATACAAACAATGCGCAACCTGATAGACTTAGACCCACCACAGACATACCCGACACACTACGACACAGAGACGGTACTACCACAAAGCACGCAACGCTTCAACAACAGTCAAACACCAAGACAGATAATACCAATCAAAGTGATACAATCATGGAACATAAAATACACCGGAGAACCTTGCGAAGATTTATACGAATTTTTACAAAATTTAAGAGACTTACAAATAGGATATGACATACAAGACAAACAACTAATGGACAATCTCATACCAATACTTGACGGAAAAGCAAAACAATGGTATAGAATACACAGAGGAAGCTGGAACACACTACAAGAGTTCGCAGAACATATTAGACACACATTCACAGACACACGGCGGAGAGATAGAATTAAAGAAGAAATAAGAAATAGCGTACAGAAAGACAACGAGCTGATTTCGGAATTGGTGATTAGGATTAGAACACTATTTACGCAATTAGACCCGCCGTACACACTGACACAAGAAATAGAAATGACATATAGAAAACTGAAGTTAGAATACAAACAATACATAGGAAGATACGAAATAAGAACATTTGAACAGTTAGAAAACGCAGGTAAACAATGGGAAACAGATAGGTCGTGGGAAGAAACGAGACAGAGCATGATCAAGAAACAGAATACACCGCGAATAGAGTACACACATACACACACAGCGCCACAGATTCAAACACAGCAACGTAGAGTCTTATTACCGACGCCGAACATAAAGCCGACATACACATACACAACACAGACGAGACCGCAGATACAACCACCAACACGCCCAGCGATTACATACCCAGCACCGCTATACACACGACAGACAAACACACAGACAGACACAACAGAGAGACGCTGCTACAACTGCAACGCAACAGGCCACATGAGATGGCAATGCACAAGACCGCAGCAGTCGGGAAACGAGTAAGGGAACAACCAACACGGGTGGAGGCAGTTCCCCAAACACAAAACACATACACACCCGAACATGCGACATACGCCATCACACACAATCCACGAGATCCGAGATTCCACATAAAAATAGACATGGACGGACTAGAATTTAATGCATTAGTAGACACGGGAGCGACACACTCATACTTAGGACAAAAGATCGGAGAAATACTAAAAGAAAGACACACAGACATACAAGATACACCTAACACTACCGTGTTAGTAGCGAACGGCACAAGCGCAGGAATAATAGGAATAACAACAAGACGGATTGGAATAGGACACACAAGCAGATGGATAGAATTAGGAATAATCCCAACACTTGCATGGACATGCATCCTCGGGATAGATGCAATGAGACACTTCGGGATGAGATTAGACTTCGTAGACAATACATGGTCGATGGAAGAGAAGCCAGCATTAACATACAGAATGGAGCGATGGCCTAAGACAACTCCAGTCCCAATTCAATTCCCGATCAAACAAAAAGATGACGTAGAACAAGAAAGCGAAAAACGCGAAGAAGGCAAAACAGAAATAGAAACAGAAAAACCTAAATAAACCAGGGAACAGGAAACACAGACACGCACGAAACAAGCAAAAGCAGCAGCATCACAAGAAAAATTAGAAAAATTAGCGTTAGAACAGGCGCGAAATACAGATACACAGGAACAAACACACACCATCACACCTGCACCAAAAAGAAAAGTCCTATCACCTACTCCAAATTTCCCACCGAATCCAAACCTATATAAAAATACACAGGAGCAAAACAGAGATAGAATAGAAAACACACACACAGACGCACCCACAAAACGAAAGGTCCTACTACCGACTCCGAACTTTCCACCGAATCCAAACCGATATCCGAACTATCAAACACCGCGAATCTGCAGCGGGATACAACAACTCACTGACACACAACACACAGAACTACAGATACTACTAAGAAATAAAATCACATCACTACCAGGCCAACTAGGCCCAACACACTTAACAGCACACAAAATAGACACACAAGGTCACGCCCCAATAAAACAAAGATACTACATGGTATTACCCAAAATAAAAGACGCGATCTACGCGGAAGTAGAACAAATGCTAGCAGAGGATGTGATAGAACCATCAGAAAGCGAATGGTCAAGCCCTATTGTTATGATTAAAAAACCGAATAACACGTACAGATTTTGTCTCGATTTTAGAAAAGTAAATTCAGTATCACGCAAAGACGCATATCCACTACCATACATGACAGCAATAGTAGACAAATTACGCGCCGCACATTACATATCAAAACTCGATCTCAGTCAAGCATACTTCCAAATACCACTACACACAGACAGCAGATACATGACAGCATTTACAGTACCGGGAAAAGGATTATACCAATTTAAAAGGATGCCATATGGTCTCACGGGAGCATCAGCGACCTTCCAAAGATTACTAGATAAAATAATTGGACCGAAATCAGAACCGTACGGATTTGCATACTTAGACGACATGATAATAGTTACACAGACATTCGAGGAACACATACACTGGTTAGGAAAAATACTAGATAAAATCTCACACGCAGGACTCACGATTAATCCAGATAAATGTGAATTTGGTTGCTCACAAGTTAAATACCTAGGTTACATAGTAGACAAACACGGATTACACGTAGACTCAGACAAAGTACAACCACTGACAGACTACCCAGAACCAAAAACGATTAAACAATTAAGAAGATTAATAGGAATGGCCTCTTGGTACAGAAGATTCATCCCAAATTTCGCACACATAACAGAACCACTCACACGACTATTAAGAAAGGATCAGAAATGGACCTAGGGTGAAGAACAACAACACGCGACGAATACAATCAAACAGTTACTCACAACACCACCCACACTAACAAGTCCTGATCACACACTACCATTCCAAGTACAAACAGACGCAAGCGGCACAGGGATAGGCGCAGTACTCACACAAACAAAACAAGATACAAAACAAGTAATTGCATACGCCAGCCGTGCATTGAGCGATGCAGAAAGGAGATACACAACGACGAAAAGAGAGTGCCTAGCAGTAATCTGGTCAATACAGAAATTTAGACCGTACCTAGAGGGATACCATTTTACAGTCATCACAGATCATAGTGCACTAAAATGGCTGCATAATCTAAAAAACCCAACAGGCAGACTAGCGAGATGGGCACTCGAACTACTCGAATACGACTTCGAAATAATACACAGAGAAGGCTCAGCACACCATGTACCTGACGCACTATCACGATTACACGAAGACGAAGAACAACCACACGTAGGCGCGATAGGAAACACAACAGATAAATGGTACATATACAAAAAGACACAAGTACAGACACGACCAGAGAAAAACGACTCATGGAGAATACGCGACACACACCTATACTTCCATAGACCCGATCCTCTACACTCAAACCTATTACCCGACACAAACCCATGGAACTTAGTAATTCCCAAAGAGAAAATCACACAAGTATTACATGAAAATCACGATACAACACAATCAGGGCATCTAGGAATCGAAAAAACATACCAAAGAATACCGAAAGAGTATTACTGGCCCGGAATGTACAGAGACACCGTAAGGAAGGAAATGTGAGATTTGCCAGAAAACAAAAGTAGAACAAAGACAGCTAGCAGGTCTCATGGGACACAGAATAATAGAAGAGCCATGGACAGTAGTAGCATCAGACATTATGGGTCCACTACCTATATCTAAAACACGACACCGATACATAATAGTTTTCCAAGATTTATACACAAAGTGGAGCGAAATAATACCACTCAAAAAAGCAACAGCGCAGACAGTCGAACACGTACTTCACACACACGTCATATCACGATGGGGAACACCACGCGTAATTCTGACAGACAACGGCACACCATACATAAACAAACTAATACGCGAATTAACACAAAAATTCGGCATTAGACACACGACAATACCACCATACCACGCACAATCAAACCCGGTAGAACGAGTAAACAGAACCATAAAAACGATGATACAAGCATACGTCAAAAAAGATCACAGGGAATGGGACATACACTTGCAAGACTTACAGTTCGCATTAAACACAAGTACACACACATCGACGAAACACACACCGGCATTCCTGAACCTGGGGAGAGAACTGAAGCCGACACAATGCCTACAAGATCAATTAGAGAACGAAGGAGACATTGAGATGCAGGACACAGACAAATGGACAGATCACTTACGCAGACTACAGATTATCAGGGAGGAAGTACAAAGACACCTAACGGAAGCAAACGAAAGACTGGCACACTATTACAATCTAAGACATAGAAACACCGAGTTCAAGGTAGGAGATAGGGTTCTTAATAAGACCCACATACTTTCATCAAAGGTAGACCACATAGCAGCTAAATTAGCACATAAATATTCTGGACCATACATAATAACAAATAAAATCTCACCGACTATTTACGAATTAACAACAGAAATCGGAAAAAACATAGGAAAATGGCACATTGACCATTGAAACTATACATTTAAAAAGACATGTAACTAATTCTACATTCGATATATTACAGATTTAAGGACAATGGACAGACAAACGAAGACAAACTTATCGCCGGCGCTTCGCGCCAGACTCGGAGCGATACCGAAAATACGAACACCAGGACAACAGACGTACACACACCGATACGCAACACAAGAGATGATACAAGCAGACAGACCAGCACAACATCAATACAACATACACCCACCGACAGAATCACGACGCACACTACTACCGATACCCAGACAATACATACGAGACGCAACACCGACGCAGAAAATACCCCTACTACAGACACCGGGACAACTACCACACGAACACAGGTACCCAAACCCACCCTCCACACGACTTACTAAACAAAATCCAACACCCAGCACATCTAGACAACAGACTCCTTACGAACGAACCGCAAACACCAGAACAGACTTACGAGACGAGATAATGAAACTGATAGACAGAATAGACGCAGGTTTCACATTGATGGAAGCGACAGACAGATACATAAAATACAAAAACAGACACGAGACGAAACAGAACGCTACACCCACACAAACTCCACTCATCACACTAGACGATTTGCCACCCTACATCTCACCATCACCACCAAAACACGACATACCAACGTTCACATTACCGATACACAGCACGACGAGAAGATACCTGAGACGCACCCGCACACGATCACATCCTCCATTTCCTAAACAGTACCACATAACGCCAAAAGAACACACAGAAAACACGACACACGAACGAACCACACAGGACACAGACCAAAAAACAGAATCCGACGAATACGAAACAGCCGACGAAATGGAGACAGACACAGACACATTGATAATTGAAGTAGACGACACAGACACTACATTTGACACCACACAATAAGAAGAAGAAAAGGAACGAAACAGAGAGAGAGACGACACGGACACAACAGCAATATAGACAAGGAAAAGGGGGATACAGAAATGCAACAGGACATCATAACGATACGACGATGAAATGACACGACAAGGAGACGACACGACACGACACCAGGAAAAGACGACGAGACGACACGACACCAGGAAAAGACAACGAAAACGACACACATTGGTAAATAAGGTAGAAACAACAGTACAAAATAGAAAACAGATTAACAACAGAATAAAGTACAAAGTAAAGTTAAGAAGCCAATTAAAGTATTAGCATAGGATAAAATCTAGAGACAAAAGAGATAAAAAGATATAGAGAATAAGCTAGTTATAAGAAACCTATGAAGTATGAGATAATAGGATATAAGTACACACAATACACCACACACATAAAACGGTTCACCCTATAGGCTTCACCCCGCGTGGGGAGGGGGGAGTTGTGACATAACAAGTCACAAATCTCCCCAAGCTACGCGGGGAAACCGAAGTATTCAAAAAGTAGCCGAAATAAACCGAAGATAGCCGAGGACGATCGGACACGAGGTCCGATCGTCACTCGAGTACATACCGTCATAGCGACACGTGCTTACTTAAGTAATTAGTTATCTGTGCCACCAATCTTCGTAATTTGAGGTCAGTACCTTTATATAAAACCCCGCTAGTTTGATTAGCAATCCTCACGTTCTCAAACACCGCCACACACACACACACCCACCCCATTTGTACTAGTTTTAAGCAATTGTTGATTAAATCCACAATATAATTTCTACACCCGTCTCGACTCGACCACGTTACTCTCCCTCACACCCCGTCCTATTTTACCATTTAGTTATAACTGGCTATCAAGCCCGTTACAACTCTCATAACCTCAAATATAGGAAGTTACTCAAAGCGAGATCTTACCTCACATAGAATCAAAACGCGAGAAATTAAATTGGCTGAAGCAGCAATTTAGATTAAACTCAAGACAGAAGAAAAATATAATTAGAATGAGGTCGAATAAAACGATATGGTTGACGTTTCGATCCTTATGGGGATCCTCCTCAGAATTATTTATTAGAGGACTGTAAAAGTTTACAAAAAAAAAAAACCGTTAGCACTGCCTTGATGAATCGAGACATTACATTCAGCAACAGTTATGGTTGACAACCTAGACTACCTAAGTAACAACATACCTTAATAAGGCAACACGAGCACAAACCGAGAGAAAAACACACACAATTTGTGTGTCACAACCACAAGTTGGCCACCCTCCACTCCCATTTCTCCATCTTAATAAGGTAACAGCTAAAACTCAAAAATGTGGCGTAAAAGTTGACACATGAGCCAGAAGAGATAACCCGAACGGAGGTAAAGCGGGAACATAGAGCATACAAATTAGATGGTAGCGTAGTTCAATATGCAATGAGTGTCGTTATTGTTTACATGTAATCCAAACAGATAGATCCGCGAACGTACAAGTTAGACAGGTGACCGGGAATCAATGTTTCGGGATGGCAGCACAATATATCGTGCTGAGGTGTTCTACATCTTGTCTGCGATTAACGGAGTTCTTATGTCCAACGATATTGCACATTTCTAGCAATAATCTCTTGTAATACCTAGGCTCTTCATCTAGGATGCTAGTTTGGTCGTAGTTAAACCTGTGGTTGTGTTCGGTCATGTGTTGGGTGAGAGCTGTATGCTTTTCTACAGGGTCCTTGACATTGGTACGGTGCTCTTTAATCCTAGTGCGTAATTGTCTATACGTCTGGCCTATGTATACAGCGTTACAGTCAGAACAGGGGATTTTATAGATTACGTTCGAACGATTATCATGCGGTAAGCGATCTTTGCCCGAATCAAAGACACAGCTCAATTCTCGTGCGTTGCTCCCGACAAACTTAATATTGTATTTAGGGAAGATTCTGTTTAAAGACTCAAACAGGCCTGAAACATAGGGGGTGGAAACAAATTTCTTGGGGTCCACGTTCGTGACAGCGCCAGTGATGTTGTTAGCCCCCGAAGAAGAGATAATTGAACGGTTTCTACGTAGGATATGCATTTTGAGAAAGTTAGGCGGATAGTCGTTCGAACGTAGTACATTGAATATCAAGTCCAGATTTTTCTGATGGAACTCCCCCTTAGATAGTCTAATGGCGCGGTCCACCAAATTAAGAACAGTGCCGACCTTATATGACATAGGATGGTGCGAGGCGAAATTCAGGTAGCGCTGCGACCAAGAAGGTTTGTGGAACCAATCAGTCTTTATGCGAGAGGCAACATTAATTACATTGACATCAAGGAAGCTGAGAGACCCATTGGATTCCAATTCACAGGTGAACTGGAGTCGCGGATGGAAGCTGTTGAAAACGTGTAGCACGTGTATGATGGAGTCTCTGGGAGCAGCGGTCAAAATATCATCTACATAGCGGTAAAAAAACGGCAATTCAAAATCTAGTTGCGCAATACAAGCAAGTTCTAGGTCATCCATCACCAAATCAGATAAAATCGGCGATAGGGGGGAGCCCATGGGGAGCCCAAACTGTTGTGCATACGTGGTATCATTGAACTTAAAGATGGAGGCCCTGAAGCAGATGTTCAGTGCTTTAATAAGATCCGACTGAGAGACGGGGATGTTGTTCCGTAGAAGTGGCCAACGTTTCTTGATGGATTCCAACACCAATTTCTGAGGAACATTCGTGAACAACGCGACCACATCCAAAGAAATCAAAATATAATCAGGTGGCAGAATTATATCGGCTATTTTCTTAACTAGACAAAAACTATCTTTGATCCTAGAAGCCGGTGGTGTCACGGCAGAGCTAATCCAGCCACTCAAAATCTTAGCAAAATAGTACGTAGGACTATTGATAAACGACACGATAACTCGCATGGGTACTCCATCTTTATGAATCTTAGGCAGACCATATGCTCTCGGGGGAACACAATCCCGTTTGGAGATGGAGAACCTCATTGATTTAGAGATATGTCGTTTGCGTAGCCAACCTGCAGTTAGCTCACTGATCTCGTCTTGGAGAGTTCTAGTCAGATCAAACCTAGTTACCCGGTATGTGTTGGTGTCAGAAAGTTGGTCATTCATCTTTTGGATGTACATAGGTTTGGGTATAACGACGGTGGTGTTACCTTTATCGGCCCTGGTGAACATGAGATCTGGATGGTTTTTACGAAAGGCTATAGTCTCACGGATTAAAGAGTTGAAGCGGTTGGAGATGTGTCTCGGCGGATTAGACTTGAACTTTTTGATGGCGTTGGTAAATTCAAGTCTGGCCTCATTCCTACTTTCAGACGGGATAGTGGAAATTTCGGATTCAAATTGTGCAATAAGCTTATTAAGAGGAATCGCGTCATTGTCAATAGGTAGCCCGAATTTGGGACCCAACTGGATGACTTCAGCCACATTATCAGGTATGGGTGTATCGCTAAGATTAACCAGCCAATTCTCATGTATGTTGCTATGCGTTTGATTTCTACTACCCCGTTGTTCTATTAACCGTGAAAGTTTCTTGATATTAGTAGCTTTGTATTTATCGAACAGGCAATTTAGTTTGATACTCTGCGTGCGGAAGAATTTGTCGTGAAGATGGTTAGGTATACATAGGCCAGACGTATAGACAATTACGCACTAGGATTAAAGAGCACCGTACCAATGTCAAGGACCCTGTAGAAAAGCATACAGCTCTTACCCAACACATGACCGAACACAACCACAGGTTTAACTACGACCAAACTAGCATCCTAGATGAAGAGCCTAGGTATTACAAGAGATTATTGCTAGAAATGTGCAATATCGTTGGACATAAGAACTCCGTTAATCTCAGACAAGATGTAGAACACCTCAGCACGATATATTGTGCTGCCATCCCGAAACATTGATTCCCGGTCACCTGTCTAACTTGTACGTTCGCGGATCTATCTGTTTGGATTACATGTAAACAATAACGACACTCATTGCATATTGAACTACGCTACCATCTAATTTGTATGCTCTATGTTCCCGCTTTACCTCCGTTCGGGTTATCTCTTCTGGCTCATGCGCCACTTTTACGCCACATTTTCGAGTTTTAGCTGTTACCTTATTAAGATGGAGAAATGGGAGTGGAGGGTGGCCAACTTGTGGTTGTGACACACAAATTGTGTGTGTTTTTCTCTCGGTTTGTGCTCGTGTTGCCTTATTAAGGTATGTTGTTACTTAGGTAGTCTAGGTTGTCAACCATAACTGTTGCTGAATGTAATGTCTCGATTCATCAAGGCAGTGCTAACGGTTTTTTTTTGTAAACTTCTACAGTTTTCTAATAAATAATTCTGAGGAGGATCCCCATAAGGATCGAAACGTCAACCATATCGTTTTATTCGACCTAATTCCAAGAAATTTTCTACATCACACTAGAAGGTCAAGAACTTTTTCTCAAAATATAATTAGCTAAAACAGTAATTATAGAATCAAAAAAGGAAACGAAAGTAAATCAGCTAAAATATCAATTTAAATTAAACTCAAAACAAAAATAGATTCGCTAAAGCAGCAATTTAAAACAAACGAACAAAGAAAGAAAAACAGAACAGAAACAGAAACAAAGCCAATTAGAATAGAGATTATTATTTGATTATATTGAGACACATTTTTAGTTTATTTCATTTTTGTAAATACTAGATTAAGTAAAATTCGATAGTGAAAATTGAATCAATAAAATAATCAATCGCTTAAATTAGAATAATCGAACAAGATCAAATTGTCTTTCATTTCGTGTGTTAATTCATTTCTTTAATTAACATAAATTCCTTTCAGCTAAAATCACTTGGAAATAAAATCGTGTTTAGCTAGCTTAAAAGAGGGCAGCTTCGGTAGTCTAACACTCAGGCAGCGACGGTACAGCTTTAATTGGTACCCGAGTCTGAGAGTGTAAGATTATCCAAGTCTGTATTAGGGAGGCAGCTTCGGTGCGTAACACTCAGGAAGCAACGGTATAGCTTTAATCGGTACCCGAGTCTGAGAGTGTGCAATCCCAAGTCTGTATTAGGGTAACAATAGGTTTTTCACATTTTTCCTTGGAGGGGCTCCAAATCATACCCGTGACAAAGAATTCACGCGAGCTACCGTAATTTCGCGGCCTTCTGCCGTGAGACATACGCCGAGAAAGTTACAGTACCGAATACTAGAATTGTGGTAATTTCTACTGCAAAAAAGTGTTGTCCCCATACCAGCTGCGCAACATAGTAAATTCAGCAACAATTTTTTTCCCGTGTGAGTCTAATATATATTTGGCTGCCTGTTTTTTGTAAACATTGTATGCGACTTTTTCAGGATTTTTTGCGACTTTTTTTTTAATATATTCGACTTTTGTGACTTTTTTCACGGCTTCTAGTCATTCCGAGGCCTGTTCCAGTCCAAGAAAGGTAATCGTTCAATTTCGATTATTTTTTTTTTTTTTGTATGTGAGGGGGGCGCCAAATCCAAATTCAGCCCCGGGCGCAAGTTTTTCTTCGCACGGCGCTGAATCAATGACGTATTACAATGCACGGGGCTCTACACTATAGATACTGTGCAAGACCGTGTCATACTACGGCCTTCACCGATGACAAAGTTTTATCCACAGACAAATCCCACACAGCAGAGAATGTTACAGTATATTACAGAAACCTTACAATTGTTATTTGAACGTAACATCACATTTAAAACGTTTCTATAATGTTGTATTCTGTAATATTTTATTTGGAATGGTTTTACCAGGTGTTGGAAAGCTTTCATACGTAACATCAAATACGGAATATTTTGCAAGGTCATAAAAATGTTTCGATTTTCATCATTTGAAAACATCACAATGAAACATTTTTTCAATGTATATTTTCAAATATTTCAATCCTAACATTGTTTTAGTATGATAAAAATATTTCTATTTTGATGTTTTAAAAATGTAAATCATACAACATTTTTGTAATATTCATTCCAGAATGTTTCATTCGGAATATTTTCGCAGAATTCACATTCTCTCACTTTCTTCTTCAAATTGATTTATGCGTAAGTGTCCAAAACTTGAGGTGACCATGTGGGTACCCGCCGTCCGAGGCTATCCACCTTTTCCCTATTTTGAGAGATATAAGGACTTGAAATTTTTCTAATATAAAATTCCCATAAAATGTCAAGTTTAATGCCTTGGAGCCAGTCAAACTACCATAGGTACTTTAAAGGAACAATGATTACTCTTCAAAATTTGTTTCTGGCTAGAACAGTACATTGAAATGCAGCTGAGTTGTGCGCAGTTGAAGAAAAAGTCGTAATATTTACATACTTTCAGCATGGGAAAACTTGAAAAATAGAGCGTGAGTACTTATAAAGGAAAACACGAAAACAATTATTAGATAGTTTGGCGTCATAGATAGAGCGTGCGACTAGTAATACAGCGAGGCGAGCGAACTTGAGTTCAAATCCCGGTTAGATCGTACGAATCGGATGGAATTTTTCCTAACGAAAAGATGGAGCTTGTTGATCTACATGGATAGTATATAATCAGAAATCATATATTCACATGTACGTAAGATTTTTTTTTCACATTGTAACGGGCTTGATAGCCAGTTATAACTGAATGGTAAAATAGGACGGGGTGTGAGGGAGAGTAACGTGGTCGAGTAGAGACGGGTGTAGAAATTATATTGTGGATTTATTCAACAATTGCTTAAAACTAGTACAAATGGGGTGGGTGTGTGTGTGTGTGGCGGTGTTTGAGAACGTGAGGATTGCTAATCAAACTAGCGGGGTTTTATATAAAGGTACTGACCTCAAATTACGGAGATTGGTGGCACAGATAACTAATTACTTAAGTAAGCACGTGTCGCTATGACGGTATGTACTCGAGTGACGATCGGACCTCGTGTCCGATCGTCCTCGGCTATCTTCGGTTTATTTCGGCTACTTTTTGAATACTTCGGTTTCCCCGCGTAGCTTGGGGAGATTTGTGACTTGTTATGTCACAACTTCCCCCTCCCCACGCGGGGTGGAGCCTATAGGGTGAACCGTTTTATGTGTGTGGTGTATTATGTGTACTTATATCCTATTATCTCATACTTCATATGTTTACTATACCTAACTTATTATCTATGTCTTTTATCCTATCCTAATATTTTAATTGGCTTTATATCTTTACTTTGTACTTTTTTATCTACTTGCTAATTTATGTTACTTCTCTGTTTACTCTATTGTTTTGTTACTTTGTTATCTTTGACTAAATTCTGTTTCTGACTTGTTTTCTATTTTGTACTGTTGTGTATACCTTATTTACTAATGTGTGTCGTTTTCGTTGTCTTTTCCTGGTGTCGTGTCGTCTCGTCGTCTTTTTCCGGTGTCGTGTCGTCTCCTTGTCGTGTCATTTCATCGTCGTATCGTTATGGTGTCCTGTTGCATTTATGTTTCTCCCTTTTTCTTGTCTATCCTACTGTTGTGTCCGTGTCGTCTCTCTCCCTGCTTCGTTCCTCCTCTTCTTTATAGTGTGATGTCAAATGTGGTGTCTGTGTCGTCTATTTCAATGATTAATGTGTCTGCCTCCATCTCGTCGGCTGTTTCGTATTCGTCAGATTCTGTTTTTTGGTCTGTGTCCTGTGTGGTTTGTTCTTGTGTTGTGTTTTCTGTATGGTGTTTTGGTGTTATATGGTATTGTGTTGGAAATGGTGGGTGTGATCGTGTGCGTTTACGTCTCTGGTGTCTTATCGTTGCGTTATATAGTGGTAGTGTGATCGTCGGTACGTCGTATGTTGGTGGTGATGGTGGTGTGTAGGGTGGTAGATCTTCCAGCGTAATGAGTGGCGGTTGTGTGGGTGTAGCGTTCTGTTTCTTTTCGTGTCTATTTTTGTATTTTATGTATCTGTCTGTCGCTTCCATTAGTGTGAATCCGGCGTCTATTCTGTCTATTAGTTCTGTAATTCCGTCTCGTGTGACTGTTTTTTGATTTATTGTCCGTTCGTAAGGAGTCTGTTGTCTGGATGTGCTGGTAATCGGGTTATTTTTTGTAAGTCGTGTGTAGGGTGGATTCGGGTATCTGTGTTCGTGTGGTGGTTGTCCCGGTGTTTGTAGTAGTGGTATTTTCTGTGTTTGTGTTGCGTCTCGTATGTACTGTCTCGGTATCGGTATCGGTAGAAGTGTGCGTCGTGATTCTGTCGGTGGATGTATGTTGTATTGATGTTGCAGTGGTCTGTCTGTCTGTATCGTCTCTTGCGTTGAGTATCGGTGTGCGTACGTCTGTTGTCTCGTTGTTCGTGCTTTAGGAATCGCTTCCAGTCTGGCGCGAAGCGTCGGCGATAAGTTCGTCTTTGTTTGTCTGTCCATGGTCCTTGATTCTGTAATATATCGAATGTAGAATTAGTTACATGTGTTTTCAAGTGTATAGTTTCAAATGGTCAATGTGCCATTTTCCTATGTTTTTTCCGCTTTCTGTTGTTAATTCGTAAATAGTCGGTGAGATTTTATTTGTTATTATGTATGGTCCAGAATATTTATGTGCTAATTTAGCTGCTATGTTGTCTACCTTTGATGAAAGTATGTGGGTCTTTTTAAGAACCCTATCTCCTACCTTGAACTCGGTGTTTCTATGTCTTAGATTGTAATAGTGTGCCTGTCTTTCGTTTGCTTCCGTTAGGTGTCTTTGTACTTCCTTCCTGATAATCTGTAGTCTGCGTAAGTGATCTGTCCATTTGTCTGTGTCCTGCATCTCAATGTCTCCCTCGTTCTCTAATTGATCTCGTAGGCATTGTGTCGGCTTCAGTTCTCTCCCCAGGTTCAGGAATGCCGGTGTGTGTTTCGTCGATGTGTGTGTACTTGTGTTTAATGCGAACTGTAAGTCTTGTAAGTGTATGTCCCATTCCCTGTGATCTTTTTCGACGTATGCTTGTATCATCGTTTTTATGGTTCTGTTTACTCGTTCTACCGGGTTTGCTTGTGCGTGGTATGGTGGTATTGTCGTGTGTCTAATGCCGAATTTTTGTGTTAATTCGCGTATTAGTTTGTTTATGTATGGTGTGCCGTTGTCTGTCAGAATTACGCGTGGTGTTCCCCATCGTGATATGACGTGTGTGTGAAGTGCGTGTTCGACTGTCTGCGCTGTTGCTTTTGTGAGTGGTATTATTTCGCTCCACTTTGTGTATAAATCTTGGAAAACTATTATGTATTGGTGTCGTGTTTCAGATATAGGTAGTGGACCCATAATGTCTGATGCTACTACTGTCCATGGCTCTTCTATTATTCTGTGTCCCATGAGACCTGCTGGCTGTCTTTGTTCTACTTTTGTTTTCTGGCAAATCTCACATTTCCTTACGTAGTTTACGGTGTCTCTGTACATTCCGGGCCAGTTATACTCTTTAGCTATTCTTTGGTATGTTTTTTCTATTCCTAGATGCCCTGATTGTGTTGTGTCGTGATTTTCGTGTAGTACTTGTGTGATTTTCTCTTTGGGGATTACCAATTTCCATGGGTTTGTGTCGGGTAATAGGTTTGAGTGTAGAGGATCGGGTCTATGGAAGTATAGGTGTGTGTCGCGTATTCTCCATGAGTCGTTTTTCTCTGGTCGTGACTGTACTTGTGTCTTTTTGTATATGTACCATTTATCTGTTGTGTTTTCTATCGCGCCTACGTGTGCTTGTTCTTCGTCTTCGTGTAATCGTGATAGTGCGTCAGGTACGTGGTGTGCTGAGCCTTTTCTGCGTATTATTTCGAAGTCGTATTCGAGTAGTTTGAGTGCCCATCTCGCTAGTCTGCCTGTTGTGTCTTTTAGATTATGCAGCCCTTTTAGTGCACTATGATCCGTGATGACTGTAAAATGGTATCCCTCTAGGTACGGTCTAAATTTCTGTATTGACCAGATTACTGCTAGGCACTCTCTTTCCGTCGTTGTATATTTCCTTTCTGCGTCGCTCAATGCACGGCTGGCGTATGCAATTACTTGTTCTGTATCTTGTTTTGTTTGTGTGAGTACTGCGCCTATACCTGTGCCGCTTGCGTCTGTTTGTACTTGGAATGGTAGTGTGTGATCCGGACATGTTAGTGTAGGTGGTGTTGTGAGAATTCGTTTGATTGTATTCGTCGCGTGTTGTTGTTCTTCTCCTCAAGTCCATTTCTGATCCTTTTTCAATAGTCGTAGGAGTGGTTCTGTTATATGTGCGAAGTTTGGGATGAATCTTCTGTACCAAGAGGCCATTCCTATTAATCTTCTCAATTGTTTAATCGTTTTTGGTTCTGGGTAGTCTGTCAGTGGTTGTACTTTGTCTGAGTCTACGTGTCATCCGTGTTTGTCTACTATGTAACCTAGATATTTAACTTGTGAGCAACCGAATTCACATTTATCTGGGTTAATCGTTAGTTCTGCGTGTGATATTTTATTTAGTATTTTTCCTAACCAGTGTATGTGTTCCTCAAATGTCTGTGTAACTATTATCATGTCGTCTAGGTATGCAAATGCGTACGGTTCTGATTTTGGTACAATTATTTTATCCAGTAATCTTTGGAAGGTCGCTGGTGCTCCCGTGAGACCATATGGCATCCTTTTAAATCGGTATAATCCTTTTCCCGTTACTGTAAATGCTGTTATGTGTCTGCTGTCTGTGTGTAGTGGTATTTGGAAGTATGCTTGACTGAGATCGAGTTTTCATATGTATTGTGCGGCGCGTAATTTGTCTAGTATTGCTGTCATGTATGGTAGTGGGTATGCGTCTTTGCGTGATACTGAATTTACTTTTCTGAAATCGAGACAAAATCTGTACGTGTTATTCGGTTTTTTAATCATAACAATAGGGCTTGACCATTCGCTGTCTGATGGTTCTATTACATCCTCTGCTAGCATTTTGTCTACTTCCGAGTAGATCGCGTCTTTTATTTTGGGTGATACCATGTAGTATCTTTGTTTTATTGGGGCGTGACCTTGTGTCTCTATTTTGTGTGATGTTAAGTGTGTTAAGCCTAGTTGGCCTGGTAATGATGTGATTTTATTTCTTAGTAGTATCTGTAGTTCTGTGTGTTGTGTGTCTGTGAGTTGTTGTATCCCGCTGCAGATTCGCGGTGTTTGATAGTTCGGATATAGGTTTGGATTTGGTGGAAAGTTCGGAGTCGGTAGTAGGGCTTTTTGCTTTGTGGGTGCGTCTGTGTGTGTGTTTTCTATTCTATCTCTGTTTTGCTCTTGTGTATTTTGATATAGGTTTGGATTCGGTGGGAAATTTGGGGTAGGTAATAGGGCTTTTCTTTTTGGTGCCGGTGTGGTTGTGTGTGTTTGTTCCTGTGTGTCTATGATTTGCGACTGTTCTAACACTTTCTTTTCTAATTTCTCTTGTAATGCTGCTGCTTTTGCTTGTTTTGTGTGTGTTTGTGTTTCTTGTTCCCTAGTGTCTTTAGGTTTCTCTGTTTCTATTTCCGGTTTTCCTACCTCGTGTTTTTCTTTTTCTTGTTCTGCGTTATCTTTTTGTTTGATTGGGTATTGTAGTGGGACTGGGGTTGTTTGTGGCCACCGTTCCATTACGTATGTTACTGTTGGCTTTTTTTTCATGGACCATGTGTTTTCTACGAAATCTAATTTCATCCCGAAATGTCTTAATGCATCTATTCCGAGGATGCATGTCCACGCCAATGTTGGGATTATACCGAACTCTACCCATTTACTTGTGTGTCCTATTCTGGCTAGTCTTGTTGTTAATCCTGTTAACCCTGCGCTCGTGCCGTTTGCTACTAATACTGTAGTGTTAGGTGTATCTTGTATGTCTGTGTATCTTTCTTTTAGTATTTCTCCGATCTTTTGTCCTAAGCATGAGTGTGTCGCTCCCGTGTCTACTAATGCATTAAATTCTATTCCATCCATATCTACTTTTATGTGGAATCTCGGATCTCGTGGATTGTGTGTGACGGTGTATGTCGCATGTTCGGGTGTGTATGTGTTTTGTGTTTGGGGAACTGCCTCCACCCGTGTTGGCTGTTCCCTTACTCGTTTCCCGACTGCTGCGGTCTTGTGCATTGCCATCTCATGTGGCCTGTTGCGTTGCAGTTGTAGCAGCGTCTCTCTGTTGTGTCTGTCTGTGTGTTTGTCTGTCGTGTGTATAGCGGTGCTGGGTATGTAATCGCTGGGCGTGTTGGTGGTTGTATCTGCGGTCTCGTCTGTGTTGTGTATGTGTATGTCGGCTTTATGTTCGGCGTCGGTAATAAGACTCTACGTTGCTGTGTTTGAATCTGTGGCGCTGTGTGTGTATGTGTGTACTCTATTCGCGGTGTATTCTGTTTCTTGATCATGCTCTGTCTCGTTTCTTCCCACGACCTATCTGTTTCCCATTGTTTACCTGTGTTTTCTAACTGTTCAAATGTTCTTATTTCGTATCTTCCTATGTATTGTTTGTATTCTAACTTTAGTTTTCTATATGTCATTTCTATTTTTTGTGTCAGTGTGTACGGCGGGTCTAATTGCGTAAATAGTGTTCTAATTCTAATCACGAATTCCGAAATCAGCTCGTTGTCTTCCTGTACGCTATTTCTTATTTCTTCTTTAATTCTATCTCTCCGCCGTGTGTCTGTGAATGTGTGTCTATTATGTTCTGCGAACTCTTGTAGTGTGTTCCATCTTCCTCTGTGTATTCTATACCATTGTTTTGCTTTTCCGTCAAGTATCGGTATGAGATTGTCCATTAGTTGTTTGTCTTGTATGTCATATCCTATTTGTAAGTCTCTTAAATTTTGTAAAAATTCGTATAAATCTTCGCTAGGTTCTCCGGTGTATTTTATGTTCCATGATTGTACCACTTTGATTGGTATTATCTGTCTTGGTGTTTGACTGTTGTTGAAGCGTTGCGTGCTTTGTCGTAGTACCGTCTCTGTGTCGTAGTGTGTCGGGTATGTCTGTGGTGGGTCTAAGTCTATCAGGTTGCGCATTGTTTGTATGTTTCGCATGTTTGTGCCTATAAATGTGTCTGCGCCTGTTTCGTTTCTACTTATGTTCGCGTGTGTGGGGTTTGGCGAAATGTTGTATATGTTCTCGTCTGGTTCGAAATGTATGGGTGTCGCGTCATGTACGTGTGTACTGTGCAGCGTGTGCTGCGTTGTTCTGTTTGAATGTAACTGCTCATTTTGTGCATGTTCTACTTGTATCTGTCTCATATCTCTAATTGCGTTCACGTTGTCTTCGTTATGTCTATTACTTATAATTACTTGTCTATCGTCTCTAAATGGTTCGTGTACTTGTAAGCGTGGTTGCGAGTGCTCTATTTGCGCGTATCTAAGTGTGCGTTGTCTATTTTGTCCTTTTATGTCTACCGTGTTGTTTATAAAGTGCGCACGTACAGGACCTTGCGGTTGTGTGCCGCATGGTAACAGAGGTTCGCTCTGTCGTCTTTCCGCCATTTCTATGTATGTGTGTATGTGTGTATAACCGTTTATCTTTGAATTTATCTATTCTACGTGATATCTTTTACTGTTTTAATTTGTTTAACGTCCTATTAGTGTGTGGGGAAGTGCGGATTTTTACGTTGGGCGCCAATTTGTAACGGGCTTGATAGCCAGTTATAACTAAATGGTAAAATAGAACGGGGTGTGAGGGAGAGTAACGTGGTCGAGTAGAGACGAGTGTAGAAATTATATTGTGGATTTATTCAACAATTGCTTAAAACTAGTATGAATAGGGTGGGTGTGTGTGTGTATGGCGGTGTTTGAGAACGTGAGGATTGCTAATCAAACTAGCGGGGTTTTATATAAAGGTACTGACCTCAAATTACGGAGATTGGTGGCACAGATAACTAATTACTTAAGTAAGCACGTGTCGCTATGACGGTATCTACTCGAGTGACGATCGGACCTCGTGTCCGATCGTTCTCGGCTATCTTCGGTTTATTTCGGCTACTTTTTGAATACTTCGGTTTTCCCGCGTAGCTTGGGGAGATTTGTGACTTGTTATGTCACAACATCTATGTAATGCTTGTATAAGCATGTGGGAACTTGGGGATTAACCCTCTATTTGAGGGTTAATCTTCTATTTAGAGGTAAAGCCTCGATTCAGGGGTACGAATTTAACCCTTGGAGTTGGAGGGCACTTTAGCGCTAAATTCAGGGCTGAATTTGGAGGTTTTTCCGGTAGGGACGAAATGACGCGTTACATTTTTGCATGTTACTAAAACATTCTACAAACCTCACCTAAGAATAATACAGAAACATCAGTGAAACGTTACAAAAACATTATAAAAACCTTAAGAAAAAAATATCACACAAACATCACAAATTTGATGTTTTAAAACGTACATGTAACTTTTTTGTAATGTTACAGAAACAGCACACAAATGTTACGAACGAAGTTACAAAAGGTAAAACGTTACAATAATGACGTTTTTGTAAGGTTTTTGTAATGTTTCACTGCTGTGTGGGATCGTTGGTTCATTCCCATCAATAATTATTACTCGAGAACAGATACATTTAATAGAATATCGGAAGATTGAAAAATAAAAATAATACCACACACGTACCCACACAGCAGTAAAACATTACAAAAACCTTACAAAAACGTCATTATTGTAACGTTTTACCTTTTGTAACTTCGTTCGTAACATTTGTGTGCTGTTTCTGTAACATTACAAAAAAGTTACATGTCCGTTTTAAAACATCAAATTTGTGATGTTTGTGTGATATTTTTTTCTTAACGTTTTTATAATGTTTTTGTAACGTTTCACTGATGTTTCTGTATCATTCTTAGGTGAGGTTTGTAGAATGTTTTAGTAACATGCAAAAATGTAACGCGTCATTTCGTCCCTACCGGAAAAACCTCCAAATTCAGCCCTGAATTTAGCCCTAAAGTGCCCTTCAACTCCAAGGGTTAAATTCGTACCCCTGAATCGAGGCTTCACCTCTAAATAGAAGATTCACCCTCAAATAGAGGGTTAATCCCCAAGTTCCCACATGCTTATACAAGCATCACATAGATGTGAAAAAAAAATCTTACGTACATGTGAATATATGATTTCTGATTATATACTATCCATGTAGATCAACAAGCTCCATCTTTTCGTTAGGAAAAATTCCATCCGATTCGTACGATCTAACCGGGATTTGAACTCAAGTTCGCTCGCCTCGCTGTATTACTAGTCGCACGCTCTATCTATGACGCCAAACTATCTAATAATTGTTTTCGTGTTTTCCTTTATAAGTACTCACGCTCTATTTTTCAAGTTTTCCCATGCTGAAAGTATGTAAATATTACGACTTTTTCTTCAACTGCGCACAACTCAGCTGCATTTCAATGTACTGTTCTAGCCAGAAACAAATTTTGAAGAGTAATCATTGTTCCTTTAAAGTACCTATGGTAGTTTGACTGGCTCAAAGGCATTAAACTTGACATTTTATGGGAATTTTATATTAGAAAAATTTCAAGTTCTTATATCTCTCAAAATAGGGAAAAGGTGGATAGCCTCGGACGGCGGGTACCCACATGGTCACCTCAAGTTTTGGACACTTACGCATAAATCAATTTGAAGAAGAAAGTGAGAGAATGTGAATTCTGCGAAAACATTCCGAATGAAACATTCTGGAATAAATATTACAAAAATGTTGTATGATTTACATTTTTAAAACATCAAAATAGAAATATTTTTATCATACTAAAACAATGTTAGGATTGAAACATTTGAAAATATACATTGAAAAAATGTTTCATTGTGATGTTTTCAAATGATGAAAATCGAAACATTTTTATGACCTTGCAAAATATTCCGAATTTGATGTTACGTATGAAAGCTTTCCAACACCTGGTAAAACCATTCCAAATAAAATATTACAGAATACAACATTATAGAAACGTTTTAAATGTAATGTTACGTTCAAATAACAATTGTAAGGTTTCTGTAATATACTGTAACATTCTCCGCTGTGTGGGTAATTTCAACCTAGCAATAAAAGTTTGAAAAGAACATTGCGTTTCGCATTAAGATAATACGGCCAAAGAATTTGGAAAAATGAGTCAACGGAACGTAAGCAACGCTATACCAACATCGTTCAAAAATATCAGAGCGCAGTAGTCACTGCCGTAATAAATTCGGACCAATACCCGTGCAGAAATTCGTCCTGGGCTAAGGTCGGGGCCCCAGTTGAGTCGCTCAACTTTGATCTGCGCCCCAGACAGGCTTTATGCCTGGGGCCCGTCTAGAAATGTAACGCTTACGATTCTAGGGCACGAATAATTTGAATGCCTGGGCCCCTAACGGTATGCCCGCGTAGCGCATCGATACGCTAATCAGGCCCTTGATAAGCCCTCGGTACTTCCCCAGTATCCTTAGTAGAAATTTCAACCGGGCGCTAGCGAGCCCGATCGGGCTAGCCCTCATACCGGCGCCCCTGATTTATTTTCATGAAATTACAAAGTAATAATGGTAGAAAATAAAAAAAAAAACGAATTCGGCACTTTTTATCGTCAGTTGATCCTACCTACGCATTGTATCGATGAAATCGCATTTCAGATCTATTGAAAAGAAACCACCGTATTAGTATTAGGATCCTTGGAATGGGCGTGGCTTCGTAAAAGTAGCCGACTTTCAACGGTTCTATTTTTCGTCACTAGTAAGCGTATCGAGGTTTCAAGCCCTCTCATTGGTTACAGCTGGTTACTGCAGTCGTCGTTCAACAGTTCTATTTTCTGCCACTAGTTGGCGTATCGAAGTTCTGAGGATCCCAATACCCGCCGGGATTTGAACCCACGTCCGCTCGATTTTTTTTTTTTTTTCAAAATTTTGCATTTGCAGGACTAGATTGAAGTCCTTGCATATATTCATATTTATACTTTTATATTCATATTTATGAATATACGAGAATAATTTTGTCAAACAACTATTTTATTATTGCTTTTTTCATACACTATTATTCGCGTTTTTGTATAATGAAGATGAAAATAACATGTAGGGGAGGGTGGAGTACAACGACCCTCCTGAGGAGAAAAAAAAACTCTTAGAACTATTCGAGAAAATGATACTCACCCCACTGGGGCTCAAGTACGTCCTCACAACTAAAATCCAACTATCGAATCCCCAATAAAACCCTTCTGGGGCCCAATTCGGCCATCACAACCAAATCCCGGCTGTTCAATCCCCAATAAAACCCGTCTTGGCCCCAATTAGGTCAGCACAACCTAGTCCCAACTATCAAATCCCCAGGTACACCCGTCTGGGGCCCGATTAGGTCATCAGAAGCAAATCCTGACCATCACATCCCCAACAAAACCCGTCTGGGGCCCGACTAGGTCACCACAAACAAATCCCAACTATCAAATCCCCAATAAAACCCGCCTAGGGCCCGATGGTACCTTAGGCCTTCCTCACCTCATTTCTGCACGGGTACAAATGCTGGAAGATTTGAGGATAGATTTTGTAATAAAATGTATATTCTGTAGTTGAATTCTACCATCAACAGCGATCGCTGAATTCAACAGCGCAATCCATACAGAGGAACCCGAGACTGTGCAAAACAATCTATGCAGCATGAAATAAGCTTTACATTCAAAGCCCCAATGAATTGCAGTTATAGTGTATCTACCTCTGTCCTGTACAATTCGTTATGGAGAACCCGAGCTGGTACACTAGTATTTAATGGGCCTGCCCTGATTTTGCAAAACATCGCGTATGCGGCGAGGCATTGATCCCAATATAGATGCAGTGTATTCGGGTCTTGCTCACAGCGCTTCCCATACTGCATGAACTCGTTGGCACAGACCCTGGTGCCTCTCATGCTCGACCGGTATCCATCCCCGTCCCATTTCGGCCCAAAAGTTTTCAATGGGATTGAGATCTGGGGATTTCGCCGGCCAGTTGAATCGTTGCACTTCTGGATGCTCAGCATACCAGTCGCGCACGATTCCCCCCCTATGGATTGCGCTGTTGTCTTCAACAACGCGAATGTTCGGCATTTCATCTGCAGGATATAGAGCCCTCACAGAAGGAATCATCACTTCTTCCAGCATTTCGATGTAATAATCCGAATCCATATTGCGGGGGATCTCCACAATCTCACCCGGATCAGCACTGCTGATCCAACCCCAGAACCCAGCAGTGAATCGTCCGCTCCTATTTCTGTGAAGGGCGTTGTTCGGGTGATAACGTGTCCCAGGTTCCCTCCATACGTTTCGTCGACAATCTTTGTCCGTAGAGAAAACTTTCTCATCGGTAAAGATGACGGTTTGCCAATCGTCGGCCGTCATATGGAGCACGCTACGCGCGAACTCCATGCGCGCATCGAAGTGACGTGGCTCCATGGCCGTTTTCTTTGCAGCTACGCGGTTTCTCAACCCAACCTCTCTCAATCGCTTCCTCGCAGTCTGCACTCCGATGTTTAAATTCATTCTTAGCAGCACCTGCGTAGCTGCATCGTACGGCCGGGCACGCACCGCCGCCACGAGTCGGGCATCCTCCTCCGGCGTCGTAAGGCGCGGTGGTCGGTTGCCGTTGCGGCCATCGCTTAAACCGGCGATTCCCTGCTGCAGATACTTCTAACGGTATCTTATAATAGTTTTTATATAACGGAAGCATGTTTTCCTCGCTTTTTGATGCCTCTGTATGGGACCTGAAGTAGTACATTTAAGTCCTAGAACTTTTCGTGCCACTTTTAGGTCGTAGGACTTAAAAGCGCTGTATCTTCTTCTTCTTCTTCTTCTCCTCTTCCTCCTCCTCCTCCTCCTCCTCCTCCTCTTCATATTATTCGAACAATGAATTCGAAATATCGCACACTCATTTCGATCCGCTGTGCTAATATGCCGGCGCGCTAAGATACCGGTGCGCCACGTGACGTAAGCGGACATAACAGATTGATCACTCCCAGCACGTATCGTGTTAAACGCGTTTTTACTCGACCACGTGAAAAAAACCTTCTCAATAATTGTTTAAAAAGAAAAAAATACGAAATGAGTGACATTGAGATGCACACCAGCGACGAGTGGCTGGAATCCACGCCACCCAATCTCAAAGAAGCAGCGGAAAGTACGAAACACGAATTATTGCCATCCAAATCTAAACAAATTTATGAATCCACGTACGACACATTTACAAAATGGAAGCGACAACACAAAACAAAATTGACGTCTGAATCAATCGTGATGGCGAACTTCAACGAATTAAGCAAAAAATACAAACCATCGACCCTATGGTCCATTTATTCCATGTTAAAGACAACCCTAAAAATCGAAGAACAAATCGACGTCGACAATTACCACACATTTAAAGCATTTATGAAAAGACAATCATCTTGATTTATAAGTAAGAAATCGAATGTTCTTTCATCTGAAAATATCGAAACATTTTTGACTGAGGCTCCAGACAAGGAATATTCAGCAACAAAGGTAATTTTAAAATAATAGTATTTACAATACCGATTGGCGATTTCTTCATATAACTAAATGTGAGCGGTTTATTACAGGTTGCTCTGATATTTGGAATCACCGGGGCTTGTCGCGATAATGAATTGGTGAACATAACAGTCGAAGACATTACTAGAGAAGGTAATATACTCATCGTTAAGATTCCAATCACCAAGACGAAGACACCCCGTAGCTTCGTCATCACAGAAGCGTTCACAAAAATGGTACAGACATACATAGATATGCGCCCAGAAACACAACGACCAATCAGTTCTTTTTGAACTACCAAAAAGGCAAATGTACCTCACAGGTCATTGGTAAACATAAATTTGCCAAAATGCCAAAAGACATCGCTATTTATCTACAGTTAGACAACCCAGAGACATACACCGGGCATACCTTTCGAAGAACCTCTGCAACGTTGCTTGCCGACAGTGGGGCAAACATCACGACCTTGAAACGCCATGGCGGTTGGAAGTCGAGCAATGTTGCAGAAGGTTATATCGCAGACTCAATAAAAAATAAGTAAAAAATTGGCAGTATAATATCAGCGTCGGTGAATTTTGCTCCAGCCCAGCCTACTCAAGATAATACAGATGCTCCACCGGCAAAACTTCAAAAGCTTGAGACAATCACTGCACTTCAAGAATCGATGCCACATGAGCAGTCAAACTCAAATCTTGAAGAAACCTTGCAAACCTTGCCAACAAATAAAACTGTTTCAAATCTTGAAGAAACTTTGCTAACCTTGCCAACAAACAAAACTGTTATATTCAACCACTGTTCCGTAGTAATTAAACAATCATGAACAATAAAAGGTACCTATATTCAACCATGGTTTCGTTATCATTAAACTATTTAAAAAACTAATATGAAGTGTTTATCCTTTCAAAACTCATATTTAACAATTGTTTCTTTCCTATGAATTAAAAAAAATTTTAAACAATAAAATCAATACTTGTCGTTATAATCATTATCAGGTGTGGTTTCTCACTTTCTAACCTGTCAAATACGCGCGATAAATAATTCAAATATATATATTGTAACTTACTGCACCAATATCTCAGCTGAAGGCTGGAGATATGGTGCCAGTCCGCGTGAGTGTCTTTGTCACGGGTGATGTCTTTGGAGCTCCTCCTGAGGGAAAAGTGAAAAACCTCTAAATACCCAAATGATAGACTTCTTCTTCTTCTTCTTTGGACTTATCACCCGTTAGGGCATGTAGTCGCCAAATGATAGACTCGGATTAGGTTTCCCTAAACAGAGCTGTGAATTGCAGAGCTGGATATATCACGCTAGCCAAGCCTGGTAAGTAGTTCGAAAACACTCTCAGATCAAGCATGCGGATACGGGTTTGTTAGACCAGTACCGCCAGCCTGAGAGCAAACTAGTGATGCGAAATTCTTTACCGATTCTTAAAGAATCGATCTTTTTGGCGTCCGATTAATCGATTAAATATCGATTTTTTGAATAATCGATTTTTACTGAATCGATTTTTTTTAGGTGTGAATCGATTCTTATTCAACTTATTCAAAATTTTTAAATAAAACTTTTTTAAAAATATGTTTATAAACTATTATTATGATACATTATCTTATATTTGTGACTGATAATTAGGTTTACGTTTTGAAAAGTGTAAGTCAATTAGTCGACGTTAAGGTTTTCGTATCTATAATGAGATTTACATAAAGATTTGCACTAGTCTTTGACTTTACTAGAAAACGTGATATTAATCGTATAAGGTTATAACTTATGAAGCTGGCTTCGTCTGTCTATGAATGTCATGTCATTCTAAAAACGTTCCTATATAAACGTTATGTGCACTGAGAGAATTTTATAGGAGAGATTCCCATACTTGTATAGTAATTTTGTGACATACTTCCAATACGCCGATCGTTCCTATACTTCATACCAAATGTCACCATAAATATAGGAATGACTTTCCTATATTCATGGAAAATTATGTATGTTTATGGTGACATTTGGTATAAAGTATAGGAACGATCGGCATATTGGAAGTATGTCACAAAATTACTATACTAGTATGGGAATCTCTCCTATAAAATTCTCTCGGTGTGGTGTTCAGTTTGTATTTCATATTAAGGAGGTTCGTAACCAAAATGAAAACGATAAGAAATCTTTGAAAGTTTTATCATCGAAAGATAGATAAATTAAATGCTTACTGCCAAAATTTCAAGTCAATTCACTACACCGTTTTCGAGAAATGAATTTTTGAATTTGCTTCTTATACACGTAGAGGTATGGAGAGCCGATAAGATTAGTTGAAATCTTTCATATCACCCGCGTGGTAAGAGTAGATTTCATACTAACCTTATCGGCTCTCCATACCTCTGCGTGTATAAGAAGCAAATTCAAAAATTAATTTATAAAAAACGGTGTGGTGAATCGACTTGAAATTTTGGCAGTAAGCATTTAATTTATCTATCTTTCGATGATAAAACTTTCAAAGATTTCTTATCGTTTTCATTTTGGTTACGAACCTCCTTAAGACAATCGAATAAATACTACTTTGGATTATAAACATGCCAAGTGATCAATTCCTGCATAACAATCTGGTGAATAATTATGTCCCTTCCGACATTACAGCTGTTCACTATTCCTTATTTCTATTTTCTAATTTAAACCGATATTTGGCTGATTATAAAGAATCGATACTTTTTTTACGCGATATATCGATTCCGAGAATCGAAAGACACCGATACGATTAATCGATTCTCAGAATCGATTCTTTTATTTTTTCGCATCACTAGAGCAAACTCAGAACTACAAGTCGACAGAGCTGGGCGAGCCACACACACCAAGCCTACCTCGAAGCGAATGATGATGATGATTTATGAAGGCTGAAATGTGGTGACAAAATAATAGAAAGAAAAGGAAAATGAAAGAAAAGGATGCAGTTTAACAAGAATAGATTTAATGTTAATCATCTAGGGTTTCATAGCATGAAAAGAAAAGAACATAAAGTAGCATGTTTTAACATAGCGTTGTTATAAAAGAAAAATCATAAAGAAATAAAATAAAGCGTCAAACTAAAGAGTCAATAAGAAGTAAATTAAAGTTAAACTAAATATAATTCTCTAAATTGATTCAATGTTTCCGATCAGGTTTTAAATGATAATTAAATTTGATAATCCGGTGATTCGCGGAGTTTCAATCCGCGAATTGAATAAATTGCGCAGGTAATCGAGTTAATGCGACTTTTAAGCTTGCTGTCTAATTTTTTGAAGTGCATACAAAAATTAGTAAAACTATTATGTGAAATGTGAGATTTATTAGACTTATTTTTTCAACATCAAAAATCGTGATTCTAATCCTTCAATTTTAGTAAGTCCGAATACGATTTCTGAGCAAGAGCGGTCACGCACTATTTTAGCTACGTGCCTAATTGATTTGATTAAATGATGTGACTCGACGGGCGCGTTGCCACACAATCGGTAGCGGTTGCTCCGGTACCCCCTTTTTATAGCGGAATCCGCGACACCCGCGGATCTGCGGTGTGGTTGCACGGAACTCGCGATATGCACGGAATTGCGGCTCACTCACGGTCGCTCCTGCGCGTCGCGGTTGCGCGGTGGTCATTTGCCGACTGCACTGGCTAGGCGGCGGCCGTGCCAGCACAGCCGGAACGTTACAATATATATATATGGCTCAAAATCACCAAGGTGGTAAATTCGTGTCTGAGACATTTAAATCATCAAATTTATTTGTTTTCATTAAAATAATGTAGCACAAATTATTCACATTAACTCATTTAAGCAATGCATCAGAAAAATTTGTTGGAATTTATTCATAGAATATACTTTTTTTCATGAAATACCCCCGAAAAGTCATTCCGGGAACGCGTCCCTAAGTAGTAATCCACGGACAACAACAGCTAGAATACATGGTAAAAATTTTTTTTAATGCTTTAAAGGTACTTGTTAACTTAGTTAATTTTATTATAAAATGATATTTATAAGTTCCCGAATCGACACAATATTATTTCGTCCGAAAATTGAATACAAAGTTTGTCTGACAATTTGTGCATCATTTCCGGGAACGCAGACATTTTGTATATATTAATTTTCAGCAAAACGCAACTGATAGCTCTATAGTGGGTTATCATATCAAACACTCAAGTACGGTTGACCAGCGTGGTTTTTTGTGAAAATGTGAAAAATATAAGAAGTCAGCATAGTTTTTCTTGAACTTTTGGCACCGTACATCAATTCAGTGTCATTCCGGGAACGCCAATAATTGTAGGAAAAAAACAAGCAAATGCTTTTTGATACGATATTTCTTGAAGATTAATGTGATATGCTTTATATTAACCTTAAATAATCCCGTTTAAGTGGCCAATACTCATTTTACGCGTATCTTTATGTATAAACGTCATTCCGGGAACGGTCATTCCGGGAACGGTCCCGGATGACATGAGTTCTCGGAATAATCATTGGGTTCCCGGAATGATCATTGTATTGTTAATGATGGTTTCAAGTAGTGCGGTCGTCGAAATTGACTAGTTTTTCATAAATTTATTATGGCATAGTCGCCACATTGAGTATTCATCGAATTATTATATTCATAAACTGATGATTTCCCTGACATGTCCAAAAACAAAATACTACCCAAATTATGAACAAATGGCCAGATATCGATTTTTCAGTTTTAATTGCTTCAAATTCTGGAAAAATCTAGTGGATTGGTTCGATTGCAGCGTGCGATGGCTCATTTTATGCAGAAAACTATTTCCCACAAATTCACCGCGGCAGATTATTTTCTCTGTTAATCGGCAATTCAATATGGTTATTTGTTCATTGAAATCTATATACGTGCAGTCTTGTAAAATTGAATATTCACCGCACCAACATGATGAAAAAAAAGTATCATGGTCGGATTATAGAGAATAGTTTCCTGAAGAAAATAAGCCGTCGTAGACTGTAATCGAACCAATCTACTAGATTTTTTTTGGGTATTATTTTATTTTAGGACATGTCAGGGAAATCATCAGTTTATGAATATAATAATTCGATGAATACTCAATGTGGCGACTATGCCGTAATAAATTCATGAAAAACTAGTGATTTTTAACGACCATACTACCTTAACGTCTGTAAAGGCGTTATTATAGAATATTTATTTTGCTTTTGGTGTTTTTTTATGAAAATAATATATTATAATATCGTCATTTCGGGAACGATTCGTCATTTCCGGGAACGCTACTAAAAGTCAATTATTAAGCAAAAATCATTTGTTTTTTCATCAAATCACTGATCAATTGAAAATCTACATTTATTTCTTTGCTTTTATACTAAATTGAATGTCCAAAATTATATAAATATTACTTTTTTAAGCGTTCCCGAAATGCCGGTGGCTCATGACTTGTTTTACATAATTACTTTTTTATTCACGTAATTTTTAATTTCCAGCTTGCCCCGTTTGAATATCAATTAAAGATAAGTTGGTCAATGATTAGAACTGGTTTGCAGAACAAAAATATAATAAATTTTTTCAAGAAATTCCAAACTTGAAATTTATCACCTTGGTGATTTTGAGCCATATATATCATACATATGCATATAAAAGCCAGGTTTATTGTCATTGGGGGGGGGCTCTGCCCCCCCAACCCCCTGGGGGGGGCTTCTCCACCTCCGCACCTACAAGGGGCTCTGCCGCTTGACCCCGCTGAGGGGCTCCCGCCCCCCGGATCCCCGGATGACAGTAGCGAACAGCTCCCACGTGTATGGCAGCTTTACAATCAAAAAGGTCGGTAAACATGGCTTCGTTATATAAAGTATCGTGTGCACCATGGAGGTAGGCCTTTTAACGCCTCGCACGATGTTTTCAGTACTCGGCCTTAAAAGTGCCACTTTACCTCCTTGGTACACAATGTACTATTTTGCTGCATCCAATTTCAGCTGTGTGGATGATAAACATTTTTATAAATTAACCAATGAAGATTATTATCATCAATAATTACTATTTGTATTTCAATTAATCATTACTAATGATAATAATTATTAGTATAATTATATTATTATATTAATTACAGAATTCCCAAGTAATGGACAATTGATTTAGGTTCGATTACTCGTTAACAGAATCATGAGTAATAAAAATAGAAAAATTACATAATGAATATAATTCAATAAAAAGTTAATAACAATTGAATTATAAATGAATATTCAAAAAATTTAATTAATAATAATTAACATTTTCAGAAATCATTACCGGCAATTCGTCGATTCATCCATCCTGCCTCAAACAGACCGGCTGCTCTGCCGTAATTTACTTTTGTAGGCTGGTACATTTTTTTGTCTGAATTGAGAAAGTGATGTAATCGAATAATTAAGAATTTTTAAATAAATATATTTGCCAAGCATTATCAAATTACATACCTTTAATAATCTTACGCTTTGCAGTTTGTGAGAGTGTGGTTTTATAATAATGAATATTATCATGAAAATCAGAGTAGATTAAATCGAAATATTATGTTAATTACAATACTTGGTGTTATAAAATCAAAAAAACTGCAAAGCGTACGATTAAAGGTATGTATTTGATAATGCTTGTCAAATATGTTTACTTATAAATTCTAAATTATTTATTTACATCACTTTCCCCATTCAGACAACAAAATGTACCTGCCTACAAGAGTAAATTACGGCAGAGTAGCAGGCATTGGCGTAACTAGGACTTTTCTCTGGGGGGGGGGGGGGGGGGGGGGGGGCTGGCCCCATCCTTCACTTCGCTTTACCCGAATATATATTATATGTATATCCGAAATTTTCAATTTCTTTTTTTTTTTATCTTTCTAGGGTGGGCACTCAACATCCTGGGGTGGGCCGTGCCCCCCCGGGCCCCCCCGTAATTACGCCAATGGTAGCAGGTCTGTTCGAGGCAGGATGGGGAATCGACGAATTGCTGGTAATGATTTCTGAAAATGGTAATTAGTATTAATTAAATTTGTTGAATATTTATTCATAATTGAATTGTTATTAAATTTTTATTCAATTAAATTACGCTTATGAAAATGAAAATTACGATTGGTCAATCGTGATTGAGGTTTAGATTCTTCTGTGTGTATTAATATAATTATTCGAAATACAAATGGTAATTATTGATGATATTAATTTTCATTGGTTAATTTATAAAAAATTTCCTCATCCACACAGCTGAAATTGGGTAATCAGAAGCAGGGCATCGCAAGTTGGACCGACGGCTGCAGCGCAAGCGAACCACCTCGCTGTACCACGCCGGAGGAGGATGCCAGTCATCTTTACCGATGAGAAAGTATTTTCCACAGACAAAGATTGTCGACGAGAAGTATGGCGGGAACGTGAGAAACGTTATCACCCGAACAACGTCCTTCCCAGAAATAGGAGCGGACGAGTCACTACTGGGTTCTGGGGTTGGATGAGCAGTGCTTGTGGAGATCCTCGTCAATACAGATGTGGACTATTGCATCGAAATTCTGGAAAAAGTGATGGTTCCTTCTGCTAGGGCTCTTCATCCTGCAGATGAAATGCCTATCATTCGCGTTGTTGAAGACAACAGCGCAGTCCATAGGGCGGGAATTGTGCCCAACTGGTATGCTCAGCATCCAGAAGTGCAACGATTCGTCTGGCCGATGAAATCCCGGATCTTAATTCGATCGACAACTTTTGGTCGGAAATGGGACGGGGATGGATACCGGTCCAGCGTGAGAAGCACCAGGGTCTATGCCAACGAGTCCATGCAGCATGGGAAGAGCTGCGAACAAGGCTAAATTTTATACTCATATTACTCTGCGGTAAAGAGGTGCATAGCTTTTATAGAACCTGCGTTACACTGTAATAGGTAATAGCACAGGTTTTTATATTTATAATCGAATGGATATTGATGACTGAGATGCTAGTAGCGTGGCGCTATTAATTAATTCATAAATAGGTTTTAAATTACTTACATATGGTCTGAAATTTTATAGGTATTTCGTTATACAATTACATTCAATTGTGGCATGTTTTATTTATCAGTACTTCCCAAGGATATTGTTTGATGCCCATTAGAAATTTCTTAGAGTTTTATTGTAATTTGCCATGCTTCATAAATAAAATTGTTAAATAAATGATTGAATGGTTATCCTTATTGAAGATGATTTATACGTTGGATGGTTATGTAGGTTGACGTTTTGACGTTTTGACAGATTGAATTTTTAATTCGTCTTCCCAGGTAGAAAATTGTCTTAGCAGGACAAGTTCGAAAGCTGCAGTTAGCATAATTTAAGTATAGCATCCAAGACTTGTTCTGTAACCTTAGTGCAAGGCTGCTCTTAGGATGGAAAATATTACAAGACTATTAATTGTAATTAGCTTGTAAAATTATTTAGCTGCTAGCCTATTTTCCACGCATATTTTGAGACTCGTACTTGGCTTGGATTGTAGCCTGAATTTAAGCTAAGTATCCAAGCCAATTGCAAGTCTCAAAAAAAAAGTGAAAAATGAGCTAGTAACTAGATAACTTTCCACGAATATTTTGAGACTCATCGTTGGCTTGGATATATAGCCCAAATCAAGGCTACCCATCCAAGCTGAGTACAGGCCTCAAAATGAACGTGAAAAATAAGTTAGCTGCTGGATAATTTTACTGAGTTAACTGTCTATAGTATATTGTGTATCGAGGAGGCAAAGTGGGTCTTCTAACGCCGATTTCTTTTTATCACTTATTACCTATTACTATTATTACTTTTTGATACTTTTAGTAGTGACAACCTCGTATCTAGCACGCTAATTATGCCTCAAATGAGTGACATTGAATATGGACCGTATTCAATGACATAACAGTGATCATTGGAATAACAAGTTTGAGGTGAGGGCTCATTCCTTGTCACCCACCTCCTTTTTGTCGAAATGTGTTACATTTCGATTATCATCCGAGCCCAGGCGTCAAAAACGCAAAAAAGGCCAACGTTGTGCAAATTCAAATTAGAAGAACTAATACACAGAAAAAAGCTGAAAAAAACCACTCAAAAAACTAGGAGATGATGCAATTAAGGGGACCAGTACAGCTTGAATTTTAGAAAAAATTGGTTTTTCGTTTTTTGCAGTTTAAGTTACCTAAAGATCTTCTACGTCTGTGACAAAATCGAGTTTGACGAAATCGTCACGGTTTAGAAGTTACGGTCAAAAGTTCGTTATTTGGCTATCGCGATTTGGCGCAAGTGGCGCTGGCGCTTGATTTCGATATTGATCACATGGTGTATGATCGCCATTACTTGTGCAATACTTTTCGAGGTTGCGTGAGCGTCTTCTCGATTTCCAGTGTTTCAGAATTGAAAAAAATAAATAAAACCAGTACTTTTCAGTACTAAATAATTATAAATTTACCTAATATCTATAGCGCGTAATCGTTGTACAGGTGTTGTGACTTGGTGCTTCGAAAACTATAACCTAAAAGTAAGTATTCAATCACAATAGTAATATCTACACTAAGCTTCTGCCGAACTGTGTGTGCGGTCGAAGTTTTTTTGCTTTTTGTTCACAGATTTTTTGATAAAACAGAAAGGAAATATATAAAATATATTCAATATATTCAATATGAAAAGAAGAGAGAGGAGTTCTGGTGTTGGCACAAAAGGATGCATTGGCCGGTCGAAGAAGAGGGTGAAAACATTTCCGCAGACGCAAACAGCGGCTGATGGACAGAGCACTCATGTTTCAACAGCTTCGGATAGAAAAATCAGTGGCGACTACGGGGCTAGCGATTCTGCTGGCTATAGGCTGTTTCACGTTGAGACACTATTCCGTGCTCTGCGGGAGCATTTATCTTGCAAGACATGTGGTGGGTCGATAAGAGTTCGCTGCCAGAGGCTGTAATGAAGACGATCAAGCCTGTTTTTCATAACTTGACGTCTCCAGAACTACTTACGCGCTGCATTGAAGGTAAGACTCAAAATGCAAACGAGTCCCTCAACAACGTCATCTGGAAATTCTGCCCAAAGAGGACTTACACTGGACACAATCTGGTGCGCATCGCAGCTAACATGGGAGCTGTAACTTTTTCCGAAGGAGCCACAGGAACTTTGAAGATCATGACTGCGCTCAAAGTCACTCCAGGAACCAACGCAAGGGCTCACTCAATTCAGGCAGATATAACACGCGTCGAGCAAGCTGAGCAACAAGCAGCTAGAAGTTCCCGCGAGACACGGATCGCCATGAGAAGGCTGCGGCTTGCGGACAATGAGTCTGCGGAGGATGCAGCAGGGCCCTCATATGCTGCTGGAGCTTTTTAAAGAAGTGAGTAAGAGAAAGAACCATGTATGGAACAAAAAAATACATGGGAAAAAAAAGTTCTGAGAAAATAGTTTGCAGAAAAGAAAAAGGAAAAATTAAATTTCCAATAAAAAAAAAAAAATTCTTTTTGAAAATTGAAAATTAAAAAAAAAAAAAATTTCATTCAACTTTGGTACAACAAACTTTTTGATGTATGAGCCTCCGGAGGAGTATATACCAATTTTTCTGCAACAACTTCAAACTCGTTTATCTCATAACTATGTTTTTGGCGCTGTGTCGTAAGGTTTTTGGAGCACCGATGGTCCGATCTGGGTCTTTTTGGCTCATTTTCTTCAGAAAATGAATCCTCATGATATGAATGAGGGAATTTTTGAATGTTTTTTTTTTGGCCAAGTTATTTGCAAATTAGTGGCTCAAATTTTTGAAATTTTGGATAATTGACTGTAAGTTTTCACATGTTTTTTTCTTTTCAGATCCCCGCATTCATAAGACGTAGGACCGCTGTCTGAAGAAAGTGAGACGTCGAGACGATGAATTAGATCAACGGTGTGACTAAAACCTTACGACACAGTTTTTTTAAGAGACATTTTTTTTGATGTAAAATAAACTTTGGTTAACAAATAAAGTCATTCTGGAGTACTTGAAATATCTTAAACCAAGCTGTACTGGTCCCCTTAAGAAAGGAAAAAAGGACGTTACAGAGAAGAAATCACGGGAAATAGAAGAGAGGGAGGAAATGGATGAAGTCACAAACGAATAAAATATATTAAGAAAAAAAAACTGAAAATGTAATGACCAGAATTTTTTCAATATCATATTTAATGTTAAATGCCAGAAAAAATCATTGAATAAAAATTTTTTTTTGTAAAACAATATATGAGACTTGAAATACCAAATCTTCACAAGCTGGAAATAAGCTTCGTTCCCTATCATGAAATTAGCTAAGTTGCCAATGTTTATGCACGCTGAAACGGTGAGCTTGCCGTTAGCGAGTTGGAGCGTTACCGATCAACCTTGCACCAAGGTTCGTTAGTAAACTAGTTCTTAGCTAACACTTACAAAACTAGCTAGGTGCAAGTTTATTCCAATTTTCACTTTCTACCTGGGTTAGGGGCTCGAGTCAGCTATTGCCCATAAAATAGAAATCTACTATTGCCTAGGGTATTGCCAACTCAAAAGAAGATGTTGCCTCAGTTGCATATCATCGGGCGGGACACTTATCGCTATCGTTTGTGTACTTGACATAGATATGTATCTCTTGTCCTTTTGTAATGCAACTGTGCGAACACTAGTGACAAAGTCATGCTACTTCTTTGCCCGTCAACAGTAATTTACTCGCTGTACATAGCTTCGAACGTCGGCGAGAGACTTTGAAAGGTGACTTGTTAAGCCATGTGTGTACACTACTTGGAAACAAGTTACTGTTGATATGCACTTGGGTGCAAAATTCGCACAATTTTCTCGTTACTCTACATACGTGCAGCAGAAGTTTCGTATATTTCACTTACAATTTTCCACTTACCTTTGACATTGATAATAACATCGTAGTATCCCTGCAAGTTCGTTCTGAAGAGCTGTAAGCCCTGGATATAATCAGGACACAGATATATTATCTATGGTAGATATCATGGTTGATATTTACTCACACACTATGTTCCGTCCTGCTTCATAACAATTGGCTGCACATCACAGTTAACACGAAAAATCGAATTGCAGTCAGCCGTTCGCTACCGGCATTGCTACCGATGAAGCAGTGCCATGCGAATATGTACAGTCAGCCAAAGAGATCCTGACGCACCGTCGGTAAGGTGATCGAGCAACCGTACGTACACGTTGAATACACGTTTGTTTTTAATTGATTTCGAGTCTTGCAAACAATTAAAAACAAACGTGTATCAACGTGTACGTACGGTTGCTCGATCACCTTACCGACGGTGCGTCAGGATCTCTTTGGCTGACTGTACTTGAAAATATCGTAGCCACGTTGCCACGGAACGAGCGTGTTCGATCATGTTGAAGCGACTGTGGCGGCTTAGTGCGGGTCTCAAAGCATTCAGAGAACAAAGACAAGAAACCACATAAGAAAGAGAAGACTGTAGTAGTCGCTAAATTGCAGAGATTCTAACTTCAGCATTGTATTTTCGTGTACTTTTCAGGGGATCAAAGTCAACATTCTTTTGCTGAACCTTGTTTACTGATTAATTTTGATGAATACAGATTTATCACGCAATTTCACAACATTTTATACGTGAAATGAACAATCATTAATAAAAAATTAAATCAAAAACAATGATAACTACCCCGTTTACGTCATGAGAATAGTATATTGTGTATCCAGGAGGGGAAAATTGCCATTTCGAGCGAGGGAAAAAAAAAGTAAAAAAAAAAATTGCGAACAAAAAAATGGTGAAAAAAAAATCAACCAAAAAAATTTTTTTCAAAAAAATTGAACAAAAAAAAAATTTTTTTAAAAAGAATTTTTCTAAATAAAATAAAAAAAAAAAATGTTATTAATTAATAATTATTCATTTATAAAAAAAGGAAGATCCAAGATTTTCCGCTGAATATTCCGTGCTCACTCATTATTAAAAATAACACAGCCCCATAAAAAAAAAAAAATTCTGAACGCGGAACTTTATAACATGACTATGGGTTTTCGGGATCGCTGAATCCGAATCTGGGGTCAGTTTGACCTCATCAGGTCAAGATCAAGGGCATTTGAAGGTCAAATCGAGAAAAATCAATAGAAAAATCCAAATGAATTTGTACCAAAGTTTTCGAGGTCGCTGAATCCGAATCTGGGGTTGGTTTGACCCCATCGGGTCGGTATCGAGGTCATTCGAAGGTCGAATCGAGAAAAATTGATGGAAAAATCTGGAATAAATTTATACTAAAGTTTTCGAGGTCACTGAATCTGAATCTGGGGTCAGTTCAGTTTAGTTGATATCAAGTTCTAACCGTCAATGCTTAACCAACATAAAACCTAAGTTGAATAGAAAAGTAAGCTCTCATTTCAGAAACTCTATCAACCGGTTACTCGGGGTCATTAGTACCATATTTTCAAGGCACTATGTTTCGTTGCCTTATAGCTCAAAGAATATTGCAACCCAAAATCCTGCTACCATGAAGGCTACTGAAAACGATGACAACTGCTTCGAAAGAAGATGTGTAGAATGATTCGTTTTTCAGCCCATCATGGTAACGAAGCCAGCGATGGCCAGCTGCCTTGCAGGGGGACGATAAAATGTGAGGATGAAACCGTAGTGTGTCTGACGACGAGTTGATATTGTCCTCGTCAAAGTCAGAAAGCTCTCATACTTAGACCTGGGGAGGTATGAGAGTTATCACCCCCCGGACGGTGGACTCACCTGGGATCGGGTCAGGATTTTTATCGTACGGGTCCGAAAACATACTATGGCTCCTACAAACTCATTGAAAAATAAAAAAGCTTCAAAGCAAAAGGTTTCAAAACAAAAGGATGTGAATTCTTTTTTATCTGATCACACTTGCAATAAAAATACTGATTCATTTTGTTATGTATGCTCGAAGTATGACCCCACCGGCAAACTTAACCGAATTTTCGAAAACATCAAAACTATTTATAAATTCTGTTTTGACATTGATGTTTCTAACCAAGATAAGAAATGCACTCCGCACAAAATATGTGATCGTTATCGTTCAATGATGAGTAGATATTCGAACAACGAATCAACTTATTTAATGTTTGAAAAACCTGCAATTTGGTTCCAACCATCGTGTGAGAAAGACTGTTATATCTGTATGACACAAGTCACAGGAATTAATTGAAAAAATATTAATAGCCTCCGATACCCTGAAGTGCAATCCTTAAAAAAAACCGGTTAATCGGGAACTTCCCTCATCAATTTCATCTATGGAAAACATTGCAATTGATGAGAATTCTGGAATCCACGAGTATGAAAATACAACCGCAGAAGAAGGAAACGAAGAAGTGGAAGAAGTGAAAGACGAAGCGAAAGAAACGGAAGGAGAAAAAAGTGAAGAAGAAGAGGAGGAAGAGGAATCAGAAGATGAGGAAAAAGATAAAACCCCAAAAACTATAAATCAGAAACAATTGAATGATCTTGTTAGAGATTTGGGTTTATAGAAGGATAAAGCAGAATATTTAGCTTCATTCATGAAAGGCAATAACTGGCTCGAAAAAGGAAAAAAAGTATCACATTTCCGCAACCGAGATGAAAATTTTAGGAAATATTTTACAATGATAAAGGAACCATCTTTCGTTTACTGTCATGACGTTGAAGGTTTAATGCATGAGATGCAGCCAGGGATCTATAAGGATGATGAATGGAGACTATTCATTGAGGCCTCCAAAAATAGTCTGAAAGTAGTATTACTTCATAACACTAATAAACTGGCATCAATTCCTATAGCCCATTCAACCGTATTGAAAGAAGAATACAGTTCGTTAAAATTTGTGCTGGAGAAAATTGAATATTCCAAGCACAATTGTTTGATTTGCGGGGATCTGAAGATTTTAACTATATTGTTGAGGTTACAATCGGGGTATACGAAATATCCGTGTTATTTTTGTTTATGGGATTCTCGGGATCGTGCAAATCATTATGTCAGAAAAGATTGGCCAAACAGAACCTCTTTGACAGTTGGTTCTCAAAATATTTTACACGATCCATTGGTTCAATACTGTAAAATATTACTTCCGCCGCTCCATATCAAACTCGGCTTAATGAAGCCATTTGTAAAAGCACTGGATAGGAAAGGAAAGTGTTTGACATATTTAAAAAAACAATTTCCAAAAGTCATTGATCAGAAAATGAATGCCGGTATCTTTGATGGGCCACAAATTCGCAAGATGCTTAAAGACGAAAGCTTTACTTCCACTATGACTCGTAAAGAAAAAGCAGCCTGTAGCAGTTTTAAAAGTGTTGTTTTCAATTTTCTGGGTAATCATAAGAGCGCGGAGTATGAAAAGATAGTTGCTGAGATGGTGGGCAACTTTAAGGGGGACCACTAGTGTGACGGCCTGAAAAAAAGGTGATTGTTGGGAATTTTTTTAAAGAAAGCTACCGTATGGAATGTTTTAATGTTTTGGGGATATATTTGCCGATATGTACTCAATACATCCTAAAATTTTGAGCTCAAAATATTGAAAATTCAAAGAGTTATCACCGATGTCCCAAGGGTAAAAAAAAAAAAGTTGCCCCACTGCTGCAGTGATGCAGACCTCCACGGTGCCTGAAATAAACAAAACCAAAAAGATTATGGAACTAGAAGGTATTTCCCGTACCATGAACCTCGGGTTTTGAAAAATATTGAAATTCAACAAAATGGCGGAGATTTAAAGAAAAAGGTTATAATTTCGCGCGAAAATTTGATGGTTTTTGGCCTGCTAAAATCACATTTTTCATTCGATCGGAAAACTGGAGGTTCATGGTACGTAGAAACATGTTGAAAAGAAGCTGCAATAAGAATCAAATCGATCGGATGATTTGTCTTCGAGTTACAACTGCAGCAAATTTGAAAAATGTAGTTTCGAGATAAACGCGTTCAAAGTTTAAGTTACTAATTTCATGGTTATAAATCCTGAAATATCATACCTACTTCCAATCTGCTATCCCAGGCTCATACAATATACCTTCCTCTTCTTCGAAGGATACCTGTAGGGCTGATGAAGCCTTCCTTCCTTCCTTCCTTCCTCTAGTACGGTCCCTAAGCTAACGCAACTTTCGAACCGATGACCAGCTGCTCTTCAGATAGCTGTATCTCAAAAACTATTTGAGATACATACTTGAAATCTTAGTATGTTATTCTTAAAGGTATAGACTACCGAAATATCAAATAAAAAAAAAATCGATTTTTGGAAAATGTCACACTAGTGGTCCCCCTTAAGATACTAGGATGCTTAATGAGTATAAAATTGCATTACTTAGATTCGCATATAGATTCATTCCTAGAAAATTTAGGGGATGACAGTGATGAACAGGGGGAAAGGTTCCATCAGGATATAAAGGAAATGGAAAAAAGACATCAGGGTCGATGGAATGTGAACATGCTAGCTGATTACTGCTGGTCACTGAAGCGAGAAAGTAATACAAAAGGCGTCAAACGTAAAAGGCAACCAATTTTAAGATCATTTCAAAATAAAGAGGTCAGGTATCATAAAAAACAAGGAACGTAAGAAGATTGAACGCGATTGTTTGGAGTACATTCGACCTTTAGCTCAGTGACTCCGAAAACTTCCATATTCGTTATTTCAACTCAATTTGCGAACTTTCTTGATTCGACCTTCGAATGACCTCGATACCAACCCGATGGGGTCAAACCAAACCCAGATTCAGATTCAGCGACCACGAAAACTTGAGTATGAATTTTTTCAAGATTTTTCTATCGATTTTTCTCGATTCGACCCTCAAATGCCCTCGATACCGACCCGATAGGGTTGAACCATCCCCAGATTCGAATTCAGCGACCTCGAAAACTTTGGTATGAATTTATTTGGATTTTTCTATCAACTTTTCTCGATTTGACCTTCAAATGCCCTTGATCTTGACCTGATGAGGTCAAACTGACCCCAGATTCGGATTCAGTGACCCCGAAAACCCATAGTCATGTATATAAAGTTCCGCGTTCAGAGAAATTTTTTTTTTGTGGGGCTGTGTTATATAAGTCGCTAGCCTCCCGAGCGCATTGCGTTTGTGGGAATACACTACAGGGTGTCTTTCAATTAGTCATACAAACCTACATAGGGCGATTGCGCTTTGAAATAGAAAACGATGTTCCGCCCAAACATTTTTGAAAATTAAAGAAAAAAATCAAACTTAGTACTTATGGTTATCTTTTGATTATGTCATTTTTTCAAGTTTTTATTTTGAGTTTTTCATTTTTTTTCCGAAAAATAATTTTTATTTCATTCATCAGAGAAGAATCGCCCTATGGGGTAGGTTTGTATGACTAATTGAAAGACACCCCGCATATAGCCGTAGTGTAACGTCAGCGCGTCATAAGTCTGAAAGTCAGGATTCAAGATAAGGCCAGGCGGTGATTTTTTTGGTAAGAAATTTGTAGCATTTCACCATTTTACCAACAGAAGATTCGGCTGATTTTAGTACACGCATAAATTTGTTTACTATATCGATAAATGTTCTATCTTACCATCAAAATATAGATGGCAGCATTCGTTGTAGCCATTATTTTGTGACATACTGCCATATGACTCCGAATTTTCGCAACTTGTCCAATCTAGTACCTTATATCTATGAAAACACCAAAAATTCCCTAAAAATTTTGTTTTTGACTTCATTGTTTGCATCCTGTCGCACCGTGCATACGTACTTTTCAAAATTCCCATCATCAGTAAATCATTCACTTTGGAGTTCTGCTTCCTTCCCATCCACGAGCACCCTTTTGCCAGCTCATTGGAGAACAGTTTTTCCAATCCCATTTTGACTTGCTCTTGTGGAGTGTTACCGCCGACCAAGTAAAGAAATGCTTCCTATAATAAAAAAAAAATAGTCCGAACAGTTATTGCATTATTTTTGCCACTCATTTGATACCCAGTTATGTTTTCATTGGCTTGAAAATATCTTCATACACTGAAAAGTCTCTCGTGCAGTCAGCAATCTCGGGGCGCAGCTATTAGGCTGCGTCTTGTTATAGTAGCTAAGGCAAGTTTGGGAGTAGTAGCTGACGCTGGGAGAGTGACTATAGCGCCGGCAGTCAAGTGCACGACCACGGTGTAAGAATAACAGGTGAGCCAACTGCGGCTTGGCCGCTGTGATTATTTTGGCGTAGTTCGGTGCACATCCACCAGACGGCTACGAGTCTGTAGGACCATGATCAACAATATGGCGGCATGCATAGTTCGAAACGGAGGAGGGTAATTTTAGGTTAATCATAAGTTTATTCAACAAATAGCGTTGACAACGTATGTTGTCGAAAGGACTTTAGGTACAAATAATACAAAACAATGAATCGCGGAAAAAAATTAGATGGATTAATAAAAAAGTGTACGTATGAAATATGCTAATTACATGAAATAATATAAAGTAATTCAAAGTCGCGATAAACCTTTGAGAAAGTTTAAACTTTGAGGGGTCAAATATTTCTAAAACAGTGAAGTGCACTATATAATTCTACAAGTTGAGTATTACGTTATGTGTCGCGGTATTCTGCAATTATAACAACATTTGATCGACAAAATTGTGCTTTTTGCTGAGTATTGTAGTGTCTCACCAGTACGAATTTGAAGCTCATAAGAACTTTATGTCTTCATCAACCGAGATAATTTTCTCTTTTCACGGCTCTGCTTTAAAACGTCCCGAGTATGAATTTTTTCCCCTTCCCGCATTCTCATAGTTATATAGTAGTGCATGATGTATGACACGATTTCATCCTTGTGTTGTTCGCAAAGAAATGAAAAGCTATAATTCTGTATCATATCAGATATAGTCGATTCATATACAGACCGATTTTCAGATTCTATATGCTTGCAGAAGTATTTTTCGACTGCTGATAGCAGAGGGAACAGAAATATATTACTATGAATCAAGCCACCTCGGGTTTTCATATTGATCAATTCCGCTTCGCTGAGAACATCATTTTCTGTAACTGATCGGAAGGCTTCCTGACACACTTCACAGCTGTTTCGTCTTCTTAATTTGCGGCACAAAAACCCAGTTACATAATATATTATGCAATCGACGACTGGAGCTGACGCATAATCATGGTCAATCCTGACAACATCTTCGCATTCCCATTCCGTTGTTCGGATAATGGAGTCTAACTTTGTCTTTAATTCTTTCAAGTGTTTTGAAATGTATGTAGTGTTTTTTCCTAAAAACATTGGGTAATCTGCCAATGAAACTAGAGGCTTGTGAGCTTCTTCTTGTAGTGTACAATTTCCAAATTTTGGTGGTTTCAACAGTTGATACATCGATATGAACTTATACAGTTGCAAAAATGAGGGGAGCGGAGGGTGGTCATTAGCAGCTCCGGCTTGCCGGATAATCCCAAAAAATTGCTGCAATATAGATTACATACCATTTCATAGCTGAAATACGCTTGACAGAAGAAAATGTAATATATAAAATAATGTTACGGTTCGTTTCAATTGCAATACGAATTGGGTTCACGCGAAGATAAAAATTTGAACAACAAGAATCATAAAATGTTCAAGATTTTACCTCCAAACGATCTTGATTCATTTTAGCTGTCAAGACATATTTGAAATCATTGGTATCAAGGAGATTTTTGCATAAAGCTATGGTAGATAAAAGGGTTACTCGCAAGCCTTCAGTTGTGCTCTTTGTTAGAAATTGATCACGGGTGATCTGGCCATTAATCAAATCACGCTCCCAATTATCAAGCCAATTCAAAGCATTTTGAAGCGTCTACGAAAAATTATTTTCATTACTTCTATGGCATTGTACAACAGATATGAGAGTGCAATACTGGTACAATTGTTCTGGCAACTTATAATATTATTCTTCATAATTCAACCTAATGCATACCTCTAGATCCCTACTGTCCTTCCTGATTCCTTCAATTGGAAAACGTCTATTTAGTGCATCGAACATTCCATTCAGTAAAAGTGTGAATTCTATGGTTTTTTCGCAATTCACAAATTGTGATGGATTTCTTTTATGATAAAATTGTAACCCTACCGCAACACTATTGCTGAGAATCTATTGAAAGTACGATTCAACAATTATATGTATGCGTGGTATGGAATACGAGAGGTCACCAATTCTAGTTCAGAAGAAATACAATAAATACTTGTGTTGCTAATGAGACTCTCATCTTCATGCAGTTCGTTGGATTGATATGGTTCTGAGTTAATTTTGGGCATACTCTGAGATTGGCTGGGTTCTTACAATCCTGGTAATATAAATTTATATAATGCCGCCATTCAACAAACTTACCATCTGTCTGTTGACAATAAAATAACACGTTCGTGAATGACTGTAGATGACAAGTGAGGTCCGAAAAAGTCGAATAACGTGGAGAATGTAATTAGGGTTTAGACTAGATACGAAGTGAATTAACCTTTAAAATCTTATTCATTTGTAATCCATTTCGCAGACATTTTATCAAATGTGGCATATCAGAGAATATGTAGATCTGTCTACGTTCATCCATTGGGTTTTTAAAGGAATGCGAGACATTATCTATGTTTCCTTGAACGCCAAACTCTGTCCACATCTTGCGATTAGTTGTCGCACCGTCGCAAATGATCCCATCTACATACCCTCCTGCTTTTTCTATTTCTATTATTATTTGCAAGGCAAGCTGTGCAAGTATCCGCCCAGGTGTAGCACCTTGACAAGGGAATGTTGCTATTGGCTGGTGAAACTTTCCCCCCAAAGATGAAAACATGAATACTAAGGCATAATCTGCCAAGTCATTTGTAATGCCGCTTTCTTGACCATCTTTTCGTCCATTTCCGAGTCCATCGAATGTCATAAATTTCACATTGAGTGAAATGCTTTCCCGTACTTTCATTTCATCAATAAGAAGAACTCCATGCAGAGCTATTTCCGGTTGAGCTTGAAACCTCTGTTTTAAAGCTATGAAAAAATCCGCATCAAAACCGCTTTTCAAGTTGATGGAACTGAGCTACTTATGCATAGTACTCTGCGATGGTAAAGGTAGTACGTTGTTGTTCCTCATAAAATTATAAGCAGCTGGGCTTCGTATTTGTAACAGCATACACAACAGAAGCCATTCATTGGTATATCTTTTGCCATTGGATTTAGTGCACTTGCCCATCGACACACACTCTCTAATAAGTAAAACCTAAAGAACAGATCCAAGCATACATGCAGATTGTAGATAACAGTCCAGTGCAGTTTATTAAACTAAAAATCACAATACAATGGTAAGGTAAATCATATCACAATGACACATATTATGTTTAAAGTTCAATAATACAATTATTACAATATTTTCTACATTAATATCATATGCATGTACAGCTTGTCTGTTTGTCAGCAAAATACGTTGATTAAACAAATTGATTAGATAATATATGTACAAGATCATTGATTAATAAATGAATACTTAATTTCGGAAGCAAAATACTTTGACTAAACAAATTGATTAGATAATATACGTACAAGATCATTGATTAATAAATGAATACTTAATTTCGGAAGCAAAATACTTTGACTAAACGAATTGATCAGATAATATGTACTAGATCATTGATTAATAACTAACTCATCATTTCATGACTCGAAAGTTGTTGAAATTGCAAAATATGCAACGTACGACTCAATTTAGGGAAGTATCTAGCTTATTTCGCTGTTTTTGGAACATGTGAGTCGTAAGATAGAGATTTTTTCCCGACCATGTACATAAAACTATGTACATACCTGAGAATCAGGAAGATTCAACTTTTTCAGATTTTCTTCAAATGTACTCTCCTCAACTTGTGCTAATTTATCATGCAATTTGTTGAGTTCTTGTGATATACTATACAACCTTCGCTTATTATAGAGATAAACATGATTGACAAATTGAACCGGTTTCAATTGTCAATGTACATAAGTTGTGTCGCCATGTGCTACTCATGTCCTTATATGCGCATCTCGTCTGTACGTTCCGGTAATGCATGGCCGGAGGTCTTCCGCTGCACACTACTGACTTATCAATTTCGGCAATGATATTTTCTAATTGTTCGATTCTATTGCAATCACCAGACATCGCCATAGCATGTTTAAACTTGTTAAGAATAAAGACGTGTATATTTAATTGTTCGTCCACTGTGATCTGAAATTGAAAATGAAACTCATACACCCGTGAATCAGATTTTCATACTTGGGACTTCCGACGTTGAATAAAGTAACTTATGGATAGCTCGAAGAAATAAAGATGGTGTAGAGTCACATAATTGATACGTATTTCCTATCCGTTGGAAAAGTAAGTCTGTATCTTGGAAAGTGCTACTTAAAGCATCATGAACGTGTGTTCCACATTTTTCTTCAGTACTAAAAATATATTTCCACCTCTGCTATTCAAGAAGTTTAGGTGAAATTTACTCTGGCACATACCTGTTTTCCGAACCATGGAGCTTGGATGGTACTCGGAGATGATTGTCCTAATTCAGCGAACACTATTAATTTAGGTAGCTTCTGAATACTTATACTCCACCCTGAATGAGGAAGTTGCGGAGTGATTGCTCCCTCGTACAGAACGTTGAAGATACTAACTTCTGGTGCAAGGTCTGTCACTTCATTGGCATTATCTACTCCAGCAGAAGAAATGAGGAATTGTTTCATTATTATTCATAGTGAATCAAGTGTATCAGAAGGAACGGATCGATAGTATTTGAAATTATTAATGATTTTCACAACCATTGACAAGCAGCATTATAACCATTGATTGCTGAAATAGTTTGTGTTCATTGAATCGACGGATGGATTTACCTAAAAAGCTTGGGGTGAGAGAAACCTCTGTATCAATAACATCTGTTTCAGCCGTTACAACCATAACATCAACATTTACATCATTCATTTCACTTGATACCGCTGTTTCAGGCGTCTGCAGAATTATTGGGAGGGTGTCATTTTCATTGAGGAGCAATGGGTTAGCTGGGCTGTTTGTTATATTGAATAACGGCGCTCTCATGACAGCTGCACTATCGCCTTGTGAAGAATTGTCACATCTTCCAAAGATTAATGGGACAGCGCCTTCCATAAGCCGAATCTTCTGATATTGTCTCTATCATGAAATATTGGGATCAAGTGTTATAGATTGAAAAATATTTACGTAACTGTAAAACAATTCAATATATATATTGCAACGGTATCTAGGACACCTTCGTCAACCTTCGGCAACTGCTCCGGTGAGGCACGAAAGAAGATAAGAGTGTTGGGCGCCAGATACGAATGTATCAATTTTTATGAAACGAAAAAGATAAGCAGCGAAACTCTGATAACGAAAGATAACCGGAAAAATCGACGGACTGATACTCAACTAGTTCAGAACACGCAATAATGGTAGAGTGGTAGGGAACACCATAAATCAGAACAATAGAACATTGTAGTCAATTTAAAAAAGTATATTCAAATAAAATCGGATTCATGTAGTTTCACAAAACTGATTTTCCATTAGGGATTTACACAAGACATGCCTCTTTGCTATTTTGCTCTGTGACCTGTGACCTGTGGCCTAAACCACGTTACAGTATAAACTTGAGAATCAATAGATGAATTTTTCGCAAACATTTGAATTTCGGAGCTTCATTGCACATAGAGTCAGTAGGTATTACTTTTACGATAATAATTAACAAGCTACTTACTTGAAACAACACCTTCCCAGATTGGTTGTGGACAGTCACTTGATCCTTCATTTGATCAGAATTGAAATGTTTATGACAAACAAAATGACTTTTTTTTAAAACTATCCCAGCGAGAGCAAGTGCATCTCTCCATTTATCGTAGAGATCAATTGCTTTGGGAACCGTAAAAAGATGTGTCTCCTCCTCGCATCCTTCTTGTCCGCTCCTTCGATGACAAAAACAACAACTTTTGCCCATATTTTATCGATATTTTTCTCGGAACACTCGGTTAACCTCGACTATTACTCCGTGCGAATACTGCGCGATGATTGCGTGCCGCGATTCACCGCCATTATTGTTTACGATATGGTCCCACAGACCCGTAGCCGTCTGGTGGTTATGCACCGAATTACGCTAAAATAATCACAAGCCCTAGCATTGCGGGGATAGGGTAGTTGACTCACCTAATATTCTTACATCGTGGCAGCGACTATTCTAGATTCGAGTATAGTAGCTGTACGCGCGAGCGTGCTAGCTGCGCTAGTGAGCGCGCTAGCTGTGCTGGCTTTAGAGCGGCTACCACTCTCGACTATATTGCTGGCTGCACGAGAGACATTTCAGGGTACAAAATAGATATAAACATTAGACCTGTCCTTAAGAAGGGTAAAATCGAATTTTGATCGGGCCACCCCTCAAAATGGTTCGAAATAATTTAAAAAAATTGGACAATTTTTTCCAATTTTTTTCGTCCATATTTACCCACCCCTCGATGGCCTTACTTTTTCCCATAAGAAAAGCATTGATTTTTCGAGGTTTTTAATCAAAAATGCGTACTGGGTCTGAAAATAGTCGTAAAAAAATTTCAAAGGAAGCAAAATGAAGGTGAATCTGTCCACTTTAAACCGCCGCTTGGAAATTGTCTTATCTCTATTTTTGACTCCGCTATCGAACTTTTAGTGCGGCAAGAAATTTCGACCAGTGAATACAAGCTTTTGGGATTGGTCTTGAAGAAAAACAAAATTCTTTGTTGAAAATAACAAAAAGAAATTCGAAGATTTCGATCACCTCATCTTCCTTCTTGGTATTTGGGAAACCGCTGAAAAAAGATTTTGAAAATATCGAAAAACGTTATTTGGAGAGCTGAATATCGGAGGAATTGAATCGGAGTGGTCGTAGAAAATAGAAAATTCTTTGTGCAAACTAATTAGTCATGTGAAAAATGTAACCCCAACCTTTCCAGCCGAATCGATTATGCCATGAGTTTGAATTTTTGCTGTTCTTAGTCCTATCATCCAAGTTCATCTTACGAGAAAAAATAGAATATTTCAGAATAATTGAAATAATTGAATTTAAATGACGTTCTTCGACATTTTTGAAATCTTTTCACAGCGGTATCCCGAATACTAAGCAGGAAGATGAGTTGATCGAAATTTTTGAATTTCTATTGGTTATTTTCAACGAAGAATTTCTTTTTTCTCCAAGACCAATCCCAAAAGCTTATATTCACAAGTCGAAATTTCTTGCCGCACTAAAAGTTTGATAGCGGAGTCAGAAATAGAGATAGACCAATTTTCCAAGCGGCGGTTTGAAGTGGACAAATTCACCTTCATTTTGCTTCCTTAGAAATTTTTTTACGACTATTTTCAGACCCAGTACGCATTTTTTATCAAAAACTTTGAAAAATCAATGCTTTTCTTATGGGAAAAAGTAAGGCCATCGAGGGGTGGGTAAATATGGACGAAAACAATTGGAGAAAATTGTACATTTTTTTCAATTATTTCGAACCATTTTGAGGGGTGGCCCGATCAAAATTTGATTTTACCCTTCTTAAGGACAGGTCTAGTATATATATATATCGCACCTTGGCGACGAAAGTGACACAACTCAAAATATGTCATTCTTCGATACGGAGAAATCCAGAAAATTGAAGAGTTTAGAAGATCATTCCATTGATTTCTGGAGGAAACTATTCATGGCAAACAATTAGTTGAATCCCTTTAGGATTACGCGAATGAAAGTTCGGATTTGTTCGACTTTACTAGGGAGCCCTTGATGACCGCAACTAAGGGTGCATTCGATTGTGTCACTTTTGCTTTTTCTTTCTCTTTCCAGGCGACTTTGGCTACTACAGAAATGACATTTTGCTGGGTTGTAGAATCGAACCTTGCCAGATTGAATATGGCATTATCTCAAAAACGCCATATTTTGAGTTGTGTCACGTTCGTCGCCGAGGTGCGATATATATTAGGGTGGACGTTAAATTCCATCTTGAGGAGTGAAGCCCCACAGTTTGAAGGAAAAAAAAAAAGAAAAATTTTGGTCCCAAAACGAAGTTTCGGAGATGAAGTTAACACGTGCCGGTAAGGCCTCAAAGTTTCCCATTTAAAACACATGCACTTTTACGGATCTCAATTCAAAAATTCACTGTGAGGCTAATGTTATTCCGAAAAATCCTAAACTACGTCATGGTATCGGGTATGTGTACTACTACATGAGGAAGATATAAATGATCAAGGACACACAGTATCATAAAATTCAATCCATCCATCGAAGTTTTTTGCAGCACGATAGACGGAGAGTACAGTTTTCGTTTCTTCAAACTCGGGGAGTTGTAGGCGGACGACTCATCATCCGTGGTTCGATCTTCTTCCTTTTTCCATAGCTCAGCAGGTTCCGATAGCTTGATGGCTCTTGAGCCGTGCGCCAAGATGAACGAAACAGTATAACCATTCAGATCTACGGGTAAAGTATCGGTAGAAATGTCGGAGTTATAGTCTTTGACCGTTGGATTAGCGAGGTATTTGTTGATATCGTCCAAGGCGTTTAAAAACTTCCACCAAATTTCATCTCTCATCGCTATCACACCTTGGCCACTGAACTGCACAATAGGCTCAAAACGTTCTCCGACTAAAGAATATCCGACCGAGACTGTTGTGGAAAACGAATGGTTTATCCCGTATGTGGTTGATAGTAACATCCGCCTGGTTGGTCGTAGAGGGTCAATTATGAGTGGTTTATAGGATGGATGAGGATTCCCTGATGCACGCACAGTTTGAGGGTTAAACATGATGAAATTATGATTCAGACACTGAATAGTATTAAGGTACGGTAACTGATGTTCACTGTTGCAAGCACGGGCGTTCTGCAACTACTGGTATAGTTGCAGATAGACCCCTCAATATTTCCAGAAAAAAACCCCCACCACCGGCTGAAATTTTACAATTAGCCAGCGGGTGATAGACACAGTACCTACAACTGGAATCAGCGTGGCTCCGGGATGCCATGGGTGCCGACCTCAGCATATGCCAGAGGCAGTATGCCGTTTATGACCCAAGGGCTCGCAGGTAGCTGCAGGGTTGGGCCCAATGTTTGAGGGAAAAGTTTGCAAGGTCTCGACTTGTTCGGACAGGTTCAAGCAATTGCTTTGGGCGTATATTACCGTCTGTTGTAAAACTGTACACTAGTCATCAATACCGAGTGTATTGCTGTACAGACTTTTATCGATGTCTCGGTCCGTCATTTTCTGTTAGCTGATTGTAAAACAAATCCTAGAAAAAATAAAGAAGCCCCCGTCTCTTTGAAAACTGTTTGGCAGGTCAGGCCTACAAGTTTCAGCCTGTCTGATAGCACAGCGCGACTATGGTCCGCTAATAATTACTTTTATTATCATCCGAACAATATGAATGTATTATACACTGTACGGTTCTCAAACAGGCGATCGACCATTCAACGTCATGAATTATTGTTAACGTATCGTTCGAAAATGAACACTGAAAGTATTATATACACGCAAAATTCGTGGAAAGATGGCAATTATACTCTGCTAGTTGAACAATGTGAAATTTGTTTGTCAGGGTAACCTACTACGTCAGCAACGAAAAATAGATAGCTGTACGATGCAGCTGTCTTTGTAATTAGTCTTTTTCGAAATGTAAATAAGTGATTTCTATTTTCAAGTTTACGCTCCGACGACCCTCGCGAAGGTGCAAGTGTATATTCTTTTGTCTCGCGTGCAATGGTGCGATTGAGAATTAGAGGCGACGGTTATGCAGGTTCAGACTTGCGGGCGTAAGGATCGCAATGACAAATACCGATTTCAATGTCCGAGTTCACGCTCCGGCAACCCTTGCGAAGGTATACGAGGTACATTCTTTTGTCTTGAGTGCAAAGGTACGATTGGGGATTAAAGACGGAGTGCATGCAGGTGCAGACTTGCGGGCGTAAGGGGCGGTCGGGTGAAATGCTATGTGGAAGTGACGATCGTCAAGGCGATGGATAGTGACACTGTTTCAGGTGAGTAAAAATGGTCAAGGGTTGGCGGGGGCGGTGGTAATATCACGGATTGGTTCATTTTACTGAGTGGGGATGAGCAAGCTACCAACCAAAAGATATATAGGCCTGCCAAAAGTGTGTAATTTTATCAGTTTGAAAAACTATTCAGTAGAGGAAACTCTGCTGGTTGTGATCTTCTGATTTCGAGTGGTTTAACAATTACTGTTGCGTTTGTTTTTTCATTCGTGAAAGGCGTTGTTACCAAGCGAACAAGTTTGAGCTTCGAGAAAATTTTGGAGAAGTCCTTATTTTTCTTTTGTTTGAATTTATTTTGGAGAGTATATTCACGATGAAACGTGTTGAAGATAAACGTATCATATCAACCGTGAGGGTTTTAATCCTGATAGTGATACGGTACCTCATTGCTTCAAGACCGAGTTGCATCACGCCGCGTATTCGTGAGTGGCATCGACAAGTCAAAGGAATGCGTACGGTGCAGGACGTGTCAATAGTTCTGCGCAATATTCTGGGTATGCTGGACATGACGACGGTCATGGAAATCATGACATTACCGCGCTTAGTGAGCCGGCCTTCTTGGATGGCGAAAATGCTGGACATTGCGAGAGTTGCCCTTATACCCGCCGATCTTCGTAGACTGAAGGATGTGATCGAACGGCAAGGACGGAAGATCAGGACGACTACAAAACTGGATACCGAGGCTATTCTACGAGAAGAAGCGATTGCCATAAAAGCTGTCGAGGCTTATTAACTAGCGGCAGAAAGTATGATGGCATTTACACAGGATCATCCTAATGTAGAGATGGACGGTACGGTGACGGTAGAGGAGACTACGGAGCGGCTATCACAAGTCTCAGTGAAAGATGAGGAGGACGCGAGTGAGACGAGGGTGATAGAAGAAACGAGTGCCGAAATTTGTCGATATGCACCGCATCTATCGAGTAAAAGTACGCGGTATACCCCTGTGAGCGGTAAGTGATTTCAGAGAATATGTCACAAGTACACTCCTATCCGAAAAAATGTCAAATATTATTCTCAGGCATTCAAATTTACGTCGTTTTTTAGAGCTTTGAATACTTTTACAGATACTGGGAACATGCGCGCTGGAGCTTCTACCCCAACGTCGGGAATTCCAGCCAGACTATACACGGTCAACGAAGGGGCTAGCACTTCAGGAGTGCAGCAAGGCGGAGCAGCTTGTGGTCCAGGAAAACGTAATGCTCCATCGGACGATGTACCTGAACAGGAGGATCAACCGGCGGCTGACAGGCGAGTTAGTGTACCAGCTCAGGTTGTAGGGTTAGAGGCCGAAATAGAAGATGTAGACGATAGTATATCGAGACGATTTAGAATCACACAGCGTGTTAATAAAAGATATCCGCGTTTTGGGCTAGCTGGAAATCAGGTCACGGTAAAAATCATAATTCCGCCGGAGACGGAGAATACACTACGTTGGTAAGAGGACGCTTTTAGGGAACTTCATATGTATTTCAGGTCATTGTGCGGTCAGAATGATCTAATGGGTATAACGTTTGTTACGGATGGTTTTACGAGGGGTGCAGCGGGATTAAACTTTCGACCGGCACGCGATTTTCAATTCGAGGATTTATGGGGTCTTGTGTTTAAAGTCACGCAGAGTGCGAGTGAGTTTTCGATACAACAGCCTTTCACGGTCGATATATTTACGGTCAATTCACCTGTTGGGAGGGGTAAACGCTTACGGTTGGATGGAGAGGGAATATTAAATAAGCGGTCGATCTTAAAACTTGAAAACACAGATAATTTATGTTTACCGAGGGCTTTATTTGTAGCCGGAGTGCACGCGCGTAAGGGTACTCATCCTGATTCCAAAAATATATGGGGTAGGGCTAGGGACAATGTGAAATATCAAAAGGAGAGAGCTCAGGAATTAGTTAGAAGGGCACACGTCACGATACCAGAGCAGGGCTGCGGTTATGATGAACTCCTACAGTTTCAATAGTATTCGGCGCGGGACGACACTGTCATAGTAGTTTACGTCCAAAGCACCCTCGGAAAGGGTGGAGAATGTTTTCTTAATGGCGAAGATATTGTGTTAGGCTTAGGGCGGACTGTAACCTATACACTCAACATTCTTTACGACAAACGGAACAGACATTATGATCCAATTTTAAACATCAGTGCAGCGGCCGCCTCTAATTTTTTCTGCATACCATGTAATGTAGGCTATGCTCGTGGTATGGAGCACAGGTGCTCTAATATATGTCCTCGTTGCTTGTCGACACCCGCTTGCGATACGCGGGTCGATCGAATGGAATGTATCTCGTGTAGACGTGAGTTTTTCGGCCTTGAATGTCTCAACAATCACAAAAAACCCGGTTCGTTTAGCGGAAAGCGGTCAATCTGCAGTACCCTGCGGATTTGCGAGACCTGTGATATTTATATGGATACCTCCAAGTGGAAGCATGTCTGCGGGGAAACATACTGCAGGACCTGTCGTTCGACTCAAAAGATGGAGCATAGTTGCTATAAACCCCAAAAAGCACCCCTGGTGCAAAAACCTTTCGCCAAGTACATTGATGCGGTCACTACCCCCAAAAAAATCCACCAACTAAAATTCCTCCTCAACAAAAGTGGTACTATAAATATGTCTGCTGACAAAAGGATTGAAATCAGATACAGTTGCCAAGTACATGTCTTCTGAATAACAAAAGTTTACAATAGAAGAACAGAAAACTGAATAGTCATGTATCATTCACTCGCTACGCTCGCTTACTCAATCAGCTCTTGATAATTACATGGAAAAAATCAGAGAAAAAAAAAAAAACTAGTGCGTGGTACTTGCGGGCCATTTATGAGTAAGTAAAAGAATATTCATGTAGGTCTATGCATCATTTGTTTGATACATATTGCTATAATGGCCCGCCAAGTACCACTTCCTGAATTTTTTTTTTTCTGATTTTTTCCATGTAATTATAAAGAGCTGATTGAGTGAGCGAGCGTAGCGAGTGAATGATACATGACTATTCAGTTTTCTGTTCTTCTGTTGTAAACTTTTGTTATACAGAAGACATGTACTTGGCAACTGTATCTGATTTCAATCCTTTTGTAAGCAGACATTTTTATAGTACCACTTTTGTTGAGGAGGAATTTTAGTTGGTGGATTTTTTTGGGGGTAGTGACCGCATTAATGTACTTGGCGGAAGGTTTTTGCACCAGGGGTGCTTTTTGGGGTTGATATCACCACTTTTTGGACAATTTTGCTTGACTACCTAATAATTGTGCTCGCTCGCTACGCTCGCTCGATTGGGTTTTCCTATATTCTCGCTCGCGAGGCTTGCTCAGTTGGCAGCCTTCTACCAATTGTTTCTATGAACATCCCAATGCATGTACGGTGATGCATTTTGTACCATCCGAATCCCTCAAAAAGCAGCTATGTTAGATGTCGTAGTATAATTTGAAATGAATGAAAATAATGTAATAGTATACACGTATGCTCATACTTTTCTGTGAGCCTTGAATTTCTGTGGACAGACGTAACATGTGTTCTATCATTAAGTTCTACGAATTGTTTTGTTAGAATCTGGTATAATTCTATATGCCTGAAACATGTAACCCTGCGCGCAGCCCTCTTCCTGTCTCATCTGGGCTTGCAGGGACCGGCAATGGCGGAGTTACTTGCAAGCAGAGTTATAGTTGCTGCTCATGATTAAATATATATAAATATGAGATATATAAATTGCAATTCTTAGGTAATTTTTTTTGTCAATACAGCTAGGTCCTCTGTAGAAAGAACATGTACGCGTCCCATACTCATACCATTAACTCCAAATTCGGGTCTAAACAGAAGGTATCAAAATATATAAAATTGAGCCTATTCATGCAAGACTAGCGTAGAGCATAAAATGGAAGTTTATGAAGTCAAACACTCGCATTCTGCTCTCTTCGTCTGACCGTTGCGGTTTCTTGTATCAAATCACACTATCCCGATACTTTGCAACCCAAGCGGTTTCTCTCATCATCCTCTCGTCTTATACAGCGACCCGCTACGATATTAAACAATCCATAATAGTATATTGTGTATCAAGGAGGCTAAGTTGGTCTTCATACGCCGAGCGTGATGTTTGCAGTATTCGTCTTCGACGAAGGCGCGCGAACGTCTACGACTCATACTGCAAACATGCGAGGTGTATGAAGACCATAGCCCTCGTGGTACACACCATTTTTTATGTAACGCGTCGCGATTTACAAGCGAAGGTGTTTGCCTCGTTCTGAAAACATCGCGTCCATTGAACTAATGCCAACCACCTTCAAGTTAGTATGCTAAGAAGATAATGCAGAATAAGTTTCAACAGTCGTGTTCATTATTTACCTGCAGAGAGGCATCTAATGACTCTTTTATGTGTCTAGGCCCGAAAAACCGCGATTCCAACCTCGCTTCGCTCGGTTTAAACGCGGTTTTTAGCATAGACACATAAAATTGTATACGCCATACGGCCCCCAAAGTATTTTCTGACGAATTTCATTATAACAACAAAACATCATCAATATATCAATATCTATAAATTCAAATTCGTCGGAAAATACTTCATCGGCCTAATGACATAATGTACTATTTTGTAACACATTAGGGTGGTTCAAAAAAGTTCTATGTTCTCAGATGTTGCTGCTCATTCGTGAATATGTTGTTTGTCATTTTTGAAAAATATTTAATTTTTTTGAGCTCCATAGGACAATATTTACTACTGCCTCATTGAAGTTAAAATTCCCAAATTTTGCCATTTTTGGCAACTTCGAAGTTCTCAGATCAAAGTGCTCATCCAGCTACCTCTAGCCTCTCATTCAATGAGCATTTTGGTTCAACACGAGATTCGTACGATAATATTTAGTACTGCCTCGGAGACATTGGAGTTTTTTCGAAATTTATCGTGTTTCTAGAGATTCGATCGCCGGTTGTTGCTCATGAGACAGTTTTTTCTTACCATTATAAGGAAGAAGTACAAGCAGTTTGCAGTCTGCGGGATCATTTTTACTACTGCCTCATGTTGCTAATTTCACTTGAAGGAAAGTCGCCCTCAATGAGGCAGTAGTAAAAATGGTCCCGCAGACTCCAAACTGCTTGTACTTTTTCCTTATAATGGTAAGGAAAAACTGTCTCATGAGCAACACCCGGCGATCGAATCTCTAGAAAAACGATAAATTTCGAAAAACCTGCAATGTCTCCGAGGCAGTACTAAATATTATCGTACAAATTTCGTCTTGAACCAAAATGCTCATTGAATGAGAAGCTAGAGGTAGCTGGATGAGCGCTTTGATCTGAGAACTTTGAAATTACCAAAAATGGCAAAATGTCGATATTTTAACTTCAATGAGGCAGTAGTCAATATTGTCCTATAGAGCTCAAAAAAATGGAATATTTAAAAAAAATCACAAACAACATATTCACGAATGAGCAGCAACATCTGAGAACTTAGGTCTCTTTTGAACCACCCTAGTAACACATGCACGATTTTCGCGTTTTTTTTACCTATTATGCGGGCGTAAAGTGCCAATTTTCAGACGAGCGGGCGCTGAAAACTCTAAAACGCCCGCTCAATCGAGCAGCGGGTGTTTTTCAGTTTTTATCGCCCGCTAAATCGAGCAGCGGGCGTTTTTGAGTTTTTAGCGCCCGCTTCTTTGAAATCGCTCAAAAACGCGAAAATCGCGCGTGTCACAAAAAATATGGTGTGCACCAAGAGCTAAGTGGGCTTTTTGACCTTGTGTGATTGCAGTACTCGTCTTCGGCTCGCAAATGCACTCGTCTTCGACTCGTGCTAGCTCACCTCCGACTCGTACTGCAAACTCCACACTTGGTCCAAAAAAGCCCACTTTACGCCCTTGGTACACAATATACTATTATGTTCCTAGGACAATAAAATAAGCAAAACGACTCGCACCACTATCTTTTTTTTCACTGATCAATAAGCGCCTACTTTATGTTCTCCGAACAAACTTCATAAAGCGCGTAAATCGCGCCTGTGTTACGTAAAGAGGGTTTTTCTGGAATAATTACATTCATAAATGATTATATGCTCAGTCTACACGGAGAGAAATTCGGTTCGCCTGCTGTGCCACGCGTGGTGGCGCTGCTGTTCCTTACTTTTGGTAGCTGATACGCACTTGTTTGGGAGAGCTGCTGCACCAAAAGTTAGAACAAGGGAGAGCAGTTATACCAAAATATGGAATAGCTGCTCGCCCGGCCGATTAGGTATACAATGTGTGCCTCTTGGTACAGTAGCGCTCCCAGCTTGGACTGTACATTATACCCATGCGAGTGACGCTGCTGTACTTTAAAAAGGATAGCACCTATCGGTCGCAGTATAGGTGGCGTCCCAAATTTCTCTCCGTGTACAATGGATAAATAAATATAAAAAATGAGAATCTCTATCATCTGAGAAAGAGGGGGTCGATCGATAATTTCTTTGAATAGCAAATGAGTATTCTCATTCTGTTTGTCGTGATAGCACTAATCTGGATTTGAAGAAAGCTTAAGATAGACGAAAATACAGACACGGGTTGCATACTAAAATCTAACAAAATTACGTATTGAAATTTGACATTATATTATGAATATATAGTTTGTACTATTAATTTACATGTAATCATGGATATTTATACAGACTTTGAGATAGTTCTGAACGAAAAATTTGAGCTGTTAGTAAATCAAGAATTGAAAAATTATCTGCACCGAAGGTCAGGGCACTACGTTGACGTGGAGTATAGAATAAAGCCTATCGGAGTCCAACATACAACGTTGACCGACAGTCTCGTTTTGACTAGATGATAAGGAGTTGGATTATAAAACTCGTCGGAATCCTACGCATAATGTTGACTCACAATTGGAGCCTGAGCAGACGAGTTTTCGGAGATGAGCTTAACATGGAGCTTGAAGTGGAATTCGTTGCAATCCAACGCTTGAACTTGGGTTTATTGGTCTGGCTCCTTGCCGTTCCCTATATCAAATCATGCCATCCTCATATTTTTCGACTTCAACATTTTCTCTTCATTTTCTCTTGTCAGAATTCCTCAGGCGATAAGTTGCTAAATAATTGAACCGAAAAAACCGTTTCTTCTGATAATTGCATTCCTAAATGAAAATAAGCCATATCTACAATGTATAGGTGAATAAAATTTAGAGGTAATAGTCAGTTAATAGTCACCTGACAGTCTTGTCCGTTTACAGTTGTTATTTTATTCATCACCGTGAATTTTACACGTCAGTTGATTCGCATAACCTCAAAAGCTCGAGATCGTAGGATTTAAGATTAACCTATCGAAACATTTTTATTGGTGACTATCACATTAATGTACTTGGCGTAAGGTTTTCGCACCTGAGGGGATTTTGTTGGGTATTCACTAGTTTTTGTATGTTCAAATTTTGTATTAAGCATTGCTCGTACTTTCTCTTATTTCCTTAATTGGGATTTAAAAGCATAAAATGACAATACGCGTCTGCTAGTGTAGGAGACGGTTTCTGTTAGAGTCCCTAGAATAAACAGAGTCTAGAAAACGCGACGCCATGTCTGAGCGAGTTGTACGCGCGATGTTTGCATTGTCGCGCGCATTGCGGGTGGGGTATTGTAGAAATAAATATTGAACACGAAACTACTTATTCCGAATTATTGTGCTTTATTGTGCTCATCAGCATGGTATATTGAATGTGAATTTACATTAACAGCAAGTCCATACTTCACGACATGAGGTTGAGGACTGTGGAAGTCGAGGGTAGAATGCCAGGTTCAAGCTTGTTACTAGACAAAAGTCACTAGATCGGCAGCCATGTTCGAGCGAGTTCAAACTGACCAATCAAAAAGAGTCATGCGTTTGCTAGACTCTGTTTATTCTAGGGACTCTAGTTTCTGTCTGCGATACTGGCGCTATCTAGGTCGTAACTATCTCGTGGTGACGTCACTCTATACAATATGTGTGGATTTTCCCGTCTAGTGTTTTTATATGGGAATGGTTTTAATGTAAATCTTGGTCTGAAGACGACGACTAAAGAAAAAAATTGTACGAGGAAACGGGGTATCAGAATTTGTAGTTAATCATATCTCAGCACTCCGGACACCGATTTAATCGATCCAAGGCTCAAATGAAAGCTTTTCATGCCCACATCCTAGATCAAATCAGTTCCAATTCGTGTCTGTTGTGAGGTGAAAGGAAACGCAGATACTAGTTCGCGGTATAGGTTAGGGTAGCTGCCTCTCGGGTATATAGACTCGTTGAGTCTCGCGCTTGAAAATGACTTTTTTTCAATGTACTTGGCGCGAGACTCTACCGAGTCTCTTGATGAGACCTGTGAAACATACCACTGAACAACGTGCGAATTATATTTCCATTTTTTATGATTTCGAGACACAGCAAGACCAGACTTTAGACGGTGACGATACAGTGAAGACCCACGTGCCAAATCTGTGCGTTGCGCAGCGGGTCTGCCCGCGTTGTATAGATGAAGATTCTAGTGAAGACTGCGCAGGGTGCGGCGCTCAACGAGAGTTTGTTTTTAGTAGGGACCCAGTGATGGAGTTCATCGAATTCGTAGATAGGAAATTGACGGTTATAGGAAGATTATATGCGTAGCACATAACGCCAAGGGTTTTGACGCGCAGTTTATCCTCAAGTATCTGGTGGAGAATGGGGGGTGAACCACCGCGGGTTATACTCAACGGGAGTAAAATAATACTGTTGGAGACGAACATCACCCGGTTCCTAGACTCGCTGGCATACGTGATAATGGCTTTGTCAGCGTTGCCAAAGGCTTTCGGTTTACCTGAGTCCACCCAAAAAGGATTATTCCCGCACCTTTTTAATATCCCGGCTAATCGGGGGTATGAGGGTCCCTTACCTGCGGTCGAGTTTCACTCGCCAGATACTATGACGAGAGAGGCTAGGGAAAGTTTGTTCAAATGGTATAATAGATCAGTTAGCGAGCATTATATTTTCAACTTTGATGTAGAATTGCTAAAGTACTGTCAGTCAGACGTGACAATTCTACGCCTCGCCTGTCTAGCTTTCCGCAAGATCTTCCAGCGTACAGGAAACGTCTGTCCGTTTACGGAGAGTACGACTATCGCGTCAGCTTGCTCGATGGTTTTTCGGGAGAACTTTTTACGTGATGATGAAATCGGGATTATCCCATCTGCTGGGTACAGGCTGGGCGATAAACATTCACGTAGAGCCATAGAGTGGCTAGTGTGGAGGGAGCATGAGCTCGGTATTGAGATAGAGCACGCTGGCCAAGGAAGAGAGAAACGGGTACGGGGACGACGGGTTGACGGCTACTACACGGGGCCCGATGGTGTGGAGCATGTGCTGGAGTTCCATGGCTGCTTCTGGCACGGTTGTCCACGTTGCTTTCGTATCAACAGGGATGAGCGGCCAGTGGTTGGTGAAAGCATGGATCGACGACTCGAACAGACCATAGCCAATACAAGACGCCTGCAGAACCAAGGGATGATCGTCGAAGAAATATGGGAGTGTGAGTTCAATAGGATGGTTGAAACAGATGCAGTGCTGCGAGCATATATTGAAGATAACCGTCTTATACCGATGTTAGGTATCACTAAATTGAACCCGCGTGATGCCTTTCTTGGAGGTCGGACCGGTAATACGTCACGGCTCTACGAAGTAGATGGTGGGGGCAGTGAGCAAATACACTACGTTGATGTTTGTTCACTGTATCCGTACATTAATGCGACAGGTAAATACCCGCGTGGTCACCCAAAGGTATATGTGGGGCAAGAATGTGAAGCTTCAATAGGGAATCAGGGTGTAGATATTACCAGAGTCGAGGGTCTAGTTCAATGTGTCGTGCTGCCGCCGCGTAATCTTCATCATCCCGTGCTACCTTTCCGTATGCATAATAAATTGATGTTTCCGGTTTGTTACACCTGTTGTCGCGAATTATTACAATCTCCATGCCCGCATAATGACGAACGCGAACGATATTTATCCGGCACTTAGGTTTCAGTTGAGCTGAAAGAGGCTGTAGAAAACGGGTATAAAATTATAACTGTATTCGAAATCTGGCAGTACGAGGTCACCAAGTTTAATCAAGAGACAGGAGAGGGTGGGCACTTCACGGGTTATATACGTACTTTTCTTAAGCTTAAGCAGGAGGCCAGCGGCTGGCCCGCTGGTTGTAACACAGAGGATGCGCGATCAGACTATCTTCGACAGTATAAACTAGTAGAGGGTGTAGAGTTAGACCGTGAGAAAATCGAGAAAAATCCAGGGCTTCGTTCTGTGGCGAAGTTATGCCTCAACTCATTCTAGGGCAAGTTTGGTCAACGGGACAACATGTCAAAGACTACCGTCATTGATACACGGGAGGGACTGTTGGCTCTGCTAACGAATCCAGCGATTTCACTGGAGAATCTAGTCCCCGTCAACGACGACGTGCTGTACGCCCGCTGGTCCTACATAGACCAGCGTATTGAGCCATTCGCCCTCGCGAATGTAGTTATAGCGGCATATACAACGGCACAGGCGAGGCTGACATTAGATTCTTATTTGAAAAAGCTAGATCGGCGCGTTTTGTATTATGACACAGATTCTATTATTTATGTTCGTTCGGGTAGGGCTGAAGAGTACGAACCACCGGTTGGTAATTTTTTAGGTAATATGACCAACGAACTTGAGCAGTATGGTAGGGGTAGTTACATACGGGCGATTGTATCCGGTGGTGCGAAATTCTACGCTTTCATCGTGGTGTGTCCAGACGGAAGGGAGGTAGAAGTCTGCAAGGTGAAAGGGATTAGCTTGAACTATTCAACACGTATGAAGATAAATTTTAACTCTGTCCGGGAAATGGTAACGGAGGATAAAGCGCCGATTCGAGTAGAGTTTCGGGGAATCGGGCGAACTGCAACACATGAAGTAGTCACCAGGCACCAGACGAAGACCTGTCGGCCTGTTTTTGTGAAGAGGCGTTGCTGTAGAGATAGTTGGGATACCCTTCCTTACGGTCACACCGATGAATAGTTGAAGTAGGTCATGTCGTGTTCGTAGGTCTTAACTCCAGTGTAAGTCGTGCTGGGCAGATCCACTGTTTCAACCATCCTGTTGAACTCTTTGTAATCTGGCCTATCTTTTTTAATTATTTTACAGGTGATATTTATAATATTAATCTTGCCTATCTTTGTTAATTCTTTTACAGGTGATACTTATAATATTAATCTTGCCTATCTTGACCGTATTATTCCTATATTATTTGAACTATTAAACTGTGATTTTTCTGTTATTTGTACTATTCACTCTGTCTGTATTAATCTCATATTATTTCAGTAAGCCAATTGTAATGTTTGTAAAGTATAATAATATTTATTCTGTTCGTAATATTCCTGTATTATTTAAGTAGGTCAAATGTAATATTTATAACATTGATATTAATATTTATTTTGCACGTAGTGTTCCTATGTTATTCATAGTATTCGTGCCGTAATTGTAGTATTCAAAATTTTGTGTGAATGTAAATTTGAAATATACGCCAATACATACCTACTCTGTCACGGTCTATCACTGTATCACTGTAATAAATAAAACTGTTCGCTAGTAATACCATACCTCACCACTATATCAATAAGTACAAGATATTCTATTCAACAGAATTATTTGTTTCTGCTCATATTGCTAGACCCCAACGAAATAAACATCTGAATCCGAATCCCAACAATTTATATTCATAACTTTCCGCTCAACATTCATCCATGATCGGTATACAGTACAGGAAAAAAAAAATCATACGATATATTTACTCTGTAAAAAAGCGTGCATCGAATAAGAGATGGCGCGTGTCAGACACTTAGTCTCGTCAGGAAAATATTGTAGCATAGTTGGTCTTCGGTTGAGTCAAATTTCAGTCATAGTTCCTAAAACACTCGGCGTGTACAGTCAGAAATAGTGAGAGCCGTTCCATAAGAAAAATGGACACACGCTGGCGACACCCTTTTCCGGCTATAATTGCCGGTCCGTCCGGTTGCGGTAAATCAATCTTTGTCAAGACCTTTCTGCGAAACATAGGCGAATTGTGCGATACACGATTTTCACGTGTCCTATGGTACTATGCTGAGCAAAATTCGCTCCAGGGGCCTCTCAATAAAAACAATACCACTAATACTGAAATTGAGTATCGGGAAGGGCTACTTCAGGAGTCTGACTACGATACGGATGGAACACCTAAGCTACTTGTGGTCGATGATCTAATGCGGGAGGCCTCCAACAACGTAATCGTTGATCTGTTTACCAAGGGTTGTTATCATAAGAATCTAAGCGTGTTTTCCATCACACAGAACCTATTTCATCAGGGTCGTGGTCAGAGGGATATATCGCTCAATACAAATTATATCATCTTTTTTAAGAACCCGCGAGATCGTGCGCAGATACAACATTTAGCACGCCAGGTTTATCCTGAGGATCAACGTTTTTTACAGGAGGCCTATCTTGATGCCACTGCGCAACCACACGGCTATCTATTACTCGACTTGAAACAATCGACGCCTGAAAATTGCCGCTATCGCACCAATATATTTCCATCCGACAAGTATCAACACGTCTATGTTCCACGAAAAGATATAAAGTCGCTTTCTATTTCCAATTTACCAGTCGTTCGGTTGTAATGCCACGCGTACGGAGGTCTCGTGGTGCCTCGGATAGTGCCCAAAGTGTGAAAGGTTCAACAGTTGCGGCCGCTCGTAGACGATTCGGTAAAGAAAATACAGCATCACTACAGGCGCTCTGTAAGCTAAGTCCTGAACAACGTCTGGCCCTGCTACGTAGTGCCAATAATTCCCTTATAAAGAGTATATGTGAGTGTGCCTTGAACACAGTGCACGGTAACGTCATATTGACACAGAAGGAAAAAGTTAGGCTTGCTAGGCATAAACAGCTTCTACGTAAATTGGCTAGCAGCAAAGGAAGCCTGAAGAGTAAAAAACAGATACTGGTTAAAAGTGGTAGTGGTTTTTTACCCATGTTAATTGCACCAGTTCTCGGGACTCTATTTTCACACCTGTTTGGCAAATAGAAACAGGAGAGCGATGGAACATGCGAAGAAAATGGTTTTGATACCTTCGGAGAGTGTAGAACGTTTCCAACGTAATCTCACGACCTCCGGGGCACTATCCAGTAGTAATTACGAGGATTCGAATCAAATCACGAGAAATCCAATCTCTAGACTCGATAGCGAGATGCAAACGATTCTGGATTCACCTACCGCGGATGACGCCGCGAAATGGAAACTATATCAACAGCTACTACAGCGTTTTTTATACTACGCCGAGGATTCACGAAAACCTTTAAGTCTAGAACTTCACACAAAGTCTGGAAACGATAGATCAACAGATATCACGCATAAAAAGGAAGCAGAATCATCCCCCGACAAGCAACAGTCGTTATCACGAATTGTTAGTACAGTACCAAAGAAATACAGATCAAAGGCAGAACGTCTGCTCAAACGCCTGACGGATGTTCTGACGCGTTTCTCTTGGGACAGTAACGGTGTTGTGACCATAGACAACAAGGTTATACCTGGCACAAATATCGTAGATTCGGTGAACGATTCTATGCGTTATAGAAATGGCTTTCAGCCTGACGCACAGTGGTCCGAAACCCCGAAAAGCTGGCCAAAAGTAAAAAACGTCTTCAATTCGGGTGGAAGTCTGTACTCGGGAGTTTTCGGGGTCGCTGATTACGAATTCAAAGTCAAAATGTACAAAAACAAAATGGCGGATCCAATATGGCGGAAAATTTCATCAAAAACGTATTCAATTCGGGTGAAAGTCTGTACTCGGGGGTTTTCGGGGTCGCTGATTACGAATTCAAAGTCAAAATGTACAAAAACAAAATGGCGGATCCAATATGGCGGAAAATTTCATCAAAAACGTATTCAATTCGGGTAAAAGTCTGTACTGATCTGGAATTTTAGAAATTATGATTGTGAATAAATTAAATAGAAAATGTAATGACAGTTGACATTTGAAGATTTGGGAAAAAGAGGGTTGGAATATAGTAATAATTCATTATTACAATGACAATGAATATTTATAACATATTTCTTTCATTATTTTATTCTCAATCGATGTAATCTGATCACTCCTTTGACAATCAATCGCTGTCCTGCGAACTGTCATCGTCCGATGTATCGCTCGTATTTGAAAAAATCTGAATTGATTCTGGAACTGAAGGTGGAATCAATAGTTCAACCGCGTATGGAGATAACGATCTCAGTTTCTTCGGAGGAAGTTTTACGCAAACTGGATATTAACGGATCTGACGTTACTAAAAGTCTGCAAAAAATATCTTCCATATTTTTGATGCGGCTACATTTTCGTGAAAAATCTTCTCGGAATCTTTTGATATACTTGTTGCATGATTCCTGAGCTTCTTCAGACATTTGTCCGATCGGAAGTAACGAAGATTCCACGATTCCGTGACCGTGAATAAGAATTCTGTGTACTGTTGTTAGCATGAAGTACCACGGATACAGTTCGACGAATTTTCGTGCAGTATCTTCAGTGTATTTGCGAAATTTTGGTATATTGATTTCGAAACCACAAGAAATTACCTGCAATACAACATGGAATCGCTTTATCAATTCTTCATCGATTCCCGTTATCGAAGCGGAAATTTCAGAATTTCCGAAAAAACTCCTAGCTGTATTCCCGTCATTAGAACTTCCATAGCCTGGTTTTGGTTGAACAACAAGAAGCCCTAATCTTTCACGAAAACCTTGTTGTATGTTTTTCTTTCTTCTATCAACATTTTCTTTATCCTCTTTGCGCCCTTGCCACTTTTTTATTTCTAATTTGTAAGCTACGTGTAAGCAGCATTCAAAGAACCGTATCCAAGCATGCAGCGACGATATTCCGAATTCGAAGTGATCTTTATTAATCGGTCTTTGCAACATCTTGTCAATATCATTAAATTCTTTGGACGTAGCACCACAAAGGTAACAACGCATACTCGATGATGTATTTGTGATAGAATTACAAACTTTACCATCTATCATCGTCAACACAAGTTTGAAATTTATGTTAATTTTTTTGCCGCAAATTACAGTTTGAAAGGGCACGAGGTTTCGCTCTTGCGCTTGGATACAAGCAACTTCTGCCCTAGTTGCTTCGGCAGTTTCATGAAAGAATTCAATTTTAATTGGCCGACAAAATCTCGGCGATGAAGGACGTGGATTTTTCCAAATAATCACTTGTGGATTGACTTTATCAAAGATTTGTAAGGGCACAAGTGAAATAAAGAAAATGTTGGCATCCGATTCATTGCCGTGTCCATCGCTAAATTTTTGTTTGTAAGTGCTTTGGCTAGAAGTGCCATCGCATCCCCACTTGCATATCAATTCTAAATTACCAACTTTGTTTTCAGGAAGACTTCCAATAACGTCCGATTGTACCATTAATAACCTTTCAGCTGCATGATTTAGCAATGCTTGAAGTCCAACTGTGGCTCCACTTTCAGTTACAGAAATTTTTGACTGTGCAGGATAACATTTTTTTTTAGAATCCAATACACATTGATAAGGCGGGTGTAATTTACAATTTTTTTGCACGCTTACAGAACGTATTAATTGGTATTGACTTTTGGTCATTTTACCTTCTACTACAAGTGATAATGCTTCGTTGCCTGACAGTATATCTTCTGAAACGCGTTCAATAGACGTACGGTACTGTGATGCTTTTGATGGACTCCCTTCTGTGACATCACTAATAACCTTTGAAGCTTGTAAATTTCCAGAAGCTCGGAGACTCATTTGTGCAGCGTAGGCCAATTCGTGGACGGTATGTTCGTTTCGAACCATTTTTGTCTTCCTACGTTTTGATCGATAACTTAAATCGTCCCAGCTTGTGGAAGGACGCCCCATTTTGTTGTCAGTAGAAGGATGCCCCATTGTGTTTTCCGTGGAAGGACGCCTCATTGTGTTTTCCATGGGAGTCTTCAAACCTTCTTCTTTAATTGTGAAAGACACAGGAACGTTGAGCCACTCATTGAATTTTTGGAAGAATTTGGATTCGTTCCTGGTCGCTTGTTGCCACTTCTTTTTAAAATTCGATACCAATTTACTCAGAGCATCTCTCAGACTTTTCGGGAAAATGTATGGATGTTTCAATTTTTTTGACACCTCCTTTTCAACAATGTCAGTGACAACGTTGATATTTTCGTTCAATACTGATTTCAAAAATACAAAAAGTTCCTTCCTCGTGAAAGAAATCCCTTCGGTATTATCTAAATGGAAAAATTACATCAGTAAAATACAAATTTCCTACAAATTTTCCAAGCGGCATTTTCCATTACATGTATTTCCCATTTAAAACCTTTACTGTGGGGGGGGGGGGGGGGGGGGGGAATACAATTAGAATATCGAACTAAAATTTGGCATGAATTTTTACTTATTTATTTGAAATCGATTGAGCAGCATTTTTAAAAGAAAAAAAAACATATCCTAAACAAGGACCACCCTAGTGCGCACATCATCGCATAAAAATTATCCCCAAGACCGAAGTCGCAGCCAGATGCAGCTAATTTTTGGATATGTTTTGAAGAAATGTCTAAGGAACAGTTTCCATTTAGTTTCAGCGCAGGATTCGATGAGGGTTTTGACTTATTGCTTTTTCTAACACGACTTTTCAGAACATAACCAAGAAAAATACCACTACTTTTATTAATGACTTACTATTCCATACATTGTCAACAATAATTTCGAGCGACACATTCAAATTGTACTTACTTTCCGGAGAAGAATCCATTTTGAAAAATCAAAATCCGTTCATTTTTGGCGATTCTACACGTGAATCAATTTTCCCTTATTTTAGACGCGCGACGAGCAATCGATGCAGTTGCTCCAATGCTCACGAACGGAATGCATTCCCAAGCCAGGTAGGGACGCTTCCCCTTTCTTAACGGTCATAATACATACTTGGGGTACCACTACAACTATTCCAACCATTGAAAGTCCCTAGAAATTTTTTTTTTTTTTCCGACTTTTGGCCAGCTTTTCGGGGTTTCGGACCACTGTGTGACGGCAGACATGTGTACGCACGCTTTCTTCAGAGTATCAATGTTCCGCGGGAATATGTTGGGAATCAAAATGTGTGGAGGAATGCGGCAGCATCACCATCGAACGCAGAAAATGTGATGATACGGAGCGGTACAAGACAGCATGAAGCATCCCACCGTTCTAGAGACTACGGTGGTAGCAGTGGCGAGCAGTCGGCCAAGGAAGACGGAAGTACCGACGGGGAAGAGGATGAGTACTTCTCTCTACCGTCGAAACTAAAGAGCGAACGAAAAACACCCCGTAAATCTCCGTCCACATCGTCAAAACAAGGCTGGTTGTCGTTCGGAATGCGAAAATGAAAGAACGAGAACGATTTTATTATGACCCCTCACACCCGGCTGGCTATGCAGGAGCTAGAAAGTTGGAAAAGGCCGCTCGAGAGGTGAGCTCGACTGTAATTAAAAACTGGCTAAGTGCACAGGATGCTTACACGTTGCACAAACCTATACGGCGAAAATTTCAACGACTGCGGTACAACATTTCAAACATTGATGAACTCTGGGAAGCCGATTTAGTTGAACTCGGTTCGATAAAGGATCATAACGACGGATTCCGTTACTTATTAGTAGTCATCGATGTCCTGAGTAAATTTGCATGGGTGATTCCACTCCATAGTAAATCAACTAGTGACGTGGCCGACGGGATCAAGCAAATCTTAACCTCTACCGAACGGCGTCCTGCTACCGTGCAGACTGACAAGGGTAAAGAGTTCGTGGGTGGTTCTTTTCAGAAACTACTCGCCCAGAACGAAATCCGTTTAAGAGTGACGCGTAATCCTGATATAAAAGCTGCTGTTGTTGAGCGATTCAATCGTACTCTGAAAGACCGCATGTGGAGATATTTTACTCATAAAAACACTCATCGATACATCGACGTCCTGGAAAACATCGTTAACTCCTATAATAATACTATACACTCGAGTATCAAAATGGCTCCATCGGCTGTAACACTCTACAATGCGGCTGAGGCCCGTGCGAATATTCAACGTATGCATCCGCTACACAAGGCGCGCAAGCTAAAATTCAATAAGGATGATCTTGTACGCATAAGCAAAACAAAGGGGACCTTCGCTAAAGGATACGAAGCTAACTGGAGTGAGGAGTTGTTCAAAATTAGACGTGTTTTACCTGGTTTACCGAACGTAAACGAGTTGAAGGATCTTTCCGGAGAGGAGATTGACGGTTATTTCTATGAAGCGGAACTACAGCGTGTGACGACGGACATTGAAAATACTGAGTTTCAAATTGATAAAATCATTCGCAGCAAGGGGCGGGGTCCCAGTGAGAAAGTTCTTGTCAGCTGGAAAGGTTACCCCGAAAAGTTCAACAGCTGGATTCCCGCTACCAGTCTTCAGAATCTTGCATCATAATGAAGTCGCAGTTCTACATAACCCTACCTAGCAATAGCTCGATGCAGTATTTTCCTGATAACAAGACCTGCTGTTATATTACCCAGCTCCCGCGCACGATTGAGCTCAGCGGCGAATGGGAGGTCGCTTTTGTCGGAATACATTATCCTTCAACATACCTACCTGACAAAATCAGTAAAGAGGTACAAAAGATACCGTCCCTTACGTTCGTCTATTGTGACATCATAGAACCACGTATCGTAGGCGACATCTATGCACCTCTTCTGCGTATACTACAGGTTGGGCAAAGCGCAGACATCGTGGATACGGAAGTGAAAACGTTTTCACCACCGCACTATCTACCTTTACTTCTTTTGAGTTTTCGGACAATCGAAATATCTATAAGAGACCAGCAGGGTGAATCCATACCATTTGATCACGGAACCTTGACCTTCACACTACACTTCAAGAAAGTATACTAATTTGATGCATGTGGTGAGAATAAGAGGAAGAACAGTATAACAACATGGCTCACTACATAGAGCATTACGAGTCACAAATAGGCGGAGGAATCGATCGTGTCTTCGTCGGAGCACCCAATCAGCGGGGACATGGAATCGGTAGTTTTCTCGGTGGTCTATTCCGACGGGCTATTCCACTTTTAAAAAGGGGCGCACGTGTACTCGGTAAAGAGATTTTGCGAAGTGGTATGAATTTCATGTCAGACTTAGACGGTAATGTACCGTGGAAACAGGCTTTCAAAACACGAGCCAGTGAGACACGGGAGGGTATTGGAAAGGTTATGAAAGGGGAGGGCTATAAACTCAGGTACGGAGGGACGCTGGGCCAGTCTGGACTTGTCCGTGCACCGCGACTATCAATAGCAGCTACTTCGTCCAAGTCGCTTAGAACCCGTAAACCCTCTAAGAAAATAAACAAAAAGAAAACGGCTAAGTCCACTTCCAAGAAAAAGTCACCGAGTACTAATGAAAGATCACCTGGTAAGGGTAGATAGAAGATTTGTTGCAAGAAAAGGGCTATTACGGATATTTTCGGTCCTCTGTGAAGAAAAAATCTAAAGTGAATAGTGTTATTCGAGTTAGCTACAAAAATGGCCTACCTACATGCGCATTCCTGCGAATGTTTGAAATCTGAACTAGATCTCTTCACTCTGCCGCCTACACAGACCTCTATCGAAGGTGGGCAATGGGTGCAGTACAAACCCGTGTCTGCACTAACAGATGACTCACCGATTGAATTCGTCGTGCCGGGCCAGGGTGACGAGTACCTAGATCCCTCACACACAATGCTTAGGGTATGCGCACGTGTACTCACCGTCCGAACGTCTTCAACTAGTCCGGGTTCTCCAACAACAGCAATAGTAGCCTCGGTGAACAATTTCTTGCATACTCTTTCCAACCAGACGGATGTATACTTCAATCAAAAACTGGTCTCCCCGAGTAACAACTCATACGCATACAGAGCTTACATCGAAACACTGCTCAACTATGGCGATGCAGCTAAAAAATCGCATCTCACATCTGGCTTATGGTATTCCGATACTCCCCGCCATTGTGAGGAGACTACGGGCACTAACAATACGGGATTCGAAAGTAGATGTAAATATTTCGCTGATAGCAAGCCCGTTGATATGCTTGGTCGTTTGCATTGCGACGTCTTCAACCAGGAAAAGTTTCTGTTGAACGGGGTGGAACTCAGATTGAGGCTAGTCAGATCCCGGGACGCCTTTTGCTTGATAGAGGCTAACGATCATCATAAGGTGGATATTATGAACGTGACCTTATTCATACGGCGTGTCAAAATCGGTCCAGGTATTCTCTTAGCGCATGCAAGAGCCCTAGCCAAGACAACAGCGAAATACCCTATGAAGCGCGTAGAGGTCAAAACAATGACAATACATAGCGGTGTGCAGGCCGAGACCCTCGATAATGTTTTCCTTGGTCAACTACCGAAGCGGTTAATCATCGGATTTGTCGATAACAAAGCCTATAACGGTGACACAAAACTCAATCCGTTTAATTTTTCATCATTCGGGCTTAATCACCTATCCTCGTATATCGAGGGTACTCAGATTTCCTCGAAGCCCTTACAACCCAATTTCAAGAATGAACTATTCGTGGATTCCTACAATACTCTGTTCACGGGGACCGGTATACACTTCCTCAACGAGGGAAACTCAATTCCTCGTCAAGACTATGCACATGGATACTGTCTTACCGCGTTCGACCTCACACCTGGCCTCTCAGCCAGTAATAACGGGCATTGGAATCTCATTAAGCACGGTAGTGTTCGGATAGAGACGCGCTTTGAGGAACGCCTGACCACGACTATAAATTGTATTGTGTATGCCGAATCCTCTAACGTAATAGAGATTGATTCGATGCGTCAAGTCATTACACATTTTGGTAATTAGTTGTGAAAGTTAACCATGCGACGTCCCGAAATCCTGTCGAAATCTGTATTCCATAATCTACAGTTGAAGCAACCCTCTCGACAAACGTGCTGTGACCATCATAAAACCTGATAGAACCTGCTCACCCCCTCCAGCTCACTGTATACGGAGGGGCAGAATTGCAACCATAAAACAGTAGAGCTTCAATACCTCGGGCTGTCCAGTCTTCTCCTCAGTCTACTAGTAGTGTCTCAAACGTTTGAAAGTACCAGTTGTGCAACTCTCAAAATCACCATGAATTACATCGTCGACATACAAGGTTTCACTGGTGAAAATGGCGAATTCATACCGAAAGAGGTTGCCGTTGTTGGATACAAGTGTGACACTCTGGCTCACTGGATCATCGCTCCGCCGTACTCCATCTCTAATCTCTGCTCATCAGACCGCTTACGGATCAACTGGCTGACCAATAACCACTACGGGTTGGAATGGTTCGAAGGTGATGTGACACTCAAGCAGCTAGACATGAATTTACGCACGATTACACTTACGGCAAAAAATATCTTCTGTCGTGGTGTGCAAAAAGCTAAATTTCTCCAAGAGGTGACGACACGTGAAATTGTAAACCTAGAACGTGGTGAATGCAGATGCCCAGCGTTCAAAGATATGTCAGCGGACGAGGTATGCTACGTACACTCAACCGTTGCAGAATCCCTCAGCTGTGCATTACGTAATGCTATAAAATTGAAAACATGGTTAAAATCCCAGGGGTTATCCGCAAAAGCGTTGTCTGCAATTCCTTTCCGGACTGAGGTGCTGTACACTCGTTGTCTATCAGAATTCAACGAGAGCCTTGAGCAGAAAGGTACCAACAGCGTCAGGGATATTAACAAGTGTGGTGATACGGCTCACGAACTGCACGGGGAAAAGTTTAGCACAGCAGCGGTCTTGTGAAGCGACGGCAGCGCTTCCACGTGCTGCTGAACGGTAGTGGTGCGAGTTTTGACTCACAGCTGCTCAACTTGAGCGGAGCGGCAGGCGCTCCTCTCTAACAACAATGTGAATACTATGGTATAACAAGGGTATAACAGACATTCGGCACAAGGTGGGACTTCTACAGTCCCATTTTAGCGCGCAGCTCTACCTGAGTCGAACTGCAGCGACTCAGCGTCGAGCGCCTGGCGCTCCAAAACGTGGTATCGACAGAGCTCGTCATTTTGAGCTGCTGACGTTCTGGGGCGAACTGCTGCGGTGCAAAACATTTTCCCGTGTGGAGAACAAGAGATTACGCGAGAGGACCGTGTCATCATTTTCATACGTTACTAAACCCTCAAGGTCCTCCTGGTATTGGGTTTAAATTCACCACCGACGGACATTACGATATAGATAACAAGCGACTGTGCAACGTTGCCAATCCTGTACAGCAAGGCGACGCTGTTACTATGAACCTCATGCGTCAAGAGATCGACGTTGTGAGAAACGAAATCCTCGCAATGGACTCTCGCATAACGGATGCTCTGCGGAATCTAGGTGCCGATATCGAATCAGTACAAGACTTATCGACTCGCACCGCCAACATCATTCTCAAGCTGGACACCAGACTAACGGCGTTGGAAAATGAACGAGAAGAAGCTAACGCTCGTCACGGAGCTGCATAGACCAGCCCGAAAGAACTATCAGCGTCGCCGTGTAGATGTTCGTGGTTTGGATGAAACCTGGCAAGCGGATCTCGTTGACATGACGCTGTACGCGGGAGAAAACAAAGGCTACAAATACATGCTCACCGTCATCGATATATTCTCAAAGTATGCCTGGGTCGTGCCAATGAAGAGTAAGACGGGTAAAGATACGACGAGTGCTATGGAATCTGTACTCGTACAGGGACGTACCCCGAAGAATTTACACGTTGACAGAGGTGGAGAATTTTATAATTCAAACTTCGATTCTCTCATGAGACGATATAATATTCAATTATACTCAACCTTTAGTAACTTGAAGGCATCGATCTGTGAGCGCTTTAATCGTACGCTGAAAAATAAGATGTGGATGCAGTTCAGTCTGCAAGGAAATTACAAGTGGATAGACATCTTATCTGACTTGGTTTCGGCTTACAACAACTCTAAACATCGGACTATTCGCATGAAGCCAAAGGACGTTTCCCCTAGAAACGAGCGGACGTTATTGCAGACTGTATATCAAAAAGTTCGAGTCAGATCGGTTAAACCGGCAAAGTTCAAAGTTGGAGATAAAGTCCGAATAAGCAAATATAAGAATGTTTTTGAGAAAGGATATACACCAAATTGGACGACTGAAATATTCACGATCATCCAAGTAGTGAATACTGATCCAGTAACTTACAAGCTTAGTGACTATCAGGATCAGCCTATAGCGGGTGGCTTCTACGAACAGGAACTTCTGAAAGTCAAGAATTCCGACATCTATCTGGTGGAGAAGGTGCTCAAGCGACGTGGAAACAAGCTGTTTGTAAAATGGTTGGGTTTCAATAATACACACAATAGTTGGATAAATAAGTCTGACTTGTAAGGTTTATTAATAAAGAAACATAATGTTTGACAATAGTACGCTTATTTAATTCTACACAGTCCTATCGTAACCCCACGGAAGCGTGTCCGTCGTATCAGGAAATATGATCCTCTTGTCGTCATTCCAGCTCAGCGCTATCTTTCTCTGTGACACCGTATGAACCTGGTGATTCTTGCTTTGGATTAAATTTTGACTTTTTGTTAGATTTTGATGCTGCATAGCACATTGTATATAGTCATCGAACGTTATGGTTTTCAGTGTTGCCCCTTTGACTCCCTTAGCTCGTTTCTGCTCTCTATTCTCACCTAAAACCTTGAAGGCGTATAATTTAGCTCTTAAGCCTATAAACTCTGTCATTATCTTTCCGTTATTTTCGTCTTTCATTAATCCCAATACTTTTTTATTGACCAGCGGCATCTTGTAAATATTTTCCGGAGGATAGTCGGAAGTATCGAATCGGTCCAAATCGCGCTTCATGAGCTCGTATATATCGGGTACGGTAAAGTGATATATGAGACTATCCGTGTCGGTATACATCAGTTTAGCGTGGTTTCCGAATCTGTTTCTTACGTAATTATAATGGAAATCATAAATATACGTCTTAGCAAGATCCATGATCGAAAATCCCGCGTATATAGGTTTATTGAATTTAATTTGAGTTCGATTTAATTCAATTATTGTCATATCTTCACCGAATGTAGTGCAGCTATGGAAATTCGGCTTCGCGATAAGCGCTCTCGCACTGTATCTCCCATCCCACTTTGTAACTAGTCTCACGTCCCTATGCTTCCTAACATTTTCCATAGTTTTCCCGAAAACGGCGTTGTTCATAAGTTTATAAAAATTCTTTTCAAAATCATTGTTAGACTTTTTGCGCAATTCAGTATTCAAATTGATATATTTCTTGAGCCACGGTGCTTGCTTGAATTTCAATACTCGATGAATTTTCGTTAAATTCATACCTAAGCTCAAACACTGTTTCAAAACTTTATAATGAATGACGTATTGCCGTTTTGAGAAAAGAGTTGTTGTTAATTTAGAATTTTTGCAAGTCGAAAGAGGTGAAATATAATGCTCCGGACACAACGGTAAGTCTTTGTGAGAGTCCTGAAGTTCTCGCGGATATTCTAAATCCACCTCAAGTATGTACCCTATGGAGGATTCGTCTGAGACATCTGAAACATCGAGTTGATCGAAATTCGACATCCATTCGAAGGAACTATACGGTAAGAAGTGACTCATAGCTGCCCCATATAAATTATTAACATCGAAATACATGAGGTATGATTCTTCTCGATCCGGATCGAATGCTGTCCCCATGTATCTGTTGTTAGCTTTGGCGTATCTGTTCGAGCATTGGGCTACACCGCCGCGAATGCCTCTTTCTATAAACATCAACATATCAATGTCGACGAGGAGCTCGAGTTCAACACCCGTGCACTTGAGCATCGCGTCAAAGGAGAGGCCCGGCGCCGTATAATAATGTAACGGATCTAAATTATAAGTGGACCAACAATTACTTCTGAAATTTTGAAAAATATCCGCTAAAAGAAGCACATCTGTTTGCAGATACAAGTCCGAATATTGACCCAAGGTTTTGACTTTAAAAGTTTTCCAAACATCACACGCGTGCAAATAATTATCCTCCGAAATACCCACATCATTTAATTTTGAATAAAATTTTTCTATCGGAGGTAACTGTGTCTCTTCAAGACTCTCCCAACTGTTGATATACTCGTATGGAAATACGCCTTTTCTCGTCAATAACTGAAATTCTTCGACGCTTCCGCAATGCTTACGTGTGATTAATTTCTGCTCGTCGTTCAGATAAGACGCTAATTTTTCTAGACTGCCCGGCATGAATCTGAACGAATCAATAAACCTGAAATGTATAGATGTTTCTTTCACACTCTTTGTAAAGGAAATATATCTGTCCTTGTTGACCGGCAAGAGAGTCAACGAGCCTTCAAAAGATGTTGCTAACGTTTTAATCAAGAAATGTGAGTCGTAACCTGATAAGTTATGAAAGACCACCGGAATGACTTGCGAATCTTTGTAATTTAAATTGCAGCCTTCGTGCGCCGCACCACGATATTTGCCTGTAAAATGGCAATGATCGCGATGTTTCACCTCTTGAGGTCTGAATGGTTTTTCACAAATGTGACAAGTCTCAGCCGTATAAAATGCTTCTTTCTGCTCATGACTCAACGATTCCATAGGTACGATACACTTGAAATAAGGTTCCAAAGTTTGAGCCAATTCTTCCAACTCGTTTACGAACCATTCTATGCAATCCTTGCCACGATTGATTCTAAATTTGGAAACTGAATCGTTGAAGGTACAATGTAAGTAGTAGGCGACACTATATGGGATGTGTTTCTCATACACCCTCCTATTCTCTGACTCAGTTGTATCGTTATTCGGTTGCAAGAGACATTCCAGATCAGCGTAAATACAAAACGTTACACTTTCTTTATGTTTAAAGTTTTTGAATTTCAAGATCTTATCTTTTTCATCCGGTAATATCACTCTACATTTATTTAAATTCGCACAATCAATCTTGTGTTTGGCTAAACAACTTTCATCTTGAAAATGACTCAAACATCTATCACAAAACCAGGTATGACCTTTGTGTTTCGAAATTTGTGAACTCAATAATCGAGATAAATTTTTGATGCATGTGAAATGATATATTGTTTTGTTGACGTCATCAATTTCATTCGACTCAATGTCAGTTTCTAACATGAGGAGATGTACGGTAGGTGTATCTGATTTCGCTCGACTCAAATAAACTGGTACTAGTTCGTGTTCATCTATACCGTACACATTGATCGCCAAACCGTTCAATTTTTCAAATTTTGAAATTTCGTTCAGACTCATCGGAAAATTCGAACCATCGTACCTGAGCACTGAGCTGAAATGTGGATAAGAACTGGTTCTATTCACATGATTATCTGCTGGATGAATAGCTGCTGTGACTGACCAGAGGAAACAGTACGGATCGTTGTTCATTATATTTATCACCGCCTTTTTATCTTGTATATACTTCGGTAACTGTGTGTAAGTAGATATACCTCCACGCAGCGGCACATATTTGTTGATATTCACAGCCATATTTATAATTTCAGTCAATGACCACCCCGATTCCTTTTCCTGGAAGTCTTCGATCTTGACTAACAATTTATCCTTCACGTTCTCGTTAAACCATTCATCAATGTTCGTCGCTGGGAGAATAGCTTCATTTTTGGTATTAAAAAACTTCATTTCTTCGATAATTTCACCACCTTTTACAGTTTCGAATTTGCAGGACAACACTACATTCACTTTCAAATTTCCGTCTTTCCGGAGCATATTCTTCAATCTGGAGATTATTAGTTTTTTCGAATCATTTAGAAAATGTTTCAGATCTTTGTGTTGTAGATTCGCTATTATTCCTGTTCTTATTCTTCCTTTGAAAGCTGACTCTAAATCTTCCCACTTCACTCTATCACTTCTCCTCGGTCTCCTCACACCTTCCCCTGTTTTTCGACACTGTTCAAACCGCGCTTTCAATGATTTCAAGACTCCTATTGTTGTCAAAATTCTTGTTTTTTCTCCGACCGTTGAAGCGGTCTTTCGTAAAATTTTATTCAGTAGCCTGATGTTTTGAGTTCCAAATCTGATCCACTTCTGTGTTTCCGTAGTCGATGACATCTCTTTCAGGATTTCATAAGCATTTTCCATAATGCTGATGAGTTTAAGACATTTGGCCGCGTCCATTTTCGCGTGATCGCTAACCACAATTGTACACTGCAAAAGTTTAAGCGTAAATGGTTCGAGGGTACTGATGGGGACTCATTTTATAGATGAACCCTGTAATTCGATACCTATATTCCGTTTGCGTAAAAAATCTTTCTACCTAATTTTCTAAAAAGCAAGACATACATCTGGTAAAGTGATGATGAAAGCAAACGATAAAATGTATTCCTCTGAATAACTCTTATTCTGCAAATCATAAGTTTGCCGTTATACTTAAAATTTGCAGATATTCTAGAATCTTCGACACTTGGCTCATGATTCAGCTATCATGGAAGTTTCCAGCATCTTTTCACTATCGTATTAGTTACATCGATAACTATGAGAGAACGTTCGAGAGTTTTGCGCCACGATATTCGGTTACAAGTCTTGTGACTAGGACCAGAGTCGTTCGCGAAATTGTACGTCTCTCTCATATTATCTTATTTATGATTCTAACCCTAAACATGAGTGGTATATAGAGGGTCTGATCCATGTACGAGCACGTCAGTCTTCAATTTTCTTTCGCTGAAGTGCGAACAGTGCAGTGAAAGTAAGTGGAACATACAGTGAACAGGATTTACTCTAATATTCTAAAGCATTGAAAACTACTACTTACAAATTCATATTTTTTTTTTTTTTTTTATTGTCCAACTTGAACAAAATGACGATTGTAGCATACTTAACTGCAGTAGAGTTTTCTATATTATTTGCATCCATAAAAAATTTTTCGTAACTTTCCGTATGAAAATAAAAATAATTTTTCAGTGAAGTTTGTTACACGTTTTTCTTCTTATTACGAAACCAAACAGCTCTATCCAAATTATATTTTAATTCTATTCTATTACTCTGTTCAGACTCATACCTACTGGTGGGACAGCTGTTGGAACAGGAAATTTTGAAACCGTGGAATCAACATCGAAGTAAAATGGGTAAGTGAATATACGTGATGTATTCATAAATCAAATTTTTCATACTACTTGTATACCATAGCAAACTTAACGTTTATAACAACTAGATATGACTTGCATAAAGGAGAGTGACATGTTATCACTAATAATTTCAAATCAAAATGATAGTTTGTCGTATATCGTAATGTATATCTATTTGAACTTTTTTCCAGACACACCACCACAACTCAGAATTAGGGTACCAAACGAGTGGATCGAGGCTGAGCTGTCATCAGTCGAGGAGATTATGGTGATAGCTCAGGCGGCAATCGAATCGATGGAGACATCGCCCATGCATTACGAAATCTATGTACAGTATCATGGGACAATGGCTAAACTGGAACAGGATTCGCAGGGATATTTGTTCCGGAAATGTACATTTTTGTAATATTTTGTATCAATTACTATTTTGTATCAATTACAAAACTGAAACATTGAGCATATTACTATATAATCATGAAAATGTTCATCATTTTTTTTTTTATCATTTATATATATGAATAAATAATTCACTCAAATTACACCATTAATTTTATTCTGACCTATACTTTAACCAAATCCTTCATAAATCATATTCTGCACACCTGGGCCTCGATTTGTCTGTATTCCAAGGGTCTTCTACCTAACCATAGTTATCTAGTCACTCGAATATGTATTTATGAGGGGTAGAGAGTGAATATTACATTTTTGTATTTCTTTCATTTTCAACTCTTGCAATTCGTATGATAAGTAAACAATTAAAATTCATACCAGACACATCGATATATGAGCATAACAGGGAATTAGACCAAAGTTAAAACAACCAGAAAAACATAGTTCTAAGATAAACGCGTCCGAAGTTTTTAGATATATGTACTTTCGAAAAATGTGGAAAACAAAATTTGAAATGACAAACCAGAATGACCCCTTAATCTGGATATTATTAGATTTTTCGAATCATCTAGAAAATGTTTCAGATCTTTGTATTGTAGATCTTATCGTAACCTAATCATGTTTGCATCCTATGAACAGTTTTACTATAATACTATACTATAAGACATATATTTATAGGTGAAGGGTTTGTATTGAAATGATAGTAGACAGGGTTTACGAGGGTATTATTCATATAATACGTTTATTATTCTCATTTTTCATTCAATGAATCAGCATAATTATGAGAGTTGAAAAGTAAATTACTCATAGTTAAATTCAATCTGATTAAATTGACCGCCGAGGTATCGCATCAGGAGCCTATCCTCTTCACTTGCTGTCTTCATTTTCTCGAGGAGATCTGTGTCGTCGTTTAAAACTTTTGCCATCCGGGCTGGTAGGAATACCGTGAAGCTGTCCTCTACATCCACCATGAATCTGGTCCCGAATTTCGTTTGGACTTTGCGGATGTTGCTGATTTGAAAGTCCTTGAACACTTCCAGGTCTGCTAACTTTTTCGTTGGAAGAAACTCCTCCAACCGTCCGATTTTGTTCAGCTTTGTCAGATCCATAATGTTTTCAGATTTTCATATTTCTCAGTCTGTCAGTGATTTTATTCAGATTGGACTTGGTTTCGATGAGACTTTTCACTTCTCCAATATTTTTCAACAGTAGATGTAGTCGTCTTTTCAATACTCTTCTCTGTCTTTGCAGCTTATTCTGCATTACTCTGAGATCGGTTGAAGACTAATTTTCATCCCCGTATTCTTCGCTCTTTTATAGCTGACAATCCCCCTACTAATTTTCTAGAAGGTTCCAAAAGATCATTCCAGAGTCAAGGGTTATTCCGAGAACTATTCTTCCGAGAATCATTGAGCTAATTCCTAAGTAACTCGATCCCATGATCATATTTTTGCACGTAACTCGATCCGAAAAGAACTTCTTACAGGGTGCCGAATAATTCCGGGAACTGCTGCCCTCCAGAATGACCTTGGGACAAGCTTCTAGAAGACTCCGACGCAGAGTGTGGGAATTTTATGTCGGGATGTGTGACGTCATATTAAGGGTGTGTGACGTCAATTTAAGGGTGTGTGACGTCAATTCGAGGGTGTGTGACGTCAATTTAAGGGTGTGTGACGTTAATTTAAGGGTGTGTGACGTCAATTAAGGGTGTGTGACGTCAATTCGAGGTGTATGACGTCATTTTGAGGGTAGGTGACGCCATTTTGAGGGTGGACGACGCCATTTTGAGGGTTGACGACGCCATTTTGAGTGTGACGTCATCGTCAGGGGTCCGCGAGCGTGACTCAGACTCCCCCCTCTACCACCCTCACACGGACACGGGAGGGTGCGTGTGTGTGCGTGCGTGTACGTGTGCACTAACACGCGTTGGTCCAGAACCCGCCTAGTATATCTACTTGTAGGGTTCCTTTTCTCACTTGAATAACGGGACAGTCAAGTAAAAATATGCGTTCAATAGTATATTGTGTACCAAGGGCGTAAAGTGGGATTTTTCAGACCGAGTGTGGAGTTTGCAGTACGAGTCGGAGGCGAGCTAGCACGAGTCGAAGACGAGTGCATTTGCGAGCCGAGGACGAGTACTGCAACCACACAAGGTCAAAAAACCCACTTAACCCTTGGTGCACACCATATTTTTTGTGACACGCGCGATTTTCGCGTTTTTGAGCGATTTCAAAGAAGCGGGCGCTAAAAACCCAAAAACGCCCGCTGCTCGATTTAGCGGGCGATAAAAACTGAAAAACGCCCGCTGCTCAATTTAGCGGGCGATAAAAACTGAAAAACGCCCGCTGATCGATTTAGCGGGCAATAAAAACTGAAAAACGCCCGCTGCGCGATTGAGCGGGCGTTTTTGAGTTTTTAGCGCCCGCTCGACTGAAAATTGGCACTTTACGCCCGCATAATAGGTCAAAAAAACGCGAAGATCGTGCATGTGTTACAAAAACATCTTTTGTGGCAAAACTATTGACTTAACGGGAAAACTCTAATGACAATTTTATAGAAAATTTGATTTCTCACAAAACTGCTAAAAAAGAAAATGAGAAAACAAAATTGAAAAAAAAATGATACTTGTAAGGGCCATATATTAGTGAGGAATCGATCTCCATACAAAATCCTTATTTAGAGTTTCTTCGTAAAACCAACAGTTTCGCCACGTGAGGCGTTTCTACGCAAATTTATTATTTTCCTATGTTATTCAGATAGGAAAAAGCATCACGCATGCGCCAGCTATATAAAAGTAGGATAAAAGCCTGAAATTTTGGGGGGATTTTTTTCTGTCAAAAAAATATGATTTTTCGTAGAGTGCAAAAGAAAAAAAAATATGAATTTTCGTGACATACCCCAATGAATACATAAAGATAAGACTTGGACTGAGCATATTTCAGAATTGTGCTCAAGCATTCAAACGATAATTGAAAACAAACGCATTAAAAATATATTATATTCTGAAAGATCAGACCCTTGTATTGATATCTTGTACGTTTCTTATACCTAGTAACAACTATACTATACAGCGGAGCGTGTACACGGAGAGAATTTTATTGGAGAGATTCCCATACTACGTATAGTAATTTTGGACCATACCCAGACAGCACAGAACTGAAAGTTTTCTAAAAGACGTCACATGGACGACGAATGCACCACTTTTGGACGTCTAAACGAGGTCCTAACTCTTAAGGACGTCTTAAAGACTCCAAAAGACGTCTTTGAGAGTTAGGACCACATTTAGACGTCAAAAAGTGGTGCATTCGTCGTCCGTGTGACGTATTTGAGACAACTTTCAGTTCTGTTCTGTCTGGGTACTTTCAATATGACGGTCGTTCCTATACTTTTACCAAATGTCACCATGAATATAGGAATATCTTTCTTATTTTCATGTAAGATTATGTACAAGTATCGGAACGATCATCATATTGAAAGTATGGTCCAAAATTACTATACGTAGTATGGGAATCTCTCCAATAAAATTCTCTCCGTGTAATAATGTTACACAAATGGTAAAGATATAGTGTGCAATGACAATCCAAAAATGTGGTAGCAACGGAATGCTATAATGCGTACCTTCGGATATAATAAAGTTTAGCATCAGCAGCTGATACCAAGGAAAATGGAATAGGAAATAGCAATTCTTCGGCTGTTAAGTAGATGAACTCAACAGTTTTTTCTACCTCATATACATGTAAATGTTCGTTGAAGGATACAGTCTCGTACTTAAGTAATCCAAAACAAACTTTCCCATGATGGTTTATAAGTATCTGTTGTATAACGCCAGGGGTCGGGTCCGTAGCGTCAATCATTACGGCTAAGTTTAATCGGTATCTTATGCCGTTAACCTCTACCCATTTCGTGTACGTATGTGTCATAAATTCAGGCGGTAAGGATTCTTTTCTTGAATTTCGAAACTCTGTGATTGAGGGTCCGACTATCAAGCTATCAGAGAATCCTTTGTTTGCCAGAAGCTGTTCACAAAATTTCATTGACTCCCTCGATGCAATAGTGTGAATAATATTGACCCGCGAAGTAGTAGCAGATGCACTTTTTTTGCATTGTTGATGATACGCTTCAAATCGCATAGACCATAAATGAACGAGTGGGCCAGACATTTTAAAAATCTTCGGATAGTGTGTAGCGTGATGATTTTTTGGCTTCAGATTGCCATCGGACAAGCTTGAATAAAGTTGGTTATGTTCACTAATTAATGTACTCAGAAGACCGTCACATTCCTTTTGGAGCATTGGAGCCATAATCAGCTCGAGGATTTCCCGCAACTTCAAGTATAACAACCAGTACTCATTTTCCTGAGGGACGAAGTCTCCTACAAGCAATGATAAATATCGAACGAAACAAAGCATTTCTGTAGCTGACATTTTAATATTATTCAAGTTTTTAATAGATGGCGGTTTGTTACGCTTGTCTATAAAACCATAGTTGAACGTTGCCATTCTATAATTCAGGGTTTCCAGCGATAACAATTTTTCAATAGATATTAAGTGCATCAAAATCAGCTTAATATCGAATTTGCATATACCCTTTAGCCAGTCGTGCATGGCGTCGACTGCATAATTTTCAGTAATGCGAAAGTCTTCAAGTCGATGCCAAACGCAATTCTCTTTGACGCCAGTTTCGTAAACATTTATAGCGGACACATCTTCTTGGTAAGCATTGCGTGTTCGGAGTTTGGTAGGATCTTCTACAAAACTTGTCGATATTTCATTCTTGGTGATGTAACAGAAGCGGCAGGGATGATTTGCAGAAAAACTTTCTACAAGACCAAGGATAGAGTGTAAACCCAAGTTGTCTCCGATTAGTAGTGATAAGACGAAATACAGTCTTTTCTCACCATCTGGGGTAGAGACCGTGATTCCTTCATCTTGCAAGAACGCTAGTTCATCGATCAGTTTTTTGAAAATAGGTAAGTTTCCGTATTTTACACGGTGCTCGGCAATAAATAGTTGTACGAGAAAGATACTTTCTATCTTAGACTGAAATTTCGGAGGCAGACATGGAATTGAGCATTACACTGCTCCCAATTTTTTGAGACCGGCACGTGAACCCAATGGGTTGTTCACTTCAAATTCATCAAAGTAAATGAACACTGGCAATGCAATTTTAGTTTGGTATTTCTGTGACTTTTTTTTCCTTAGTTCGCCTTGTACAAAGTTTTGTAGAAGGTTGTCTCCATAGGATAATTCGTCCAAATACTTCATGGTTAGATGCAATACATTGGGCATCTCGAAAAAAGCTTTGAGGGTTTTACGGAGTGGAATAAATTTCATAACTTCATTGAGAGTCTCAACAGTTGTTTGATTATTTGACGTTCTTGCTGTTAATCTTTGACCGACAATCACATCTTCAGGATGAATATAATAGCCTATATCTGTAAAGTACTTCAATCGCAGATATTCAGTCGACAAAGATTTGAAAGGATTTTCAATCGTGTTAAACATATTTTCAAGGCAACTAATATTTTCGTGCGATTCGCCTAAAATGCGAAGCTGATCAAACACAACATCTTTGATGATGGACAATGGTTCGACCATTAGTCCTTGTACTTGTTCAATTATAGTTTGAATGATATTCCTGGGAATTTTAAGGTTACTGTAGGATGTAGTTATAAATTCTATGACATTTGACCATAGAATTTTTTCTAAGTCAGATTGTCTTTTTTGTGTAATATGAAAGTTATCATCATTTATATTAACATCAATAGATGGATTAGTACAAGGTTTGTTCACGCCAATATTATCCTCTGACTGATGTGTATTATCATCGGAAATGTTTGTTTTCGTATCATTTTGGGCATTGCGGGAAACAGCTTCGACAGCTTTGGAGTAATGTTATTTCCTGAAATGGCGTGTAAAACTATCTGGGTTGTCGAATACTCTGGTGCATTCAATTTCTGCACAGTACAGTATATTATCCGGAAGTTCATGAAAAATTCTCATGTGAATAATCAGTGCCTTTATAGAATCAAAGTGATCCATACATTTAAAACACCGCGGCATTCTGGCTCAATTAGTTAAATCTATGAAGTTTGATTGTCATTGCACACGTATATTGGAGGTATGCCAAATGATTATTGAGACAAAGTTTGATTTTCGATGTCTGTAAAAAAAGCAAGAAGCCCGGAAGGTATCTGTCGATCGTCATCCCATTTGGTATCTATTTTATAAACTACTTTTTGCAGAAATAGCCACGCCTGTTCGGACCAGGCAGTGTATGACGCCGAAAGCGCAAAGAATGACTTGAAGCATATATCTACCGCTTTCAACGGCATTTCCAAGAGGTAGATGATGTCTTCTATGACGACGTAACTTGCGTCAATCTTTTGTAATGATTGGCCAACAATAACGACGTAAGGTTGAATTGTTAATTTGGACTGTTGAAAATCTTTCCTGCGCTTTTCAACCATTGGTTGTAGATCCGATACAGTCTAGAAAATGACGAAGTATATGGGGCATTCCACGCCAACTCGACCAGGGTTTGACCCTCTACCCTTTTGATTTGGTTCATAATTTTTCACATGATTGTTCCATCTTTCAAAAGCACACTGAATTTTTTTCAGATTTTTTTATCAAAATCCGGTCGAATAGGAAAATAAAAGCACTCAAGAAAAAAATCACACGGAAGGACGTTGTTTAAAAATCTGAAAAAAATCTCAAAAATCCTTCAATTGATTTCAAGAATTTAGGCGTGTGGACCAGAGTGGGCCGGCGCTTGCTTCTATATGTAATTCGCGATTTTCTAGAAAAAAAAAAAAAAAAAATTGACTTTATGGTCAGTTCACTGTGGGTAGTTGCATGAACAGTTTTATATGTTACTCCGAATTTTTCGAAGTTTTTCCAGATTTTTTTTCAGCCATTTCATTCGTTTTCGATAATTAGACTTATAGATATAGTATCATGAATTACAAATTAGGTGATACACGCATCTCTCCATGTCACATTTCATCGCGATGATCTTGAGCTATGAACTCCGTGAGACCGCCATATTGGAAGTGTTACATTCGCAGAAAGTGACAGTATCTCATATAGGATGATTGTGGTTACCTCTATAACGTTATTCAACGTTGTGCGCTGACGGCGTAGCGCGGGTGTTTCGAACGAAAATCAAAAAAGTTGAAGGGAAAGGCTACCTTAAAATTATTATAAAAAAAAGTCGTACCTTCATCGATGATGATTGTCCGCTGACTTGGAACATTCTAGAAACGTTCACGTGGAATCGGAGAAAACATTAGTAGGTGAAAACAAACTTACTCCTTGAGGAAGCGTGATTTTGGTGTACGAAATAGAAACACACGTGGGATTGTCAGTGGGGTTCACTTTTCGGGTCACAAATATAGAATCAACGCCATAATCAGTTTTGTGTGTGGAATGGCATATTCCATCCAACGACTTTATTTTTTACCATGACCAGAACGGTTTCTCTTAATAATATTTTGAACTTCGGCTTGTTGAGATGCAGAGTACAACTTCGTTATCATACCTTCACGCGACGGTATGAAGCAGTGATATTTTTGAGTATTCGGAATCGTTTTAGCAGATTCGAACCTCTTGCTCAATAACTCTACCGCCCGGTTATAATCGCCAGTGTCGGAGAATCTCTTGGCAATGGAAGGCAATGTGCCAGCAGAACATGCCCATTGAAACAAGTCTTGGGGTTTCAGAATCTGACGATCTGGGGGAAGTTGCAAGCTGGCTCTATGAATCAATCTTTTCAACGTTCCGCCAATTCCATCGCATGGCCCTTTCCCGTGGGCGGTAGCGAAAAAGTGCCATTCGGCAGGAACTCCGAAGTCTTCTTCATGATACCACAAATTTATAAAATTCTTGAAATTTTTAAATTGTTGAGGTGCTCCATCGGAGAAGTAAAATACACGACTAGGCATCCCAATTTCTGACTTGATGAAATCGATGACAATACGAGTAAATATGTGTACGGTAACAGAATCGTGATGGAGACAATCGGAGATCACAACTAGGCTCTTATGCATTGATTCGCTGCCAGACCTGTAATAGACTACAACGGGATAAATAGTAGCCTGTTCGTTATTCCAATGGAATCCCGGAGCAGCGTCCTGTGCGATAAAAGCGTAGTTTTCAGCGAAATCAGAGATAACGATGCACTCGCCCTCTTTCAGATTCTCTTTCAGTGACTTTAGGAAAACCGATTGTTCTTTAGCAATGAAAGAATGAGGGAGAAGCGTTTTTGCTCGTTCACAAAACTCCTCTACAAATTCAGGTACACATTTCACGTGAGTTTCAAGAGTTGCTCGAGGTTTCACAACCCACTGCGCGTATGTAATGTCGTCGATGGCGTTTTCGTCCAAGATGTTTAGCAAACTATCCTTCAACTGAAGAGAATCCGGACAATCTTTGCATTTGCCTAAGTAACAGGATAAATCAGGAACGGGGCACACCAGCATCGACATACAATCCTCGTATTTGGCTATAGGCATTTCCGAGTGTTCCGTCAGCTTCTTCAAGTTACAAGCTGCAATATTCGAAATCCAAGAAATTATAGATTGCATTATCAAACCTGAAATTTTTCATGCAATAGTTCGAAGAAAATATCACACAAGTATAAAACAAACGCCTTCTACCTGAAATCATTAGTTTCATATTCTGATGAAACGGACACACGCAGACGGTATGGGTTCCAGACCCGCCTGGCAATATGCAATGTTTCGGCCTAAAAACGGCGAATTTGGAAAAGCCAATACTGATCCCAGGATTCTCCGTTTTGAAGTTCTCATAAAGTTCTTTCAAGTTGCACAATATTAACTTCTTTTGAACGAGAACTCTTCGCCCGTGAATGTCACGCATAGAAATAAAGTCTTTCTTTCCCGGCAATGTGACACTGACTTGATCGTCTTCATAAAAAGCAATAACTTTTGCTTTAATTTCTTCAGAAAGAGGTCTCCCTGAAATAGAACGGATCATTGATCTTACGTCTACGACATTTTTTTACCACGCTTCTCGGATTATGTTTGATTTGTTTAGAATACTTCTGAAGCTTTCGCTTTACGGCGAGGATGAATACGAGGAGGAACTATCTGAGGATTTATCTGAGATTACACGGGGAAACAAAGACACTGCCTTTTGAAGATGGCGGGACTTTTTCATACGATAACTTCTCTGAATTAAAATGAATTTGTGTCATTCATCGTCCTATCAGAGCAAATACGATATCGATTGGGACGTTGTAACTTATTTCTCTGTCATTTCAAATTGAATAATCGCAAATTGCAACTAATTACTTTAGTTATCAGGAAAACTCACCAAGTTTTTTAGCCGGTGTGGCCAAGATTCCATTCTCCTTACACAGCCTTCTTGCAACCTTAATCATGTATAGCGTCGTTCCGAATTCTTCGGAAACTTTGGCGCTGCTCCAACTACGCGGAAGTAGTGTTAATATCTGGATTTTTTCGTTTTTAGTCGTCAATGGATCGTTGAATTTTTCTTTGAGTTGCAATATCATTTCATTAAATCCTGAATTATCGACACGTGTTTCGTGCGATACCGGTAATCCTATTGTCTTCCTCATAGCATTCTTTGTATCGTTAAGTTTCTGATCCACCCACTTTCTCATTTTAAGCTTTTTTCTCGGGATTGGAACCACGTCCAAGATTTGTAAAGCGTAATTAACCACTGGGAGTCCCAAGTCCGAGCTAAAACTGGACACTTGACTGGGAAGCGTAGACGAACTCTGAGTCGATTGTTGCGTTAAAGCATCCTGCTTCAATGTCAGCGATGATTTTTCCTGAGTAGCTTCCAGTGTCGCAGTAGAAGAGTGTGATGCCAAAGAGACTTGACTATACTTCGATTCCAAACAGTATGAACTGCAGCCTGGTTCAGGAGAATTGCGACCGTAACCTGGTTCGGAAGAGTCTCGACTATAACCCGGTCTGGGAAAATCTCTGCTCGATGCCGTTTCCGACGAATTTCGACAAGAATCTGGATGCAGCAAGTTTTCCCTAGACACTAAAATCAAAATAATCATGTAAAATGAAAAAAAGTGCGGGCGAAGGAGAGAAAGAGGTGTCATACGTGAAAAGTAAACGGAAAAAAGATAACGATAATTTTTATATAACGCAAGCATGTTGTACTCGCTATTCCGTCACTATTGGATCTATGCCTGTACGTATTATTATACAGTAGACTCTCGTTATATGGCTTCGACTACATGCCTGAATAACGCGATGAGTCATTTAAGGAAAAAAAAAAAAAGTTATATAGCCATCTGACGGGGCTATAGGCGAGGTAAATGGCTATATATCGAATGTCCCCTCCACGCGAGGTACGCGTGCGCGCCAGGCGTGGTGGGAAGAGCAGTGAGCGGCGCGCGCAATTTTTGTGGCTGCGCAAAGCACGCCGGCGGCTCGGTGGAGGGTATAGTGGGGAACGGAATATTAGTGTGTGTGTTTGTACGTGTGGAGGGCGAGCCGCTCGCTTGGCCATATATGGAATGGCTATATAACGAGAGTCTACTGTACTCCGTACAATCACTGAGAAATCACAGTGTCAACATTTCCTTTTTTTTTTTTCATGGAAAGATTTGTAAACCATGCTTTTGTTATATAAAGTATAGTTTGCACGATAAATGCCATAGGTTTTTTATTGCGTAAAATGCGTAAAAATATCCACTTTTCCTTTTTGAAACACAATATACTATTTTTACCTGTAACATTGATAGTTGGTCCATGATAGTCTTTCATTTGCATCCGACAACTACGACAAAAGTACAGCGATTTGAATTCCGGAAATTTTTTCAAAATATTTTCTGGCGCGTGTCGAAGTGCATTACAACGAAAGTGTGGAGATAGATTAAACGGATTGCAGCACCGATCCTTATAAATACAGGTACTCATTATGTCGACCCAGATCGCTACGTGTAACCTAACCTATAATGGGGAATAACACATCATTCTGCAGAGAATATAATAAAGGAGATTCGATGTGACATGCGTTCAAATAATCACGTACGTGTACTTACTCGGAAAATTGCTTTGATAACCGAAATAACAGTCCGATCGTTGTTGTTCGTCACTTTCAGAAGCGTGTCACAATTCACAACATATGCGCGCGCACTGGGCGATAGTGGCTCGCAACTTTGCAGTGGCAGCGCTTTGCGATGATTCTCCTCGCTTGGTTTCTCAAGACGCAACATATCGCTCACAAGGTAACAGGTTTTTCGCGCATCTGAACGTTTATCTTTCATACCGACATAACAGTAATGATGATAATGATTAATAACGTTATCATACATTTTTTTCATTGTTATGGTTGAAAAATAACACCTCCAATGTCGCGGTCTCACGGAGTTCACAGCTCAAGACCATCGCGATGAAATGTGACATGGAGAGATGCGTGTATCACCTAATTTGTAATTCATGATACTATATCTATAAGTCTAATTATCGAAAACGAATGAAATGGCTGAAAAAAAATCTGGAAAAACTTCGAAAAATTCGGAGTAACATATAAAACTGTTCATGCAACTACCCACAGTGAACTGACCATAAAGTCAATTTTTTTTTTTTTTTTTCTAGAAAATCGCGAATTACATATAGAAGCAAGCGCCGGCCCACTCTGGTCCACACGCCTAAATTCTTGAAATCAATTGAAGGATTTTTGAGATTTTTTTCAGATTTTTAAACAACGTCCTTCCGTGTGATTTTTTTCTTGAGTGCTTTTATTTTCCTATTCGACCGGATTTTGATAAAAAAATCTGAAAAAAATTCAGTGTGCTTTTGAAAGATGGAACAATCATGTGAAAAATTATGAACCAAATCAAAAGGGTAGAGGGTCAAACCCTGGTCGAGTTGGCGTGGAATGCCCCATATATAAACACATTTTATACATTTTATTAGATTCTGAATCAACTGAAGAGAAAAGAGCGAGCGAAAAACTTACATCAATCCTAGCTAGAAAGCTTTCTAGCATTGCCACGTTTGTTGAACGGGAACTCGTTCTTTTTTTTTTATGTGTCGACACAACCGGTACAAGTAGTGGAATTAGTCGCAATGCAACTAATGTTTGTGCATCTGAATGAAACAATAATTCCTTTATAGACAGCTAATTATTGTTGAACTACTTCTTATACTTGAAAGCATGGAAATAAATGTTACCATCGAAAATAACTTGGAAAAGAAAATTAAACTGAAGTTGACAAAACTGTCACTTCTGACAGCAAAATTGGCAGGAATCAAGTTTTTGTGACATAAGTTAATTTGAAGAAAATATGCCAATTTTAATTAAAAAACTATACAAATGGATGTATAATAAAATGTAGTTGGTGGCAGTAGCTTTGGCCCTGAAGTCATGTCATGGGATATTCGTGGCTATTGATGATCACATATGTCTAGTATATACATTAATTGTATGCAATTAGACAAATCACATACCTTCAGTATCACAAATATTGAGCACGTCAAGACAATTCCGACATCCAACTTTATCGGTAGCTTTTGCATAGGCTATCAATTTATCGCGGTAGTGTGGCCAGTTAGCAAACAGGTTCAGATCCTTCTCAGGGAATTTGGTTGAAAAATCGTTTGCAAGCTAAAAGTATAGATAAAACATATTGAGTATTTCATACATCTGGTGCTAAAGAATTAATAATGTATGTGTTATTTCATTTACCAAGATGTATCCTTTATTTTGCTTCAGAGCTGGATAGGTTTGCAGATAGTCATATACCGTAGTTTCATCGATATATTTTACGGCTCTGATAGAGTATGTGAATCTCCAATATTCGACGATCTGGTCCCAGGGTTCATGAGAATGTTTCAACCACTCAAGTTTTTCAACTTCTTCTGAAGATGGTTGGTAATTAACTATACGAGAATGAAGTTCGGTTTAATATCGACCATGAATTGAAGCACATAGACAGGAGTGATGTATGATTCCATAACGAAGTACCTGTATCTCCTGCTGCCCCTATTGCTGTGTCAACTGTTTCTGACGTACTTTTTATTACGCCCAATTTTTTTAACATCCGTCGTGTGTTGTAGTATTTAGCCCACAATTTGCCTTTTGCAAGTGATACTTTGCCGTCCTGCTTTATGTATGGGATATAGTACAGAGACTGTAAAATTGAATACAAGGTAAAGTAACTTTCTGAATAGGTTAAAGTGAATTAATCAAACTCAAATTGACAAGAAAAATTATCAGGCAGGCCGCGAATCGAACCCGGATCTCTGGAAGCCTAACCGGGGACTTAATCCACTAGACCACCTAGCCGCCCAACGAATGTTACCTTTTAACTTCTCTTGTCACTCTGCGCTTGTTTACTGTTCTTGTGTTGTGTGATATTTACATAGATTCATACATCTCGGCTGCAACACATATATCTATATATTAATGAAAAACTCCACAGCATGAGCGAATGTCCCATGTACTGTGTAGAAATGAAACATGGTCCATTTATTATTCAGTAATTATAATATAATTACGCTACAGAAGGTAGACCCCTTGACGCCAGGTAAATTGATTAAAGTGAATTAATCAAACTCAAATTGACAAGAAAAATTATCAGGCAGGCCGGGAATCGAACCCGGATCTCTGGAAGCCTAACCGGGGACTTAATCCACTAGACCACCTAGCCGCCCAACGAATGTTACCTTTTAACTTCTCTTGTCACTCTGCGCTTGTTTCTGAATAGGGAAATCTTTTAATAAATCTTATATATCGATGCTCTCTGTAGAAAAGTGTCTAACTCCACTTTTTTTCAAAAGGCATTTTTTTGTATTTTATGTTGAGAAATATCATTCTTTGTACGTTTTTTAGCTCTCCTGAAAATTTTTCAAAAATGGAGTTTGACAATTTGCTAATTAGAACGTCGATATGTGAATAAATCATACTTTATGTTCACTGGGAAAAATGGCCTTGATTTCGTTGCGTAATTCGAAGAATCTTTCCGTGCTTATCCTGAAACAAATGTATACAGATTATAACACCATTGACAATACCATGTATGTATTCTTCTTAAACATTAACATACTTTTTTGAATTACTTTTTTTCATTTCTTCGGTGATAATACAATCGACTAGTTTTGCTCTCAAACCGCAGTTCAGTGTCTTCTGTTTCTCATATATGTGTAAAATCTCTGTACCTACTAAACTCTTTTTCAAAGTGCGCAGTAAATTACAGTTCTTGATTAGTAGGTTTGAAGAGGAACTTGGAGTTGATGTGTTGTCAGTAGATTGTGCTGCAATTATAACAAGGATCAATGTAATTGCGACTAGCATAACTGAAATGATTATTATAAAACTAAGCAGACATTTAGTAATGCAAATGCAGGGCTAGTATAGTGGTCAAATTCTTTCTAAAAAATGAGATCTGACCTTGTCTTTCTTATAAAAGTAACTATTTCTTTTAAAGATTGGCTTGCAACAAGTCCGGTTGATGTAACTTTCCAAAATACTGACTCATTTCTATTATATTATAGTTCATTATTTTTCTAGGTGTGCACATCCGACAAGTTTGATTGTAACCGCTTGGGTTTGCTTTCTGACTCTAGTCGGGTAAGCAACTGCAGCCCCGCCAGGGTTATATACCTAATCCCAGATGGGTTAAAATCAACCTTGTTGGCGATACCTTTAGGTATTTTATAGGTATCGATACATATCAGATACATATACAGGGTGAATTACTACTAATATAACTACTTACACTCTGACACTGCCTCATCGGTAGACACATCAGCTCCAGGAACTTCTTCGTCACCAAGGTTGACAGTCTGAATAAATAAATGATATATTTAGGTATACATCATGGACCCTGTAGATTTTCAGTAATATCGGGTGTTGTATTTTTTTACCTTTTTTTGTGTATATAAGGCGTGATATTTCTTCAAAAATTTTATCCGCAGTCCAAGTTTAGGTATCAGTTCCTTAATTGCAACTTCATCAAGATCCGCAAAAATACTTTGATCAATGCCCTGCACTGAAATGAAATAGCTTTCTTGCACTCAATTTTCTCAGCATAATCGAACATTGGTAACATGTATGATACACAGTATTCAGAGAAGTTAACGCCATTCGTTGTGCAATAAAAAATTCTTGTAAAGTTTACAGGCGCTCGGATAATTCTAATCCGTGCCACCGAGCGATTATTGAAATTTTGAATGAAAAATACATGTATTTATTCGATGCCAATACACAAATATTACTTACACATAATATCGATAAAAAAAATTTGTTACCACTCTTCGGGCATATTATGAGGTGAGAAATGCAATTTTTGCAAATTGTTTGAGCTGTGATTTAAAAAAAAAATACAGACCGAAAATTTTTTGGAAGAACCGAAATAACGGTTGCTCTAATAGGTATGATAGCAACATTCATATATATTATATAAATGAATATTTTATTATTGCTGCAGTACGAAGTGTATTTTTCAGTTACATTTATTGATGTCTAACGGATTGCCTTTAGCACAATGAACCTTTTTAACTATTTCTGATGCAAAGCGCAGCTGAGCATATAATCAAAAAGTAATGAAAAAAATTAGGTGGTTAGCTTCCATAATTGACACATAAAATTTAAGTCTTACATTGAAAAGTCTCCTTCAGTTCTCCCATATCCCACGAATCTAACGTACTCTCTATGAATTCATCCATTTCATCCAAAAAAGTCACGTATCGATACCTATCATTACATACATATATTTCAAGTATTTAAAAATGTTAGGATAACTGTAGCCAAGTCTCATTATTATGCTCTCATATAACAATCATAAGCATAATAATGGGACTTGGCTACAGTTATCCTCACATTTTTGAATATAATATATATATATACCGCGAGGAATCGGTGAAACAGAATGGACCGATCCCCCACCCGGCGGATAATTCGTATTTTTATGGGGATAGCCACTCGTTGCACTGAAAATCCTTAGGGTGTTTTGTTGCATCGACCTCGTGGCCAAATCACCCTAGGGATTTTTCAGCGCAACGAGTGGCTAACCCCATCAAAATACGAATTATCGGGCGGGTGGGGGATCGGTCCATTCTGTTTCAACGATTCCTCGCGGTATAAGGGTGTGTCAAAAAACAAAACGAAATTCAAATTTATTTTTTTGACCGCTGAATATCAATAGGTCAGAACAGTAGTAAAATCAACAATATTTAATGAAGGGGCTAATAGCACAAAAAAAAAAAAAAATGCCATGATTGTTTTCAGGCTATAAACTAATGATTTGGACCGTACCCAAGTGAAAAAAGTCAATTTGGGAAATAACGGACACCCTAATATATACCTATATGATATGTCGCGGTGTATACTTGACGCGATTGATTCGCCACCAGGGGCGCTGTATTTCACTCTGCGGTGCCAACCTAACTGACTGGTTCAGCAAACCAGCCGTGACAGAATCAAACGCGTCAAGTGTACATTACGATTGAAAAAATTAGATAATTCGCGAGGGCAAATTCATTTGAAAAATATGTTCAAGATGATTGAAAAGATTTATATTCTATTGATAATTATTCAAATTATATCTAGAGATCTGGATGATTTACGGCGTTTAATAATAATAATAATAATATATACACTGAGAAAACTGTAATTTTCCACTGACAATATTTCTCGTTCTGGGAACGAAACTTGGTATTGCTCTACTAACAATACATAGTATTTTGCTCAGAACTATACGTACGGCGACGCAGCGCGTCTCATAACCGGTATTTCGCTGAGAGCAATACGTATTTCGACTACAACTAAACTCGCTCGGTAATACTTGGTATTCTGATAGGAAAAATAGTTCCCTCAGTGTATATATATTTTAATAATTTCGAGTTCATAAATTCCATTTGCCGCCATGGCAAACACGAGGCAAGAAATTGCAAGCGAGGCACACAATTGCAATTTCTGATCAATTTCTTCAAAGGTATACCCACGACATGAACGGTACTTTACAAACTGAACGAGGGAGATAATTGGCTTATATAATATAGGTATACAGATTTTAGGACTTACAATTAGGACCTGCTCTTCACTGCAAATACCGCACATCCAACAAGCGTGGCGTCGTCTCACAGTCGTCACAAAGCCAAAAAGATAGCATCGATGTGAAGTTGCTACAAATGAAGTTGGCAGCAGTGTTCGCAACCTGAAAGGTGGCGCTGATCGTCATACCAGGGGCGTAAAATGATCGTACCCAAGCCAAAATTATCGTACATTTCCAAATATTAAACAAAAAACGATACTTCTTAGAAAAAATAATTAACAGTTAGTTATTTGGAAAATTGGATTTGTGAAAATTTATTTTTTTACGTACGATAGTGAATCGTACGGTAGTACGATGTACGATAGTAAATCGCTATCGTATATAGTATACATCGTACTTGGCAATACTAATTACTAGACGATAGCGACGTATGCATCGTTCCCACACATAATCGTGCAGGGCACGCTATTCTTATGGAATATAGGCTCATAAGATTTCAATAACTCAAGGGAGACTGGAATATAAAACATATATGTACTTACCGGATAATGTTATAGAATGGCTATGCGGCACACCCGGCAAAGCGTTGTCCTGTGGTTCCAACACCAATGCGAAAAATAGTTCGACAAACGCGACATTGTAAACACGTGAAGTTGGCTACCAAAAAATAGTGACGTGCATACTATTACATGGGGCCCGGCTGATTTTTATCATTTTTTCGAAAGGATTACAAAAATATTTAATAATAATATTAATAATTCGTATATAAATATATATTTATATATATATATTATTAATGTTATTAATTATATAATATATATCAAAATATATATGGGGCTTTCCACGCCAACTCGACCTGGTTTTGACCCTCTACCTTTTTGATTTGGTTCATAATTTTTGACATGGTTGTTCCATCTTTCGAAAGCACTTTAAATTTTTTTCAGATTTTTTGATTCAAATTTGTTCTAATAGAAAAATAAAATCACGCAAGAAAAAAATCACACAGAAGAACATTTTTTTGAAAATCTGAAAAAAATCTCAAAAATCCTTTACTCGATTTCAAAAATTTCGGCGTGTGGACCAGAGTGGGCCGGCCCTTGCTTCTATATGTTATTCGCGATTTTCTGGAAACACAAAAAAAAAAAAAAAAATGGACGTAACGGTCAGTTCACTGTGGGCAGTTGCGTGAACAGTTTTATATGTTACTCCGAATTTTTCGGAATTTTTTCAAATTTTTTTGGAGCCATTTTATTCGTTTCCGATAATTCGATTTATAGATGTTTTCCCAGAAAATCGCAAATAACATATAGAAGCAAGCTCCGGCCCACTCTGGTCCACACGTCGAAATTTTTTAAATCGAGTAAAGGATTTTCGAGATTTTTTTCAGATTTTTAAAAAATTTCCTTCTGTGTGATCTTTTTCTTGAGTGATTTTATTTTCCTATTCAAACAAATTTGGATCAAAAAATCTGAAAAAAATTCAGAGTGCTTTCGAAAGATGGAACAACCATGTGAAAAATTATGAACCAAATCAAAAGGGTAGAGGGGTCAAAACCAGGTCGAGTTGGCGTGGAAAGCCCCATATATATTAGGGTTTGTCAGAAAAAAATAATTTTTTTTGCTACCTTCTGAACGGATAATTCTCGTCGAGACAGAGAGATTCACCGCTGGAAAATGTCCTATGTCAAGGCTAAGTGGTTCCGAAACTTTTTGTTAGTTTTCCATTTTCCATAAGAATTGGAATCTTCCATAGAAAAATGGAAAACTAAAACAAACTTCGGAACCACTCAGCCTTGACATAGGACATTTTCCAGCGGGAAATCTCTCTGTCTCGACGAGAACTGTCCGTTCAGAAGGTAGCAAAAAAATTTTTTTTTCTGACACACCCTAATATATATATTAGGGTGGTCCTTATTTGGGGTATAGTCGAATTTTTTTCGACGATAGTCCTAAATCGGTTCCAAATATATGAAAAAAAATTCCTGCCAAGTTACAGCTCTTAATATTGACAATAACCCGGCACCCACGACGATGAAAGTTTTAAATGGGATATTGCATGTATTTTTAAAAATTGAAAATTGAATTTTCATAACTCCGATGATTTTCAATGAAAAAATCTGAAATTTGGTATAGTTATTCGTACTTGTATGATGTACAACATGGTGCGTTAGAACAATTTTCAGATAATTTTGTACCCAACTTTTAATGCTTAACTTTTGAAAAAAATTACTTTTTCATCACATTAAAAAGTGAGTATAAAATTATCTGGAAATTGCTCTAATGCACCATGTTGTACATCATACAAGTACGAATAACTATACCAAATTTCAGATTTTTTCATCAATAATCATCGGAGTTATGAAAATTCAATTTTCAATTTTTAAAAATACATGCGATTTCCCATTTAAAACTTTCATCGTCGTGGGTGCCGGGTTATTGTCAATATTAAGAGCTGTAACTTGGCAGGAATTTTTTTTTTATATATTTGGAACCGATTTAGGACTATTGTCGAAAAAAATTCGAGCATACCCCAAATAAGGACCACCCTAATATATATATATGGGGAATTCCACTCCAACCCGACCTACGTCCGACCCCACCCCTTCGGCTAGAGTCATAATTTTTCATGTTGTTCCACCTTTTCGAAAAAGCACTCTGAATTTTTTTTTCAGATTTTACGGAAACCGTCCGATTTACCTATGATTTTTGAAAATGAACACACCGATAGCCTGAATTGAAAAATCTAAAGAACTTCTCAAAAATCAAAATTTTCAGGCCTTTAGCTGAAGTGGGCAGACGTTTGCTTCTCATATTATTCATCGGAAAAAACTGTAAACATCATAGAAGCGAACGTCTGCTCACTCTGGGTCAAGGCTTGAAAATTTCGATAAACGGAGTAGGATTTTTCAGATTTTTTCTGATTTTTCGATTGGGGTCAAGATTTCCAAAATTTTCCAAAATTAAAAATTTTGATCTCAATCGAAAAATCTGAAAAAATTCTGAAAAATCCTGCTTCGTTCATAAAAATTTTCAAGCCTTGTCTGCCCACTTTGGCTAGAGGCCTGAAAATTTTGGTAACTGAAGCAGGATTTTTGAGAATTTTTTCAGATTTTTCAATTCGGGCTATCGATGCGTTCATTTTCAAAAATCATATCGGTGAATCGGACGGTTTCTAAAAAATCTGTAAAAAAATCAGTGTTTTTTCGAAAAGGTGAAACAACATAAAAAATTATGACTCTAATCGGAAGGGGTGAGAATGAGACGTAGGTCGGGTTGGGGTAGAATTCCCCATATATATATAATAAAATAATAATATTCGTCGTATCTGCAATAATATATTGCAGCTTCGACCATGTTTTATCGTTGTAGCAGCAACGCGGCGTCAGCAACAATCGAAAATAGAAGTAGCAACGTAATATCGCAGCACATTCACGATAGTAATATTGCTGGAATCAAAATAATGACTTGAGGGTACGTCAATTTCGTATCATTCTTTACAAATTGTCGTATACAATAAAATATTGCAGCTTCGACCATGTTTTATCGTTGCAGCAGCAACGCGGCGTCAGCAACACTCGAAAATAGAAGTAGCAACGTAATATCGCAGCACATTCACGATAGTGATATTGCTGAAATCAAAATATTGACTTGCGGATACTGCAATTTCGTATCGTTCTTTACAAATTGTCGTATCTGCAATAGAATATTGCAGCTTCGACCATGTTTTATCGTTGCAGCAGCAATGCGCCTGCAACAATAATTGGAAAGCATATATTGCAATATAGTATTGTAACATAAGCAAGAAAAAAACCCCATCTTAGCAATATTCTGTTAGCAAGCGTATTATTTCTGATATTACGATTCTCATTTTTCTCAGTGTATGAAGCGCGTAGAGGTCAAAACAATGACAATACATAGCGGTGTGCAGGCCGAGACCCTCGATAATGTTTTCCTTGGTCAACTACCGAAGCGGTTAATTATCGGATTTGTCGATAACAAAGCCTATAACGGCGACAAAAAACTCAATCCGTTTAATTTTTCATCATTCGGGATTAATCACCTATCCTTGTATATCGAGGGTACTCAGATTCCCTCGAAGCCCCTACAACCCAATTTCAAGAATAAACTATTTGTGGATTCCTACAACACTCTGTTCACGGGGACCGGTATACACTTCCTCAACGAGGGAAACTCAATTCCCCGTCAGGACTATGCATATGGATACTGTCTTACCGCGTTCGACCTCACACCTGACCTCTCAGCCAGTGATAACGGGCATTGGAATCTCATCAAGCACGGTAGTGTTCGGATAGAGACACGCTTTGAGGAACCCCTGACCACGACTATAAGCTGAGTAGAGAGGGTGCAGTATACCGTTTATGACCCTTCCCCCCTTCGCCCCCCCCCCCCCTCTCACGCCGGCGCAATTTTTTCCCCCTTTCTTTTCCCTTCTTTTTTCTTTCTCTTTTTTCTCCCTCTTTTTTATTTATTATTATTATTATTATTATTATTATTATTTTTTTTTTTTTGCGCTAATCCTTCGATCCTAACCTGAACGAACTCAATGGATTCTAACCAAAGTGAGACCTCTGGTTCTTCCGCTACTGCCGTGGCAAGGGTAGAGCGGGCGCTCCGGAGTCGTTGCCTATGTATACTTATCGAATAGAAATCAATATATATATATATACCGTGATAATCAGGTGAAACCGAATGGACCGATCCTCCACCCGGCGGATGATTCGTATTTTTATGGGGATAGCCACTCGTTGCACTGAAAATCCTCAGGGTGTTTTGTTGCATCGACCTCGCGGCCAAATCACCTTAGAAATTTTTCAGCGCAACGAGTGGCTAACCCCATAAAAATACGTAATATCCGCCGGCCGGGGAATCGGACCATTCGGTTTCACCTGATTGTCACGGTATACTAGGGGGGCTCCGCCCCCCTGCGCGCTTCGCGCGCCAACCCCCCATATTTTTATATTAGTAGTTTCAAGATCCAAATAATCCGCGGACATTGTATGTTCCTCGAAAAATGATCAAATTTTTCATAAAATCCAGTGTTCGGTTTATGATTTCCGATTAAATGTTCTCCTCACATTTGCTAATAGGTACTAAGAATTCAGATCTTATATTTTATGCCTCAGACTTTGTATATAAAGTATTAGTATATTACATACCTAGGGCAGTAAAAGAAGGAAGGTCCCAGAAAGCTTTCTTATTTACTGCCCGAGGAGTGCATACGATTTTTCGCATCGACGGAGCCAAAAAGTTGTCGCTTTCGGCCCGGAGGTGAGAAAACTTTATTTATACTTAATACTATAAAGAGTCGGCGTCTTCGTGTTAGTATCGTAGGGAATTACGGGCAATATTTATAATAGATGTAAACTGTGACCCATTAGCGATTAGTAACTATGTTCGGTTTGGTCGAAACAAAGAATAAAAATACGAACAGTAGAAGTGAAGTTTCTAATATTTCAGTTCTTCTACGTAGATCGGATTAAATTTATGTGACTATTTATATTATATTGATTTTTCGATTCCACCTTCGTATTCTTATTTCAAATTTCATTTTTTCAAATTCAATATTCTGCAATGCCTCGTCGTCCAAATTCATCTTCAAGTCGTTCAAATGAACGACCGAAGTCCAAAAAACCTAGGACTGAAGATGACATTTTGCCGTTTTCCACTACGGAATATATTAACAATATTCAAATTGGAGATAAATTTGTGTAAGCAATAACCTTATTGATATTACTATTATATTACCGTCAAATTCTATATATGTGTATTTTATATTTTGTAGAGCTATTGTAGAATACGTTGATACCATTCAATGTAGCAAAATTAAGCGGAAAAGTTCGTCAGAAAACTCAGAATTGGACTTGTTTAAGTTTGTACTTAATAATAATGACGGTATTCGAATATCTTGTCTTAAATGGGGCGATCAGTCGCCTCAGCTATCAAATCAAATTAAACATAATCAGGTAAATGATATTTCCATTTTTTTCCCTAAGTTCTTAGGGTAGACACTTTTTACTATGTATATTGTATATGTGTTGTTTCCTAGATCTATCTTCTTCAAAACGCAACCGCCAAACTCGCATCATCGTATAACCCCGGCAACGTTAATTTCGAATTAGTATTAAAATCATTTTCGAAAATAAAAAGCTTTGGAGTATTTGATGTATTACAAAATCCTGATCAAATTAACATCTGTAATTTTCCTGACATCCCTCATAAGACTGGAATTATAAGTCAGTCAATCCGTTTGAAAACTTGTAACTTGTACAATAATTTTACCCTCACTACAGAAATCAAAGGCTACGTCAAAGATGAATTTGTTCAGCCGTCAAAATTGCGAACCGACGAATTTATTGGTACTATAACTGATGGGGAATATAAAATTGAAACAGTTTTATCGAACGTCATTAAACTAAGTCCAATATCTGCTGGCCAACCAATACAAATTATTGGTGATGTACAACAAAACGGTAAACTATCCGTTATTGAAGCTGTTATTAGAAATTTTATAACAAAAAAAATAACTATTGTTATTCTTGATCAAATGTTCTCCTTGTGCTTTTAATTTTTTTTCAGATTTTCACTTTTTCCTGCACACACAGACTCCCGAGAACCTGAAAATCCTGAGTGACTCCCCAATGCCCCTTGCCAAATTATCACGCGTCTACAAAATGTTTTCAATATCATCGAATTAAATTTGTTTTAATTTTTATATATTTTTTTCTATACTTTATATCGTAGATTTTATATGCGATCTATCTCTGAGTTTTCACTTTAAATTATTTATTCCTCACTCTATTTTTAATCGTTTTTGATTTTGTATTATATTCCATTGTATATTGTATGTATCAGTAAATCAATAATATCAAGTGGATTAGGCCTACAGGGTATACCACTTAAAAAAAAACGCGCCAACGTATCTACCCCCAAGTGGTGTGGAAAAGATATGAATATAGGATGTATTATGTAAATGATGTACAATTAATAAATCACCAATCCGTATATCAGTTATTTTCAATAAGAATAGAATTTTCATGTGTATTGTATAAAATCAAAAAGAATTTTGAAAAATGTGTTTTAGTTAGAGATACAAATAAAATTAATCAAAAGTGCTCAATTACTTTTCAAATCTACGCGATCTCTGCGAAAGAAAAGCGAATTCAGATAAATACAATATCAGATAATATGATATAAAAAGAAAGAATAGCAAATAAAGGCCTGTCTCAGGATTATGTAATCCAGGAGGGTAGATGACAGTAGGTAGGGAAAAATCTGAAAATAATATATGTAGGGGAGCATGGGGCAAAATGGACGGGCGGGGCAAAATGAACCGCGGGGCAAAATGGACCGCCGAAAAAAGAAAAAAAAACGAATGACGATGAAAAAACTGGAGTATGAATATGAACTTTTTTCCCCCAAGGGGTCCATTTTGCCCCGCGGTTCATTTTGCCCCGCTAGTCCATTTTGCCCCTTCCTCCCTTATAAATAACGATAATAACAATTATTGCAACAGCTATCGTTTCCACACCATTTTGCAGTAGAACGTTGCTTATATTTAGAGTCCTGCATTTCGCCATTAAATATATATTATAATTGTATAATATTATTTATTTATTTACAGATTTGTTGTACATCACCATGAATATATTTGAAACTTATTTAATTATTAAACATTATAATTGTATCATCATGACAGTTTTTATTTATTATAAAGAGTAAAACTGATTTGATTCTACGTCTCAATTTAGAATAAAATCAACACGAACATCTATTGTTATTGTAATACAACGTGATTCTGATTCGGATCCAGTCGTCCAGGTCTTCGGCCTCATAGTTCACGTAATCCATGTCTTCCGCTTTGTAGTTCTTGTAGTACAGGTCTTATCCTATATATATTAAAACTCAAAGCATTCATATATTAAGGCGCAAAGCGGCCATATATGCATGCGCAAAGCAGCATGGTTTTTGTCGTCGGTCCTCTGCTTTATATATTATGGCGCAAAGCAGCCATATCTTCATGCGCAAAGCAGCAAGTTTTTGGTATATCTTTCTACGAATAGAAAGTAAATTATTCATACGGTATACGGGACAAACGGTAATGATGATAATTTTCCTGTATCTAGCAAAATCTTTGGAATGAATGATTTGTATATATATATTCAATTTCTATTATATATTACTAAGATTTTCTATTATCCTCGGACTCTACAATATCTTCATCGTTGACGCGTCTTCGTGCCTCTCTTTCTTGCCATTCTTCTTCTTCAAAATCACGCCATATTTCTGCCTCTACCGCGTAACGTTGGGCTTCCTCGACTTCCGCGAACTCGGCTAACAGCTCTTGCTCTCTAGCGGCTTGTTGTATCTGTTCCATGTGTTCTACGTATGCAATTTGTTCCAATATTTCATCGATCTCCGAATTTGTTAAATCGTCTATTATAATAATTCAATTAATCTTCAGTCATATCACGTTCCAATTAATGTATTAATCAGGCTAGTACGTAATTAAATACATATCGATATTACATACTCTGCTCCATTGGTGGCAATCCGCGCCGTTCCATCTCTGTTCTCAGCGTTCTTAACGCTTCTATCAATCCCACATATATTGCGTCCAATTCTTCGTCTGTTGGTTCGTCCATTATGATAATTTAATCAATTTTTAGTTAATCCACATTATGTCACGGTTTCCTGTCGGTTGAATACTATATACTCTGCGCTACTGGTGCCGATACGACTGGTCCTCCTTCCAGCTCTGATTCCAGCTCTATTTCTGCTTCTACCAAATCCGCATATAGTCTGCCCATTTCCTCGTCCGTTAACCTATCTATTATGATAATTTAATCAATCTTTAGTGACTTTAGAGGGCTTTTTCGTCGTTCGGTTTGCTGACGAAATACATATTTATATTACATACCGTGGATCCATTCGACTGGTGCCATTATTCAAATCGGATTGTTTAATAATCCTATAATATTAAGGTTTTGAAATTTATCCACGTAAATTTATTTATTATAGAATACGGAAGTATATAAGGAATCTCGAAACACACACCGTAACTAAAACTAATTTAACTAATTTGACGTAAATTCGTCAAATATCGAATATATGCGCTCACGTTTTGTTCTTTTAGCATCAATCCTTAACATTCTCAACATAAAAATTCCTGTATTTTAATGGGACTCCCGCATTTCGTGTTTTTTAATAGTGGTGTTAACATATCAATTATTCAACGATAAAATACATATCAATATTTCAGAGAGACACAAAATGAAATTCCAAGAAATGCTTACAAAGAAATACAAATAAATAGAAATTAATTATTTTATAAAGATTAATTGATTAATTATTTATATATTTGGTTTCTTCAATAAGCCTAATCCACTATATATTTTCGACACGTTGTTGTAATCGGGATCCTGAGATCTTTCATACAACTTTAATTTATTTGAAGGTTCGTTGTCGAATTAAGAGTTGGAACTCAGTCGTACAAAGTAATTCAAGTTTATTTAATATATGAAGTTTTTACAAAGGCTTTGCTAATATCGTACTAATCTCTATATAACGTGTCTTGCTTCTGGTCGCGATGTTCTGACCATGAGTATTACGGTGATCGCTTATTTATTACATTAAGGAGGTCGTGCTGCGTCTGCACTTGTTGTTGGTTGCGCTAAGGCTTTGTATTCGCACATTCCATAGTATTGCCAAAGTGTGGCTCAAACATCTAGATTGCAACACCTTGATACTCCGGTTGCAACATCCCTCCCCCCTTAGAGAGAAAAGCCCTTAGGATTTTCTTCTGAAATCAGACAAATCTGCTGGCTTGCGTCGTTGTGCGTACGCTTGCCTATTATGCTATATCTAGGTTAGTAGTTTACATAGTGTATCCCGTTAACATATTTTTTATATAATCGTTTCTTAGGCTAGGTTAGTATAATTAATTTACTATATCATTTTTCTATCAGCTGAGTTGTTTCAAATTTCATACTCAAGTTATATTATTCAATAAAAGGTTTCAATCGATTTACATGTACTCTAAGAGTTTTCTTCTTTACCTTTATGGTACAGTTTACTTCTGAATTTACCTCTAAAATTGTGTAAGGACCGATCCATTGAGATAATAGCTTCTTCGATCGTCCTCTGCGTATAGTTTCGTCGTACAGGAGTACCTTATCGCCAACCTTGAACCCTTTTTCTTTGGTTCGTCGGTCGTACTCGATTTTTGACCTCTCTTTGGCTTGTTGCAGATTTTCTTTGGCTATGAGATTGCTGGCTCGCAATCTCTCTCGTAGTTCTCGTGCGTAGTCGTCATAGGTGTACGTCGTTTCTGGATCCTTCTTCAGCGATGTTGGTAGTTCAGCTGGGTGCCCATACACCAGCTCGAATGGCGTAAATCTCGTTGCAGTGTGGGGCGTCGTGTTATATGCAAACATAGCATATGGTAACCATTCGTCCCAGTTGCTCTGTTCCTCATTGATGTAGTGTCTCAGGTATTCAGCTAACGTCCTATGTGAACGTTCCAAGGCTCCATTGGATTCAGGATGATAGGCCGTCGTTTGAATCTTGTCGATCTTTAACAGTTTACAGGTATTTTTAAAAACGTTACTCAAAAAGTTCGTACCTTGATCGGTGAGTATTCTCTGTGGTATTCCGTGTTCGCATACGATCCTGGTCGCAAATTCCTTGGTTACAGTGTTAGCTTCTTGGTTCGGAATGGGTATTGCCTTACTGAATTTGGTTAGACAATCTTGAAACGTGAGGATATATTTATTTCCTTGTTCCGTTTCTGTCAGTGGTCCTACGATATCCAATGCACATTTCTCAAACGGTTGATTTGGAGTGTCGGTGATGACCATTGGTGCCTTCGTCTTCTTGCTAAGTTTGTTCTTCTGGCAATTCTCGCATCTCGAGATGTGTTCTTCGACGTCCTTCCGTAATCCTGGCCAATCGTGTTTTAACCGAATTCTTTCGATCGTTCGATTAACTCCTTGATGTGCTCCTAATGGTGTGTCGTGATACTCATAGATGATCCTGTTCCGATCTTCCTCCGAATATTCTTGTTCTCGGTTGTTCGATTCATCTTCTTCTTTCTGTTGACTTCTGGTCACTGCGTACATGCGACTCAAGGCATCTGCGTTGGTGTTAGCCTTGCCTGCTTTGTACTCGATCTCGTAGTCATATTCTTCCAGCTTCAGTCGCCATCTCATGAGTCGTGATCCTGGATCTTTGACTCCGAATAACCATGTGAGTGGTTTGTGATCTGTAACAATCTTAAATCTGGTACCATATACATACGGTCTGAAATGATTAACTGCCCAGACTATGGCCAATAATTCTTTTTCCGTGGTGCTGTAATTTCCTTCTGCTGAATTTAGAGTTCTACTTGCGTATGCTACTGGCAAGTCACTTCCTATTATGCCTTGCGACAGGACTGCTCCGATGGCTTTGTCGGATGCGTCTGTCGTCACGATGAACGGTTGTTCGAAATCTGGATATTGTAGAATTGGTGCTGTCGTCAACGTCTTCTTCAAATTTTCAAAAGCCTCTTGTTCCCTCGAAGTCCATCTAAATTTTACCTCTTTCTTCAGCAAATGTGTTAGCGGTTTTGCTAAACTTGAGAAATTCTGTATGAATCGTCTGTAGTATCCGGCCAAACCCAGAAATCCTTGAACATCTTTTACAGTCTTTGGAATTGGAAATTCCTCTACTGCTCGGATCTTCTCTGGATCTGCTTTTATCCCGTCTCTAGTGATGACGTGTCCCAAGAAGTTAACCTCTTTCCTCAGAAACTCACACTTGTCAGGTTGTAGCTTCAATGAATTCTGTCGTAAGCGTTCCAGTACCTCTTCCAGTCGTTTGTTATGTTCCTGCAAACTAGGAGCATGTATGACAATATCATCGAGATAGACATAACATCTAAGGCCTTGTATTCCTGAAAGTACAGTATTCATTAACCGTTGAAACGTAGCAGGTGCATTCTTCAGTCCAAAAGGCATGCGATTATATTCGTAGTGACCATGTGAAGTGGAAAATGCCGTCTTGCACTTATCCTCCTCTTCCATTGGAATTTGGTGAAATCCTGATGCTAGATCTAGTGTAGAGAAATATTTTGCCTTACCCAACTGGTCCAATATTTCCGTGATATTAGGCAGTGGAAAGGAGTCTCCTACAGTAACCTCGTTCACCTTACGGAAGTCAACTACGACTCTCATCTTTGTTTTTCCTGATGCGTCCGCCTTCTTTGGTACCACTAGCAGTGGTGCGTTCCATTGACTTTTGCTTTGTCTGACTATTCCGTCGGCAAGCATTTTATCTACCTGCTCGTTTATCTCCTGCTTATGCTTCTCTGGAAGTCTATAAGGTCTTAAATTTATAGGTGCGATATCTGGATTCGTTGTAATTCTGTGACTAGCTGCGTTCGTGTAACCCAGATAGTCTCCTTCTAAGTGAAATACATCATGAAATTCTTCACAAATATCCAGTAAGCTCTCTTTTTCTTCTCGATTCAGATGACTCGTACGTAGGTTGTCTCTCAGCTGTTGCATTCGGCTCGCGTTACTCGGTGTCATCGTCCGGCATGCATACACTTGCGTCATATCTGTGTGCTCTTGGCCTAGTGCTACTATTTGTACACACGGCTGTTCCAGTTCTACATTATAATCGTTCGTATTCAAAATGCTGACTTTGCACTCACCGTCGACTGCGTTGGTGATGCAACTCCCTAGGTATACTCCTGGCTGTAACTCGATTCCTTCGACGATGCCTTCCGCGTCATCGCGTGTCTTTGCACGGATTATCTTCTCGCTTCTTCGTTCAAGCGATATGTGAGCTCCTGTGGCTCCTAAATTCCATGTCGTTCCGTACAATCTTGCGTATTTTCCAGATCTGAGCTCGACGTCGTGCTTCTCGAGGAAGTCGCCTCCTAAGAGACCGTCTGCTTCTAGTGGAAAATCGTCTTTAACAGCGTAAAAAGGGTGCGATATGTGCCTATCACCAACCCTTATATTTAACCTGACCTTACATAAGGTCGCAACCGGTGTTCCGCCTATTCCTCTGAGCGTGATCACACCGTCTTCAGCCATCACTTCTCCGTCAATTTTTCCGACTTTTACTAGGCTTACCTCAGCTCCTGAATCTAATAGCATAGTTCCGTGTCTCGTCTTGAATTCATCTGCCTCGATCGTTGCGTGATTCTTCTGTCTTGATCCATTTATTAGGCAATTTACTGGTACGACGCGATACGGTTGCCTGTCCGCCGCGCCTGCTCCTCGTTTCCCGGAGTCTCTTCGTTTTGCTTGCTGGCGTCTCTGAAAGGACCTGGCTGGACCCGTTCTTCCCTTCTAGGAGGTCCCCGATTCCTTTCGTATCTTTGCCGATTTTCTTCTGCTATTCTAGTTCTGCAGTCTCGTATGACGTGCCCTGGTTTCCTACAGAAATGGCAAATTACCTGAATTTTTCTTACGTAGTTACTTGGTGTCGGCAATCGTTGTGGATAACTGGATCCTGTCTTCGCTGAGCGACAGTCTCGTGCTAGGTGTCCTGTCTTCCCACAGTTGTAGCAATTATTTCCTCTGTTACCTTCTCTGCTGTTGCGCGGTTGATTATGTTCCCGATCCGATCCACGAATGGGGCCTAAATCTCGTTCTTCTTCTATCGCGAGTGATATGGCTTCTCTAAGATTTTCACACCGTCGGCTCTTGACCAATATCTTCAGCTTGTCGTTCAACCCTCTGATGAAGATATTGACAGCTTGTTTTCTGACCTGGCGTTCCAGCGTCGATTTCGAATCCTCTTCCGCGGCTTCCTTCATCGTTACTTCGATTACCTGTGCAGTTAGTTTCTCGACTCGTGTTCCATATGACCTCGCGTCCTCGTTCTGACGTTGTCTACAGCTACTGAATTCCACTTGTAACGAAGCTAATGTCCGTGTATCGATGCTCATCGACTTCAGCTCTTCCTCCAGTGCATTCCAGGTGTCAATTGATTTGTATTCTAAAGCTCGTGCCGGAGCACCTTTGATTCGGGTGCTCAGAACAGCTTTCAATAGATTTCCCGTATCTACAGGTCGTATTATCTCACGTGCATACTTGCAAGAGCGAATAAAATCACAAACCTTTCCTCGGTCACTGCTATCGAAGATCTCGATGTCCTTCAGCACTTGTCTCACGGTGGGGGTGTCTTCGGTCATATCGATTGGAGGTTGATTCGCTGCTGTGTTCTGATTCTGTTGTGGTGGTACTTGCTCCCGAGTCTTACTTTTAACAAATTCGCGTAATGCCGCACGAAGTTCGTCAACTGTATTTGCTTCGCTTACGTTTATGCCAAGATGCTCACAGGTTTGGAGAAGATGATCTCTTCGTAATTCTTGAATCCACGCGGTTTTACCTTCTGCAATGCGTCTTTCCACCAAGTCTTTGTTCAATGGCATTCGCTCCTTTTCCGAAGATTCTTGTGCTGCTGCAGCCAGTGATAAATGCAAGGCGTGCCTCTGGCTGGGAGGTAGTACGCCAAACAAAGGTGAATTATCCCCAAAGCTTACTTCTCCTTGTAACTCAGGTTTAGTCGGAGAGTCTACGGATGCTGAACGTTCTATTCTTTTCTTTGACATGTGATTTCACGGTGACTTCCGGTGCCACTATCACTATTCTTTTAATTCACTTGCTCGAAACTTGACACTTGATTTATTTGCACGATTCGACGATCTTCGCCGCTGCCACCAGTTGTTGTAATCGGGATCCTGAGATCTTTCATACAACTTTAATTTATTTGAAGGTTCGTTGTCGAATTAAGAGTTGGAACTCAGTCGTACAAAGTAATTCAAGTTTATTTAATATATGAAGTTTTTACAAAGGCTTTGCTAATATCGTACTAATCTCTATATAACGTGTCTTGCTTCTGGTCGCGATGTTCTGACCATGAGTATTACGGTGATCGCTTATTTATTACATTAAGGAGGTCGTGCTGCGTCTGCACTTGTTGTTGGTTGCGCTAAGGCTTTGTATTCGCACATTCCATAGTATTGCCAAAGTGTGGCTCAAACATCTAGATTGCAACACCTTGATACTCCGGTTGCAACAACGTATTTGAATACAAATCAAAAAACGGGTCGAGTTACTATTGCAAAGTGGAATGCATTCCGCCATCTGTCGGTTATCCAGATAGAGTTATATGACAGTTATTTATCGGCCGATACTGAGATTAGTGCAAACGATCAAGCGAACGCACATTTTTCAAATGTTAATTTTCGCGTTCACGTTTTGTTCCGCGTAACCATGTAACAAATAAATAAAATCTGTTTCATTCACATCACACACAACTCTCAAGTGAACATGTCCGCTCTACCGGATAGCGTAAGTATTGATAATTATTAATTATGTTTAATATCAGTATTTTTTGAACTTTATTGCATTAATTATTTCTCAGTTGTCGGATATACAAAATTTCGAAGATTTCGAAAATTTTGAACAGCAGCAACCCCAGCAGCAGCAACCCCAGCAGCAGCAACCTCAGCAGCAGCAGCATCCCCAGCAGCAGCAGCATTCCCAGCAGCAGCAACCTCAGCAGCAGCAGCAACCTCAGCAGCAGCAGCAACCCCAGCAGCAGCAACCTCAGCAGCAGCAACAACCCCAACAGCAACAACAACAACAGCAGCAGCAGGCCCCCGCGGAGGATGGTACGAACACAAACATTGCACATTGTTATTTACATTAAATCAGTTTCAATTTGTATCTGCTTGATTTATAATCTCTTTTTTCAGCGCAACAACCACGTCGGCACCAGCGAGCAGGTCAGCGGTATTGGGCCCGAAGGGCCCATTACCGCCAATCCAATGTGGTAAATCTAATGTTTGCGATTGCCTTACCAGGGTTGGCGCCGGGGCTGGGGCCGGGGCCGCGGCAACGGACGCGGGGGTCGCGATGCTCCCCTTTGATTTTTGTTCATTTATATGTGTATATGTCATGTGTTTATGTTATGTTTATATTATGAGTTATGTGTATATGTCATGTGTTTATGTTATGTTGATATTATGAGTTTTGTTATAAAATAAAATAAAAATATAAAAAAAATTGTTTTATCATGTGTAAATTATAAAGTTATATACCATATGTTTAATGAAAAAAAATGTATAAATTAATGAATTAAATTATTTAATAATGCATACACTATATACAGTTTAGTTTACAACTTTTAGGGAAGGAGGTCAAACGTTCAGTATAGTTACCATTTAAAAATTTCGGCGGATACGATATTTTCGATTTGATTCGGGCATCTTATTTATAATTTTTCTCACTATAAGGCTATCCAGTAGTCGAAAATCTGAAGTGCATGTTGGGATGCCGTGCTCAAGGAGCTATTACACGGGCTCGTACGTTTTATAGATGAGATCGAACAGTTACATGTACACGGCGGGGTATTAAAAAATAGTAGTAAAATATTTCTATTGGTTATAATTCTAAAGCACACATCTTTTTGACTGAATCAAGGAAAGAAAGCAGTCATTCATTACTCATACTATCGCATACTTTATTACCAACGAATAAAATTGAAAAAAGTCGATGATAAAGAGCAATTTTCACCTATTTCCTTTTACCATATTAAATTTACGATAACAACTTTTTTTTTTTCAAATCAACCATTAATTATGATTACTATTTTTAGTGATAATTATCTCAGACGTTTTGTTTTTTATATTTTTACTATGTCTTTTTCCGATTTCTAGATTGGTTAGAAATAAGTAAATCCATAATTATTATTCAACGCAATACCGAAATTAGTACATTCGAATAAGTATCTCGACATTTGACTGAGCAGAAATAAAATAAGAGATAATATACGCAGCTCTGATTAGGAGCGAGAGACTCGCCGAGTCTGAGTCAGAGTCTGAACTGGAGCTGGAGCTCGCTACAGTAATCAGTCGTTTAGGTTTACGGCCTCGTAGTTCAGGTATTCTACGTCTTCCGTTTCGTAGTTCTCGTACTCGTAATCGTAGTTTTCGTAATCCTCATAAAAATCGAACCGAAATTGTCTAAAAGCTTCGACGAATGGGATTCCCTCAGTATCTCCAATAGTTTCGCCAAGTTCGACAGACCTGACAAAATAAAATAAGATAACAGAATATCAGAATCGGTATTTTTTGTCAAGATTTTTACCAAACTTATTAATTCATTAGTATTAGTTAAGAAATCGCAAATTTTACCTCTGGCCTGTTTCCATCCTTTGAAGATTCTAAGTCATCTTAATCCTCATAAAAATCGAAATGACATTGTCTAAAAGCTTGACTCATCGCGGACTTCATAGATCCCGTACTATATTTATGTACGTGTATTATGCATGTGTTGCACTTTCCGTGTAATATTTCTATCCGTTCCGCTTCCAGGAGAAGCTGGGTATCCAGCTCGGCTCGCTGTACTTGGCACTCTACCCATATTTCATTGATTTCTTCGACTGCTAATTCATCTATTATGATAATTCAAATATATCAAACAATTCAAATAATGAAACTTTTTAATGATGTTGAAATCACTTCAGTTTGTAATCAGTCCTTCAAGTCTACGATTAGAAAGTAATTAATTGAACCTAAGCGGTGTTTGCAATGATAATACAATTGGGATGAATAACCATGAATATAATCTAACCAATCTTTAGTGCCATCAAGCTTTTCCATCGTTCGGTTCGGTAATTAAACATAACAAACGCATTGATATTACATACCTTGCTGGATTAGTTCCATTATTCAAATTACTTAATTAAAATGCTTTCGAAATTTATTCACGTCAATTTATATATTTTATAAAATGATTATTCATAAAAATGATGAAAATTTATCGAATATCGATCACAAGTCATGAAATCAAATGTAGAAATACGAAATGCGAACCGTAGCTATATTCATTTAAAAAAAGCTGATTATAAAAAATGAATTGGATAAATTTATGCGAAACCTGTGAATTATTGTTGAGGAGCGTAAATTGAACTACAGGGTGATTCAGATTCACGGTGTACACCTATGGCGTTATTGCCGTTGTACGCGAGGTGAATAACTATGTCAATATATATATATTGTAATATTGTAATATATTTCTGTTATAATTATATATCAGAGGGTATAAAATTAAATGAAGAACTTCGAAACGTAAAACGTAACTATATTTATTCAAAAAATGACGAAAATTTATCGAATATCAATCGTTTAATCAATGTTGATTAGGTGATTCAGATTCGGTTACAATAGTTAATAATTTAAGGAATTCAATGGAGTTGAGGAGCGTAAAGTGAACCATAGGGTGACTTGACTCAATTTCGGATTATTGCGCAGAGCAGCATCATCTTCCTATATTTTTCGGGATCTAATAACAAATATAATTATAGTTTCGTGCGTTTCAATCAGCCACGTATGCTGGCCAAAGTAGCCAGATATTCATGTGCTAATAACATGCTTTTGCCATATTTTTTTATGAATAAAAAGTAAACTTAATCAAAAACCTCATTCCATACTATATTTTCAATTACATCTGAATTTGTTGAAGCATTTTCTATAAATAGTTTATCCCTATTTTTGCATCTTGATAGAGCTACGTATAATTGACCGTGACTAAATAGATCTCTACAAAAATAAATTCCAATTTTGTCAAAGCTTTGTCCCTGAGATTTGTTAATCGTCATTGCGAAGGCTAATATAATTGAAAATTGCCTACGGTATAGTATAAATGGTAAAGAAGAATGTTCCCCTGTATCAATAAGAATTCTTGGAATTAATATTACGTGTCCAGTTTTCGATCCTGTAATTATTTCAACTTCTATATTAAATTTGAATAATCTTAGAATTTTCAACCGAGTTCCGTTACACAACCCATCATTTATACTTAAATTCCTAATTAGCATTACGATGGCACCTATTTTTAAAATCAATTTATGCACGGAAAGTCCCGGAAATTTTAAAGAATTCAAATATTCAGTAGGATAATTTAATTGAACATCTTGGTCGGTATCGTCTACTCCTTTATATTTCGCGTAATCGATACTATAATATGTTTTTTCTTCTTTATTAATTTTCCTCAATACCCTATCGTTTAATTTGTATATGTCTTCATTGTGACATGCCAAAATGGCACAATTCGTCAAATTTTCTGACTCGTTATTAATCGAACCATACACTTCTTCACAAATATCGTTAGACTTCCATTCTGGTGGTATAATGAACGATTTAATTTTTCCTTCTCCTATTTTTAACAGAAATGATGCAAAATCAATGTCATTTGCTCTCATATTAGTTTTTAATTTTAATATTTCAAAATTCTCCCATAGGTGAGAACATTTTATTGTTTCCTGAATTGTGTTAAATTTGGAACCGTTTTTTATGACCGGAAGGATTTGACGAAAATCTCCACCCAAAATGACTAATTTACCTGCGAATGGAAGATTTTCGAGATCACAACAATCTCTTAGGGTTTTGTCAATAATTTCTGAAGCTTTTTTGGGAATCATAGAAGCCTCATCCCATATTATAACATCGCATTCCCGTAATTTTTTCTTATCGGAATCTAACTTCAAAAATGATGACTCGATGCTTGATAAATCTAAAGGTAACCGAAAAGTTCTATGACTCGTCATACCTCCGGGTAATAAAATTGATGCTATCCCTGTCCATGCCATAGATATAATTTTCTTTCCTTTATTTATAAAGTAATGTATTAATGTTTTATATAAATAAGTTTTTCCTGTACCACCCGGACCGTCAATAAATATAGTTCGTTTCTTATGTTCATCGGTTATGTAGTTGAAAATTACCATTTGTTCAGCATTAAACGTTTTTATCGATGTCTCATACAATTCTTTATTGATTGATAGTATAATCTTTTCATCTTTTAAATTTTGATTTATTGATATTTTCTCTGGTTCAGGAAGTACAAATTCAGAGCAATTTAATCCTTCCAAATTTAAAATATCATTAATTTCTGTTAAAGCTTTGTATTCCGCGTTATGCTTGAAACCTTCGCAGAAATATGGTTTAAACTTTTGCCAAATTTGATTGGAAAAAAATGTTTTATCCGAAATGATAAACCACGCGAAAAATTTTCGTAATTGCTTTGGCATCATAACGTCACATGCTTCTTCGAAAATATCGAAAATATTCTTGTCTGTCTCAATTAACCCCATCGCTATTGCAGTTTCTTTATAAGTTAAATAGTTGATTCCTTCATAACTTTTTAGATCATTAAAATTCAATGCTCCTGTTACACGATGTAGGATTCATTTTAAATGAAAACGTTCTGTATCTTTTGAACTTACGTTATTCATGCGTCCGATAATTTTCGAAAAAGTTTTTCGCTTTACCCAAGTTTTCCCAATCGGATCGAAGAGGTAATTTTTAGGTATGTTTACATATAAACTTTTTCATGAATTTTCGTCTTTATTATTCAACTTAAACCAAGCGGTCAAGGTCGTTTCCTGGTTCTGTAGTGCTTTCTCTTCTTTGTGTTCTTCATAAATAATTTTTTGTTGATTTTCTGTGTGAACTGCCAAACGAACTATACTGTGTGATCTTCCTGAAAGCGGTAGTTCTTCAATGCGCCAGGCAGCTTCCATAGGGCTTAAATAACGACTATCCATGTATTCCGTAATTTCATCATAAATTTCGTTTTCGTTAGTTTGTTCATCTTTGTCTGTGAATTTTTTTAATTTTACGTATGCCCGATCATGTCCTTTGTGTAGATATTTATAAATATGTTTAATGCTCATAATCGAAGCACAGTATTCAACATTTAAGTGACAATTATATTTTTCAAGTAAAACCGGATTGTAAGGCACTACCATAGAATTATTAACCTTGACTGTCTCACCTCCAATTTTTCGATTATATATATGACCTGCATTACAGTTATCGATACGTTTATATTTCGGAAAACCATTTTTGTCAAATGTAGTTTGATTACAAAAAGCTTTAGGAACATTTTTGGAACAGAAATTTTTTTTTACGTCATAACACAGCGAATATTCTGTGTGTGGACCATGTAACATGTGTTTGATCACCAACTCTTGTAAATTTGTGTTATCCGTAGGAATCTCGGCTCTAATACATTTATCTTTCATATTTGGGTTCAACAATTTATTTTTATGATTTAAGGTGAATAATAAATGAGCATGAGGAAGCCCGCGTTTTTGAAATTCTATAGTGTAAACATATCCCAATACGTTCCCAAAAATTTTGCCACTCATTATATCAGATATTATACAACGTAATTTGGAATGAAAAAGGCGTACAGTTATATTCGGAACATCGTTACATGTGGTTCCAACAGGAAATTCTTTCAATATTCGTTTCATTTCTGGCCAATTTGGATTAGTCGTTATGGTTAGAAATAAATCGAGTCCACCAACTGCCCTTGAAATAGCCATTGCATCCTGATATAGTTGATGCATGTGGCGAGGACTTCCAATATATGTTGGTAAAACAAACATATTGCCTAACTTTTCCCTGTTTTCAAAATTATTTGAGTCGTTCATTGCACTTCGAGCTACGTGGTCAATCAAACCCTGATAACATTCAATTCTTAATTGTTTTTGATTATATCTAATGTAATTTAATCTATTACTTTCTATGATAATATAAGCTTGTATTACGTATTGTTGAGTTAATCTCCCAGAATACAATATAGGATTGAATTTACCTCTTGGTCTATATGCTAAACGGTATGAGTAATATTGAAGAGCTGACAGTCTTTTTTCACTATTAGGATTTTGTGCAAATGAACAACTCCATCCTAAATCACCCGAAGGAAACATAATGGGAAAAGTCATGGGGTCAACGTGAAACGATAATTTATTTAGAAATGTATAACTATCAACCCCTGGGGGGAGATTCTTCGGATATACACATAAGTCGTAAGCCGATGGTATTTGACCATCTTTCGATACGATTAAAGCTGCACATTCAGCAGTGGAAGGAATGTTGTATCTATTTTTATCCAGACTAATGTTTCGAACAAAATATAAATAATATTCTGATAATGAGTGTGTTTTAGTGAGTTCGTATAAATGTTTGTATTTTTTGGCATATGGGTTAGTGTCATTCAATATGTTTTGTATCATTTCAATGTGTGATTCAACTAAATTCTTGTTTTCTTTAATCCTTTTTTGTATTGCGTCACAATCATCGTAAATGTAAATCTGTCCATGATCGGGAATTTCATTTGTTTTAGCAATAAGACTATTAGGAGTACTGTGACGAACTTGACCTCTAATTTTTAAATTATATATTCCTTTTTTAAATTCATTTATGACCTTTGCATTAAAACTTGCAAAAGAAAAGCGGTTATTATAATATCGTATTAATTCCCGAAATTTTTTGTCGTTAATTAACATATCTCTCAAGATTTTTCATAATCACTTAATGGTGGTAGCTTTATTTTTCCGTAGTGGCAGCAACTTTTTTTTGAAAATTCTATCGACCAAAAAACAGCCGAGCAGTATGGGCATATGTAATTCATATCTCCAAAATCTATATAGTTATCGGTGATCACTGAGTTTTTATGTATATGATATAATTTAGCCGCTTGAATAGGTCTTCTTTTATTTATACGACATTCGTTCATATTAGAGACTTTATTTTTTTCTCTTTTATGATGTAATCGTTTTTCATCCATACCCGCAATTTTATCTTTCATTCGTTTTTTACCTAATCGTTCCTTATCCATAGCTTCAACTTTATCTTTTATTCGTTTTTTACCTAATCGTTCCTTATCCATAGCTTCAACTTTATCTTTTATTCGGTTTTTACCTAATCGTTCCTTATCCATAGCTTCAACTTTATCTTTCGTTCGCTTTTTTCGTAGGCGGTCTTTATCCATCACTTCAACGTTATCCTTCTTTCTCTTTTTCTCCAAGCGGTCTTCATCCATAGTTGCAATTGTATCTTTCGCTCGCTTTTTTTGTAAACGGTCTTCATCCATAGCTTGTACTTTATCCTTCGTCCTTTTTTTCTTTAACCGGTCTTCATCCATAGTTGCAATTGTATCTTTCATTCGCTTTTTTTGTAAACGTTCTTCATTCATAGCTTGTACTTTATCCTTCGTCCTTTTTTTCTTTAATCGGTCTTCATCCATGGTTGCAATTATATCTTTCGTTCGCTTTTTTTGTAAACGGTCTTCATCCATAGTTTGTACTGTATCCTTCGTCCTTTTTTTCTTTAATCGGTCTTCATCCATAGTTACAATTGTATCTTTCGTTCGCTTCTTCTGTAAACGGTCTTCATCCATAGCTTGTACTTTATCCTTCGTACTTTTTTTAATTAATCGATTTTGATTCATGTTCATTATTCTATCTGTATTTCTCTTCTTTATTAATGCGGATTCTGTTGGATTTTTGACTTGTCTTTCCTCATTAATTCTTGTTTTATTGTTCTTGTAATATAACCTATTGCGGTTATTTTTTAAAAATTTGTAATTCACACATTCTATAATATCATAATGACCTTTGTCGATTTGTCCAGAAAGGCGAAGAACTAACTTGTTTGTATCACTGATTTGTCCATAAACTGCAGGAACGTCATAACCATCTCTATATGGGTGGATTTCAAGAAGTGGGCCAAAACGTGAAACCACTTCCTATTTTCAATATATTCATCTAAATATGCCTGATCATATTTTTTTTCGGTGTAGACTGGTTTACTTCACTTAAAAAAAAATCGGGAAGCATTTCGAAGAAGATTAACATTCCTTTTTTAACTTTCAAACAGTCAAAATGTCATTTCGGCGACGTGACGTAAAGTCCGTTTCTCAACTTTACACCTTTGTAAAAATGGCATGCTATGCCCGAGCACTTTGCACTCATTCATTTCAAATCTCTAAGACCTAAGTTTAGATAAAAGACAAGCAGTTTTGGAAAGTATTCAACCAAACGTGAGAAAAGTGAGAGAAAACCCGTGAACCTACTTTATTAGTAATCTCGGCGACGGCTCAAGTTTACTATTACACACACTCGGCAGGAAGTGCTGGTGGTATGTTTTAGCTGTCAATGGTTTCTGGATGTGTATGTGATATCGGCTCCGTACTATAAGTTCTCCATTATTTTATCCTTTACAGACAGAACAGAGTTTATCAGGCAATAATTTGCTTGTCACACTTATTCGCTGTAATTTCGGCGACTGGACTAAAACGATTATTCATCATGGGAATTCCAATATTCTATTTTTCATGTGATACTTTGCTTGTTTGTGTAAGCTATCTTCAATGTTGATATTCTTACTGTACGTAGAAATTAGCGGGAAATATTTTAACGTCAAAATGTACATTCGGCGACGGTAATTCCGGCAATGTTACGAAATTACATTTTTCTTTTCTTGATGTCAGGTTCCTTTTTATGCATCTATTTAAATAAATATTTCCTTTTGTTCCATAAAAAGCTTATTATTTTGCCACAACATGCCGTAAAAAGTAATTTCTGTGATGCGTATGCAATTTCGGCGGCGCATTTGTAATTTCGGCGACACTCCTTCTTTTGAATTTTTAGTATTCTTGAAGTGCTCATGAGAAGCTGAAGAGGTATTAATTTCAATCTCGTAGGTTTACTTGACATGAAAAATACAAACATCACACTCTATGAAGAATATTGCGTTCATGAATAAACTGCCGTTTTCTAATAAATATTGTGAAATATTACAAAATTTCATTCAAAAAGAGCGTTGCGTGTGTCAGATATTTGAAGTAGGGGCTCCACATGATTAGAAAATGTATACTACTCTAATAAAATGTCAATATTGTTTTCTTCTGAATTGTCAGGCTATTTTGGCCCACTTCTTGAAATCCACCCATATATCGAAACATAAATATTATGAATACTAACAAAAGATTGTATTTCGACTCCTCCACCGTATACACTATTAGTAGACATATGTATTTTATACGAATCTATATTTGAAATTTTCAAACCGTATGATTCATCGCCGATTATAAAATCCTCATACAACAACCATTTGTTCACTATATCCGAAACTATTTCTAATCTGACTTCTCTATGTTTTTCTTGATCGTTATGTATACAATACGAAAAACACCGAAATAAGCAATTACCGTCACCAACTATTGGTATTGTAACCGGACGGCTTGAAATCATTTTCTTTTTACTTGTATTTCTTTGGTTATTATAAAGAATCACAAAATTGATACCTATTTCGTATTTCAATATGATGTTATTGAACGATATCCTTTTTGTTAGCTCCAAATGCTATATCCTGCCCCGGTTCCGATCTTATGCAATTCTTTAAACCTCGCTTACTGTTATTAGCAGTTTTGAAAGGGACCTTAGAACTTCGTAAAAAATGTATTGGTCTATCACTTTTATACCTGTATACCTATATATACGTATACATGCGTTCAGCATTCATATCCCGGGAAAAAATGTTCAGACATGATCATGCCTGTTCATGTATGATCAGGCCTGAAATTAGACATGATCATGTCTGTTCATGTATGATCAGGCCTGAAATTAGACATGATCATGTCTGTTCATGCCTGTTCATATCTGATGCCAGACATGATCATGCATGATCATGAATGATCAGGCCTGAAGCGCCCAATACGTTCAGGCCTGATCATGCATGACCATACCTGTTCATGTATGATTACGCCTGCTGCCAGACATGATCATGCCTGTTCATGTATGATCAGGCCTGATGCCAGACCCGATCATAAATACGTTCATGCCTGATCATGCATGGCCATGCCTGTTCGTGTATGATTATGCCTGATGTCAGACATGATCATGCCTGTTCATGTATAATCAGGCCTGACGTCAGACCTAATCATAAAAACGTTCATGCCTGATCATGCATGGCCATGCCTGTTCATGTATGATTATGCCTGGAAGGTTGAGAACCTCCGCTCTGCTCTAACTATGTCGCTCTGATCAGGCCTGATACGTGATCAGACCATGATCGGCCATGAGCATCAGGCCTGATCAGACATGAACAGGCATAATCATGTCTAATTTCATACGATATGATCAGACATAACTGATATAAGTCAATGTCCAATCATTTATAGGTCTATATATAATTATAAAAAATTATTATTATTATATTATTATCATTATTAATCATATATGGTCTATATATAATTAGATATAATCAGACCTGACTGATATAAGCCCATGTGTAATCTTATATAGGTCTGATGTAGGTCTATATATGATCAGATCTGATCAGACCTGATTGTTATGAAACCTCAATATACAGGGTTATTCAGAATTCGTGACGAATCTCTCGAGGGGTTAATCCTTGACAAAATCGGGATCGAAAGTTGTTCAGCCATTTTTCCGAAAAATGATTTTTTTCCTTGGAATCATAACACATTTTTTCCATATCTTCCACCGAATAAAAAACTTTTGGGATCCTTCAAAATTGACAAATAAAACCACAAAAACAAAAAAAATTGTTTGTCGGAGAAAAATATTTCCAAGGAAAAATGGCTGAGGAACTTTCGTTCCCAATTTTGACAAGGATAAACCCCTCAAGAGATTCGTCCCGAATTGTGAATCACCCTGCATGTCCATACATATTCTTTGACAATTTAAACAATAAAAACCTGAATATTATGATATTATTAAATTAGCCGTTTTGCCCCACGAAGTTATAGAATTCCTCCAGTCAATAAAATAAACGTTTAATCTCTTTCAATAAATAGAATACACAGCATTTTCAGATTAGTAATTTTTTCTGCTGAAAAATTTAGAGTGGTCATATTGCCTCACATTCCCTAAAATACAAAAACAATTCAAGAATCGTTTGATCATCATAATCAATGTTAAGTGCATTCGTTAAGGTTGATAAATTTTCGTGTCAAATACATATAGACATTCTGAAAGTATCAACTATCAAATACGTAAAGTAGCAAAGTGGTAGAAGCATCGACTGATACGCAGAAGGACCTGGGTTCGAATCCCAGTAAGAAACAGTCAGAAAATTTTAATCGACAAAAAAAAGTCAATTATCAGAAATAACCATAATTCCGGACCATTACGACGAATAAAAGATATAAAAACAAAATATTTTTTATGATTTTGTAATTTAATTGACTGTTTTATTTTAATTTGTCCAAAACAAATGATTAAATCTGATCATATCTGATTATATATAAGCAGACATGATCAGACCTGGCCAATTATACATGGTTATATATGGTCATATAGAGACAAATTTCGTTCATGATCATTAATGATAAGGTCATATATGATTATTTATATTCATATACAACTATTTTTTCCCGGGATCATAGCGCAAAGCAGCCGTATATCATGGGGTAAAGCAGCCGTATATCATAGCGCAAAGCAGCCGTATATCATAGCGCAATGCAGCCGTATACTATTGCGCAACACAGTATTTTTTGCTATGGTTTCTTTGATTTTTTTAAAATCGTATTTACTATTTTGTGTGGTCTATTTGACTTTAATTTACTTAACTTTCGATCCTGTTGTTCAGAGTTATATTGAGTTTTTCTTTTTACAACCCACAGCGGCAACTTGGACCAAATTCCATCAAATTATGCGACCAAATTCCACCGAATTTGTTTACGGTTCGGCAAGATTCTATTCTTTATCGTCTGTATTAAATATGAATCTTTTGCACTGCGAATTTCAATTTGAATCAATTTAAATTCAAGCTATTTGGTTACAAATGACGTTTCATCGCATTGACGTCAGTAATTTGTAACTACGTTTCGTTTGTTCGCAATGAATACATTCCAAGTATTAAAGAATTGATGGGTGTCGAACCTCGCATTTCCGTCACCGCTTTTCCGAGACGTCGGTTGGCCAGCGGTGACGTGCTGAGTACCCTAATTTCAGACGATTTGAACCATTTGAAGTTGTTCAACAGGAAGTCTGCTTTTGTTTGATTGATAGAAGTCACTTTGTCGTCGCTTTTTTGACAGGATAGCGCATGTGAAAAATATATCTATCAAATCATATTAATTTTGACATTCCCGTTCTGTTTTATTGGTGAGTACATACGATATTATACAGATGTATTGGCGAGTACATACGATATTATAGAGATGTATTAATGACATGTAATATCAGAATACTTTTAAATTTTTGTGCGTACATATGCTTAACCTTGAATTTTCATAAGATTTCAGTATGAAAGTGTTATTTCGATACGCCCGGTTAGATTATCAGTTAGTTTGCCTCTGAATTTGATTCATTTTCAGTACTAAAATATTCGTCTTCTTGATCTCTTATTTTCTGAGTTTGATTTACCGTTTGATTGAACTTTGCATTTTAATATTCTTCTTTCTTTCATTCAACTTAGCTGTTTGATTATTTTGAATGCTGGTGAGGAGTACAATAATGTTAACGAAAGTAGCTTTATGCATATTATGAGTACCTCATTGATTCTATACTAACGAGTACAAGATCGTTTTACGAGTACATCGATGATTAAAAGGATTTCACAACTAAATATACTGTATGTGATTATTTTAAATGCTTCTGAGGAGTACAATAATGTTAACGAGAGTACCTTTATGCATATTATAAGTACCCCATTGATTCTATACTAAAGAGTACAAGATTGTTTTACGAGTACATCGATGATTAAAAGGATTTAAAGGATTGAAAGGATTAAAGCTAATCATTCGCACGTTAATTCTGAATATTTAATTAGGCAAAGGTGTTTTCCACGATTTATCAATGCCCCGTCGAAAGATTAATCGGAATGTTGAGGAAGAGGAGGAGTTTCAGCGGTTACGTCGTGAGAGAAACAATGCAAATCAACGCAAACGTAGAGTGATTTCAAATGCAACAAGTTGTAGTCGCTCAGAACGCGTTGTATTGTTAAATAATGATGTAGAAGTGCTGCAAGAGCATTATATTGGAAGAATGAACGTATTATGTATTCATTGTAATGCAAAACACTTTTCTGCAGAGAAAGTGTCTAACAAAGGTAATTCTTTTAACGACTGCTGTAGCCACGGTAATGTAGTACTTGATGCCATGCCTACATTCCCGGTTGAACTTCGCGAACTTTTTGAGGCAGTACATCCGAAATCAAATGATTTTTATAAACGGATAAGAAGCTACAATAGTTCGTTTTCATTTGCTTCTTTTAACGCTAATCTGGTTAAGGCCGTCCTCTAGTTTCTCGGGTCGAAAAAATCGATTTTTTTTTTTTTCATAAATCACATCTACAACATGTGTAGAAAATGTGTGCCAAAGGATTTTTCGATATTCGAAGTGGTTCACAAGCACTGAACTCTATTAAACCTGGAACGCGCATCGCCGTACTCGAAGCGTAGTAGTCTATAAAACCAGTTGGCGGCTGCCATTAGTGCTGCCATGTTGACTTGGACTTTTATCTGACGAATCAGGGGCGTCGATTTCCTCGCGAATTCAAATATCAAAATCGAATCCAAACTGAATTGTTTCAAATCAACAGAACTTCGTTATTCTATTCTTTTATCACGGCCTGTGATTGGTTGTCCAAAAGTCCAAGTTAAAATGGCAGCTTTCAATTTGTCCCACGTAAATCGCCCTATACGCGTTCCAGATATAATAGAGTTCAGTGTTCACAAGTTACGGCCCTGGAACGGAACAGGAGCGCGCGCCAGGCTGCTCCGAAAGCCGAGCGGCGCTGACCATTGTATTGATATCCCTAAATCTAACTGCTACCTGAACCTTTTGTGAATTAGGCCCGAGTAAAGGGGAGCCGAGACAGCTCTGCGTGACTTCCAAGAAGAAGAGGAAGGCCTATTGTATGGTCCAGGCATAGCAGATTGACGGTGAGATGAAATTTTTAGTATAAATCGCATGCGCGAACTTTCAAACGCGTTTTTCTCGAAACACCATTTTTCGAAACGGTAACCACGATATTTCAGAAACTATTGCACCGATCTTGTTCAAATTTATACAGCATCTTTAATATGTTATAAGCCAGCGATTGAACTAGGATTATCATGATTGCTTCGATAGTTTTTTTCGTACGAGCGAAAAACTCAAGAAAAAATGAGTAAAAAATAGGTCAAGCACCTCTTTTACTTGATGTCTTCCTGTCGGCCACTATAACTGCTATTCTATTATATATTTTGACTTCAAAAAATTTGTAAAGCTTATTTAAATGTTAATAAAGATTATGCAAAAATAATGAGATTGATTATTTCGATGCTTTGCCCGTAAAAAAATTATTGAAAAAGCCATAAAAAAAACAGCCGAGAAACTAGAGGACGGCCTTAATTTTCCGGCTAGGCGCCCTGGACCGTACTGTTTTAAAATTCAAGGGCAGATTTATTATCAAGTTAATACGTCATTGTATTCTGCTCCGAATGAACCTCCAAGTTATGGTCAACTGTTCATAATGGATTCCAACGAAGCCGCAGAACATCGCTTGAACCAAAACTATGAACTCGACGATGAAATTTTATTCATACTCGATGGAATAATGCGAGAGCACAATGTGTTTGCACAATCGTATCAAATGATGGGCGAAGAAATAGCAAATCAACGACGATTATCAATAGAAAGCAATGAGCCAATACCTGAGCTTCATATGCTTTTTACTTTAAAGCCAGGAGTCGATAAACGTCGTTATAACTTCCAAAGGACTCACGAAGTAGCTGCCATATTTTCCACTACTGCTGATGGTGAAATTCCAGGATCCTATGTAAGTATACGAAATAGAAATGATAGAGTATTGAAACAAGTCAGCACCATGGATCCCAATGTCGAGCCTTGGATATATCCGTTATTCTACCCATGTGGCTCTCGGGGTTGGCATCGCGATCTAATGCGTTTAAATAGTAACAAACGCATATCCAGGCTAGCCTATATCAAATACCGAATGGCCATTCGCGATGATTTCAATCCATTCATTTTGGGTCGGCGATTGTTTCAGCAATGGTCCGTCGATAATTACGTGAAAATCGAAAAGGATCGAATTGAGTACTGTAAAATGCACCAGAAAGAACTGCGCGCGGAGTCCTATAACGGACTGGTCGATCACTTGAAAAATTCGGCAAATAATGTAAATGGTCGTGTTGGGAAAATGATTATACTCCCTTCTACATTCATGGGTTCTCCGCGGAATATGATGCGAAATTACCAAGATGCGATGGCAATCGTTCGTAAATATGGAAAACCAGATATTTTTGTAACCATGACATGTAATCCCAAATGGAGAGAAATTTACGAAAATCTTTTACCAGGTCAGCAAGCAGCTGATAGACCGGATATCTGTGCACGCGTATTCAATATCAAAAAGAATTTCTTGATTGACTTGATTGTAAAAAAAAAGTGTTTCGGTGAAGTAGCAGCGTATGTGTATGTTGTTGAATTCCAGAAAAGAGGCTTACCTCACATACATATGTTGTTAACCTTACGCCAAAATTACAAAATAACAACCGCCGAAATAGTGGATCGTTACATTTCTGCTGAAATTACAGATCCGTCTCAAAATCGTGTCTTGCATGACATCGTGATGAGACATATGATACACGGACTATGTGGTGATTGGTGTTTGGTGGATGGAAAGTGTTCTAAAAGGTATCCAAGACCATCGTGTGAGGAAACAAATATCGATGTAGATGGATATCCGTGTTATCACCGTAGAAATACTGGTGATGTATTTTTTGAACGTCCTGGTGGATACAACGTTAATAATCGTTATGTTGTACCCCATTCCTCAATGCTTTTGAGTACTTTTAATTGTCATATCAATGTTGAAGTTGTTTCAAGTGTTAAAGCAGTAAAATATTTATACAAATATATATACAAAGGTCATGATGCTGCTACGGTCATTATTGAAGAGACGTCTAGGGATACTACCGTAAATCGTAATGAAATTGGTATTGATGCTCCTTTAAGAACGATCGGAGAGACTTCCAATGATACGATTGTAAATCATGATGAAATTCAAAATTTTATTGATAGTCGTTATGTTAGTCCTATTGAAGCGATCTGGCGTATTTACAGCAAAACTTTGCACGACAAAAGTCACAGCATAATTCGTTTACCCGTGCACTTACCAAATGAACAAAATATAACTATAAATCTCGAAGCAAATGAAAATGAAATAATGACTGTCCTCGACCAGGCGACTATGCTCATAGACTATTTTGCTTTGAATTCACGTGACGAACAAGCTAAACAATACTTGTACATTGACATTCCAGTTCATTATACATTCAAGAAGCAAAAAGACGACAACGGTTTCAACGTTTCTCGCTGGGTGAAACGTAAATCTCATCACAACTGTATTGGACGTATGTATGCTGTCAGTCCCACACAAGTAGAACTATTTCATTTACGATTACTATTATTAACAATCAGAGGGGCTACCAGTTTCGAAGACTTGCGTACTGTAAACGGAGAGCTTCAACAACTATTTTCTGAAACTTGCTTGAAATTGGGTCTTATCGAAGATGATGAAGAGTGGAGTCGAGCAATGCATGAAGGTGAAGTGTGGATGATGCCCCGACAATTGCGCAGATTATTTGTACGTATTTTGATATACTGTCAGCCAATTTATCCCAAAGAACTTTGGGAAAAATTCAAAGTCGCGATGTCTGAAGATTATTCACTTCAACTTGGCAGGCAAGAAGGCCAAAAGAAAGCGTATGCACAAATAAATGCAATGCTTCATGCTGAAGATCGAAGTCTCGCTGAATTTACAGACATGTTACAAGTTACAGATGTAGCCGAAATTGACGATGATATACCACTTCGAGCTATGGAGATTGGAATGCTGAAATATGCAAGACTTAATGATGAGCAAAAAGGAATTATCGATGTTATTTTGAATGTCGTAGATAATACAAGTACAAATTTGAATAAATATTATTATATTGATGGTCCAGGAGGATCTGGTAAAACTTTTCTTTACACCACTCTTTGGCATCTACTGAAGGGTAGAAATAGACGTGTAATTACCATGGCATTCACTGGAATTGCAGCTGTACTACTTCCCAATGGGAGAACAGTACATAAGACGTTTGGGTTACCAGTACCGCTTTATTCTGACTCATCATCTAACATTAAATTGCAGTCCAAGGAAGCAAAATATCTAGAAGATACTGAAATTTTCATTTTTGACGAAGCACCAATGGCACCACGTTATGCTTTGGAAGTGATGGACAGAACCCTTCGTGATATCATGAATAACAGTTTGCCATTTGGTGGAAAAATTGTAATCCTCAGCGGTGATTTCAGGCAACTTTTACCGATTAAGATGCATGCAACTCGCAGTGAGACAATTAGTTTATCTATCAAATTTAGTATGGTCTGGCAACACTTTTCAAAATATTCTTTGACGCAAAACATGAGGACGCTACCACAAGAAATTGAATTTATGAAATTTTTGATTGATATAGGTGACGGAGTTCTGAATGACAGCAACAATAATATGACAATACCACACCGTTGTGTAGCAAGAATGGATTCAGATATAGTAGAAGACACTTTCGGTGCCCTGATTCGACAAAAACGATATCGAGAAGCGGCAAAGTGTGCAATATTATCTGCAAGAAATGTTGACGTTGATGAAATGAATGAAAGAGTTGTACAGCTTTTAGACATGAGAAGGGAAATGGTATATACAAGTGTAGATAATACTGAAAACTGCGACAGCAACTGCAATACGGACGAGATTTTTCTTCCAGAATATTTGAACACCCTTAATCCACCATCTCTTCCACCTCATGAATTGCGGCTAAGAGTCAATAGCGTTGTTATGTTAATCAGAAATCTTAGTATTCACGAAGGTCTTTGTAATGGTACAAGATTATTGATTTTGGATCTCAAAAATAATCTGCTAAGATGTGAAATTCTTACTGGTGATAAGTCTGGTGAAATTGTATTTTTGAATCGGATCACATTATGTTGTGAAAATAAATATCCGTTTACATTCAAAAGACGACAGTTTCCAATAAAATTAGCATTCGCAATGACTATAAATAAATCACAAGGACAAACTTTCGATAAAATTGGACTTGATCTTCGCAAAGACGTATTTAATCATGGACAATTGTATGTCGCTTGTTCTCGAGTACGTTCATGGGATTCGTTAAAAATTTATCTTGGAAATCAACGACAAAATGCAAGCATAAAAAATTACGCGTACAAAGAACTTTATGAAATTGCATGAATAAAAAAAACTATTTCTATCTCAAGTAAAATTCATTTAAATAACTTGGACATTTCACGTGCTCTACCACTGATCACGTAATATTAATAATTCATGATTCCTAACTGGTGAATAATTTCATAATCGTTGAAGGAAGTACCGAATGATTGAAAAATAACATACGATCTTGATAGTAATTTTATGTTCACCCGCGTTGTCGATATTTGTGTTTCTATGAATAGATTATAGATCGAAATATGGAATTGTATGGGCAAATTCACACCTAATCATGCTCAAACTCGATTCGCTGATAAACATATTGTTATCTTTTTCGAAATTTGTTTAAAATAAACATATGAAAAATAAACGTTGCTAATTACATATACGATCAGTGTTTGTCACAAAATCTATATGACAGGACGTATTGCGATGGGTATATAATATTCATCGAATTATACTAATAAATCTGTATTTAATAATGGCTTCAGGTGCATGTAAGTACTTTTCGGTTAAATAATACAGCAATGGTATAAATAATGTTTGTATGATCAAAATCGGAAGAGCATTTTTACTGTTAATTTATTTCTTCATAACTTTATCACAGTACGCGTAAAAAATTCAAGAATGAGTACAAAGAAATTTGATTACTACATAAATACCATCAAGCATCACCAAATCTATCATTTTCCTTTTTTCATTTATTTATAAACTAAAAAAAAAAAATAAAAAAAAAGGCAATTCAGAAATAGAAATTTGAAATTTAGATTAATCTATTTTGGGATTCAAATTATAATTAGAAAAAAAAATCAAAGAGTCTGTTATTTTTGATAGCTACATCCAAGTTATCAGATACTGAGAATGATAATATCGACGAAATATACTTGGAGGAAAAATATTTGGAGAAAAGTGAACAAGAAGAGCCTGATATTTTACCCTATACATCGACAGAAGAAATTAAAAGCATAAAACTATATGATACAACTGTGTGAGTGATAAATACAATTATTACATACACTGAGAGAATACTTCCGTTATGAGAACGTTAGAGCGCCACGTTATTACTACTCAATAGCTAACCCAGACAGCACAGAACTGAAAGTTGTCTAAAAGAGGTCTTATGGACGACGAATGCACCATTATTTGACGTCTAAATGTTGTCTTAATCTTAAAGAAGTCCTAAAGACGTCTAAATCTCTTTTAGACCTCCATGAGACAACTTTCAGTTCTGTGCTGTCTGGGAACACAGTAGAACCTACTGTGCCGGTATGTTATCCTCACCATGTTATCCACTATAAGGCACGGTATTGCCTCTCAAGACAGTGCTTATTATTATTAATATTAACCCGCCCCCCAAGCCGACGAAAGTTTTAAATGGGAAATCGCATGAATTTTTTTAAACTACAAATTGAATTTCCATGACTCCCATGATTATTGATGAAAAAATCTGAAATTTGGTGTAGTACTTAATTATATTTATTTCGATATAGTATGCGTCAAATTTCATTTTACGCACACTGTGTCGAAAAATATCGTATGAAACTCGTGCGTAAGATTTTACGCACTCGATGCATAAATACTATTATATAATTTGGTAGTCGTACTTATATGATGTACTTGTACAACAGGGTGCATTAGAACAATTTTCAGACAACTTCATTCTTACCTTTAAATGTGATGAATTTTTTTTTTTAAGCTAGGCATTAAAAGGTAAAAATAAAATTATGCGTATATAGTTATATATAACTCCATACACGTATATATGATTATATATGACTATATATACGTATATATGATTACATATACCTATATATATATATATATTAGGGTGGTCCTTATTTGGGGTATTTTCGAATTTTTTTCGACGATAGTCCTAAATCGATTCCAAATGTATATAAAAAAAATTCCTGCCAAGTTAAGCTCTTAATATTAATATTAACCCGGCCCCCACGACAGTCAAAATTTTAAATGGAAATAACATGGGGAAAAGTTCTTTCCTTGCTTTGGAATTTTATGAGTCGTTGACGAATGAACTGACAGTGATGAAACTTATATATGTTCTTATAGGAAATTTAACGCTCTACAAAAAAGGTCTCTTATGATTCTTCGCGAAGTCCACTGATTCAAAAGTGATTAAGTTATCAAGGGGGTATATACACCTTTAAATGGGTTGAATTTCTGGAAAACAATTTTCCTTTTTTTTTCAACTTGAAGACTCTGATGAAATTTAAAAAAATCATTATGTTTGGGAAGGGTTTGACCTTCATTATCCATATCTTACATCATGTATTACTTCCAGTCTAATAGTGGCTGCGCTGAAGACAGGAAAATACAAAATCACTCGGTTGCCGCAAAGAATCAGACCCAGCGTTGGACCGATCTTGGAATTTTTGGTTCTCAATTGTTCATAACACATGCCTCTATGAGATGAACATAGAACTTTTTGATATTGCAAGAATTACTTGAGTTATTGAATTTTTTCGATTTTTTTTCTGAATTCGAAAAAAAAATTTGCTTATTTTTCTAATGTTTCAACTAAAAATGGGTTTATCAAAAAGTTCTATGTTCATCTGATAAAGGCATGTCTTATGAACAATTGAGGACCAAAAATTCCAAGATCGGTCAAACGCTGGGTCTGATTCTTTGCGGCAACCGAGTGATTTTGTATTTTCCCGTCTTCAGCGCAGCCACTATTAAATTGGAAGTAATACATGATGTAAGATATGGATAATGAAGGTCAAACCCTCCCCAAACATGATGATTTTTTTAAATTTGATCAGAGTCTTCAAGTTGAAAAAAAAAGGAAAATTGTTTTTCAGAAATTCAACCCATTTAAAGGTGTATATACCCTAGGGCGGTTCAAAAAAACGCTACTTTTTTTCCCAGTGTTGCTCATCGATATTTTTGTTCCTCTTCATAGAAAAATGGCTGTCGCACAAGCTGAGGCCCGTACGATTTTTTTTTACTACTGCCGCATCGATGTTGAAATTTCGTGAAAATGCAGGTTTTCGGGCATTTCAAAGTTCGATTATCGGAGCGCTCTTCGGGGTTCTCGTTCATCTCAACGTGCAAAGAAATCCTGTGCAAGCGGGGATCTGGCGGATGATATTTAGTACTGCCGCATTGATATCGAAATTTCAAAAATCGTAAAACTAAGTTCGTTAATAATTGAGATGCGCAGCTGCTCATTGAATTCCACGTTGAATTTGTCTCAAGTTTACGTCACGTGAAAGCGGAGAGTTGCCGGACAATATTTAGTGCTGCCGCAGCTGGAATGAAGTTTTCGAAATTTCAAATTCATCCAATATATGTTGTTATTGAAATATCTGATTGCTCATCGATTGTATGGCTCCTCCTACGCAAAAAATCTAACACGCGAAATTTGGAGCACGTACGATATCAATTACTACTGCCGCATCGTTGAAACGGTCATTTCCTTGACACGAAAATGTAATTCATGTGGCAGTAGTAATTGATATCGTAAATGCTCCAAATTTCGCGTGTTAGATTTTTTGCGTAGGAGGAGCCATACAATCGATGAGCAATCAGATATTTCAATAACAACATATATTGGATGAATTTGAAATTTCGAAAACTTTATTCCAGCTGCGGCAGCACTAAATATTGTCCGGCAACTCTCCGCTTTCACGTGACGTATACTTGAGACAAATTCAACGAGGAATTCAATGAGCAGCTACGCATCTCAATTATTAACGAACTTAGTTTTACGATTTTTGAAATTTCGATATCAATGCGGCAGTACTAAATATCATCCGCCAGATCCCCGCTTGCACAGGATTTCTTTGCACGTTGAGATGAACGAGAACCCCGAAGAGCGCTCCGATAATCGAACTTTGAAATGCCCGAAAACCTGCATTTTCACGAAATTTCAACATCGATGCGGCAGTAGTAAAAAAAATCGTACGGGCCTCAGCTTGTGCGACAGCCATTTTTCTATGAAGAGGAACAAAAATATCGATGAGCAACATTGGGAAAAAAAGTAGCGTTTTTTTGAACCGCCCTACTATACCCCCTTAAGTTATATCCATTTAAAACTTTGACTGTCGTGGGGGCCGGGTTAATATTAATATTAAGAGCTATAACTTGGCAGGAATGTTTTGTTTATATATTTGGAACCGATTTAGGACTATCGTCGAAAAAAATTCGAAAATACCCCAAATAATGACCACCCTAATATATATATTTTTTTAATACGGATTTATAACTCTATTTAATTTCTTATTTGAATGAATGACAGAAATAAAAGGATACTTGAAAACAAATTTCGGACTACTCGAAACCAACGTCAATAGAGGGACAGAATTCTACTCCGGATCAATAACAGACGGAACCTATGAATTAGAAGTTAGAGTTTCAAAAAACGAAAAACTACAAGAATTCGAAAAAGGAGAAGAAATCACGATAAAGGGATACAGACAAATGGTTATTATTTTAATTATGAATATTCATTTTTTTAAATAAAATTTTAGTCCATACACACGAACAACGTGCATGAAAATGGTATATAAGTGATAGTTTATAAAAAGAAAAAAAAATTTAATTTGGCAGCAAATCCAATATACATAATGGTGAAATCGGCCGATGAAATTGAAAAAACAAATAGACCAAAAATGAGTACAAAAAATTTAATCAAAGGATGGAGATCTATTGAGAAGAAAAGGAAAAATGACAGCAAAGATGACGTAATTAACGAAAAAAGAACGAAGTTATAAAATGTAAAACTTCAAAAGACAATACATGAATGAAATGTCATTAAAAAAAAAAAAAAAGTATATTGAAAAAAGTTATAGTTAAAGAATATATTAAATCATAAAATTGTTACAGTGTTTTACACTTTAAAAGACAGAATAAATGTTATATTGATTAAAAAGTGAGCAAGTACATATATTTTTACTAACGAAATATTTTCACGCCTGCTGTTTTAATCAACGTGTATGTAGGTACTTTTCGGTTAAATATTACAGCAATTGTACAAGTAATGTTCATACTCAAAATTATCATGATTCCTTTTCCTTTTTGAAATTCTTCTAGATTGTCGTTTTTAGAAACTCTAATTTAAAATTCATAAGTTCCATCTGTCATCGATCCGGAGTAAAATTCCCCTTTATTCACGTTGCTTTCGAGTATTCGAAAATTTGTTTTTGAGTATCCTCTTATTTCTCTTATTTATTCGAATTCTAAATCAAATAGTGTCGTGAATAAACAGTAAGATAATAGAACTCAGAAAAGCAGAAGACGCGCGCGAAGCGCGCGAGATGAGCTAGTACAATAAAATTGAACTTTTCGAATATCTCATTTCTCCAATTCAAACAGGTGATTCTGCACATAGGGACGCTTGAAATTGTGAATCGTTGTTCTTGAAAAGGAACAGTGACCTTTGAGAATTGTGACGCTTGCACAATGTAAAGTTTTCGGCGGTGTAATAAGTATATTGAATCTGGGGGGAATCTGTGAGCATAGTGCGGACCCAGAAGATGTATGAGTATACTTTATACTATAAAAAGACGTCGCCGCCGTGTCAATATCACAGGGAATCATGAGCAATGATGGGTGAGAACTGTGACCCTATGGGGGTAACTGGAACGGCCGTGGATACCGAGCATACTTGGGGTTGTTCGAAGATGCCCGAGGATACCCGAGGAGAAGGAGTTAGCCGAGGATACCCGGGGGGGGGGGGCCTAAGGGCCAAAGGAGGCCCATAAAGCCGAGCGGAACTGAGAAGGCCCACAAGGCCGAGCGGACCAGAGGAGGCCCTGGAAGGGCTGAAGGGGGCCCGAAAGGCCGAGCGGAACTGAGGAGGCCCTGGAAGGGTCGAAGGGAGCCCAAAAGACCGAGCGGAGCTGAGGAGGCCATGGAATTTGACACGGCGGCGACCTTTGACCTTTGACCTTTGACCTTGAAAATCTATGGGGAAAACAAAAGAATTCTGGGAAAAACCCATGGGGATTACCCATAATTCCCTAGAATACTGAAAATCTATGGGGAAAACAAAAGAATTCTGAGAAAATCCCATGGGGATCACCCATAATTCCCTAGACTGACACGGCAGCGGGGGCGGCAGCAAGGGGGGGGGGGGGGGGGAGAGTGGAGTCGAGGAGGCCATGGAACGTCCGACACGGCGGCGGCGGCGGCGACTGAATTATATAATATGGAAGGATATATATATGCATATATGGAGGATGTAGGAAAGGTATGGGAGGTGGTCAAAGACGCACAGGTGAATATTGTTATAATGGTTGTTTATTCATATCATTTAATATTTAGGAAGGTAAAGATTCAGACTTATATTTACTAATATTTATGCAAAGATTCAAGCTTATGGCGACTAAGAATTATTCAAAAGTATTTCGTATCAAAATTACAGCTGATTATGCTAATGATAAAAACTCTTATTCTAGATAAAGTTTAGGAACAGTCGTTTCTTGTGAAAAACTAGACGAGTCTTGCATATGATCACAAAAATGCTATACATGCTAAATGCTCAGCGTGGGTATATACTATATGTTGAATACTTAAGACTAGTGTTTACATAGTAAGCAGCGTTGAATACATCCGAGCATGCAGTTATTTCCATCACATTTTCCTTTATACTCGCAGGTTATTCGGTTGTAGAAAGATTCGGCCAGTCTGTCATTTGACGCCAGATTCCCACTGAAGATACTTGTAAACCGTTGAAGAGTGAAACCCTGACTCATATAGTGCAGAAACATAATGCAGAATTGACCGCATACGCGGGATGAATTACTCTGGAGTTGTTTGTCATTCCATCGGTAGGTCGTACAGTTCCGCCGTAGGCCGCGTAAATAATGCGGTATGATCGGTGGTAGACCCATACTATCGAAGTATACTCCATTACCAGAGTTTGACACATAAAAAGCCACCAAGTGGGATCCTGGCTTGGTATGCTCATCGGTGTTTGCCACGATCGTTGTAGGGTACGACCATAGCAGAGGTATCTGGTCGGCTGCAAACACCCCCTTGGAACGGCTAGGGATCATCTCCAGCGCTTTATAGATTTGAAGACTGTCCATTCTGTATCCTGGTTAATTAGATACTGCGACGGTTATTGATGTCGGTTGGACTTGTACAGGTATCTATCTCGTCGTGGCACAAATATCTCCTGTTGAAACATTCCGATTGATCATTTGACCTGGAGGACCGCGACTGCTTGGGGCGGCGCTCTTGTCCAACTGACGTCCAAACACATCGACGCTCATTTTGGAAATGACTGTGGAAACGATGGGGGTTGATTAATAAATGATACCAGCTTCGCGCAACTCTTCGATTATCGATACGATTTCGTTGGTGTGACTCGAGTTTCCAGCTGCTTGGGATGCCAGAAGCAAACGAAGACGGTCCACCAGCTCGTTGGGGTCGTCCCAATGAACGTAATCCGTTCCTCTACCCTCTTGAGCGACCATGAGCTGTGGAAGCACACCTGCACCCGTGCGTGAAAGTGGTCCGTGGGCAATGAACTTCTTGAACTTGTGGTTATCCACTGCTCGAATAGGTTCGTCACTTCTATAGTATTTTCGATGTGCGTTGGTGGCTAATACGATTTGTTTATAATTTTTGATATCATCTGAAGTCACGCGGGTCTCATCGGGTATCTTTTTTTTTTTTTTTTTGTTAGGGTATTCGACCAAGCCGCTTTACCGATGGTATCTTTTTGAATAGTAGTGCCAACAAACCTTCGGTCTTTGTGTAACGCGTGTCACCCGCATGAATAGAGTCACTCTCAAAACTTATCGGTGCGTTACCCATCATCAACCTGCCGTCAGCAAGTGTGCGTACACCGTACACGTTATCCAGATCTTTTTTTCTAGTCACATCTCGTAGCATTTCGAGATACTCGTTGCTACCCTGATCTTGGTCAAGAAACTCGTCCGTCGGCTGTATAGTCGTATCCTCATCTGCTGTCAAATAGAAATCATCGTCTTCTCGAGGATCATCTTTGATCGGTTCTTCTTTGATCGGCTCTTCTTTGATGGGCTTGGCAATAGCTTGAGAGGCCTTTACCAGTTGTTGCAGCGGAGTTACTACCGGTTTGAAAACATTGCTCATCGCCTGCTCAGCGGTCTCCCTACCCAACTTTATCATTCGGTGTTTACGTCGAATCGCCGCGCTGGCTTCAGCGATATGACGCAACGCTTCTTTTTGTTCATGAATTTTCGTATCTCGCATGTTGACGCAGCTGTATCTGAGAGACTACTGATTCTACTCTCGGGAATATTCTCAATTTATGCTCACAAAACAGTCAAACCCCTGTCTATATCTACCATCATTCAACTCCCTGTCCTTGTCTATTACAACGAATCCATACTTGTCGCTGTTCCAACACACAGAGCACAAGTCTTTGAACTGCGTGTAAGTCATATCGGTATTCACATGATCATCGTACACATGCCTCAAGTTCATCTCATCTTGCTTGAACAGTACCAAAAGATTAGCATTGTCGCGCACGAGATGCTTGGGGATGCGGGCGTAGGTCTGACAGAGATAGAAGCAATCCACGTGTTTATGTCTTCCCATACAGAAGAATGCTCGGATGTTATCCTGCTTTTCACAAGCCACGTCATCGAAGACGATGATCGAGTTGGGTAATGCCTCGTCTGGCACGACTACTTGTTCATGCTCGTCAAATGGAAAGTATTCCACGCCATCTACCTCCTCGAGTAACTGTTGCAGATACTTGTACTTGGGCTGATTCAATGATTTCGAGTAGATATAGACGTTCTCGAACCTCAATCCGTTAGCGTGTGCTATGAGGGTGAGCAGCGCGTTGGTCTTGCCGCAGTTGGACGGACCGCAAAATACTGCGCGCACGCTGTTTGGTAGCAAATCACCATTTCGTTTTTCAGTTGCGACATTCTGTTGCACAAATTTATCGAAATTCATTACAGGTAGCTTGAGGGGTTGCGTCTCGAACCTCATCTTGACTCTGACTGACGGTAAATGGTATAAATAGCGTGTTTATAAAGAAGATTCGTCAGTCAAAGCGCAACCATGATCGTGCACAAAGCCAGTCGTAAACGTTGCGGGAAAGGTCTGGTCAACAGAATCATCAACAGTCTTCCTGTAGAGTTACATCTGCCTGGTTATCAAGACTGCGGACCCGGCACCAAATTAGCGAAGAGACTCGCGCGCGGTGATCCAGGTATCAACCCGCTTGACGCAGCCTGCAAGGAACACGACATCGCCTACTCGAAGAATCGAGAAAATCTTGAAGCTAGAAGTGCGGCCGATAAGATTTTGGCTGAGAGAGCCTGGAAACGGGTTTTGGCTTCAGACGCAAGTATCGGTGAGAAAGCAGCCGCCTGGGGAGTGACAAACGCGATGAAAGCGAAAACTAAGCTCGGTATGGGTATGCGGAGACCGGTGGCATTGAGAACGATCATCGATGCCGCCAAACGTTCTATGGTTCCAGGAAAAACTGCACGAGTCGCCATCAAGTCTGCATTGAAGGGTGCACGAGGCGCTGTTCGGAAAGCCGGTGGGAAACGCAATGTACGTTCTCCACGGATTCTACCTGTCCCAGCTAAAGTTGGTGGTTTTCTACCGTTCCTCATACCCCTTTTTGCCGGGCTTAGTGCTACGGGCGCGCTGGTTGGTGGTGCAGCAGGTATTGCGAAAGCAGTAAATGACGCAGGCTCCGCCAAGAGGCAACTGGAAGAGAGTCAACGACACAACAAGACCATGGAAGCTATCGCTCTAGGCAAGGGGCTCCATCTGAAACCGTATAGAAAAGGCTTGGGTCTTCACCTGAAACCAAAAAACTAAAAGTGACGCTACCGCGACGAGCGCTAACTGACGCGGACCTGATGAAGTACGCGACGACCCTGGACATTCCACATTTCCGCGGCGTCTTTATGCGAAACGATTTGCCTAAAGATGGACCGCGTAAGCTTGAATCGGCGATCGTCAATCTAGACGATAAAGATGGTCCTGGAACACATTGGGTCGCGTACCGAAAGATCGGTAACGAAGTAGTTTACTTTGACAGTTTCGGTAACCTTCGTCCACCGTCGGACCTCGTCAGATACCTTGGTGTTGGTAGCGTCAAATATAACCATAAAAGATATCAGGACTACGATACGTTTAACTGTGGCCACTTGTGTCTCGAGTTTCTATATAAACATGCAGCGTAATTCCTCGTAGTCAGTATGATTTTCGCAGTAGTCATGGACGATTCGTTCACACTAACGGTATCGGGGAACTCCTCGGTTCTTGAGACTCAATACTTTCCCCCCATCGAACTTTCCCCTTTCAAGAATTACTCCCTAGGTCTCGTTGAATTACTAACGTTTAATTCGATTCCTAATGTAGATGTTGGTCACAATAAGATTTACGTGGGTAGAGAAGTAGTCACCATACCCACCGGTAGCTATGAAATAGAGGATATAGAGAGTTATGTACAGGATGTCTTGTCGAATAAGGGTATCACCATCAATATCAAACCGAATAATAATACACTGCGTAGCGAAATCAAATGCAATCACCCTGTAAATTTTGTGCCGGGCGATTCTATAGGCAGCCTATTGGGTTTCACTCCACGTGTTTTGCAAGCTGATCGAGTTCATGAGTCTGACCTTCCTGTAACTATCCTTAAGGGGACCAGTACAGCTTGAATTTTCGAAATAATCGGGTTTTCGTTTTCTGCAGTTTCTGTTACCTCAATGTGTTCTGCATCTGTGAAAAAATTGACTTCAACGAAATCGTCAAGGATTCGAAGTTACCGCCAAAAGTTCGTCATTTGGCTATCGCGATCTGGCGCAAGTGGCGCTGGCGCTTGATTTCGATATTGATCACATGTTGTATGATCGCCATTACTTTTCCGATACTTTTCAAGGTTGCGTGAGCGTTTCCTCGATTTCCAGTGTTTCGGATTTGAAAAAAATAAATAAAACCAGTACTTTTCAGTACTAAAAAATTATAAATTCACCTAATATCTATAGCGTGTAGTCGTTGTACGGGTGTTGTGACTTGTGTTATAACTATAACTACTTGTGCTATAACTATAACCTCAAAGTAAGTATTCAATCAAAATAGTAATATCTACACTAAGCTTCTGCCAAACTGTGTGTGCGGTCGAAGTTTTTTTGCTTTTTGTTCACAGATTTTTGAATAAAACATAAAGGAAATATATAAAATATATTCATTATATTCAATATGAAAAGAAGAGAGAGGAGCTCTGGTGTTGGCACAAAAGGATGCATTGGCCGGTCAAAAAAGAGGGCAAAACTATTTGCGCAGAAACAAACAACGCCTGATGAACAGAGTACTCATGTTTTAAATGCTTCGAATAGAAAAATCAGTGGCGACTACGAGGCCAGCAATTCTGCTGGCTATAGGCTGTTTCACGTTGAAACACTATTTCGTGCTCTGCGGGAGCATTTATCTTGCAAGACATGTGGTGGGTCGATAGTTATGACCGAAGTTGGCTTGCGAGGACTGGGTGGGACATACGGTATCTCTTGTGAAAATTGCGTCGAGCTAAAAACCTTCAAGAATAGTCCTATGATTGATAATACACGAAGCGCGTATGAAATCAATAGGCGATCCATACTAGCGATGCGTTGTATTGGGCAAGGCTTGGACAGTTTGGCAAGGTTTTGCGGAGTCATGGACTTGCCACCACCTGTAAAACGGCCAACATACAATGTAATTGTGAGACATCTAGTGGAAGCTTCGTCACAAGTTGCCAAAAGAGTCTTCCAACAAGCTGTCGAAGAAGAAATAGAAACTTCAGCGACACCTGAAGCTCGAGCCATCACTGTACAGTGCGATGGGACATGGCAGAAACGAGGCTTCAGATCACTCAACGGTGTTTGTACCGTCATTGGCAGCGAAACAGGCAAGGTGGTAGACGTCGAGGTGCTTTCATCCCACTGCAATGCATGCATACGATGGAAAGGAAAGCAGACTGGTGAAGAATGGCAGACTTGGTACGAGCAGCATAAGCCACACTGCCAGGCTAATCACACTGGCTGTGCTGGGGCGATGGAGGTACGTGGTATGGTCAGGATATTCCAGCGCTCCGAAGAAAACCATAATGCGAAGTATGTCAACTACATTGGGGATGACGATACCAAAAGTTACGCCGCCGTAGTGAAAGCAGAGCCTTACGGACCCGACGTAAAGATCAACAAGGTTGAATGCTGCGGACACGTTCAGAAGAGATTCGGAACCCAAATGCGCAAGCTGAAAGTGAAACTGCGGGGGCAAAAACTTTCTGATGGCAGACTCTTGGCCGGAAAGGGTAGGTTGACCGACGTGATCATAGATCAAATGCAGTCATATTACGGTAACGCTATCCGTAACAATGCAGGCTCCGTTGAAGATATGAGCAAGGCGATATGGGCAATCTGGCACCATAAGTGTTCAACAGATGACAAGCCTCAGCATCATTTGTGCCCAAGTGGGGAAAATTCTTGGTGCCAATATAATAAGGCGGTCGCAAAAGGTACAGTGGCGGAATATAAACACAAGAGTTCGCTACCAGAGGCTGTAATGAAGACGATCAAGCCTGTTTTCCACAACTTGACGTCTCCAGAACTACTTACGCGCTGCATCGGAGGTAAGACTCAAAATGCAAACGAGTCCCTCAACAACGTCATCTGGAAATTCTGTCCGAAGAGGACTTACACTGGACACAATCTGGTGCGCATAGCAGCTAACATGGGAGCTGTAACTTTTTCCGAAGGAGCCACAGGACTTTTGAAGATCATGACTGCGCTCAAAGTCAATCCGGGAACCAACGCAAAGGCTCACTCTATTCAGGCAGATGAGTCACGCCTCGAGCAAGCTGAGCAACAAGCAGCTAGAAGTTCCCGTGAGACACGGATCGCCATGAGAAGGCTGCGGCTTGCGGACAATGAGTCTGCGGAGGATGCCGCAGGGCCTTCATATGCTGCTGGAGCTTTTTAAAGAAGTAAGTAAGAGAAAGAAGCTTGCATGGAACACAAAAATATATAGAAAAAAAAAGTTCTGAGAAAACAGTTTGCAGAAAGGAAAAAAAAATTAAATTTCCGAAAAAAAAAAAAATTATTCTTGAAAAATGAAAATAAAAAAAGAAAAAAAAAATTCACTCAACTTTGGTATAACAAACTTTTTGATGTATGAGTCTCCCGAGGAGTATATAATTATTTAACAATTTTTCTGCAAAATCTTCAAACTCGTTTATCTCAGAACTATGTTTTTGGAGCTGTGTCGTAAGGTTTTAGGAGCACCGTTGCTCCGATTGGGGTCTTTGACGGCTCATTTTGTTCGGGCGACAAATCCTCATGATATGAACGAGGGAATTTTTGAATGTGTCTATTTTGGCCAAGTTATTTGCAAATTAGTGGCTCAAATTTTGGAAATTTTAGATAAATGACTGTAAGTTTTCACATGTGTTTTTCTTTTCAGATCCCCGCGTTCATAAGATGTGGAACTCCTGTCTGAAGAAGTTGAGACGTCGAAACACTGGATTGGATCAACGGTGTGCCTGAAACCTTACGACACAGTTTTTTGCAGAAATATTCTTTTTGATGTAAAATAAACTTTGGTTGACAAATAAAGTGATTCTGGAGTACTTGAAATATCTTAAACCAAGCTGTACTGGTCCCCTTAAAGTCAACGCACTACGAGTCGAGTGTAACATTACAACAGGTGCCTACGTCAATGAGCGTAAAGTACACACGATTCATGAGTTTTTTCCCGTTGTTCCACCTGGATATAAGATCGTTGAAGTACCGTCTCACGTCATTCACCTTCCAGTCACCGTGAGGATCATAGATCACATCCAACTTCGTATAGTCGATCAAGACGGGGATTTGGTTAATTTCCGTGGAGAGGTTATAACTATAAGATTGCATATCAAGACTCAATGATGGGAATAGTTTATAACAGAAGTGGCTATAATACCAAGGTGAGATGCCCCGAACACGTCAGTCGTCAACCGGTTCTCAAAGAGCTGACACCTCAGAACGTGCTGCTTCTGAAAAGCTTAGGCCTCAAGATCGCACCTTTTGGAAGAGGAATTTTCGCAAAATAAGACTACGATTCGTTTGCATCTGTATCATCTGCTGTATACCATGGAGGAGGAAATCTTAGACATTCAAACACCCGTCGTCTTTGACGAGTCTATCGCACACTACGAGGTTCACACACACAAACCTTATGCCTCATCGAGTTTCAATAACAGTGACGAGATTCGTATCGCTGTTCAACACCAAGACCTGTGCGTATTACCATGCAAGAGTTCATTGCATGTGTATGGAAAGATAGTCAAGGCCGATGGAACTCCGTCGACTACCGCAACACTGGTCAACAACGGTGTTTGTCATCTATTTGAAGAAATGCGTTACGAGATAAATGCTATTGAGATCGACAGGAGTAAAAACGTCGGTCTCACCAGTCTTATGAAAGGCTACCCTTCTCTGAGACCTGGACAGAATTGGATGATGGAGAATGCCGGTTGGCTTAATGTGAACGCAAGCCATGTGGATGCCGCTGGTAATTTCGAAGTATGCGTACCGCTGAAGATGATGCTAGGGTTCGCCGAAGACTATCGCAAGATAATCGTGAACGCCAAACACGAGTTGATCTTGACCCGTTCGAAGACCGATGTGAACGCAGTTCTACAAGCTCAAGAAGAAGAATTCAAAATCCTGATCGATAAAGTCGAATGGTTGTTACCATATGTGAAGCTCGCGGATCAACGGAAAGTACGGCTGTTGAATTTTATCACGAAAGATCCGGCGATCTCCATGAGTTTTCGCAATTGGGAATTGTACGAGTATCCTGTACTCCCCACTACCTCGAAGCACGTTTGGACGGTGAAGACATCTACTCAGCTGGAGAAACCTCGCTACGTTATACTAGGTTTCCAAACAAGTCGGAAGAACAAGCTGAATCGAAACGCTAGTCATTTCGATCACTGCAACATCACCGACGTTAAACTCTTCTTGAATTCTCAATGCTATCCCTATGGGAACCTTAATCTCAATATGAGTCATAATCAGTATGCCCTGTTGTATGAAATGTACGCCAATTTCCAAACCTCCTATTACGGCAAGGAACCTGAACCGTTGCTGAAAAAAAGTGAATTTCTACAGTACGCTCCCCTATTCGTCATCGACTGCTCGAAACAGAACGAGTCGCTCAAGTTTGGACCTGTCGATGTTCGTCTCGAGTTTGAAGCTAAAGATAACTTCCCTGCCGATACGTGGGCATACTGTCTGATCTTACATGATCGGGTAGTTGAATACAATCCAATAAGTGGTGGGGTGAAGAAATTGGTATAATTATGTACTTCTACAAATAAAGATTTTTTCATCAAATATAATATGTATCGCCTCTATTATTTCCATCCCCATATGCCGCCCAGCGGTATCTAATTACTCTAGAGTAAGCTTAGAAAGGAAGGATAAGAAGAGAGTAAATATTGATAATGTTGTAAAATATTTCATCGTTTATTCAATCATTTACTGTTGGAAATTTACAAATTCACTGGGAATAGGTCCATCGAATTCGTCGTAACAGATATGTTTACTTTTTCGATATTTCAGACAGTTTATGATGTCTTTGTCCTTTTTCATAGCTTCTGATAGCTTCTTCCACACCTCGTCAATGATATCCGATGCGTAGATAAGGATAAATTGTTTCGTTAAAAATGCGATATCCTCCTTCCTCATCCGTTTCACACTTCCCACTTGAAGATATATTTGCAGAGATTTATGTAGAAATTCGGTGCAGTTCTTCAAGAACCAAGATTTTATTCGCTGAACGTTTTCCCAAGCACACCGGTATCCAACGATGTTCCCGTGATAGTCCTCATGCCAGCCATCCACTTTGATATTGTATTGCAAGAATCCAAGACTCGGACACCCCAATTCTTCCAGGTCGATTACTGGCTTTGAATCGTCGTTGATAATTTTCTCGATCCACTGTTTCTTCTCATTTCCCTTGACATATATATAACTTGCTTGCTCAACAATTCTCTTCAATGCTGTCTGCACGTTATCGTAAGACATGTCACCGTCATCCCACTCTAATCCATGATAATTTCGCGTCAACCAGGAATTGGTAGCTCTGCATTTGGGTGGTAAGGTTTGCCAAGAACAGGGTGGTTTGAACAGGATGCGAGTTATACCATGCCTGCCTGCGTCGTCCGCTTGAACACTGATTGCAGCCAGCTCCTTGACCACAAATTCGTCGTAAAAGTTTTCAAAACCTTGCATATCCAATATCATCTCCATTGTGAGAATAGATTTTTAGAGAAGATTCTTTACTACTCGAAGATCGGTTAGAGACTAATTTTCATCCCCGTATTCTTCGCTCTTTTATAGCTGACAATCCCCCTACTAATTTTCTAGAAGGTTCCAAAAGATCATTCCAGAGTCAAGGGTTATTCCGAGAACTATTCTTCCGAGAATCATTGAGCTAATTCCTAAGTAACTCGATCCCATGATCATATTTTTGCACGTAACTCGATCCGAAAAGAACTTCTTACAGGGTGCCGAATAATTCCGGGAACTGCTGCCCTCCAGAATGACCTTGGGACAAGCTTCTAGAAGACTCCGACGCAGAGTGTGGGAATTTTATGTCGGGATGTGTGACGTCATATTAAGGGTGTGTGACGTCAATTTAAGGGTGTGTGACGTCAATTCGAGGGTGTGTGACGTCAATTTAAGGGTGTGTGACGTTAATTTAAGGGTGTGTGACGTCAATTAAGGGTGTGTGACGTCAATTCGAGGTGTATGACGTCATTTTGAGGGTAGGTGACGCCATTTTGAGGGTGGACGACGCCATTTTGAGGGTTGACGACGCCATTTTGAGTGTGACGTCATCGTCAGGGGTCCGCGAGCGTGACTCAGACTCCCCCCTCTACCACCCTCACACGGACACGGGAGGGTGCGTGTGTGTGCGTGCGTGTACGTGTGCACTAACACGCGTTGGTCCAGAACCCGCCTAGTATATCTACTCCTACATACGCCAGCTGTAGAATTAAGATACTACCCTGGAATTTCGGTAAATGATTTTTTTTCGAACCAAAACTATGATCCTTTGTAGTGTGCATAGGAAAAAAATATATGAATTTTTTTTGATACACCCTAATATATATACATACATACATTCATACATATACATTAGGGTGATTCGAAGAAGAAAAAAAAATCTCATTTTTCTTACTAAGAGGTTCAAAAGTTTCATTTGAGTATAAAATGATGCCTGTTAAAATATGAGCTATTAATATTAAGATGGAGCACATCGCACTTTTCGATTTTCCATCAGACTAACATGTGATAAATTATTTTTGCTTCATCTGATTTTTATAACTAGCGAATGATACGTCACACAGAGAATCCACAAGCACAGTTTTGTAGAGAATTAAACGCTCTACAAAAAAGTTCCGAGTGATTTTCTAATAAGTCCACTCGTTCAAAAGTTATTCAAGGTCAAAGTTTAATGTAACTAATTGATTAATCAATTAATTAATTAATTATTTTTTAATTATTTTTTTTCATTCAATTCTCTACACAAATATGTCTGTAGATTCTTTGTGTGCGTATCATTTGCTAGTTATGAAAATCAGAAGAAGCAAAAATAATTTATCCCATGTTATTCTTACGGAAAATCGAAAAGTGCGATGCGGAGCAACTTAATATTAATATTAAGAGCTCATATTTTAACAGGCATCATTTTATACCTAAATGAAACTTTTGAACCTGTTAGTGAGAATTTTTTTTTTTTTTTTTTTGAATCACCTTAATATACACATAGTATATGTGTGTATAGTACAATATTACTATAGCTTTTATTTTATAATTCACCATAAGTCTGAGAAACGTACAATATATATGGGGGGTTCCATGTCATTTCACCTAATCGGCGAAGGTCACCGACGCCGATCTTTTTGTCGATTTTTTCCACGATTGTACTTTCAAAAAAAGTAATGACGTGTTTGGCCGTTTTTCGAATAAGCAACTTCTATTGTTTTTACGGATTATTCAATTTATCCACATTTTCGGCAACTGACATTTTTGAACTGGCTCTAACATCAAGAGCAGTGATATTTTTCAAACAATGGCCGGAACAACAAATGCGTCTTAGGGTTCAAGTTAACAAAAAAACGAAGATTCAAATTTATACAACAAAAGGTTCTCGAGATTTTTACATTCCAAGAAATAAATCGTTTTTTTTCGAATTGCGACACCTTCGATTTTTTCGAAATTTTTTTCCAGCATTTCTCTAGTTATAAAGAAGATTTTCCCCGAAGAAAATTATGGGCCTCGATCTAGTTCAGAAGTTACACTGGTATAAGTGCTGAAAAGTCGTGAAGAATTTCACGCAAATCAATTAAAACTTCAAATAGAAGAGTTTTCTTGTTCAAAAAATAAATTTTCGATGAAGAATGAAGCTGTGGGTGTCATCATGAAAAAAAAAAACAAATGGAAAAAACCAAAATCACACATAATTATTTTTATTAAAATATTTCAACTATGAAAATATTTCATTTATTAGAATATTTTCAATTTTGTTCCCCCTAATAACACCCACAGCTTCATTCTTCATGTAAAATTTACTTTTTCAACGAGAAAACTCTTCTATTTGAAGTTTTAATTGATTTGCGTGAAATTCTTCACGACTTTTCAGCACTTATACCAGTGTAACTTCTGAACTAGATCGAGGCCCATAATTTCCTTTGGGGAAAATCTTCTTTATAACTAGAGAAATGCTGGAAAAAAATTTCGAAAAAATCGAAGGTGTCGCAATTCGAAAAAAAACGATTTATTTCTTGGAATGTAAAAATCTCGAGAACCTTTTGTTGGAAAAATTTGAATCTTTGTTTTTTTGTTAACTTGAACCCTAAGACGCATTTTTTGTTCCGGCCATTGTTTGAAAAATATCACTGCTCTTGATGTTAGAGCCAGTTCAAAAATGTCAGTTTCCGAAAATGTGGATAAATTGAATAATCCGTAAAAACAATAGAGGTCGCCTATTCGAAAAACGGCTAAACACGTCATCACTTTTTTTGAAAGTACAATCGCGGAAAAAATCGACAAAAAGATCGGCGTCGGTGACCTTCGCCGATTAGGTGAAATGAGATGGAACCCCCCATATATATATAAGTTTCAGGGTCTGATTATTGAAAATTCATCATATCGTTGGCCTAATTCTCAAATGTCGTAAGCCAGAAAATTTCAGAAATTGATTTTTTCGTCTCTTTGGACTTTTTTTTGTTGACGTTTTTGACTTATTTTCACTCTCTCTCAGAAAATTTTTCATTTGTGGGTTACGACGTTTGAGAATTAGGCCATCGATATTCGTAATATATTTGTGTGCAATTATCTTCTCAATGTATAAGTAAGATTCGAAATATATTGTAACTTTTGGCGAGTTTCTCAGGCTCAAGGCTGTAGAGAAACCCGCAAGTTATTGTGAGTTCTTTACCTAAATTGGAGTGAATTTTATAATAAATAATTAGGGCTTTTTCTTGAGGTAGAAAGGTAGGGAAAAGGATGGGACTTACCACCAAAAGCCACCTATCTAACCTTTTGATTCTACTCTAAACTGGCACTCGGGTAGGTTTCCCCGCCGGAGCCTCGGTACGTCGACTCGGAAGTTAATCAAAGCCGACGACAATTCTAAAGATCAGAACCAGGAAGTTAATCCGGGCCTGATCTGCTAAACTATATTTCTAAATTTTCTACGGAACCGGGAATCTCTCGACTCCGAGACCGTGCGCCAGACTCGTGATCGTATGCCTTGGCCCTCGGACACACTAACTTAATAGAATGCCGTGCGCTCTTTGCATTTATCAGAGCCTGTTCCCTGCTGGCTTTTTGTAGGAATGAAATAGCTGGGAATCGGGGCTGAAACTATCAACAAAGTCCAACGTTCAAAATAAAGAAAAATAAAGAAACATAATTTAATCTACTTTGATCAGTACAAAATAATCTTATTCTATTTTTCCCTATTATCTAATGATCAGTGCGGTAACGCTCGTGCGTGACGATTTTATATTTGTAAATAAAGCTAGGTGCTTATTTTCTATCCTATTGAATCTATATTCTGAAATATCTGTTTTCTCCTATCCCATCGATTAAAATTATAATTATCAGTAATGCTATATTTCCTGTAATTTTGACTCTAATACAATGAATTTATTTCCGACAATTAAATCAAGGCGAAATAATGTAGGCAAGTGATTTTATATTAAACAAAGAATGAGCTGTCGAGGCGCTATGCCTTTCGACGCTCTATGTAAATCTACGTGATATGAGTCGCTGTGACGCTATGTCTACGAACGCTAAGGTTTCGAATTGTGAGTTTCTGTGACGCTATGTCTACGAACGCTAGAATTAAATCTAGCTAATAAGTCTTGATTCTGAGTTCAAGTGATACCTTGTGAGTCGCTGTGACGCTATGTCTACGAACGCTCGAGTAACGAGTTGTGAGTCGCTGTGACGCTATGTCTACGAACGCCCCCATAGGTGCTAATGAATATTTAATTGTTTCATTCAGATATCATTCAGTACAAACTAATGTTAGCTGTAGTCAACCAATTTTGAGTTGTGCCGAATGATATTCATATATAAATCAATAAAACATTCGATTGCCCCTATGGAAAGAAATATTTTGTATAGTCAATTATATTGTCCTTTCAGTGTATCATTCAGATTTATTGCTCCAATTTGGAGCAATATATATAGTATAATTCACGATAACACGTTGCTGAAATTATGAGCTACACGTATTACTACCCGTTGTAGCAATATGTAATTCACAATACCACGTTGCTAGAATAATCATTATAATTTATCGCTTCAATTTGGAGCAATATAGAATTCACGATGACACGTTGCTAGAATTACTAGTTGAATTTATTGCTGCTTTTTACAGCAATACCACATTGCTGTAATAGTATACAATATTTATATAAAGGCTTTTCAGCAATACACATTTGAAGATACAACATAGCTGAAAACGATAATCAAATACCTTGTTGGCTAATGTAGCAATAAATTATTGCTGTACAAGTTTGCAATATTTATAGTACAGCGTCAGCAATGATTATTGCAGGCTGGTATGCAGCAATAATTCATTGCAGCCCGAGCAATATTATTGCTGTTATTTTTCTCAGTGTAGGGTATTTCGCTGTTGTCTTGGCTAGGGCTCTTGCATGCGCTGAGAGAATACCTGGACCGATTTTGACACGCCGTATGAATAAGGTCACGTTCATAATATCCACCTTATGATGATCGTTAGCCTCTATCAAGCAAAAGGCGTCCCGGGATCTGACTAGACTCAATCTGAGTTCCACCCCGTTCAACAGAAACTTTTCCTGGTTGAAGACGTCACAATGCAAACGACCAAGCATATCAACGGGCTTGCTATCAGCGAAATATTTACATCTACTTTCGAATCCCGTATTGTTAGTGCCCGTAGTCTCCTCACAATGGCGGGGAGTATCGGAATACCATAAGCCAGATGTGAGATGCGATTTTTTAGCTGCATCGCCATAGTTGAGCAGTGTTTCGATGTAAGCTCTGTATGCGTATGAGTTGTTACTCGGGGAGACCAGTTTTTGATTGAAGTATACATCCGTCTGGTTGGAAAGAGTATGCAAGAAATTGTTCACCGAGGCTACTATTGCTGTTGTTGGAGAACCCGGACTAGTTGAAGACGTTCGGACGGTGAGTACGCGTGCGCATACCCTAAGCATTGTGTGTGAGGGATCTAGGTACTCGTCACCCTGGCCCGGCACGACGAATTCAATCGGTGAGTCATCTGTTAGTGCAGACACGGGTTTGTATTGCACCCATTGCCCACTTTCGATAGAGGTCTGTGTAGGCGGCAGAGTGAAGAGATCTAGTTCAGATTTCAAACATTCGCAGGAATGCGCATGTAGGTAGGCCATTTTTGTAGCTAACTCGAATAACACTATTCACTTTAGATTTTTTCTTCACAGAGGACCGAAAATATCCGTAATAGCCCTTTTCTTGCAACAAATCTTCTATCTACCCTTACCAGGTGATCTTTCATTAGTACTCGGTGACTTTTTCTTGGAAGTGGACTTAGCCGTTTTCTTTTTGTTTATTTTCTTAGAGGGTTTACGGGTTCTAAGCGACTTGGACGAAGTAGCTGCTATTGATAGTCGCGGTGCACGGACAAGTCCAGACTGGCCCAGCGTCCCTCCGTACCTGAGTTTATAGTCCTCCCCTTTCATAACCTTTCCAATACCCTCCCGTGTCTCACTGGCTCGTGTTTTGAAAGCCTGTTTCCACGGTACATTACCGTCTAAGTCTGACATGAAATTCATACCACTTCGCAAAATCTCTTTACCGAGTACACGTGCGCCCCTTTTTAAAAGTGGAATAGCCCGTCGGAATAGACCACCGAGAAAACTACCGATTCCATGTCCCCGCTGATTGGGTGCTCCGACGAAGACACGATCGATTCCTCCGCCTATTTGTGACTCGTAATGCTCTATGTAGTGAGCCATGTTGTTATACTGTTCTTCCTCTTATTCTCACCACATGCATCAAATTAGTATACTTTCTTGAAGTGTAGTGTGAAGGTCAAGGTTCCGTGATCAAATGGTATGGATTCACCCTGCTGGTCTCTTATAGATATTTCGATTGTCCGAAAACTCAAAAGAAGTAAAGGTAGATAGTGCGGTGGTGAAAACGTTTTCACTTCCGTATCCACGATGTCTGCGCTTTGCCTAACCTGTAGTATACGCAGAAGAGGTGCATAGATGTCGCCTACGATACGTGGTTCTATGATGTCACAATAGACGAACGTAAGGGACGCTATCTTTTGTACCTCTTTACTGATTTTGTCAGGTAGGTATGTTGAAGGATAATGTATTCCGACAAAAGCGACCTCCCATTCGCCGCTGAGCTCAATCGTGCGCGGGAGCTGGGTAATATAACAGCAGGTCTTGTTATCAGGAAAATACTGCATCGAGCTATTGCTAGGTAGGGTTATGTAGAACTGCGACTTCATTATGATGCAAGATTCTGAAGACTGGTAGCGGGAATCCAGCTGTTGAACTTTTCGGGGTAACCTTTCCAGCTGACAAGAACTTTCTCACTGGGACCCCGCCCCTTGCTGCGAATGATTTTATCAATTTGAAACTCAGTATTTTCAATGTCCGTCGTCACACGCTGTAGTTCCGCTTCATAGAAATAACCGTCAATCTCCTCTCCGGAAAGATCCTTCAACTCGTTTACGTTCGGTAAACCAGGTAAAACACGTCTAATTTTGAACAACTCCTCACTCCAGTTAGCTTCGTATCCTTTAGCGAAGGTCCCCTTTGTTTTGCTTATGCGTACAAGATCATCCTTATTGAATTTTAGCTTGCGCGCCTTGTGTAGCGGATGCATACGTTGAATATTCGCACGGGCCTCAGCCGCATTGTAGAGTGTTACAGCCGATGGAGCCATTTTGATACTCGAGTGTATAGTATTATTATAGGAGTTAACGATGTTTTCCAGGACGTCGATGTATCGATGAGTGTTTTTATGAGTAAAATATCTCCACATGCGGTCTTTCAGAGTATTATTGAATCGCTCAACAACAGCTGCTTTTATATCAGGATTACGCCCCACTCCAAAACGGATTTCGTTCTGGGCAAGTAGTTTCTGAAAAGAACCACCCACGAACTCTTTACCCTTTGTGACATAGCAAGTCACAAGTCTCCCCAAGCCACGCGGGGAAACCAAAGTAAATTCAAAAACAACGAAAATATGCGAAGCTAGCCGAGGACGATCGGACGCGAGGTCCGATCGTCACTCGAGTACCTACCGTCTTAAGGGGGTATCCACACCTTTGAATGGGTTAAAATTCTGAAAAAGATATTAATGTTTTACAGCGAATTTGAGAGTCTAATCAAATCCAAAAAAATCATGAAGTTTGGGGAGGGTTTGACCCTCATTATCCATACCTAACATTCAATATTACTTTGAGTCCAATAGTAGTTACGCTCCATATAGAAAAATACCAAATCACTCGGTTGTCGTAAAGAATCAGGAGTATCGTTAGACCAATTCTGGAGTTTTTGGTCTTCAAGTGTTCAGAAGAGGTGCCTCTATCAGATGAACAGACAACTTTCTGATATCGCAAAAATTGCCTGACTCGCTTAGTTTTTACTGAGATTTTTCTGATTCTTCAATTTTTTTTCTATATTTTTTCTATTATCTCAACCAAAAATAGTGATATCAAAAAGTTGTCAGTTCATCTGATAGAGGTTTGGATTCTACAAATTTGAAGACCACAAACTCCAGAATCGGTCCAACGATGCTCCTGATTCTTTACGACAACCGGTCAAAATATTCATTCTCCAGAAATCAACTTTCAAACTTTTTTATTTCAATTTTTTTTTCATTTCCTATTTTTCCCAGAGAGGAAAATCTAGTTACAGGAAATCAAGTTTCAAGATTTTGCTAATGACTAATATGCTGGATCCGCAGCTGCTCTCGTATCGATGAGTTATGAATCGAGTCGAGTCTACACACATGTGCCAGGCGGAGGTTTGTAGTGAGTTTTGACCTGTTCTGTACAATAACAGTGTCCATTAGGTCTCCGGTGAGGCTGTTAGAAAAATAATGAATTGCTTTAGAAAAAATCTGATCGAAATTTTTCAAAACATAAAAATTTTCTAAAATTTTTGACCTTCAGAAGATGCTAGCACAATTTTTGTCAATACTAAGAAAATTCTTTCATCTTTCATCAATCATACCTTTTTTCCTATAATATTTATTAATCCTTGCAATTAATATATGTGTTATAGAAATACTCATCTTTTTGGAAATCCAAATGTGTAGTCTCCTGGCATCGATTTCAAACGCACTTTTTGATGGATCATCTTCTTTCGATTCCGAAGTCTCATCTCAGATATATATACCTACACTGTGTTTATCCGATAATGGAAATTACTATTGGTTTTAATTCGTACTGAGAGCACGACAATATTTACAAACAAGTGGACACCTAACCTCGAAAAAACGTAGATCACAGCCATGTGTTCTGTCAATGATCACAATTGAAAAGAATATTGAAAATTCAATATGTGTAAGAATGATAATTACAAACAATTAAAAGATCACAAAATCAAATTCAAAATCGAAATATATCAAAACCTCATAAAAGTAAGCAGTGGTGTTGGCGGTGTTGTACAATACTTATGGCACCAATCTGAGGGTTCGCGCGCCTCGCCGCGGCGCTTTTGTGAAATTTGGCACTGCCATGGCTGTAACTTCTCAAATCCTCTAGATATCTTGACACCGATTTATTTGCAGGTAGAGTAGGTCACTAGCATTCCGAATAAATTATAAAAAAAAAACGATTTTTTGAAAATTCAAAGGTGTAGATACCCCCTTAACGACAAGTTCGATACCCGCTAATAGTTATATTTTGTGATATATCCAATCTTCACTTGATTTGAGGTCAGTACCTTCACCCACTATCAATTAACCTCATTAGTACTTTCACTCATCATCTCACCTACACTCTACACTCTCACACTCTGTACTAGAATTAAGAATAACTTGAATAAATCCAAATTATAATTTTCTACACTCATCTCAGTCGACTCTCTCTCTCTCACTCTGAAGTACCGGCTGTGTTCTTCTTATGCTCCTCAAGTTTGCGCTTGTATAAGTGTTTATTCTGGTTCTTCTTCATACTTAGTGGCACTCATTTAAGTGGTTTTCACGGTGGTCTTCGTTGATATTGAGAGATAGTGTTTTCCTCCACTCATTTGTACAAAAATCAGGTATTTAATGCACGTTTTATTCTAACCTTTTCTTCGATTGACAGTTGGTTTTCCAACACGCAGCCTTGCTTACGCATGCCAGTGCTGTCTCTGGTGTTATCTTGCGCTATCTTCGTTTGTTTACTCGGCTCTCAAGCCTAATTACCGACGGCGAATATGGCATCAGCTGCGAGGAGCCGCACGGGTAGCCAGGGATCAGGCGCGAATATCAGTTCTATGTCTTTTCTGGACAATTCGGTTTTTTCGAGTCCAAACGCGTCGAAAGCGGATTGTGAGATCTATCTCCCAACAGTTCATGAGGAAATGAACGAACTGCGGTCAAACTTGCTTAAACAGGACAACATAGTCATGAAACACATTAGGGCGTGTAAAGAAACGGTAGAAAAGAAAACAGCGCTTCAGGAGGCATTCTTAATGTATCAGACGTCCTTCAGTAAGTTGATGAGTGCATATCTAACTTTAGCTGCTCAAATGACGACCGCAAATGAATGCAAAAAAGCAGTCATCAAAGCATGCGCGGGCATAACCAGAAACTGCACCACCGGGGTGATTGAGGCCTTGAATAAGCCTCCCGTTGCACAGAAATCGGTCCAAGAAAAAAATTTTGCCGCCGTAGTGAAGCAAAACAAAGTTCATGTACCGAAAGGACCCACGATAGAGGTTAAAAAATCAGTTAACTTCATTATCGCGCCTAAAGCCGACTCTGCCACCAAATATGAATCGTCGAGTGCGACCAAAAAGGCTGTAACAAATCTCGTCAAGCCAGCTGAGGTCGGATTACAAGTCGAAAGGATCAGTGGATCCAGAAACAACGGCATACGTATTCAGGCCAACAAAGTCGATCTCGATAGAGTCCGGGCGCATCCAGCTCTTGCAAAGGCAGGACTCGAGGTTGTTGAAGACCTCAGATATAATCCGCGAGTCATAATTTACGGCGTCTCTAAAGATCTCACAAAGGAGGAAATTCGGTCAGACTTTATCAATTTGAATTTGAGTGGCACGGACGATAAACTCACTAAGGTTGTATACATATATCCTCCGCGAGATGGTAAGGCTTACACAAACTGTGTCCTTGAGGTATCTCCCAAAACTCGGGTTGCGATTAAAGACGAGCAGAGAATTTATATCGGTCTCTCGGCATGTAGATTTGACGACCACGTTAAAGTAGCGCAATGCTACAAATGTCTCGGATATGGACACCAAGCACGCGACTGCAGATCGGCAGCCTGCTGCGGGCACTGTTCGGGCGATCACGAAATGCGCGATTGTAATAAAAGGGATAAGCCTCCTTGTTGCCGAAACTGCAAGTCCGCCGGTACAGACTCCGCGCATACCGCGTTAGACGGCACGAAATGTCCGATTCTTAAGAGGCGCATACTTGATAAAGTCAGAATGACAAATTATGGATAATTCGGATAGATACTCCTGCGGCGCCCTCAGGCTGTGCCACGTGAACTGTCAGTCGCTCGTCGGTCATCTTGACGAATTTCGTATGTTCTTTGAAGCTGCAGACTACGACGTCATCTGTATGTCTGAGACGTGGCTGAAACCACCCACATCTGATGATTTTATTGCACTGCATGGGTACAAAGTTTTTCGTTGTGATAGGCTAGGAAAAAATGGCGGAGGTGTAGGCTTCTACATCCGCGAAAATTTTCAAGTTCAGGTGCTGGGTGACTCGGGAGGTTCCTATCAGGGTAAACCTGAATATGTGATAACCGAATTCTCGCCAGGCTATGGTTCTAAAGTCCTCCTGGCAGTGGTTTATCGACCACCTCACCTAGGCTTTCTCGACCTCTTCGAAAATGCATTTCTTAGACTATACCCTATGTTTAGTAATCAAATCATCTGTGGAGATTTCAATACAGACCTATTGAATGCAAACCACGATAGCAATCACCTAAGGCGGTTCATAAGCAGCTCAAACCTACATCTGGTTCCTTCTGAACCGACGCACCACCTCCAGAACTCTTCTACGCTGATCGATCTTTGTATCGTAGACGATCTTGATAAGGTAACAGACCGCGGACAACATGAAGTCCCCTTCCTCTCTGCGCACGATCTAATATACATAACCTACGATCTGAAGGTAGTAAGGCAAGCTCTCCGCACATTCTCTTGTCGCTCATTGCAGAAGATTAACCTTGAATTGTTCCACAGGGATCTGGAAGAGGCAGATTGGAGTGAATTCTTCGAAGTTCGCTCAATTGACTCCAAAGTCGAAATCTTCAATTGTCTTGTGACTGATTGTCTAGACCGACATGCTCCTATCCGTCAGGTTAGCGCTAAAAACGCACCCGCGCCTTGGCTCACTCCCGATATAAGGGAAGTGATGGCGAAGCGCGACATGGCACGCAGGGCCTGGAAGAAAAATCGTAGAAATTCTTCGCTTTACTTCAATTTCCGAAGATTACGAAACGAAGCGGAGAAAATGGTCAAGGACGCGAAATCGAGCCATTATATCCAAGTGTTTAGGTCGGCGGGAGACGTTAGAGAAATCTGGTCTGAGCTTCGCAAATTTGGGCTGATTCCCACAAGGAAGACAAATACTTTGATAGACCTCCCTCTATCTGAGTTAAATGCATATTTTGTGAAAATGGGTGGCGAGGGAAAGGGCGTCTCTGTTGCTCCCTACTATCTAGGGCCAGTCGAATATGACGATAGTAAGTTCTATTTTAAAGACATCTCTATTAGGGTACTAGACAAGGCACTGAATCACTCTAGGTCGAACGCTACAAGCGTTGATGGTATAGCTATAAGCGTCATTAAACTGGCCCTTCCAAGTCTGAGGACACAAATTCATCATCTTTTTACCTTCTCCTTAATGCAGGGCATCTTCCCGGAAAACTGGAAATATTCGCTCGTCACTCCCCTACCCAAAGTTAAAACACCTACCTCATGCGGAGATTACCGACCAATTTCTATACTTCCTTCGCTCTCTAAAGCCCTTGAAAGGATTGTAACAGAGCAAATCATGGAATTTCTTGACAAAGGCCTTCATGATCCCTCTCAATCTGCGTATCGTAAGGGTTTTAGCACGCACACTGCTCTACTCCGGCTGACGGACGATATTCGCAAGGCTGCAGATCTTAGAATGGTCACAGTGGCGGTCCTCTTCGACTTCTCAAAAGCTTTTGACAGAGTTCGACACGATGTGCTACTCTCACTACTCAGGGAGTTAAATTTCTCAAACTCGGCCCTCAGATGGCTATGCTCTTACCTCATTGGCAGAAAACAGGCGGTCCGGGACGGACAAGAAAACATTTCGGATTGGCTTCAGGTCGAGAATGGAGTTCCTCAGGGTTCGGTTCTCGGACCCCTCCTATTCTCCATTTATGTTTCAGATCTCAGGAAAAGGATACGGCATTGCAGTCACAGTATCTTCGCGGACGACACGGTTTTCTATCTCCACTGTGCACCATCGGAACTCGAAACTGGCATACGACAGGTCAACGAAGATGTAGCATCATTCTACGCATGGGCGCTTGAGAAAGGGCTTCTACTAAATGCAGATAAGACAAAGGTCATGGTGATCGGAACAACTAGGCATATAAATACGATCAACCTTATCAGCCTAGCTCCAGTCACTGTTCATGGGCAGCCGCTTCAATATTCGACGAACACAAAGTGTCTTGGGGTCACTATAACGAACAAACTACAGTGGCATGAACACACCGACTCCACGGTCAGAAAGATCTTCGGCACACTTCACCAGCTGCGGATAAATAGAAGAAACATCCCGAAAGAACTTAGGGTTCTTCTCATAACCACACTAGTGTTCCCACATATTGACTACTGCTGCCTCGTTTACCTGGACTTGACGGGCGAACTGAATCTTCTCCTGGAAAGAGCCCTAAACGCATGTGTGAGGTTCATCTTCGATCTAAGACGAGATGAACATATCACACCTTACTACAAACAGCTTGGATGGCTCAAGATCAGCGACAGACGCAAATATTTCCTCGGGTGTATGATTTTCAATATACTTAGGACCAAAACACCTCTCTACCTATCGCAGCACCTTGTCTTCAGGGATCGAACGTTATCACGCGACACAAGAGCACAAACTGACCATCTCACTGTGCCAATCTGCAGAACCGAACTGTTAAAGAAGTCTTTTCGATCAGCAGCACCACAATTCTGGAATTCACTGCCCACGGAGATTCGGAACATGAACAGTCTCAACTCATTCAAAGCCAAACTCTTTACCCATCTCTTCAAACTGGCATATACTGGCTCTAGCTCAGAAGCGAGTTGAGGTCTTTTTTTCTCTTTTATTTTTGATGTACCCGGCATAGGTTTTTCTGCAGTTTCCCCTATAGCCACGTTACCAAATGGGGGTACTCCTCTGAATTTATCTGCAGATTAAATTCTTGTCATCCACCTTATAATAAGTTTCTGCCTCTCATACTGCAAATCTCTATACTATCTCAGTACTCTTTTGTTACTTCTACTTGAATCTTTGCTTTTGTAGTTTTTATTTTCTTTAATTTGTCTCACCTATATCCTTTCATGTAATTTTCTATATTCTTTTATCTACTTTCACTCTTTTTTCGTTTGTTTATGCAAATGATAATTACTATTACTACCACTATCACTACTTAATTATCTATATGATTCTTTATGCTGTATCGTTAATGCGCTTGAGGGGACCTGTCCCAGAGCGCCAAATAAAGCTTACTCTTACTCTTACTCTTACTCTTACTCGACCACGTTTCTCACCCTCATACCCCGTCCTATTCTTCCATTTATTTATAGCCGGCTATCAAGCCCGTTACACCTTGTCAGTCTGCATTGTAACAGGACGCCGTTCGGTAGAGGTTCAGATTTGCTTGAATCCGTCGGCCACGTCACTAGTCGATTTACAATGGAGTGGAATCACCCATGCGAATTTACTCAGGACATCGATGACTACTAATAAGTAACGGAATCCGTCGTTATGATCCTTTATCGAACGGAGTTCAACTAAATCGCCTTTCCAGAGTTCCTTAATATTTGAAATGTTGTACCGCAGTCGTTGGAATTTTCGCCGTATAGGTTTGTGCAGCGTGTAAGCATCCTGTGCACTTAGCCAATTTTCAATTACAGTCGAGCTCACCTCTCGAGCGGCCTTTTTCAGCTTTCTTGCTCCTGCATAGCCAGCCGGGTGTGAGGGGTCATAATACAATCGTTCTAATTCTTTCATTTTCGCATTCCGAATGACAGCCAGCCTTGTTTTGACGATGTTGTCGGAGATCTACGGGGCGTTTTTCGATCGCTCTTTAGTTTCGGCTGTAGAGAGAAGGACTCATCCCCTACCCCGTCGGTACTTCCGTCTTCCGTGGACGACTGCTCGCCACTGCTACCACCGGTGTCTCTAGAACGATGGGATGCTTCATGCTGTCTTGCACCGCTCCACATCATGACGTTTTCTGCGGTCGATGGTGATGCTGCCGCATTCCTCCACACATTTTGATTTCCAACATATTCCCGCGGAACATTGATACTCTGAAGAAAGCGTGCGTACACATGTCTGCCGTCAGGCTGAAAGCCTTTTCTAGAACGCATAGAATCGTTCACCAAATCTACGATATTTGTGCCAGGTATAACCCTGTTGTCTATGGTCACAACACCGTTACTGTCCCAAGAGAAACGCGTCAGAACATCCGTCAGGCGTTTGAGCAGACGTTCTGCCTTTGATCTGTATTTCTTTGGTACTGTACTAACAATTCGTGATAACGATTGCTGCTTGTCGGGGGATGATTCTGCTTCCTCGTCATGCGTGATATCTGTTGAACCATCGTTTCCAGACTTTGTGTGAAGTTCTAGACTTAAAGGTTTTCGTGAATCCTCGGTGAAGTATAAAAAACGCTGTAGTAGCTGTTGATATAGTTTCGATTTCGCGGCGTCATTCGTGGTAGGTGAATCCAGAGTGGCTCGCATCTCGCTATCGAGTCGAGAGATTGGATTTCTCGTGATGTGGTTGGCATCCTCGTAATTACCACTGGAAAGTGTCCCAGAGGTCGTGAGATTACGTTGGAAACGTTCTACACTCTCCGAAGGTATCAAAACCATTTTCTTCGCATGTTCCATCGCTCTCCTGTTTCTATTTGCCAAACAGGTGTGAAAATAGAGTCCCGAGAACTGGTGCAATTAACATGGGTAAAAAACCACTACCACTTTTAACCAGTATCTGTTTTTTACTCTTCAGGCTTCCTTTGCTGCTAGCCAATTTACGTAGAAGCTGTTTATGCCTAGCAAGCCTAACTTTTTCCTTCTGTGTCAATACGACGTTACCGTGCACTGTGTTCAAGGCACACTCACATATACTCTTTATAAGGGAATTATTGGCACTACGTAGCAGGGCCAGACGTTGTTCAGGACTTAGCTTACACAGCGCCTGTAGTGATGCTGTATTTTCTTTACCGAATCGTCTACGAGCGGCCGCAACTGTTGAACCTTTCACACTTTGGGTACTATCCGAGGCACCACGAGACCTCCGTACGCGTGGCATTACAACCGAACGACTGGTAAATTGGAAATAGAACGCTACTTTATATCTTTTCGTGAAACATAGACGTGTTGATACTTGTCGGATGGAAATATATTGGTGCGATAGCGGCAATTTTCAGGCGTCGATTGTTTCAAGTCGAGTAATAGATAGCCGTGTGGTTGCGCAGTGGCATCAAGATAGGCCTCCCGTAAAAAACGTTGATCCTCAGGATAAACCTGGCGTGCTAAATGTTGTATCTGCGCACGATCTCGCGGGTTCTTAAAAAAGATGATATAATTTGTATTGAGCGATATATCCCTCTGACCACGACCCTGATGAAATAGGTTCTGTGTGATGGAAAACACGCTTAGATTCTTATGATAACAACCCTTGGTAAACAGATCAACGATTACGTTGTTGGAGGCCTCCCGCATTAGATCATCGACCACAAGTAGCTTAGGTGTTCCATCCGTATCGTAGTCAGACTCCTGAGGTAGCCCTTCCCGATACTCAATTTCAGTATTAGTGGTATTGTTTTTATTGAGAGGCCCCTGGAGCGAATTTTGCTCAGCATAGTACCGTAGGACACGTGAAAATCGTGTATCGCACAATTCGCCTATATTTCGCAAATTGGTCTTGACAAAGATTGATTTACCGCAACCGGACGGACCGGCAATTATAGCCGAAAAAGGGTGTCGCCAGCGTGTGTCCATTTTTTTTATGGAACGGCTCTCACTATTTCTGACTGTACACGCCGAGTGTTTTAGGAACTATGGCTGAGATTTGACTCAACCGAAGACCAACTATGCTACAATATTTTCCTGACGAGACTAAGTGTCTGACACGCGCCATCTCTTATTCGATGCACGCTTTTTTACAGAGTAAATATATCGTATGATTTTTTTCTTCCTGTACTGTATACCGATCATGGATGAATGTTGAGCGGAAAGTTATGAATATAAATTGTTGGGATTCGGATTCAGATGTTAATTTCGTTGGGGTCTAGCAATATGAGCAGAAACAAATAATTCTGTTGAATAGAATATCTTGTACTTATTGATATAGTGGTGAGGTATGGTATTACTAGCGAACAGTTTCATTTATTACAGTGATTCAGTGATAGAGCGTGACAGAGTCAGTATGTATTGGGGTATATTTCAAATTTACATATACACAAAATTTTGAATACTACAATTACGACACAAATACTATGAATAATATAGGAATACTACGTACTGAATATATATTAATATCAACGTGACAAATATTACATTTGCCTTACTTAAATAATACAGGAATACTACGTACAAAATGAATATTATTATACTTTACAAACATTACAATTGGCTTACTCAAATAATATAAGAATAATACAGACGGAGCGAATAGTACAAATAACAGAAATATCACAGTTTAATAGTTCAAATGATATAAGAATAATGCGATCAAGATTATTATTATAAATTTCACCTGTAAAAGAATTAAAAAAGATAAGCAAGATTAATATTATAAATATCACCTGTAAAAGAATTGAAAAAGATAAGCAAGATTACATAGAGTTCCACAGGATGGTTGAAACAGTGGATCTGCTCATCACGGCCTACAGTGGAATTTAGACCTACGAACACGACACGACTTACTTCGACTATTCATCGGTGTGACCGTAAGGAAGGGTATCCCAACTATCTCTACAGCAACGCCTCTTCACAAAAACAGGCCGACAGGTCTTCGTCTGGTCCCTGGTCACTACTTCATGCATTGCAGTCCGACCTATCCCCCGAAACTCTACTCGAATCGGCGCTGCATACTCCGCTACCATTTCCCGGACAGAATTAAAATTTATCTTCATACGTGTTGAATAGTTCAAGCTAATCCCTTCCACTTTGCAGACTTCTACCTCCCTTCCGTCTGGACACACCACGATAAAAGCGTTGAATTTCGCACCACCGGATACAAACGCCCGTATGTAACTACCCCTACCATACTGCTCAAGTTCATTGGTCATATTACCCAAAAAATTACCAACCGGTGGTTCGTACTCTCCAACCCTACCCGAACGAACATAAATGATAGAATCTGTGTCGTAATACAAAACGCGTCGATCTAGCTTTTTCAACTAAGAATCTAATGTCAGCCTCGCCTGTGCCGTTGTATATGCCGCTATAACTACATTCGCGAGGGCGGATGGCTGAATACTCTGGTCTATGTAGGATCAGCGGGCGTACAGCACGTCGTCGTTGACGGGAACTAGATCCTCCAGTGAAATCGCTGGATTCGTTAGCAGAGCCAACAGGGGACTGCCGTGTATCAATGACGGTCGTGTTTAACATGTTGTCCCGTTGACCAAACTTGCCCCAGAATGAGTTGAGGCATAACTTCGCCACAGAGCGAAGCCCTGAATTTTTCTCGATTTTTCCACGGTCTAACTCTACACCCTCTACTAGTTTATACTGTCGGAGATCGTCTGATCGCGCATCCTCTGTGTTACAACCAGCGGGCCAGCCGCTGGCCTCCTGCTTAAGCTTAAGAAAAGTACGTATATAACCCGTGAAGTGCCCGCCCTCTCCGGTCTCTGGATCAAACTTGGTGACTTCGTACTGCCAGATTTCCGATACAGTTATAATTTTATACCCGTTTTCTACGGCCTCTTTCAGCTCAACTGAAACCCAAGTGCCGGATAAATATCGTTCGCGTTCGTCATCATGTGGGCATGGAGATTGTAATAATTCGCGACAACAGGTGTAACAAAGCGGAAACATCAATTTATTATGCATACGGAAAGGTAGTACGGGATGATAAAGATTATGCGGCGGCAGCACGACACATTGAACTAGACCCTCGACTCTGGTAATATCTACACCCTGATTCCCTATGAAAGCTTCACATTCTTGCCCTACATATACCTTTGGGTGACCACGCGGGTATTTACCTGTCGCATTGATGTACGGATACAGTGAACAAACATCAACGTAGTGTATTTGCTCACCGCTCCCGCCATCTACTTCGTAGAGCCGTGACGTATTACCGGTCCGGCCTCCAAAAAAGGCATCACGCGGGTTCAATTCAGTGATACCTAACATCGGAATGAGACGGTTATCTTCAATATATGCTCGCAGCATCGCATCTGTTTCAACCATCCTATTAAACTCACACTCCCATATTTTTTCGACGATCATTTCTTGGTCGCGCAGGCGTCTTGTTTTGGCTATGGTCTGTTCGAGTCGTCGATCCATGCTTTCACCAACCGCTGGCCGTTCATCCCTGTTGATACGAAAACAACGTGGACAACCGTGCCAGAAGCAGCCATGAAACTCCAGCACATGCTCCACACCATCGGGGCCCCTTGTAGTAGCCGTCAACCCGTCGTCCCCGTACCCGTCTCTCTCTTCCTTGGCCAGCGTGCTCGATCTCAATACCGAGCTCATGCTTCCTCCACACCAGCCACTCGATGGCTCCACGTGAATGTTTATCGCCCAGCCTGTACCCAGCAGGTGGGATAATCCCGATTTCATCATCACGTAAAAAGTTCTCCCGAAAAACCATCGAGCAAGCTGACGCGATAGTCGTACTCTCCGTAAACGGACAGACGTTTCCTGTACGCTGGAAGATCTTGCGGAAAGCTAGACAGGCGAGGCGTAGAATTGTCACGTCTGACTGACAGTACCTTAGCAATTCTACATCAAAGTTGAAAATATAATGCTCGCTAACTGATCTATTATACCATTTGAAAACACTTTCCCTAGCCTCTCTCGTCATAGTATTTGGCGAGTAACACTGGACCGCAGGTAAGGGACCCTCATACCCCCGATTAGCCGGGATGCTAAAAAGGTGCGGGAATAATCCTTTTTGTGTAGACTCAGGTAAACCGAAAGCCTTTGGCAACGCTGACAAAGCCATTGGCATGTATGCCAGCGAGTCTAGGAATCGGGTGTTGTTTGTCTCCAAAAGTATTATTTTACTCCCGTTGAGTATAACCCGCGGTGGTTCACCCCCATTCTCCACCAGATACTTGAGAATGAACTGCGCGTCAAAACCCTTAGCGTTATGTGCTACGCATATAATCTTCCTATAACCGTCAATTTTCCTATCTACGAATTCGATGAACTCCCTCACTGGGTCCCTACTAAAAACAAACTTTCGTTGAGCACCGCACCCTGCGCAGCCTTCACTAAAATCTTCTTCTATACAACGCGTGCAGACCCGCTGCGCAACGCACAGATTTGGCACGTGGACGTTTACTGTATCGTCACTGTCTAAAGTCTGGTCTTACTGTGTCTCGAAATCATAAAAAATGAAAATATAATTCGCAGACTGTTCAGTGGTATGTTTCACAGGTCTCATATAGCAACTATGCTCTATCTTTTGAGTCGAACGACAGGTCCTGCAGTATGTCTCCCCGCAGACATGCTTCCCCTTGGATGTATCCATATAAATATCACAGGTCTCGCAAATCCGCAGGGTACTGCAGATTGACCGCTTTCCGCTAAACGAACTGGGTTTTTTGTGATTGTTAAGGCATTCAAGGCCGAAAAACTCACGTCTACATGAGATACATTCCATTCGATCAACCCTCGTATCGCAAGCGGGTGTCGACAAGCAACGAGGACATATATTAGAGCACCTGTGCTCCATACCACGAGCATAGCCTACATTACATAGTATGCAGAAAAAATTAGAGGCGGCTGCTGCACTGATGTTTAAAATTGCATCATAATGCCTGTTCCGTTTGTCGTAAAGAATGTTGAGTCTATAGGTTACTTTCCGCCCCAAGCCTAGCACAATATCTTCGCCATTGAAAAAACATTTTCCACTTTTTCCGAGGGTACTTTGGAAGTAAACAACTATGACAGTGTCGTCTCGTGCCAAATACTGTCGAAACTGTAGGAGTTCATCATACCCGCAGCCCTGTTCTGGTACCGTGACGTGTGCCTTTCTAACTAATTCCTGAGCTCTCTCTTTTTGATATTTCACGTTGTCCCTAGCCCTGCCCCATATATTTTTGGAATCAGGATGAGTAATCACCCCTCCCAACAGGTGAATTGACGGTAAATATATTGACTGTGAAAGGCTGTTCTATCGAAAACTCGCTCGCACTCTGCGTGACTCTAAACACAAGACTCCATAAATCCTCGAATGGAAAATCGCGTGCCGGTCGAAAGTTCAAACCCGCTGCACCCCTCGTAAAACCATCCGTAACAAACGTTATACCCATTAGATCATTCTGACCGCACAATGACCTGAAATACCTATGAAGTTCCCTAAAAGCGTCCTCTAACCAACGTAGTGTATTTTCCGTCTCCGGCGGAATTATGATTTTTACCGTGACTTGATTTCCAGCTAATCCAAAACGAGGATATCTTTTATTAACACGCTGTGTGATTCTAAATCGTCTCGACGTACTATCGTCTACATCTTCTATTTCGGCCTCTAACCCTACAACCTGAGCTGGTACACTCACTCGCCTGTCAACCGCCGGTCGATCTTCCTGTTCAGGTACATCGTCCGATGGAGCATTACGCTTTCCAGGACGACGAGCTGCTCCGCCTTGCTGCACTCCTGAAGTGCTAGCCCCTTCGTTGACCGTGTATAGCCTGGCTGGAATGGGGATGTAAACTGCCAAACTTGACCGTTCGGTGGCACCACTATAGTTGGTCGTTTTCGGCGCGATTCTTTGAATATTCTTTTCACGAACATTTTTCGTAGCAACGTTTTCAGGCAAAATATGTAAAAGTGTTATATAATTTCGAGGTGTATTTTCGTGAGATTGGATGATATCGCGTTTCTAATGCTAAAAAGGCATAGTCCATATACCTATAGATTTACCTTAGTAGCCAAAAATACATGAAAAAAAATTTTCTTCGGCCGATCGCATTAGAATAACTTGAGGTGAATAAAACAAAAATAAAATGAATAAATAAATTCCAAAAAAGCATATCTTTTCTACAATAGGCTCTTTTGGATTTAAAAAAAATAATTTTGTTTCCGACTTTTCATGCTATTTCTATGTTTCCAAAGTGATAGGCAAACTTTGAGAATACTATATTCCTTTTCGTTTTTATGGTATGCTCAAAAGGCATATGAAAACGTATATGCCTTTCTGGCATTAGAGACACGATATGGAGTATATTCCTATGCTGCTGAAGTTAAAGCATTTACTCAGCATAACGAGGACTGTCTATCCTATTAGTACTGCCACAAAATCATTGTCGTCATGGTGCAATGTAGTGTACCTCACTGTCGAAGCAAAGGAGTTTTCCGTTTTCCGAAGAATGAAAAATGTCGGAAACAGTGGGAACGCGCAATACACGTAGATTTTCGTAGTTCAGCGTCTTCAAGGTTATGTGCCATACACTTTGAAGAGGATAATTTTATTGAAGAGCAAACGAGCTATCGGACCGGTAATAATTCTTTTATTCCCATAACTAGTGAAACGTTTCACGGCAAATTAGTAAGCTTGTCTTATCTGTTTAGGACTCCCTCTTTTCAAAAGATTTTTAAAGAAAAATGCAGTCCCTTCACAAATGTTGTCACTAAAGGAAGATTATGAATCACGGGCAAGGAAACTTCGAAGGAGACTTTTCGGAGTAGATTATTCTACTTCATCTACATCTTGCCCACGCATACTCAGCGTTCCAGAGGAGGCTCCCGAAGAATGTTTCACATGTGGCGAAGCTGTTTCTGAAGTTTCCATGGCAGGTCAAGGCGCTGTAGTTTTCAATGACAGTAACTTTCAACAAGAGGATACTGAAATCCCTGATACTAATTCTCATGTGCAAGTACAAGCAATGATTCATCCCAAAGAACCATAACTGAACCAGCTTCGTCAATCCAAAAATCATTCAAGTACTCAATGCGTTAGCGAGGATATTATCAAAGTCCAAGATAACAAGGAAAATATTAAAACGAAAGAGGCCTCCATTCAAGTCAATCTCAGTGGTGATTGCCCAAATATGAGATCAGTTGGTATTCAAACTAATCTTGGGTATTACACAGTCAGCATGTTGGTCGATGACAATAAAGGAATGCTGTTTTATACCGGATTGGAAAGTTATGCTAAATTTGCATTAGTGTTTCAAACCCTAAGTCCTTACGTTGATAAATTAAGATTCAAGAGATCTGAAGTTATACGTGTAACGCCACAAGATATGCTTTTTCTCACTCTGATCAAATTACGCAGAAACAAACCTGATTATGAGCTCAGTCGTTTATTCGCAATAAGTGTGACTCTTGTTTCCAATATTTTTCACACCTGGATAAATTTCATGTATCAACTCTGGTCTTTGATGGATACATGGCCTTTTAGGGAGCTCGTAGATTTTTATATGACCAAAAGTTTCAAGAAACTATATCCATCAACCCGAATCATTGTGGATGCAACAGAAATCCCAATTGTCAAACCGACGCATCCAGTAGCTCAACAAGCAACCTTTAGTACACACAAGAACAGAAATACAGTAAAAGTACTTGTAGGAGCATCACCTGATGGTCTTTTGAGTTACTGTTCCGCGGCTTATGGAGGGAGTACAAGCGATAGACAGATTGTGGAGCGTTCGGATTTAATCAAAAAATGTCAGAAAGGTGACTGCATTATGGCTGATCGTGGTTTTAACGTACAGGATATTTGTGCTCCGCAGGGTGTTGCCGTTAATATTCCACATTTTTTGAAAAGTAAACAACAACTACCGGGCATGACTGTTTTATCAGATAGAAAGTTATCTTCAAAACGTGTTCACATAGAACGACTGATAGGGTTGACCAAAACATTTCGTATACTGCAAACACCATTAAACCCTTATTATACACAACTAGCAACAAAAATATATTCAATATGTGTTATGCTCTGTAACTTTCGAGACTGTATCGTTAGCAAAGAAGCATAAAACTGTTTGAAAATTAGTTATATAATACTGTATAAACAACACTGTACAATACTTATTATTATGTATTTTTTGATACGTTAATTTTTTTTTTCTTTTACAATCTTAATTTTTATAACAATGCCAAGTCTTTCAACATATACCTTATCCGAATCAAATGATGCTAATTATTATATACTTATTATTTTATATCTCTTGATGAATATAAACTACTTTCTTTGGAACAATTATGATTTTTGTATTAATGCCAAATTGTGTAACACATAACTTATTAGAAATATATGACGCAGATTGCACGATTATCTTTGGAATATGGTTCTATATCCTTTGTAAATATATTCTTCCAATAGTGCAGGTTTAAAATAATTAGTGTAAAAGAAAGACAGGAGAGTTTTCATGTCGACTATTGCAGTTTCATCACGAGGTACATCAATCACAGCTATTTGCTCATGTGTCAAGACTACGAGCTTGGCCATCAACCTACCAGTAACTAACAATTGTCCTTGTATTTGATGAAAGTACGGATGATCAGGACACAGTCGTAAATCTCCATTTGTATCCCTGTATAGATATGGAATTGTGTTCTCATCAATAACAGAGTTCCTCTGCGCAAATGGGCATTTGACTTCGACGATTGTTTGTTCTCCAATGAGTCAATCGGGAGATGCTCCTAGATAAGGCTGACTTTTGCTTATTCATAATCCACAGGTGTCTATTTTTACACCCAGAGATTCACATGCAGCAATTGCCACGGACTCATTTAATTGCCCATGAATTGTAGCTTTACTCTTAAATGGTGTCGGGTTCAAAATTCTTTGAATAACAGCATTCTGCTGCTCAGGAGTGCGTGTTATACAACAGGTATGAAAATGTGATGCTGTGATCCTGTGTCGTCGATATTCGTGCCATTTCTTATTATCAGCTTGATCACGTGTCTCTTCTTCAATTTCATTTATCATATCATCTGTAATTCCTAGTAATTTCAACTCGTGAAGAAGCTGCTCTTCTGGATCAATCGCAGTATAACAATGATCCCATACTGCAGCATACAAATTAGCTGGCTGAAATAGATGCATGATTGGCATCGTCGACTGATGCACAACGGAGAAATTAATACATAGATTACGGATTCTTCGGTTGTACGCTTCCGGATCAACACATTCCAGGTCTAGAGGAGTGTTATACTCATCTAATTCAACAGATCTCTTATTCTTTGGCAATTTTTCTGCTTTGAGTGGGGTTCCAAAGTAGGCTTTCTTTGGTTTGTGAAAAGATTGTAGCTGCTCTGTGCATGATCTTTTGCAAATAATTTTTTTTTCTCGATTTATGTGTTCCATAGCCCACAATAGCACAGCAACATGTTTGCAATGTGCTGTGATTCCGCTCCCAACAGCACACTCGCAATGGGTTGCTTCAATAAACCCGCTTGATGATAGACGAATGTCCACTACATATTGAACATTTTTCTTCATTTGCGCTTGGCAATATCCTCGAAGAAAAGTACAGTTGCTCAGTGTAGCTATTCTCGCACACAATGAATATTCGCATTCATACATTCTCTTCCCCAAATCCTTTTTTACTGAAAATCTAATAATTAAAACCAAAACATAAATAAACTTGCTCTTCCATTGATTTCATTATTGAAGTTTTATTTATAAAACATCAATACAAAGAAATATTACCTGTCTAAAAATAAAGTTACATGTTCCTTAGTAATTAGTGGAATGATTGTATTAGCATTAATATCTCTGTAATCATTGTCGTTTGGCGATAAAAATGCTGCCTCCGAGCAATCCTCATCAGTTCGCGCAGCTGCATTTGATTGAACAAAATTATTGTTAGTGTCATAAAAATATAATCTGAAATAAAAGTACACTATATTGTTGATCAACCAGAACCACAAGCTAAACTGTGTTTCGAAGTCTACAAATAATTCAACAAATCTGGCGACTATTTTATTAATATTTATTCAAGGTTATGCTTATAACGTACACAATTAGTACATTATTTGACAATTTATTTACCTTTCAAGCAAATCTTTTTTCTTTCCTTTCAAGGACGCACCACGGCGGTTTAGTTCGTTCTTTAATTCTTTTACTGTGCACCCAGAATACTTTTCCATTTTTACGACTTTCATAATACGTGGCAAAGTGGACCAACGATCCTGGCGCCATCTGCGCTCAGCTTGACAACTTTACATCCCCATTCCCGACGTTGAGGTAGAAGCTCCAGTGCGCATGTTCCCACCATCTGTAAAAGTATTCAAAGCTCTAAAAAACGACGTAAATTTGAATGACTGTGAATAAGATTTGACATTTTTTTTTTTTTGAATAGGAGTGTACTCGTGACATATTCTCTGAATCACTTACCGCTCACAGGGGTATACCGCGTACTTTCACTCGATAGATGCGGTGCATATCGACAAATTTCGTCTTTCGTTTCCTCGATCACCCTCGTCTCACTCGCGTCCTCCTCATCTTTCACTGAGACTTGTGATAGCCGCTCCGTAGTCTCCTCTATCATCACCGCACCGTCCATCTCTACTTCAGGATGATCCTGTGTGAATGCCACCATGCTTTCTGCTGCCAGTTCATAAGCCTCGACAGCTTCTATACACGGGAAAGGTTTTGGGCCGATGACAGCGCCAAATGAGAAAGCGCGGCGTTACTTGTAGCTCGGCACGGCTGAATTCTCGTTTTGAGAACGCTGCCTTCCCAAAAGAGAAGGCTGCGTTGCGTGAAACGAGGGAGTGGGGCAACCTCAAAACAAAGAGTCCAGTTCTCCCGCGCAACGGTAACACGTGTGCTGTGAACATTAGATGCCGGTATGTTCATTTATTATTTGGTTTTGTGAATAAAAGTGCTACAAACGTACGTCAAAATGAATAAGTTTCTTGAAAAGTTCGACAAAACCCTAGGATTTTTGAGAGAAGTATTCATTGGTAAGTAGACTAATTTCAATCACATTGGAAGATATAAGCGTGACACTTAACCTATATTAGTTTGCTTTATGCTTGGGATTTTCATTCTGACAACTTAATATCTTTTGTATATTGCATATTTCTTAAATACTAATCACTCACTTGTCTATATTTATTTCTATTAATCAGCCAATGGTATAACGGATGATAATTTTTATACTCTCGACATTCAACAATTGCAAGTTTTGTTCGCTGACCATGGGAATCATTTATTAACCTTCATTGCTCAGTATAATCTTGAGAAGACAAATTCTAACAGTTCTAGTAGTCAGGATACAATGTATATGGAGTTAGGAGCAATTAATATAATCAATCAGTCTCAGCTTCATTATGATTCTCATCATATTGTTGATAATCTTCCCCCTTCTAACGTGTCGAGCAGTAGAGGAACTGCTTATGCTAACAGAATAGATGAAGGTTTATATCACTACAAATTATCCATTTGTTTTCTTTTCATGCACCTGTTTGCAAAATTATTTTTTTTCTTTCATTTCTAGAGAATATTACTAACTTCAAAGAAAATGAGTTGTATTTTCTATTAATGTCCAGACTGGATGGTAGAGTTCTTTTCAACAGATACAAATATACCAAAGAATTACAAATGTCAAAATTGAAGGATATTGTTGGTTATCATTTGTTAGAACAAGATCCTGTTAATTACGAGTAAGTTTTTAATTGAGAAATTCATCGATAAAATACTGTCACTGTGGATCACTGATTGATAAAACAATATTTTTTTCAAGTTTTTTTATCAAATATTCAAGCAAATGAAGAAAATAAAATTGATCTAAAATCTTTGATTTTCCTAGTAGTTGAAACCTATAAAAGTAAATAATTATGTATAACAAACGAAATACTATTTTTTTAAATCTCCTTTTGAAAACTAAGCTTATATTATTACAGATTTAGTTAAAAAATTGTTCTCATATTCGAGTGTTGTAGTTATAGTATTGTGCTGAATTCATTTTCACAATGGGGATTTTATTTGATTAGATGGTTTTGTTTTTAGTAGTGTATTTTTGTATTTTTTATTCTAACTATCTTTGTATAATGCTTTCCTCATCACTACTCTTAATACAACGTACTAATACTCTTGATACAAATTGAGTTCCCACAATATTTATGGATTGAAACTAATTGCAATTCTAGGGTAGAATCGGAGATTTTCGCCAAGTACAGAATCTATTTTATTGAACTATTTCCTACAGAGAAGCCAGATACATTTTTCTCTCCGTACACATATGAGAATGGCATAGTGGTAGGGGCACATGGAGCCTTGTATAATCATTACAAGATTATTAGAGGTTTGATGAAAGATGGACGGATGTTGAATCAATCCGCAACTACAGAAGGCTCAGTACAAAGTCAAAGACCTACTGGTAAGATTATCTATATGTATATATTCTTCGTGTTTCCTAAGTTTTAGTATGTTCAATAATATTTTCCATTTCAGTAAGCAAATCACAGCATACTTGCTTAACGGATCCAGACCGATCGAAGTATAGTACATCAGACATTTTAGAAAGTTGGAAACAAGACTATGAACAACGTAAAATCCAATTAGAACAAACTGAAAAAGGAAAAATTACTGTTCGTATCGATAGTTTTTTGAATAGCTTCACATGTTTGAGATCTCCATTGGCATTCTCTTTGGTGAGTATTTTTCATGATAGAATTACATTTCTTAATGAAGAATTCTGTTGAAAATATTAATGTTTTAATAGAGAATTCTGTTCAAGATATTTATTTTTTGAGAAAAATCGATTAAATAAGTTATCATTTTTCTTCAGCTTGAACAAGACTTTGAGAGGATAGTCTCTGAATTAAAAAGTTCTGGTAAGCTCCAAACAAATTTGGATCTATCTCAATATCTGACATTATTCAGAGAACAGTGGTCGGAAACTGCAGCTAAGATCATAAAGTACGCTCGAAAACCTACGCTTAGGAATCCAGAATTGAAAATCTTCTTGGAAAAAAATATTGAATTGATAAAACAAGGTAAAAAGCACAAATAAAATATTTCGTCAATGAGCGTTTTATAAGAAAGTTTATTCAATTTTATTGAAATTCATATAGGTTCAAGAAATGATATAATAGCGTTTTCATTACTGCCAATATTTATACAAGTTTCGACAAAAATAAATACTGGACGGAAGATCGAGAAAACTCACGTTTCCAATATTCATAGACAAGATGAAGAATCAGATCAATCTTCCGCGCCAGTTCAGAAGAAACTTATGGTTCTAGAATCGATCAATATAACAAAAGAAGAAGCTTTCGATAGTTTCATTTCATACATCGAGGTGATTATAAATTGGCATTAATATATGAATCAAATATGTCGAAATTCAATGTTAATTTGATAATTTTTTTTAGTCTGTTGCAGATCTACAAGCTAAAAAACGAGAGCGCATGGAATCGTTGGAAAAATTGAACCAACCCATGTCTCCTTACTTGATTTTTGTCGGGGACTTCAACAATACTAGTGCTTACATAATATTCAAGAACGAAGACTTATATTACGAAGATCCCATTACAGCCATTCAAGAGTGTTTTAAAATTCATCTAGCGTTAAGGCGATTCCCAACGTTATCGAAGTCATTTTGGCATTTTATTGGAGCTGAAGTTTATGGTTTTACGCATTGGAATTGCACTGCGTTTGTTCTTAATTACATAACAAAAATCAACAAGTAAGGTGTTAGACTTATTCTATGTATAAAATATTCCTGTTCTCATCGTAGAAAATTTTATTCGGTATAATCTTAAGGGTTGATTTATTATATTAGTTAGCTACATTTATATGTGGTCAGTATTATTTTATGATGGATCTGATCATATTCGTGAATCATATTTTATCTTTCATTCTAATTCTTTTAGCAGATCCTATCCTGACAAAAAAGACCGTTCATGACGTAATACTGTATTTCAAGGATTTTGTATGTAACTTATTATTAAATTCGATCAAAGAAGACATTTCATCAATCCTTGAAAGACATGATGTTCGTCCTTTAGTTATAAAAGATGTTATAGATTGTATAGATAACCATAAAAAGGTTTTTGATTACGTAGATACAGAAGACAAACGTCTCAGTCTATTAAAAAAGAAAGGCTTGATTGAATCCATAGAAATGCCAATAGGCTCTACATATGAACATTATAGTTTATCGAACAATAAAACAATTTTGGTACCTATTTCCTTATTTGGTGTACAAATCCCACTAAGAAAAAGTTCAAAATCTTTTTTAGAAATCCCGAATGTATTTAGTGAAATTTATCAGTATATGAGCCGTGTATCGAAGCAGAAAAATATAATTTCTAATATTTTGTCAAGTGAATTATGGGTCAAAAAGTATAGTGAAAAATTCATTAATGATATCGTGTTCCCATTGTATATTTTCTTTGACGATGTGGAAGTCGGGAATCCATTAGGCAGCCATGCTGGGACAAATAAGTTTGGTGCAATATATGCGGCAATCGCATGTTTACCACCATGGCTGGCTTCTAGATTAGAAAGTATTATTTTTTCTGCTTTGATACGTTCAAATGATAAAAAAAAAAACCACGAGTGCAAAATTATTTGAAAATCTGATCAAAGAACTGAATTTTCTCCAAACAGAAGGTATTCTGATCAAAGTTAGTGATCGCTTGTACATAATAAAATTTCAACTAGTCTTATTACTAGGTGACAACTTAGGTTTGAACGAAATTTTAGGATTTGTAACATCATTTCGAACGGACTTTTGCTGTCGAATATGTAAAGCAGATAAGACACAAATAGCTAATTTAACGAAAGAAGATGCATCACTTTTGAGAACGAAAGAAGAATATAGAAATAATTGTCAGAATATTGAAACTAGTAATTTAGGCATAAAAGAACCGTGCACTTTTCATAAAGTGAATGATTTTGACATTTGTGATAATTTGACTATGGATATGATGCATGACATAGTAGAAGGAATGTGTTTATTTAGCTTAAAAATAATTTTGCATTCGTTTGTTTTTGAAAATCATTATTTCTCGCTAGAATATTTAAATGCTCGAATCAAGAACTTCGCTTTTGGTCATTTGGACATGTCTAACAAACCTCCGAAAATTAAATATGACCGTTTGAAAGGTAAGGCAGATTTAAGAATGTCGGCTTCAGAGTTACTCTGCTTAGCACGCTATCTAGGTGTCATAATTGGCCATTTGATTCCTCATAATGATATTCACTGGGAATTATACAATCATATGCGTAAAATTATCGATATTGTTACTTCTCCGCGGATGAGTCGTTCTTTAACTGAGAATTTATCTTTATTGATAGAGAAGCATAATACTCTATACAAAGTATTCAAAACAAACCTTCCATATAAATTACATTTGTTAACGCACTATCCAAGATTGTTGATCTTGAATGGACCATGCATAAATTTTTGGGGGATGCGTTATGAATCATATCATCGTCAAATAAGATTGAATGCTCAAGGTACTAATAGTAATAAAAATTTGTTGCTTACTATAGCAAACAAGCAAGCTTATTCTATGTGTGAAATGATGGTCAACATGAAATTAACAGAAAAAATTACGTTTGGTCCAACTTTGAAAATCTGTGTAATGAGACGATCCTCCCATTATGAATTAATAAAATCAAATCCTCATTCTTATCATACAAATGTCTCAATTTATGGCACATTATACAACACAAGCACGTTTATTGTCGTTGACCTATCAAAAACGGAAAAAGATTTTGGAAAAATCATCGAAATTATAAATCTTGATGGAAAAGTATATTTCTTTCTCCAAATTTATAAAGAAATTACATTCAATGACCATCTTCACGCATTTCTTGTAGAACCTTATGAGCTGTACAAATTATCAGCTCATGAAGAATTACCACAATTAGCTCCCGTACTTTACGTTGAAAGCGAAAACGAAAAACTTATTATATTATTATTATTGTTCCTAGATATATTGTCTAATTATTTTCACGAATAAATATCTCGGAAACACAACAATCATTTATTTTTTCATGTTTAACCTTTTCCTCATTTACAATTTCCATGAACTTTTATTCATTTAATATTACTAGTATGATGAACATTTCATTAGAAAGTAATAATTCTCATAATATATTATAATTCAATGTAATTACGTAATTCTAGACAGTTATGGGTGGATTTCAAGAAGTGGGCCAAAATAGCCTGACAATTCAGAAGAAAACAACATTGACATTTCATTAGAGTAGTATACATTTTCTAATCGTGTGGAGCCCCTACTTCAAATATCTGACACACGCAACGCTCTTTTTGAATGAAATTTCGTAATATTTGACAATATTTATTAGAAAACGGCAGTTTATTCATGAACGCAATATTCTTCATAGAGTGTGATGTTTGTATTTTTCATGTCAAGTAAACCTACGAGATTGAAATTAATACCTTTTCAGCTTCTCATGAGCACTTCAAGAATACTAAAAATTCAATAGAAGGAGTGTCGCCGAAATTACAAATGCGCCGCCGAAATTACATACGCATCACAGAAATTACTTTTTACGGCATGTTGTGGCAGAATAATAAGCTTTTTATGGAACAAAAGGAAATATTTATTGAAATAGATGCATAAAAAGGAACCTGACATCAAGAAAAGAAAAATGTAATTTCGTAACGTCGCCGGAATTACCGTCGCCGAATGTACATTTTGACGTTAAAATATTTCCCGCTAATTTCTACGTACAGTAAGAATATCAACATTAAAGATAGCTTACACAAACAAGCAAAGTATCACATGAAAAATAGAATATTGGAATTCCCATGATGAATAATCGTTTTAGTCCAGTCGCCGAAATTACAGCGAATAAGTGTGACAAGCAAATTATTGCCTGATAAACTCTGTTCTGTCTGTAAAGGATAAAATAATGGAGAACTTATGGTACGGAGCCGATATCACATACACATCCAGAAACCATCGACAGCTAAAACATACCACCAGCACTTCCTGCCGAGTGTGTGTAATAGTAAACTTGAGCCGTCGCCGAGATTACTAATAAAGTAGGTTCACGGGTTTTCTCTCACTTTTCTCACATTTGGTTAAATACTTTCCAAAACTGCTTGTCTTTTATCTAAACTTAGGTCTTAGAGATTTAAAATGAATGAGTGCAAAGTGCTCGGGCATAGCATGCCATTTTTACAAAGGTGTAAAGTTGAGAAACGGACTTTACGTCACGTCGCCGAAATGACATTTTGCCTGTTTGAAAGTTAAAAAAGGAATGTTAATCTTCTTCGAAATGCTTCACGATGTTTTTTTAAGTGAAGTAAACCAGTCTACACCGAAAAAAAATATGATCAGGCATATTTAGATGAACATATTGAAAATAGGAAGTGGTTTCACGTTTTGGCCCACTTCTTGAAATCCACCCTTATAATTAAATAATAAGACCGATTACGCGCAGAGAATGAATGCGTTTGAGCTGGTACGCTCGAGTTGATTTCGTTCTCAATTTTTGGGAAGGAAGCGTTCGCAAGCAGCGAGACTGTAGCCTTACCCCCACTTTTAGCACTGTGACATTCTGCAAGAGAGGGGGCCGCACTACGAAAACCTCGAGAATGCAGCGTTCACGTGTTTAGCGCTGTCATCGGCCCAAAACCTTTCCCGTGTAGCAATCGCTTCTTCTCGTAGAATAGCCTCGGTATCCGGTTGTGCAGCCGTCCTGATCTTCCGTCCTTGCCGTTCGATCACATCCTTCAGTCTCTGAAGATCGGCTGGTATAAGGGCAACTTTCACGATGTCCAGCATTCTCGCCATTCAAGAAGGCCTGTTCACTAAGTACGGCAATTTCATGATTTCTATGATCGTCGGCATGTCAAGCATACCCAGAATATTGCGCAGAACTATTGACACTTCCATCACCGTACGCATCCCTTTGACCTGACCATACCACTCACGAATACGCGGCGTGATGCAACTCGGTCTTGAAGCAATGAGGTACCGTATCACCATCAGGATTAAACCCCTCACGGTTGATATGACACGTTTATCTTCAACACGATTCATCGTTAATATACTTTTCAAAATAAATTCAAACAAAAAAAAAATAAGGACTTGTCCAAAATTTTCTCAAAGCTCAAACTTGTTCGCTTGGTAACAACGCCTTTTACGAATGAAAAAACAAACGCAACAGTAATTGTTAAACCACTCGAAATCAGAAGATCACAACCAGCAGAGTTTCCTCTACTGAATAGTTTTTCAAACTGATAAAATTACTCACTTTTGGCAGGCCTATATATCTTTTGGTTGGTAGCTTGCTCATCCCCACTCAGTAAAATGAACCAATCCGTGGTATTACCACCGCCCCCGCCAACCCTTGACCATTTTTACTTACCTGAAACATTGTCACTATCCATCGCCTTGACTATCGTCACCTCCACATAGCATTTCACCCGACCGCCCCTTACGCCCGCAGGTCTGTGCCTGCACGCACTCCGCCTTTAATCCCCAATCGTACCTTTGCACTCAAGACAAAAGAATGTACATCGTATACCTTCGCAAGGGTTGCCGGAGCGTGAACTTGGACATAAAAATCGGTATTTGCCGTTTCGATCCTTACGCCCGCAAGTCTGAACCTGCATAACCGTCGCCTCTAATCCTCAATCGCACCATGGCGCGCGAGACAAAAGAATATACATTTGGACCTTCACGAGGGTCGTTAGAGCGTAAACTTGAAAATAGAAATCGCTTAATTACATTTCGAAAAAGACTAATTACAAAGACAGCTGCATCGTACAACTATCTATTTCCCTTTGCTGACGTAGGTTACCCTGACAAACAATTTTTACATTGTTCAACTAGCAGAGTATAATTTCCATATTTCCACGAATTTTGCGTGCATATAATACTGTCAGTGTTCATTTCCGAACGATACGTTAACAATAGTTTATGACGTTGAACGGTCGATCGCCTGTTTGAGAACCGTACAGTGTTTAATACTTTCATATTGTTCGGATGATGATAAAAGTAATTATTAGCGAACCATAGTCGCGCTGTGCTATTAGACAGGCTGAAACTTGTAGGCCTGACCTGCCAAACAGTTTTCAAAGAGCCGGAGGTCTCTTCATTTTTTCTAGGATTGGTTTTACAATCAGCTAACAGAAAAGGACCGACCGAGACATCGACAAAACTCTGTACAGCAATACACTCGGTATTCATGGCTAGTGTACAGTTTTACAACAGACGGTAATATATCGCGTGTCTAATAGCAAAAGGTCGTAAGCGCCAAAAAAAAAATCGTTTTTTTGGTGGCAAAATCTTTTTCATGCAATATTACATCTTTTGGGCATATCCACGAAAAAAAAATTTTTTCTGCGCTCACGACCTTATGGCATTAGTCACGCGATATGCCAAAGCAATTGCTTGAACCTATCCGAACAAGTCGAGACCTTGCAAACTTTTCCCTCAAACATTAGGCCCAACCCTGCAGCTACCTGCGAGCCCTTGGGTCATAAACGGCATACTGCCTCTGGCATAAGCTGAGGTCGGCACCCATGGCATCCCAGAGCCACGCTGATTCTAGCTGTAGGTACTGTGTCTATTACCCGCTGGCTAATAGTCAAATCCCAGCCGATAGTGGGGTTTTTTTCTGGAAATATTGAGGGGTCTATCTGCAACTACGACAGTAGTTGCAGAACGCCCGTGCTTGCAACAGTGAACATCAGTTACCATACCTTAATACTATTCAGTGTCTGAATCATAATTTCATCATGTTTAACCCTCAAACTGTGCGTGCATCAGAAAATCCTCAACCATCTGATAAACCACTCATAATTGACCCTCTACGACCAACCAGGCGGATGTCACTATCAACCACATACGGGATAAACTATTCGTTTTCTACAACAGTCTCGTTAGGATATTCTTTAGTCGGAGAACGTTTTGAGCCTATTGTGCAGTTCAGCGGCCAAGGTGGAAGTGTGATAGCGATGAGAGCTGAAATTTGGTGAAAGTTTTTAAACGCCTTGGACGATATCAACAAATACCTCGCTAATCCAACGGTCACAGACTATAACTCCGACATTTCTACCGATACTATACCCGTAGATCTGAATGGTTATACTGTTCCGTGCATCTCGGCTCACGGCTCAAGAGCCATCAAGCTATCGGAACCTGCTGAACTATGGAAAAAGGAAGAAGATCGAACCACGGACGATGAGTCGTCTGCCTACAACTCCCCTAGTTTGAAGAAACGAAAACTGCACTCTCCGTCTATCGTGCTGCAGAAAACTTCGATCGATGGATTGAATGCTATAATACCGTGTGTAATTGATCATATACATCGTCTATCAAATCATGCGGATGCTGTGAACGAGGCTAAAGAAGATATAGTGGGGGAACTCACTACGCTGTCCTATGCGTTTGGCTTTGTGAATACTCCGCTCGAGCGTTTCACAGAGCTTGTCTTGAAGGATTTCGACGATATGCAAGAAGTGTTGAAGAGGAAATTTGAACCGGATTCTTTACGAGTATGTATAAAACTGTTATGCTTGAACTGAAGGCTCTGTTTAGTGTTGCTATAGCCAAAGAAATTAAAGCATACATAGATTCGACACGCGTATACCAACGCTGAGCATTTAGCATGTATAGCATTTTTGTGATCATATGCAAGACTCGTCTAGTTTGTCATAAGAAACGACTGTTCCTAAACTTTATCTAGAATAAGACTTTTCATCATTAGCATAATTAGCTGTAATTTTTATACGAAATACTTTTGAATGATTCTTAGTCGCCATAAGCTTTAACTTTTGCATAAATATTAGTAAATATAAGTCTGAATCTTTACCTTTCTAAATATTAAATGATATGAATAAACAAACATTATAACAATATTCACCTGTGCGTCTTTGACCAGCTCCCATACCTTTCCTACATCCTCCATATATATATATATTGATTTCTATTCGATAAGTATACATATGCAACGACTGCGGAGCGCCCGCTCTACCCTTGCCACGGCAGTAGCGGAAGAACCGAAGGTCTCACTTAGGTTAGAATCCATTGAGTTCGTTTAGGTTAGGATCGAAGGATTAGCGCAAAAAAAAAAAATAATAATAATAATAATAATAATAATAATAATAATAATAATAATAATAATAATAATAACAAATAAAAAAGAGGGAGAAAAAAGAGAGAGAAAAAAGAAGGGAAAATAAAAAGGGGAAAAAATTGCGCCGGCCCGGGAGGGGGGGGGGGGGGGGGAGGGGGGAAGGGTCATAAACGGTATACTGCACCCTCTCTACTAAACTGTATTGTGTATGCCGAATTCTCTAACGTGATAGAGATCGATTCGATGCGTCAAGTCATTACAGATTTTGGTAATTAGTTGTGAAAGTTAGCCATGCGACGTCCCGAAATCCTGTCGAAATCTGTATTCCATAATCTACAGTTGAAGCAACCCTCTCGACAAACGTGCTGTGACCGTCATAAAACCTGATAGAACCTGCTCACCCCCTCCAGCTCACTGTATACGGAGGGGCAGAATTGCAACTATAAAACAGTAGAGCTTAAATACCTCAGGCTGTCCAGTCTTCTCCTCAGTCTACTAGTAGTGTCTCGAACGTTTGAAAGTACCAGCTGTGCAACTCTCAAAATCACCATGAATTACATCGTCGACATACAAGGTTTCACTAGTGAAAATGGCGAATTCATACCGAAAGAGGTTGCCGTTGTTGGATACGAGTGTGACACTCTGGCTCACTGGATCATCGCTCCACCGTACTCCATCTCTAATCTCTGCTCATCAGACCGCTTACGGATCAACTGGCTGACCAATAACCACCACGTGTTGGAATTGTTCGAAGGTGATGTGACACTCAAGCAGCTAGCCATGAATTTACGCACGATTACACTTACGGCAAAAAATATCTTCTGTCGTGGTGTGCAAAAAGCTGAATTTCTCCAAGAGGTGACGACACGTGAAATTGTAAACCTAGAACGTGGTGAATGCAGATTCCCAGCGTTCAAAGATATGTCAGCGGACGAGGTATGCTACGTACACTCAACCGTTGCAGAATCCCTCAGCTGTGCATTACGTAATGCTATGAAATTGAAAACATAGTTAAAGTCCCAGGGGTTATCCGCAAAAGAGTTGTCTGCAATTCCTTTCCGGACTGAGGTGCTGTACACTCGTTGTCTATCAGAATTCAACGAGAGCCTTGAGCAGAAGGGTACCAACAGCGTCAGGGATATTAACAAGTGTGGTGATACGGTGCAGGAGCTGGAGAACAAGAGATTACGCGAGAGGACCGTGTCATCATTTTCATACGTTACTAAACCCTCAAGGTCAAATGATCAATCGGAATGTTTTAATAGGAGATATTTGTGCTACGACGAGATAGATACCTGTACAAGTCCAACCGACATCAATAATCGTCGCAGTATCTAGTTAACCAGGATACAGAATGGACAGTCTTCAAATCTATAAAGCGCTGGAGATGATCCCTAGCCGTTCCAAGGGGGTGTTTGCAGCCGACCAGATCCCTCTGCTATGGTTGTACCCTACAACGATCGTGGCAAACACCGATGAGCATACCAAGCCAGGATCCCACTGGGAGGCTTCTTTTATGTGTCAATTCTGGTAATGGAGTATACTTCGATAGTATGGGTCTACCACCGATCATACCGCATTATCTACGAGGCCTACGGCGGAACTGTACGACCTACCGATGGAATGACAAACAATTCCAGAGTACTTCATCCCGCGTATGCGGTCAATTCTGCATTATGTTTCTGCACTATATGAGTCAGGGTTTCACTCTTCAACGGTTTACAAGTATCTTCAGTGGGAATCTGGAGTCAAATGACAGACTGGCCGAATCTTTCTACAACCGAATAACCTGCAAGTATAAAGGAAAATGTGATGGAAATAACTGCATGCCCGGATGTATTCAATGCTGTTTACCATGTAAACACTAGTCTTAAGTATTCAACATATAGTATATACCCACGCTGAGCATTTAGCATGTATAGCATTTTTGTGATTATACGCAAGACTCGTCTAGTTTGTCATAAGAAACGACTGTTCCTGAACTTTATCGAGAATAAGACTTTATTATTAACATGATTAGCTGTAATTTTTTATACGAAATACTTTTGAATAATTCTTAGTCACCATAAGCTTGAACCTTTACATAAATTTTAGTAAATATAAGCTTGAATCTTTACCTTTCCAAATATTAAATGATATGAATAAACAACCATTATAACAATATTCACCTGTGCGTCTTCGACCAACCCCATACCTTTTCTACATCCTCCATATATGCATATATATATCTCTCTACTAGGGGGGCTTCGCCCCCCTGCGCGCTTCGCGCGCCAACCCCCCATCTTTTGATTCGTATCAGTTGTTTTGAGACCCGAATAATCCGTGGATTTCATGTTCTTCGAAGAACGACCGAATTTCTAATGAAATCCAGTAAATGTTTTGTAGATCGCGATTATATATTCTCTTCACATTAACTATGAGGTACTGAGAATTTAGATTTTCCTCGGAATCCATTATTTCCTTGGCCTGTTTTCCATGTTTTCCTCTCAGGACCGCCGCTGCTTAGGGCTCTGCCCTTCAGATTTGTTGATTGTAATAGCAAATGCTGATGGAATAGGGAATCGTCTACAATATAATACGAATAGTAAAGTCGCCCGATTCCGGATTTTTTCCGAATTTTCCGGTTCCATTTTGGTAACTATGACAACCATTTTGTTTACCATGACAACTATTTTGTTTACCAAGCTAGAAGACTTAAAATTTTTTTGACGAGAAAAATTTATCCGGCGTCACGGGAATCGAACCCGCGCCTACTGGCTGCCAATCCGGGGGCTTACACCCACTAGACCACCTGGCCGCCTTCAAATTCAACTCGTCATTTTTCAAGTCTAGTTCGTGTGCTTGGTATTTGTACGTTATGAATTTCGTCGTATAAGCACATGTATTGACTTTTTGAGTTAGTGAGTGAGCACACGGGCTCACTAACACTTGTAAGGTAAGACTTTACGTCTTTTGTACCTTCATTTTATTGGTTATATTTAATTAAATATAACCAATACCACAGAAGGTGGTGTAATTCACGAAGAAATGATTTTTAAGCTAGAAGACTTAAAATTTTTTTGACGAGAAAAATTTATCCGGCGTCACGGGAATCGAACCCGCGCCTACTGGCTGCCAATCCGGGGGCTTACACCCACTAGACCACCTGGCCGCCTTCAAATTCAACTCGTCATTTTTCAAGTCTAGTTCGTGTGCTTGGTATTTGTACGTTATGAATTTCGTCGTATAAGCACATGTATTGACTTTTTGAGTTAGTGAGTGACTTGTAGTCAGTGAGTATTTTGTTTACCGTGGTAACCATTTTGGTTACCATGGCAACCATTTTGGTTACCATGGCAACCATTTTGGTTACCATAGCAACCATTTTGGTTACCATGGCAACCATTTTGGTTACCATAGCAACCATTTTGGTTACCATGGCAACCAAACCCAGGAATTCTAAGAGAAACAAAAGAATTCTAGGAAAAACAAAAGAATTCTGGGAAAACCCAGGAATTCTGGGAAAAACCAAAGGATTCTGGAAAAACCCAGGAATTTTGGGAAAAACCAAAAGAATTCGGGGAAAACCCAGGAATTCTGGCAAAAACGAAAGAATTCTGGGGAAAACCCAGGAATTCTGGGAAAAACAAAAGAATTCTCGGAAAACCCAGGAATTCTGGGAAAAACAAAAGAATTCTGGAAAAACCCAGGAATTCTGGGAAAAACAAAAGAATTCTGGGAAAACCCAGGAATTCTGGGAAAAACAAAAGAATTCTGGAAAAACCCAGGAATTCTGGGAAAAAGAAAAGAATTCTGGGATAAACAAAAGAATTTTGGGGAAAACCCAGGAATTCTGGAGAAAAATCGAAAGAATTCTGGGGGAAACAAAAGAATTCTGGGAAAACCCAGGAATTCTGGGGAAACCTTTGGCCTTCGACCCTTGACCTTTGACCTTTGACCTTTGACCAAAAAACAAGAGAATCTGACAAACTGACACGGCAGCGGCGGCGGCGGCGAGATATCTTTATAATATAGAGAGATATTATAAAGATATCTCGCCGCCGCCGCCGCCGCTGCCGTGTCAGTTTTTCAGATTCTTTTGTTTTTTGGTCAAAGGTCAAAGGTCAAAGGTCAAAGGTTTCCCCAAAATTCCTAGGTTTTCCCCAGAATTCTTTTCTTTTTCCCAGAATTTCTGGGTTTTCCCAGAATTCTTCTGTTTTTACCAGAATTCTTTCGTTTTTCCCAGAATTCCTGGGTTTTCCCAGAATTCTTTTGTTTTTTCCCAAAATTCCTGTGTTTTTTTCAGAATTCATTTATTTTCCCCAGAATTCTTTTGTCTTACCCAGAATTCCTGGGTTTTCCCAGAATTCTTTTGTTTTTCCCAGAATTCTTTTGTTTCTCTTAGAATTCCTGGGTTTGGTTGCCACGGTAACCAAAATGGTTGCCATGGTAACCAAAATGGTTGCCATGGTAACCAAAATGGTTGCCATGGTAACCAAAATGATTGCCATGGTAACCAAAATGGTTGCCATGGTAACCAAAATGGTTGCCATGGTACCCAGAATGGTTACCACGGCAAACAAAATAGTTGTCATGGTAAACAAAATGGTTGCCATAGTTACCGAAATGGAACCGGAAAATTTGGAAAAAATTCGCAATTGGGCGAGTCTACTATTCGTATTATATTGTAGACAATTCCCTAATCTATCAGCATTTGCTATTACAATCAACAAATCTGACGGGCAGAACCCTGAGCAGCGGTGGCCCTCAGAGGAAAACATGGAAAACAGGCCAAGGAAATAATAGATTCCGAGGAAAATCTAAATTCTTAGTACCTCATAGTTAATGTGAAGAGAATATATAATCGCGATCTACAAAACATTTACTGGAATTCATTAGAAATTCGGTCGTTCTTCGAAGAACATAAAATTCACGGATTATTCGGGTATATTTAATATACCAGGTCCACGGATTATTCGGGTCTTGAAACAACCAATACAAATTGAGATATGGGGGGTTGACGCGCGTAGCATACAGGGGTTTAGTCCCCTCAAACATCTCTCTATACCATACAGAGATGTATCGCCGCCACCGCCACCGCCGCGTCGAAAACTTTACATTGTGATTATAAGCGTCACAATTCTGGAAGGTCACTGATCTTTTGCAAGAACAATGATTCAGAATTTCAAGCGTCCCTGTGTGCAGAATCACCTGTATGGATAAAAGAAACGAGATATTCGAAAAGTTCAATTTTATTGTACATTTGTTCACTGTGAACAAACGAAATGTAGTTACAAATTACTGACGTCAATGCGATGAAACGTCATTTGTAACAAAATAGCTTAAATTTAATCAATTGGTGGTTGAAAAGATTCATATTTAATCCAGACGACACAGAATAGGATCTTGCAGAATCGTAAATAAATTCGGTGGCATTTGGTTGTACAATTTAATGGAATTTGGTCCAAGTTATCGCTGTGGATTGTGAAAAGAAAAAATTATATAATCAGTAAGTAATCCAATAGATCGCATAAAATAGTGAATAAGATTTAAAAATGATCAAAGAAAATATAGGAAGACAATCCTACTTTGCGCAATAATATACGGCTGCGTTGCGCCATGATACACGGCTGCTTTGCGCCATCATACACGGCTGCTTTGCGCCATGATACCTGCCTGCTTTGCGCGGTAGTGAATAACATTTGAAAAGAATCACGGAATTTCCTACAGGTTATTATGAATCAGGTTATTCAAAAAACTATCAAAGGTGACGGTAACTGTTTGTTCAGGTCATTTGCATACTTTTTATATAACGACGAGGAAAAACTTAGATTAGTTAGATTACGAATCGTTGCGAATGTCGTGGATGATTGGTTATCGTATGAGGCTTTCATAATAGGTGATTTATCTCATGATGAATAAATTGAGGATCAAAATCATTACAAATTATATATGTCAAGAAACAGTGTTTATGGGGGAGTAGATATAATGAGGGGGTTCTGGATATGACTTCTTTACCGGCCGAGTTGTGTTGGTAAGTTACCGACCGAGCGGGGTAAGTTACCGACAGTCAGATGGTAACGATTTGGGGGTACCGATCGTCGATCTTTGTTACCGACAATCGGATGGCTGCCATTTTGCGTCGTGTGATGGCGCCACTGCCGATTGTTACCGATATTCTGATGGTAACGATCGAGAATCCTGCATTGCCGATCTGCGCTTACCGACGATCTGATGGTTGCGATTTTTCGTCATGCGATGGCGCCACTATGGATCGTCGATCTTTAGTTATCGATAGTCTGATGGTGACGATTCTGAATCATGCATGCCGATTTCCCGATACCGGCAATCGGTCGGCTGCAATTTACCTGCAGATCGTTGATCTTCAGTTATCGATGGTCTGATGGTAACGATTCTGAATCATGGTTGCCGATTTTCTGTTACCGACAATCGGACGGCTGCAATTTCGAATTCTTAGCTTATATACGATTTATACTAGCCGAAATGAGTGGCGGGGTGTTTAATTATGCAATCAATGACTCGAATCATCTCATAATGACATATATGTTTATTTGTTATATCTTAAGACTAACCTCTTATAAAAGTGATAATTTTCTTAAAACTAACCTAAACTATATGTCTTACGTATAACCTATTCTAAAGTGACTATTATTATTTTAAAACTAGCTTAAAACTATGCTTATTTTACAATTTTCTTACAAAAATAACTTAAACTATACATGTCCATTATTCTTAACCTAAACTCAAACTATAGATGTCTACAACTATGTGGCGGTGAATGTCCGCGCCGAATTTCACACACGCGGATCTGAAACATACAGGTATTTCAATAAGCGAACGATATATAATGAAAATTACGGATACTTACCGGGTAATATGTGAACGTGTGGTTCGAGTGGAATCACTCTTGGCGGCGGAGGTATCCCCGGAGAAGATGATCTCGACGACGATGGCGACCTCGGACCCGATCGCATCAATGAGGCTGATCTGATCGATGGCGATCGGCCTCTTTCTATACTCACGCGCACCGTCGTCGCATCCGAATCATCCGCATCTTCTTGCACGGAAGATGTCACATCCGCACATTGGATGGGTGACTGCGTAGAATTTTCGACAGCGTCCCTACGCATCGCCCAGTAATCGTTTATCTGATGCTGCCGTGTAAGGTTTTCTATCAGTTCATAATAGGTATTTTCGGTTTCGGTTACGAAGCGCTCATCCACATGCTCCTCGCGCAAAATACGCAACACCATCCGAGCGTTTCGCAGAAATCGCTCCCTCGATTCGACCCTCCGTCGCAGCTGAGCCGCTCGCTGTGCAACGCGTCCGCGAGCAGGATTCATCTGGATTAATCACACATCCTTATGTTTTAGAATCTGTTAAAATTCAAATATCCAATGCAGATAACATACCTTATTTTCAGGTTTAGTTTTGGAATCAGTCTTCTTCGTCTTCTTCTTCTTCTTCTTGATGCTTTTCCTTCGATTCTATGAACTTCCACTATTCACCGATCTTTTCAAACTGAAAACTGTTTTCTCTTCTCAAACCGATCTGGTGGGGATCGAGCTGCAATTCTATGGGTTGCACACCCCCCCAACCCAAAATAAAATTAAGCCTAACCAACTCGAGAACGGCTCTCAAAAGACTCCGCCTCGACTCATAAAAATAGGCGAGTCTCAAGGGTTTCAGCAATAAAAATCATTCAGAAGTTTTTCACCATACTTTCGTCACCCGAAAACGCTTGAATTTTGCAAACACACAAAGACTGCGATAATCAAAAGATTGCACCTGGGCCCATAAAAATCGGTAAGCCTCAAAGAATTAAGCAATAAATATCATTCAAAAGTTTTTCATATTCTTCCACCACCGGAAAATGCTATAGAATTCTTGTAAACAAAAAGACTGCGATAATCAAAAGATTGCACCTGGTCCCATAAAAATTGGTAAACCTCGAAGAATCGAGCAATAAATATCATTCAGAATTTTTTTCACACGTTATTCGCGGCTCGAAAAACGCTAGAATTTTGGAAACGCAAAGATTGCGTTGGATAATCACAAGATCACACCTCGGCTCATGAAAATCGACAAGTCTCAAAGGATAGAGCAATAAATATCATTCAGAAGTTTTTTTCACACATCGAAAATGTTAGAATTTCCTAAACACACAAATTGTTTAGAACACCTGCATTTTTCCGGCATTTTTTTTTTTCACATGGCGCCATCTGCACACCTGCATGTGTACCGATCCCATGCAATAAATCGCCAGCTCAGTCAATTTCCGGCTTTGCTTGAGACCGCACATACAACCGTGAATATGGAGCTAATATTAGATATACAAGGTTTTGGGCGATTGAGTGATAAATTTGTGATAAAAGAGCTGGCCGCAATAAGCATTTGCGTACATGAGCCATATCAGCTGGGTATCACACGCATCCTCTTCAAGGCACCATGCTCCCGGGTGACTCTCTCAAGCGAGTATAAAAATCTTCATTCGCTGCAGACATGGTATCATCATGGAATACCCTGGAATGCTGGAGAAACGCCGTATAAAGATGTAGTGAAAATTGTGAGAAAAGTTGCACAAGATGTGTGTCGCATTTATGTGAAGGGATTGGAGAAGAAACAATGGGTCGAGAAACTTCTCAATGACGACTCGAAATCGGTGATTGATTTGGATGAGCTGGGGTGTCCGAATCTTCGAATACTGCGATTGGAATCAAGTGTATTTCGTTGTTTTTCGTATGGAGACTGTCATGGTAATGTACCTGGAGGCTACCATTGTGCCTTCGAGAACGTTCAGCGGTTCAAAAACTGGTATTTGGAGGAGGGGCATAAAAAATCCTCCCCACATGTCTCGAGGGCGGGGGATGATGGCTTAAAAGCCAAGGGCTCGCAGGGAGCTGCATTCGTGCATTTCGACATCCCACCGTCAATACATCCTCCTAGTATATTCGAACCAGCAAACTCTTCAGACATCCCGCCACCAATACATCTTCCCAGTATATTCGAATCAGCAAACTCTTTCGAACAAGGTAAGAATCTTTTTACACGATAATCGTATTCAATTATAATATATAAAAACTAATTCCGAATTATTCATTTTTTGTGCAGATGGACTTCAGCAGTCTAAACAGCACCAGCCGTATGGATAATGATATGCAGATGAAAAAGATGTCCGAGCTGGAGATTGGACAAAAGTACGACATCTCAAAACTGAGGGTAGTGAAAACGAAATTCGGTCCTAGAATGATCGCTACGATTGCCGATGAATTCATCGTATTCCTACCTGCGAGAGTCGGAAAGGCCCTGGAGAACGACTCCAACCAACTAGATCAGTTGAACAACGAGGCGGATCAGAAACGTCTACAGATACTGTATCTTGGAGGACCATACAATAAATTTGAATTCTGTGGCAAAATATAAACACACACATGTATATATGTAATGTGAATGGGTTAGGGTTGAATAAATAACAATGAAATTGCAATCACATTTATTTATTTATTTATTTATTGTTCCTTTAGGATAAGCTTAGTCTATAGTTCTCAAACATGCAGAATCCTCAAAATGTGGCTAATTTTTTGACGGTACCGCTAATGGGTTTGTATTCAACAATGCGATCGTGTATAATCATACAGTGGGCTGAAGTATTTGCCGGAAATGCGACGCTAGTTTCGAATTCCAAACGAATATCCACCGGTCCACTCTTTAACGATTCATTCTGCTTGGAACAGTCTATAGTAATAAGCGGGGCTCTATCCAAAAAATCACTCTTTGACAAAAGAGGTTCGGACTCCTTGTCGTAGTATGAAATTTGAAAGTTTGTATACATATTGTAGAGAATGGCGTATTGATTGCGAGCAATATCAAGATTCAAATTTCCATAGGGATAGCACTGCGAGTTTAGGAAAAGTTTCACATCTCTGATCATACAATGATCGAATTGACTGGCATTTTTCTTCGCATCGTTTCGTCGTGCGGTTTGGAATCCTAGTATGACGTGCCTTGGTTTCTCTAGCTGTGTAGATGTCTTCACAACCCACACATGTCTCGTTGTTGTAGGCAGCATCGGGTACTCGTACATTTCCCACGAGCGAAAACTCATAGATACAGCCGGATCTTGGGCGATATAATTGAGCATCTTGATTTTTGCTGAATCTGACAGTCTGATGTATGGTAATAACCATTCAATTTTCTCGAGCGAAATTTTGATTCCCTCCACGACGGTTTGATGTATGGCATTTAAATCATTGTTTGATCTCGTAAATATCAGCTCATGTTTCGCATTGACGATGATTCGATTATAATCCTCGGCAAATCCGAGTAGAAAATTCAGCGGTATAACAACATCAAAGTATCCCTCGGCGTTGGCTAGTTTATTTTGATTATCCACCAACCAACCGGTGTTTCCCAGGAGATGTTGTTGTCCTGGGGTGAATGATAAGTATCCCTTCATAATACTCGTGATGCCGACATTCTTATTCTGATCAATCTCGTGACCATTCAACTCGTAACGCATATCGCCAAACATGTGACACACAGCCATATTGACCAATTCCGTGCCTGCACTAACAGCGGTGCCATCCGATTTTGTAAGCCGACCGTAGATGTGGAGCAAACTTTTGCTGGGTAATACACATGCATCTTGATTCTGTACAGCTATGCGGATCTCATCGTTATTTTTGAAGGTGAACGCCGCGTACGGTTGATGCGCATGTATTTCACAGTGGGCAATCGACTCGTCGAAGGTCACGGGTGTTTGGATTTTTATCATTTTCGAGATGGGCATATGCAGAAATAGCAACGAATTCTTATTTTCCACCGCAACGAAGTCGAAGTCCTAGGCTCTGGAGAAACTGAGCGTTCTGATGTGTCACTCGAATCGGAGCTGCTCGACGACTGATGATGCTTGGACATGTTATCGAGCTTTTATAACTACCACCAGATTTTCTTGTCCTCTCAAACACAATCCCCATATTATGTCAAAGATTTCACGTGTAATCGTATAGTTACAGTTTCACTGCGAAAATTGATTAATTTCCCGTCCTGATCGACTATTCTCAGTTGTATATCGTGTATTGACCGTACGGTGATTGGATGATAAATGACATTTGTCGGCACTTCCACGATCTTATATCCGGGTGGTACGGTTGGGAAAAATTGATGAATCGTATGTACTCGATGCTCGTTTATATAAGCACCCGTGGTAATATTACACTCAACTCGCAAGGCGTTCACTTTGAGTATGCGAACGGATAACTCGGATTTATGGGTAATACCACCTTCGAGAGTTTTTTTTTTTGGTCCACAGAATGATTGCATCTAATTTCACTGAGCAACTCATTGTTATTAGCTTCAAGACTAATATTTATATCCTTGGGTACTGCTCTTTTCAAATAATTTGCGATATCTTCGATTTCATAGCTCCCAGTGGGTATTGTGATCGTTGTGTCTGGTTTTATATAAAACTTATTACACCCCACATCTATATTGGGGATTGCATTGAATGTCAGGAGCTCTATGAGTCCGAGAACATACGTCTTTGTGGGTGATAACTCGATTGGAGGAAAAAATTGAGTCCTCAATACCGACGATTCCCCGGAGAGTGTCAACGTGAACGAATCAGCCATGACTAATGTCACATCAACGATTCGCATACATTTTATAGCTGTCCGCTGAGAAACTTGAGACACAGGTGACCGCAAATTACCGTGTTATATTCTTGATATCTCTTATGATTATATTTTACGCTACCAACACCGAGATATTTCATCAGATCTTTAGGTGGTTGTAAATCGCCAAAACTATCGAAATACACCGCATCGTTGCCATTTTTCGTGTATGCAACCCAATGCGTCCCCGGACCGTTTTTATCATCAAGATTGATGATTGCAGATTCACGCTTTCTAGGTCCTGAACTGGGTAAATCATTCCGCATGAAAACACCTCGGAAATGTGGAATTTTCATAGCTTTTGCATAGTTAAGTAAATCGACATCCGTGAGGGCTCGGTGTGGTAGCTTTGTTAGTTTTTTGCCGGCTTCAAATACAATCCCATACCCTTCTTATATGGTTTCAGGTATAAACCCTTCCCCAGGGCAATCGCCTCCATTGTCGCATTATGACGCTTGGATTCTTGTAATTGATGTTTGTTCACTTTAGCCTAATTGACAGCCTTTGCTATACCTGCTGCACCACCAGCTAAAGCACCTGTGGCACTGAGAACCGCAAATATGGGGATGAGAAACGGTAATAAACCGCCAATTTTCTGGGGAACAGGTAAGATGCGAGGCACACGCACTTTTCCTTTAGACGCAGCCGAACGGGCACCCGCCAAAGCCGACTCAATAGCTTTAGAACCAGGCTTCATAGATTTCTTTGCCGCCTGTATAATAAATTTCAATGTTCTTTTCTTGTTCTTGGGTGATGTTTGCGTCTTGATTCCCCTCATACCCATACCCAGTTTGGATTTTGCTTTCATGGTGTTGGTGACCGCCCAGGCGACAGCTTTTTCAGCTACACTTGCGTCTTTAGCCAAAACTCGATTCCAGGCCCTCTCAGCAAGCACTTTATCAGCCTTATGACGCTCCGCAATATTATCGTGATTCTTGGAGTATGCGATATCGTGCTGCTTGCATGCAGCGTCTAGAGCGTTGATACCACGATCACCGCGAGCTAACCTCTTTGCCAATTTTGTACCAGGTCCGCAGTATTGATAGCCAGGGACATGCAATTCGACAGGGAGATTGTTGATGATTTTATTTATGAATCCAGAACCGCTTCTTTGCCTACGTGTGTATCCAACCATGACTAATCATGAACTGACACAAATTCTATAAAAGCCTGTATTTTATACGTAAATATATTAGTTCTCATTGCGACGTTTGCCAAGCATCATGAAATTTCAAGTTCAAACGATTAAACTACCAATCGCCAATTTCGATAATTTGGTCGAGCGAAAAAAGAAGAAGGGGAAACGGCATGGGTCTCTATTACCAAATAGTGTGAGGGCTGTCTTTTGCGGACCTTCGAATTGCGGTAAAACTAATGCCCTTCTCACGTTACTGACTCATGCGAATGGTCTACGATTTGAGAATGTGTACGTCTATTCAAAATCCCTCAATCAGCCGAAGTATGAGTTCTTGAAGAGACTATTGGAACTTGTTGAGGGGTTGGGTTATTTTCCGTTTGATGAGCACAAGGAGGTTGTAGAGCCGAAAGATGCGCATCCCAACTCGATTATGATCTTCGATGACGTGGCCTGTGAAAAGCAAGATAATATCAGAGCATATTTCTGTATGGGACGACACAAGGATGTCGATAGTTTTTATCTTTGTCAAACGTATGCCCGAATTCCGAAACATTTGGTGCGTGATAATGCAAACTTATTGGTTCTTTTTCGTCAAGATGAAATGAATTTGAAACACATCTATGCTGATCATGTGAATACCGATATGACCTATCAGAAATTCAAAGATTTGTGCTTGGCGTGTTGGAACGACGGTAGATATAGTTTCGTGACCATTGACAAAGACAGTGAGATTAACGCTGGACGATATAGGAGAGGTTTCGACTGCTTTATAAGTCTGAATCACGAATTAACCGCGTACAGTTACAACACATCGATCAAACTAGCAGCATGGCGAGCTCCAAGATACGTAAGCAGAACGATGTGTTGCAAGAAATAGCCAAGGCTAGCGATATCATTCGACGTAAATACGAAATGATAAAAATGGGCAAAGACACTAGCGAGCAGGCTATCAGTGAAATCTTCAAACCTCTGGTTACACCGCTGCATCAATTGGTAGATTCATCGAAGCAGCAACAGCGGCTACTAATGAAGCGAGAAGTGAAAACGGAGCCGAGTTCAATTGAAAAAACAGAGAAGACCGCAGATTTTGTGAAAACAGAAGATTATAAGAATGCTGCTGCTGCTGCTGCTGATGATAATGATGATGACGACGACGATAATGATGCATATAAAAGTGCGATTGAGGGAAGCTTGTCAACTAACATTGCTATTGGCAACAATACCACAACAGTCGCCGCTATGGATGATGATGCGAATGATATCCTTGATGATGATGATAACCAGGATGACGCATCTGCAATCGCCTCTACAAGCACACCGATGACCAAAAAAGAAGTCAAGACGATGCGCTATTTAAGCATGTTCAACTCGATCAAAGAGCAAAAGAACTTGGATATGAAATATGGTGTTCGAAAGTTAAAACTCGGCGGAATGAAGATTGGTGATTCGGATATCGTATTTGAAGATGATCGGATATATATAGGCGATAAGAGCTATGAGAACACACCGGGATTGCTTGAATTGTTATTCAAAAAGTTGCCCAATCCCGCGATTTTAGATAAAAACGATAGATTGAATTATGCCAGAATCGTGAAAAAAACGAATGCACATCGAAAATATTACAATGCTAACAAAAGCTTCCGTTCTGATCGAGAAAAAAATTCAAAGTACAAAGATTTTATTGCCCCGTACATTGACTCACCTGTGAAAAACCCTAGGCAAAAATCCGGTGAAGGTTTATTACCCACCCATAAAATCGCGCGAGGACAAAGCATGGATTATGTGTATTGGGATGATCCTAATGAGCTCGTTGATCGTCTTCGACTACTCATGGCATCTCAAGCGGCTGGTAATACTAGTCACAACAATGAAATATCCTCCATTATTGAGGAGCTGCGCGAGGCGAGAATCATTTATTAGGCTGAGGTTAATCATAAAATAATCATTCGGTCACAGATCGTTGAACAATGAGCATAGACATATTTGGGCGACCGCTGACAAGCAACAGCCGCGAAAAAAGTGTTATTCGAGGTCTTCAGGGTGTTGGATTCAAATTCACCGCTGATAAACAGTACGATCTGGACGACAAACGATTATGTAATATCGCGAATCCGCAGTAGCCAAACGACGCTGTTTCTCTGGGTGTCCTCAATAGATGCATACAGGAGAGGCTTGACGATCTTCATAGCGTTTTCGTGAATATGATTTATCCCATCAACATCAAAATCGATAATAATGATAAGCAAATTCGTGAACTTATAACAAACATTTCGAGGGATATTGCGCAATTGAAAAGCACAGTGGATTCGTTGGAAAAAACTTTCAGCAACGCAAGATTGGTGTACGCTGATCCAAGGGTTGCTGAAGTAAAAACAAATAAAGTGTACATCAAACCTTAAACATTCGAATGGTAAGCAGCAGCAACAGCATGCAGAGAACAATAGCGGGTGAACTTCATAGACCCGCCCGGCGTAATTATCCTCGACGTTATGTCGATATACGCAGCTTGGATAAGACCTGGCAAGCCGATCTCGTCGATATGTCCGCATACTCATCAGTCAACAAGGGCTCAAAATTTTTGCTCACAGTGATTGATATATTTTCAAAATTTGCGTGGGCCGTACCGATCAAGAGTAAAAATGCCAAAGATGTGACTGCTGCGATGGAATCTGTGCTAACTCGGGGTCGCGTACCGAAACATCTACACGTTGATCAGGGCAAGGAATTTTACAACAAAGAATTCAAATCTCTTATGAGACATCACGGGATCAACATGTACTCGACATTCAGCAACTTGAAGGCGTCGATATGCGAACGCTTTAATCGTACACTGAAAAATAAAATGTGGAAGCAATTCACAGTTCAAGGTTCTCATAAGTGGACTAACATTCTACCAGATTTAATTGCATCGTATAATAATACCAAACATAGCACGATTAAAATGAAACCGAAAGATGTAACTACAACTGATGAAAAACAACTGTATCGTAGTGTGTATAAACCGCGTCAAATCAAAAGAAGCAAACGAAAACGTAAATTTAAGGTCGGCGATAAAGTTCGAATTAGTAAATATAAGAATGTATTCGGAAAGGGTTATACGCCAAATTGGACAACAGAAATATTTACAATTGATGAGGTGAAGAATACCAACCCTCCAACTTACAAACTCACCGACTACCTGAATCAGCCCATTGAAGGCGGTTTTTATGAGGAGGAGCTCAGCAGGGTGCAATATCCTGATGGCTATCTTGTAGAAAAGGTCTTGCGAAGGCGTGGTGATCAACTCTATGTAAAATGGTTGGGATTCGATGGTTCACATAATAGTTGGATAAATAAATCGGATATGTAATATAATTTTCATGAATAAAATCTATTATAAACATATTTACATTCGTTTCTTCACTCTCCTCAATCTTAATGCTAGCTTACATGATCATCGAGGAAAAGAAATGTTTTCTCACATTTTCTCACATTTTCTCACATTTTCTCACATTTTCTCACATTTACATGTAAAGTAAATGGGAAAATATTTTATTCTATTTTAGGAAAATGTTAGAAAATGTTAGAAAATGTTAGAAAATGTTAGAAAATGTTAGAAAATGTTAGAAAATGTTAGAAAATGTTAGAAAATGTTAGAAATTTACGAGTTTGCAGAATCTTGGTAACCCCAAGGTAAAGTATCAGTTTTACCAGGTATCAACTTTCGCTTATCGTCACACCAGCTTAGAGCTAACTTATTCTGTATAATAGTGCTAACCGTGTGTCGACTACTTTTTATCATACACTGTTGTTCAACCAAATTTTGTTAGCCGAAAACGCATCGTTTGTAATCATCAAACGTGATGGATTTTAATGTCGAGCCCTTTACACCCTTTGCACGTTTCTTATCAGTATCGCCACGAGTTCTGAATGTATAGAGTTTTGCTCGCAAGCCGATAAATTCAGTCATAATTTTTCCATTATTTTCATCTTTCTTCAGACCGATGCGTTTTTTGTTCAACAGGGGAATGCCATAGGTATTATTCGGCGGGTAGTCTCATGTATCAAACATGGCCGCAACATCACGCTTGATGATTTCGTAGATATTTGGAACGGTGAACTGATATATCAGGCTATCTGTATCGGTATACATTAATTTCGATTCAGTACTTGAAAAATTATTTTTCACATAATCATAGTGGAAGTTGTATAGAAATATTTTGGAAAGATCGAGAATAGCAGCACCAATGTAGATGGGTTTATTGAAATATACTTTAGTTCGACTTAGCTCAATAATTACCATATCTTCATCAAATATGGTGCAGCTATGAAATGTTGGCCTTGCAATGAGAGCTCGTGCACCACCCCTACCCTCCCATTTCGTGATAAGTTTCACGGTTCTATGGTTACGCACATTCTCCATGGTCTTGCCAAATACAGCGTTATTCATGAGCTTGTAGAAATTTTTCTCAAACTCGTTTTTTGATTGCTTTCGTTTATTTGTGTTGAGATCGATGTATGACTTTAACCATGGCGATTGTGTGAACCTTAGAATTCTATGCACTTTCGTCAGCTTCAAACCAAATTTGATACATTGCTTCAAATTACGATAGTGCAGAACATATTTTTTCTTGGGTAGAAGCGTTGTCGTAAGTTTTCTAATTTTACTACCCGGCGGTGTGAAATGCTCGGGACACAGAGGTAAGTCGGCATGTTGTTTATGGAGCTCTGTAGGATAATCTAAATCCACCTCTAGAATATAGCCGATTGGTGCGTCATCCGGATGGGACATCACATCAATGGCATCATTTTCCCACTCGAACGACCCACTCGGCAAATGCTCACTCATAGCTGCACCATAAAGATTATTTACATCGAAATACATTAAATATGACTCCGCTTTGCTTAGATCAAAATCTTCACCCATGAATCGATTATTTGCTCTAGCATAGCGATTTGAGCACTGCGCCACACCACCTCTTATGCTTTTCTCGATGAATAATATCATTTCTGGATCGTCTAAAAGTTGGAGATTAATTTTCGTCTGTTTCAACATTGCATCAAAAGCAAGCCCCGGCGCGGTATAATAATGTAGAGGATCCAAGTTGTACGTTTTGAAGCAGCTATCGCGAAAATTTTGAAATATATCGGCTAATAAAAGTACATCAGTTTTCAGGTATAAATCCGAATAATCGCCTAACGTTTTCAAATCAAACTTGGCCCAAACATCTTTCGCGTGTTCGTAATCCGCATCGGTAATACCCGCGGCACTGAGTTTCGAATAGAAATCTTTTTTATCGGGTAATTTTATTTCGTCGAGTTTCTCCCAAGAATCAATATACTCGTACGGAAAGACACCTTTACGAATCATCAAACTGAATTCATCTCGATCGCTGTAAAATTTCCGCGTTATTTGCTTATCGGCATCGTCGACGCACGATGCTAATTTCTCTATACTGCTAGCCATGAATCGAAGTGAATCTATGAACCTCAAACTAATCATAGTACCGTCGACTTTCTTTGTGAATGATATGTATTTTTCCTTATTGATTGGTAGCAGTGTAATATCGCCGGGAAAAGTTGTAGCCAGAGATTTAATGATAAAGTGAGAATCGTAACCCGATAAATTGTGAAAAACCACCGGAATCGTGTGCGACTCTTGAAAATTCAGATTGCATCGATTGTGTGTGGCCCCGCGATATTTACCCGTAAAATGACAGTGATCGCGACACTTTTTCTCTTCAGGTAAAAATGGCTTCTCACAGATGTAACAATTTTTCGCGCGCATGTGACGATCGCGTTGTGCCTGATTCAACACCTCCATTGGAATCACATTTTTTATACGCGACTCTACTTTTACGGCTAATTCACGAAGCTCCTCGATCAACCACTTAATGCAATCAGATCCGCGGTGACCCTTGTATTCCGATAATGTATCATCGTACACGCAATGTGTATAATACGCCGCACTATGCGGAATATGCTCTTGGGATTCTTTTACCCCGGGCTTCATCATGCATTCAAGATCGGCATATACGACGAAGGGTACAGTGCTCTGATTTTTAAAATTGGAAAATCCCAAAGTCTTCTCCTTGGGAAATTCCATTCGCACTTTATTCAACCGCAGACAATCTTGTCTATGATTTTCATAGGCATTTTGTACGTTAAAGTGACACAAACATCTATCGCACAAAAATTGTGCACATTTATGATTTGACAATTGCATGCTAACCAAACGTGAAAGATTCTTGATCCAAGCAAAGTGGAATCTTGGTTTGAAATTATCTAAATTACCATTATCTAGTTCGCTTCCACTTTCAATCATGAGCAGGTGGATTGTATTGTTCTCTGTTACATTTTTACTCAAATATAGCGGGGTGATTATACTATTATTTGAGTTTTTCTTGCCTTCAAAAGTTTCCGACTCGATACCATATACGTTAATACTCAAATTGTTCAACTTCTCGAATTTTTCTACACTATGCAGAGTTGCGGGGAATTTGATACCTGTACAATCTAGCTCCGATATGTACTGTCGATAGCTGCATGTCTTAGTTGCGTTGACGTCTACGGGGTGAAGGGCTGAGGTAACAGACCACAGCAAACATCGATCATCGTTGTTTTGCACGTTGACCACCGCCTTCCTTCGTTGAATATCCTCAGGCAGCTGTGCGAATGTCGAGAGTCCACCGCGAAGAGGCTCGTATCGGTTGATGCAGACCACAGCATTTATGATTTCAATCATGCTTCAACCAGAATCACGCTGCTCGAAATCCTCCACCATGGTTAGCAGAGGATTCGTGACATTATCGGTGAACCAGGTTTCCAGATCCGTCGATGGAAGAATTGTGCCGTTGCGTGTATTGAAGTTCTTTACTTCCACACTGATCTCATCGTTTTTGACGTTTTCAAATTTACACGAAACCCCCACATTCACCTTAATACTTCCTTCTTCGCGTAGCACATTTTTCAGACGTTCGATCGTCACCACCCCAGCGTCAGTCAAAAATCTAGCCAAATCTTTATGTTGGAGATTTGTCACGGCTCCGGTGCGTATACGACACTTGAAGGCACTCTCCATATCATCCCATCGAACACGTTTATGAATATCATCGCCGATATTGCCGCCAACGATAGTCGTACGATGTTGTTCAAATTTCACCACCCATGATTGGAGGAGTGAAATTATATGTTGCAGTCGTTGTTTTTCACTCACAGTTGGTTTAGATTGCGTTAAAATATTGTTCAAGAATTGAATATTTTTGAGAGCGATATCGCGCCAATGAATAAAAATATCTTCATTTGCTTGTTCTGGGGGTAGTGTACACAGTAACTTGTATGCATCTTCCATCATCTCAACAAGATTCATATACATGGCGCTGTCCATTTTTTTTCTTAGGTGAATTTTACAACTGGGTAGTCAAACTGACACTGTACGAATGTGTACACCCACCGTGGGTTTTGGGGTTTTAGATGCACACGCCCCCACCACACCAACATTTAAATACCACGAAAATTCAAACGTTTCCAATCATCGGTCAAAGATTTTGTACCTGAGAGGCTTACATCTTTTGCACCTTTATGCAGAAAAAATATTACCCAAGTGTGTCAATGGTTAGCCCCTCTAATATTGTAGGCGTATTTAGAGTTTCTAGTTGGGTATAAAAGTTCGAGTTTGCTTCGAGTTTTACACAGTCTGCATCCAGTCAACCCGAAAAAGCAAAATTTAAGGAAATTTAAGTGAAACAAAACTGAACTTAACAAAATTCAACTGAAATTCAATGGAAGAAGTAAGTATAGTTATTCTTCGATATCATAGTTTTTTTTTTTTTTTTTTTTTTTTTTTTTTTCGTGATAGATATAGTTTGTAATTGATATTTTGAAATCCATGATCTTGAACCTGTGAAGGATTGGAGCTCCGATGATGATGGATATGATAGTTGTAACGAGTTGGTAGTCGATGGGGCGCGCTGGATTACGGCCCGGTATGATGACGGCACCCCCACGTGGATGAAGGTGCAACCACTGAAGTGGGCGTCGGATGATGAGGAGGAGGAGGAGGAGGATGAGGAGGAGGCCGAGGTGGAGGAGGAGGCCGAGGTGGAGGTGCCGGACGTGGTGGACAAATGTGGGGTGCGGTGGATCACGTTCAGGTACGATGACGGCACCCCCACGTGGATCGAGGTGAAACCACCGAAGCGGGCGTCGGATGAGGAGGAGGCGGAGGAGGGAAGGAGGGGGAGGAGGAGGTGCCGGACGTGGAGGAAAATTGGGATGAGGAGGAGGTGCCGGTGGCGGAGGGAAATTTGGATGAGGAGGAGGTGCCGGAAAAGAAGGATGAGGTGGGGGAGAGGAAAAAGGTGGAGGAGGAGGAGGAGGCAAATAATGCTTGGTAAGTACCCGTAATTTTCATTATATATCGTTCGCTTATTGAAATACCTGTATGTTTCAGATCCGCGTGTGTGAAATTCGGCGCGGACATTCACCGCCACATAGTTGTAGATATATATAGTTTGAGTTTAGGTTAAGAATAATGGACATGTTTAGTTTAAGTTATTCTTGTAAGAAAATTGTAAAATAAGCATAGTTTTAAGCTAGTTTTAAAATAATAATAGTCACTTTAGAATAGGTTATACGTAAGACATATAGTTTAGGTTAGTTTTAAGAAAATTATCACTTTTATAATAGGTTAGTCTTAAGAGATAACAAATAAACATATATGTCATTATGAGATGATTCGAGTCATTGATTGCATAATTAAACACCCCGCCACTCATTTCGGCTAGTATAATTCGTATATAAGCTAAGAATTCGAAATTGCAGCCGTCCGATTGTCGGTAACAGAAAATCGGCAACCATGATTCAGAATCGTTACCATCAGACCATCGATAACTGAAGATCAACGATCTGCAGGTAAATTGCAGCCGACCGATTGCCGGTATCGGGAAATCGGCATGCATGATTCAGAATCGTCACCATCAGACTATCGATAACTAAAGATCGACGATCCATAGTGGCGCCATCGCATGACGAAAAATCGCAACCATCAGATCGTCGGTAAGCGCAGATCGGCAATGCAGGATTCTCGATCGTTACCATCAGAATATCGGTAACAATCGGCAGTGGCGCCATCGCACGACGCAAAATGGCAGCCATCCGATTGTCGGTAACAAAGATCGACGATCGGTACCCCCAAATCGTTACCATCCGACTGTCGGTAACTTACCCCGCTCGGTCGGTAACTTACCAACACAACTCGGCCGGTAAAGAAGTCATATCCAAAACCCCCTCATTATATCTACTTGGGGGTGAAGTAGAAATTCAATCGTTTGTAAATATATATAACGTTCATGTTTATGTTTACATCAACAATTTCGAAATTCTCAGAGAATATGGATTGGCTCACGGTAATCATAAATTAATACTTTCGTTATCTGGTGTTATGGATCGAGATCATTATGATGTAATGGAATGTTTGAATTCAAATTTTTGGAATGAGTATAAAAGTTTTCGTAATAGTAAGGTAACGGGCCCATATCCCGGACACGTCCCGATGCCCGGACACTTACATATTTTACAAGGAAATAACCATATTCAAATGAATAAATATTTTTTAAACTATTGAAATCACAGAATATATTGTTTAATACGCAGAGTATAAAGAAAAAAAACTGGTTCTATACGTTTTCAATGGAAAATAATCACCTCTCAATCTCGGTATCCGCGGGACGCCCGATTTCTGTGTCAGTCTTATGAGAATACTGAGATTGGCATTGTGAACTCTTAAGACTATAACTACAGCTTTACTCATTTTTCCAATGAGTTTTTTAGTACTGCTGACTCGGGAGTGAATACAGAATCGATTCCGGAGTTGAAAATTCGAATTTGATTTGTTTGTCCGCGCGTACTTTCCCGTCCGGAGTTGCGGACATGGAAAGACTACTGTGGCCCCTCTCCCGGACGATTCTCTAGTCTCTGCCCGTGCATGTTTGCGCTCAGGTACTGATTGTTGACAGCCAGGTCATTGGTAATCTTACACGAGTTTGGTATGTAATCAACCAAAAAAACCTTCAATAATTATTTTTTGGCATTAGAGTAAGATATTTCTGGTACAATTAGCATCGATCAACACTTGATTCTTCCAACAATTCATGGAAGCTCTTCTAACCTCAAATTGCAATGTTCACTTGATGGAATTGAACTTTCAGCTTGGTAATCTTTCTTTTCGGTGTTTTTCTCAGCTGTGGTTGATTTAAAGAATGCCTAAGGAAACCTCGAGGAAGAAAAAGTGTGTGCCGAAGCCTTACAACCTACACGCTTTGAAATCAGCTCTTGAAGCTATTCAGGATGGAATGTCTGTTAGAGAAGCAAGTAAAAAATTTAACATACCCAAGAGCACGTTATTCGATAAGAAGAGTGGTGCATCTGCTTTAGGTAAGAGACCTGGGCCACCAACAGTATTGACAGCAGCTGAAGAAAATGATCTTACTACATGGATTTTCTACTGCGGTGAAAAAGGATTTCCTGTTACCAAAGAATTGCTTTTCGACAGTGTTAGAAACTTGGTTATCAAAATGAAGAAAGAGACTCCATTTCATGTGAATAATCATCGTCCTGGTCGTCATTGGTACGCATCATTCATGAAAAGACATCCAGACATTAGCAAAAGAGTGGCCCAGAATCTAATCTACACAAGAGCGTTGGCTACTGAAAGTGTACTCCGCAAGTGGTTTTCTGATGTGCACTCGTACCTAGACGGGAAAGGTGTATTAGATATTGATCCATCCAGAGTCTTCAATTGTGATGAGAGTGGTTTCTTGTTATGTCCGAAAGCTGGTGAAGTACTGGTGAGGCGGGGTGCCAAATCTGTATACAAAGTTGTGAATGGAGACGACAAGGAAAATTTAACTACATTATTTATGTTAAGTGCAAATGGAATTCTGGTACCACCAATGGTCATGTACAAGTATCAGAGAATTCCTTATGCTGTGGCCTCAAAAGTTCCCAAATCCTGGGCTATCGGTACTTCAGATAATGGATGGATGACATCAGAAACGTTTTACGAGTACATGACCAACATTTTCTATCCATGGTTGAAGAATAATCAGATCCAGTTTCCAGTAGTGGTATTTTTGGATGGGCATTCCTCGCATTTGACACTTCATTTGAGCAATTTTTGTAGAAAAGTTGGCATTGAGCTGGTGGCATTGTATCCGCATTGAACACATGTTCTACAACCTCTGGATGTGGCCCTGTTCCACACTTTAAAGACAGCATGGAAACGGACAGCTGATAATTGGAGACTCGAAAACTCTCTACGCAGAGAGGATTTTGCAGCTCTTCTTCAAACAACTATCGATACATTAGATTTGAAAAAAATTGCAGAACATGGCTTCAAAAGTTGTGGCTTGCACCCATTCTGTGTTGACAATGTGAATTTCAATGTTCTCAACAGGAATAAAGACACCCGTAGAGAAAGTGACAAATCTGTGGAGACTTGTTTTGATAACGATCCAACAGCAGCCAGGGCACAATCGCCAGAACAAAGAGGAGAAGAAGCAGAGAGAATGTTGAATTTTTTTGAACAAACTATTGATACAAACCTATTACAAAATTTCCAAATATCATTGGATATAGACACTTGGATGGGAGATATCGAACAGAAAGGATTGTTTCTCTATTGGAATCAATTGAAAGACAAAGCTGGTATCCATTATTTTTAGGCTCATTCAAAAATCTTATTTCGACATAAGGCATAAGCAATTATTTTATTTTGAAATTACTTGGTACAATTGTAAATATTATTTCTATTTTTGAACTTAATCAATTGACAGAATTATGACATTTTTCTATGAGCAACCGATTAATTCAGACCCATTAATCTAGGTCAATTACGAAAAAAAGACCAGGATGCCAGTATACTAATCAGTAGTGACTTTTCTAATAATAGTTTAGTAGTAAGCTGAGAAGCTAATGAAGAGACTACATCAGTTTTAGAATTAAATAACAATGAACTTGATATTGGTAACTTACAGAGAAAACCAGATGAGTATATCACAAATAATGAACCAGGTTAGAGCGAATTTCTGTTTTTTCTTTGATTTTGTTCTGCACAAACAAGGAACCAACTGATACTAATTCTAAGGGCACTTTTTCCAGAGGTTTTCGCTGAGTTAATTATTGTAGCATCAGAAGATGATCCAGAGTTGCAAATTGCTCTTCCAATAAACAGAATTCATAACGTTGATTCAAATCCATCACAACTCTTCGACGATCAAACACATACCATTACGAACATTGATGGTTCTGTAAATGAATTTCTTACGGTTTCTGAAAATTCTTTACCCTCTAACAATTGTTTGAAAGAGACTTGTTCATTGGACTCTGGGGGCCCTCCAAAATCCTTCGAAGGACAAAAACCTAGTATTACAACCACTGATGATTCTACAAATAAATGTCCACCGGTCTTTGAGGATTCTTCTCTCTTTGACAATTGTCCTGAAGAGATTCCTTCTTTATGCCCTGAGGGCCTTCCACAGATAAATGATGCTCCTGCACCAACAGATGATAAACAAAAAGGTTGTTTTCAACTCTTGTTCTTGAAATCATTATTCTTGGGAACTTTCATTTGAGGTCTTTTTTTTCAGCCTTGCCAAATGTCCAAGAAATTTTCCAGCAGACCTTGAGCTGGCCAGGAACACCAAAGAGGAAAAAATCGAAAATAAGGAAAACTCTCCCATTTATTCCTGTGATCACTTCTGACGCTTGTGTCGATGAATTGCGTAAGGTGATGAAAGAAAAGAAATCTAAGAAAGAAGAAGTTGAAGAAAGAAAAAGACAGAGAGAAGTGGCCAAAATTGAGCGTCAGAAACAAGCTGAGGAAAAGAAGCGACTTCGAGAGGAAAAGAAAATACTTAAACCCCCTGCCAAGACGCCAGCAAATAACAATTGCAGGCCTCGAAAAAAAACAACTCCAATTGAACCATCTGAAAACCCCCCTACCAAGAAGCCCACAAACAACAATTGCAGGCCTAGAAAAAAAACAACTCCAATTGAACCATCTGAAAACCCCCCTGCCAAGAAGCCTGCAAACAACAATTGCACTAGGTCTGGAAAAAAAACAACTCCAATTGAACCATCTGAAAATTCAGCATCGATTGATTTAGCCGCCAAGGAACCCCCCCCCCCCCCCCCCCCCCCCCCCCAAAAAAACTATCAGTAGGTAAAAAAAAAAAAATTGAGATCCATCGCCAAATTTGTCATCAGAGATTCCTACATACAGAACTGTGCAATAAATATTATATTTTCTTATACTGCATATTAGAGCTTGGATAATTTATACCGTAAAATGTAAAAAAAATTCTGAATTGTTGTCCAAAAATATGTTGACATATGATCAATAAACAGCTCTTCATTATTGAATAAATTTAATGAAAAAACTTTCATTTTCAAGATACTCGGCCTATTCCTGCATTTTCATAAATGACAAAATAACTTATCTTGATAACTAACTGGGTAATAGAATGAATATAACACTATAAATTGGCGAATTAAACAAAAGCAGAAGGGTTTTTTCATGCTGTCCGGGATTAGGGCCGCCATTGTCCGGACTTGGGTACACCCACTCAGAAGCGTCCGGGAATTGGGCCATCTGATCGCTCGACTATTTTACCTATTTTCTTCGAATTTGATAGTTCGATTGAGAAACGAAATACATTATCGTATATATAGATGTTCAAACTTCCTCCTGATCCAAAAAACAACATGGAAATCTCAATATTTTCCATGAAATTAGCTAAACTAGCTGACATTACGCTTAGATGTCCGAGATATGGGCCCGTTACCTTACGTATTATAACCAAAATAAAGATTCGATAAATGAAAATAGACAAATTAAAAATCTAATGAGTGCGCAGATAATGAGTAAAAAAAATTTAGATAGAAAAGAAAATATGAATACCGAACGTTTAGAGAAAAAAAGAAAAAAAAACAGGGTGGAAAATATGAATGAAGACCGTTTAAAAAAAAAAAGAACAACGGATAATATTCAGTACATGACCGACGACAGAAAGAAACGTAAAAGGGAAAAAGATATTGTGGAGGATATGAACGAAGACCGGTTGAGAAATAAAAGGGAAAAAGATATTGTGGAGAACATGAACCAAGACCGACTAAGAAATAAAAGGGAAAAAGATATTGTAGAGAATATGAATGAAAACCGACTAAGAACCAAAAGAGAAAAAGATATTGTGGAGAACATGAACCAAGATCGACTAAGAAATAAAAGGGAAAAAGATATTGTAGAGAATATGAATGAAGACCGACTAAGAACCAAAAGAGAAAAAGATATTGTGGAGAACATGAACCAAGATCGACTAAGAAATAAACGGGAAAAAGATATTGTGGAGAACATGAACCAAGACCGACTAAGAAATAAAAGAGAAAGAGATATTGTAGAGAATATGAACAAAGACCGACTAAGAAACAAAAGGAAAAAAGATATTGTGGAGAACATGAACCAAGACCGACTAAGAAATAAAAGAGAAAGAGATATTGTAGAGAATATGAACAAAGACCGACTAAGAACCAAAAGAGAAAAAGATATTGTGGAGAACATGAACCAAGACCGACTAAGTGATAGAAGGGAAAAAGACATGGTGACGAACATGGAAGACGAAAGAATAAGAAAAAAAAGGCAAAAGGATATTGTAGAAAATATGAACGATTAAAGAATTCTAAAACGAAGAAACATACAACAAGCTATTAAATTATTTCCTAATAAAGAAGCTTATTTAGATTTCGGAGAAATGAATTATATCTGTCCGCATTGCACGGCGTTGTTTTGGTCGGTTGAATTTTCAACAAAAAGCTGTTGCCATTACGGGAAAATAAAATTACCACCTTTAAGTGAATACGATGAAAATTTGAAAAATTTAATATTACATGACAAAAAATTTAGAGAATTAATTCGATATTATAATAGTCGATTTTCATTTGCCACTTTCAACGCAAATGTAATGAATGAATCAAAGAGAGGAGTATACAACTTCAAAATTCAAGGCTAAGTGTGTCACATCACCCCGAATAGTATTTATACGAAAAGAGGTGACACCCCTCATTGTGGACAAATTTATATTTATGACGATTACAAAGCAACCGAAGAAAGAATAAAGCAGAACAAAAGTTTGGTAATACAGCACATATCAACGATATCAAAAATACTAAACACGGTGAATCCGTATGCAAAAAAATTTAAGAATTTATTCGAGTTAACAAAAAATAAATCAATTACGGAATATTACCTATATTTTGTGCGAAACATTGTCAATTTAGATGAAAGACGTTACAATTCACCTACAACTGCAGAATGCGCAGCTTTAATTGTTTCTAAAAACGGTGAAATTCCGACTGCGTTTGATTTATGCGTTTATCCAAAATATGTTTCAAAAGGAGGTAATGATTTTACGTGAATGAGCAAATTATCTTTTCGTATCGATCCAATGATTTTTCCTATAATGTTTCCGTATGGAGATTTAGGTTGGAGTCCATCATTCAAACAAAATCAACATAGTAGTAAACGACTTACAGCTTTACAATATTATTCACATCGTTTAGCCTATAGAAAAACGGCAAACTTTAATCCCATTTTATTTTGTGGTCGATTAACTCAGCAATACGTGATTCAAGCTTACATAATTATAGAACATAATAGATTAAACTTTTTGAGATACAATCAAAAACAACTGCGAATTGAATGTTATCAGGGATTATTTGATCACGTTGCGCGTAGTGCCTTAAACGACTCACAAAATTTCAAAAATACCGAACGTTTAGGAAATATTTTTGTATTACCATCAACATATCTAGGTAGTCCAAGAAATATGCAACAAAATTATCAGGATGCGATGGCTATCGTTAGAACGATAGGTCGACCAGATTTATTTATTACGATGACTTGCAATCCAAATTGGCCGGAGTTAAAAAGAATTTTAATTGATTTTCCACCGGGAACAAAGTGTAATGATATTCCAAATATAACCGTACGACTATTCTACGCTAAATTTCGAGCTCTTTTGTCTGACATAATTAAGGGGAGAATTTTTGGTAACATTTTAGCATACGTTTATACAGTAGAATTTCAGAAAAGAGGTTTTCCTCATGCACACATGCTCTTTGTATTAAATTATAAAAACAAATTAACAACCCCAGAAGCGATTGATAAATATATTAGTGCGGAAATACCTTCGAATAATCCCGATCTGCAAGAATTAGTTATGAAACACATGTTACACGGTCCTCATACTGAATATTCTCCCTGTTTCAACAAAGACACAAATAATTGCTCAAAAAAATTCCCCAAGACATTTTGCGAATCAACGCAGTTTGAGAAGAACGGGTTCCCGATATATCGACGTACGGATAATAAAAACAAAGTTCACGTATATAATAGAAACATTGATGGAAAATTTGTAAAAGTAGACAATTCTATGGTGGTTCCTTATAATCCGGATTTACTTAAAAAGTACAAGTGTCACATCAACGTGGAATATTGTGCATCTATTATGAGTACCAAATATATATATAAATATTCACACAAAGGTAATGATCGAGCATTAATCGGATTGAAAAAAAAAATGTAGAAAATTACGATGAAATTTCGGATTACATTGATAGCCGATATTTGAGTCCAATGGAAGCTGCTTGGCGTATCGAAAAATTACCTATCTCAGGAAGATCGCACACTATTGTTCGCTTAGCGGTTCATACCGAGAATCAACAACAAATAATTTTTGAGGAAAACAAAGAAAAAGAAGCGTTAAGGAATAATATTACAACCCTAACAGCATGGTTTAAATTAAATAAACAAGATGAAAATGCTCGGAATTTTATTTATTGTAATATACCGCGACATTATTTATTTGATTCTTCGAAAACAATTTGGGTTAGACGTCGAACTTTTTCGAAAGCTATTGGTCGCGTTGTCAATGTCAGTCCAGAAGATATTGAACGTTTTCATTTGAAATTGTTACTCAATCGTATAAAAGGGGCAACATGTTTTGATGATTTGAAAATATTTGAAAACATAAGTTATAAGACATTCAGGGAAACGGCGATTGCTATGGGATTAGTAGAATGTGATACACAAATTTTTAATATATTTGAGGAAGCATGTAACATCATGATGCCTAAGCAATTGCGTAAATTCTTCGCCTGGTTTATTATCGCTGAATCGTCGTTTGCGTACCAAATCTGGAATAAATTCGGAAAGTATTTTTGTGAAGGTTTTGAAAACAATAATGAATGTCGCGCATTACAGGAAATTAACAAAATATTGAATTCAAAAAATATAAAATGCTCCGATTTTGGGTTGCCCGAAAACACAATAGAAATATCGGAAACTGTGGATGAAAAACAAAACACAATTAAAGCGAATAGAAACATGTACAAAAAATTGATGAATAAACTTGATAAAAATCAATATTCCATTTTCGAATACATAATAAACGAAAATAATCAGCGAAATATATTTATTGATGGACCGGGAGGTACCGGAAAAACATTCCTTTATAAAACTTTAATTCACTACTTTTTGGAAGAAGGTGAAAATGTGATTGCAATGGCATGGACAGGAATCGCATCAATTTTATTACCTGGTGGTATGACAAGTCATAGAACCTTCAGGCTACCTTTGGATTTATCAAATATAGAAACTTCGTTTTTGAAATTAATGTCAGATAAAACAAAATTACAACAATGTGACGTAGTAATTTGGGATGAAGCTTCAATGATCCCTAAAAAGGCATTAGAAATTGTAGATAGAACACTTCGAGATTGTTGCAAAATAGATGATGTTCCATTTGCAGGAAAATTAGTTATATTAGGAGGAGATTTCAGACAAATCTTACCAGTCGTGAAAAACGGTACCAGATCACACATTATTAATGAAACTATAACATTTTCAATGTTATGGAAAAATTTTAAGAAAATGGAATTAACTCAAAATATGCGTACATGCGATGAAGAGTTTTCATCATTTTTATTAAACATAGGAATAGGAAAAATCAAATATTTCAGAATACCAGAAAATTGGATAACTGATGATGTTTGCACAAAAATTTATGGTGACGTTATCCAGACAACTGATGATTTATCGAATCGAGCAATTTTATCTAGCCATAACGACGAAATTTATAAACTGAACGACATAATATTAAAAAAAATTAACAATCCGGAACGCATTTATTACAGCATTGATTATGCAAAACATAAAAGAGTAGATCAAACAGACGATGACATGGAATTAAATTATCCGATTGAATATTTGAATTCCTCAAAATTCCCAGGACTTCCAAAACACAGATCAGTTTTGAAAGTTGGTGCTATTATTATGCTCATTAGAAATCTAAGTATAAATAACGGACTATGTAATGGTACCAGATTAAAAATTATTAACGTATTCAAATTTAATTTAGAAGTAGAAATAATAACTGGGAGCAACATTGGAAACACCGCTTTTGTTCCAAAAATATTAATAGATACAGGAGAATTTTCGCCGTTGCCGTTCATTCTATATCGAAGACAATTTCCTGTCGTTTTGGCGTTTGCAATAACAATTAATAAATCTCAAGGACGAAGCTTTGAAAAGGTTGGATTATATTTTGTCAAACCAATATTTTCACATAGACAGTTATATGTGGCTTTATCGCGATGTAGAAATCCAAAAAAATTATTCATTCAAATTAATTCAGACTCAAATGCCTCAAATCAAATCGAAAATATCGTATGGGCTGAAATTTTTAAGTAATATCTATACTGAACGTTTGACCTCCTTGCCTAAAAGTTATAAATTAAACTGTATATAGTGTATGCATTAATAAATAATTTAATTAATTAATTTATACATTTTTTTTCATTAAACATATGGTATATAACTTTATAATTTACACATGATAAAACAATTTTTTTTATATTTTTATTTTATTTTATAACAAAACACATAATATCAACATAACATAACATATACACATAACATAGACACATGACATATACGCATAACATACACATTAGGCCGGAGTGAAAAGGGTCGACTTCCGCGGATCGTATTCTAATAGTTCGGGAAAGTTGCGTCTTGGCATCACTAAAAACTGTGCCAATGGAAAAAATTTACAATCGATATCTTCTGTTCCGGCAAACGCCCTAAAGTTTCAAATTTTCTAACACGGGCTTTGAATGGAGAAAAAACACCAAAAGACAAGTTGACACTAAAAAATTCATAAAAACTCACTGAGTTGGCCGATTTCAGTCTCCGTACGCGTAACCGAAGCAAAAAGAATGTTGCTTCCGTTGGACGTTTCAAAATCCGGAATATCTCACTCACTTGCGAAGATACACACGTTTGAAAAATGAGTTTTCCCCGAAAAAACGCAATTTTTCGATTTTGTATCTTCGAAAATAAGTAAGATATTTTGAATTTCAAAAGGTCAAACGAAAGCTACATTTTCCCCGCCTCGAATAAGAGTCGACGAAGACTGAAATCGGCCGACTGATTGAGGTTTTATGAATTTTTTCGTGTCAACTTGTCTTTTTGCGTTTTTTCTCCATTTAAACCCCGTGTTAAAAAATTCGAAACTTTAGGGCGTTTGCCGGGACAGAAGATATCGATTGTAAATTTTTTCCTTTGGCACAGTTTTTAGTGATGCCAAGACGCAACTTTCCCGAACTATTAGAATACGATTCGCGAAAATCGACCTTTTTCACTCCGGCCTAATACACATATACATTAACAAAAATTAGGCAGGAGCATCGTGACCCCCGCGTCCATTGCCGCGGCCCCGGCCCCAGCCCCGGCGCCAACCCTGGTAAGGGTTGGCAATGGCGAACATTAGATTTACAACGTTCGATTGGCGGTAATGGGCCCTTCGGGCCCAATACCGCCGACCTGCTCGCTGGTGCCGACGTGGTTGTTGCGCTGAAAACAGAGATTATAAATCAAACAGATACAAATTGAAACTGATTTGATGTAAATAACAATGTGCAATGTTTGTGTTCGTACCATCCTCCGCGGGGGCCTGCTGCTGCTGTTGTTGTTGTTGCTGCTGGGGTTGTTGCTGCTCGAAATCCGTCTCGAAATTTTGCATATCAGACAACTGAAAAATAATTAATGCAATAAAGTTAAAAAAATACTGATATTAAACATAATTAATAATTATCAATACTTACGCTGTCTGGTAAAGCGGACATGCTCACTTGAGAGTTGTGTGTGATGTGAATGAAACAGATTTTATTTATTTGTTACGTGGTTACGCGGAACAAAACGTGAACGCGAAAATTAACGTTTGAAAAATAAGCCTTCACTTGATCGTTTGCACTAATCTCAGTATCGGCCGATAAATAACTGTCATATAACTCTATCTGGATAACCGACAGATGGCGGAACGCATGCCACTTTGCAATAGTAACTCGACGCGTTTTTTGATTTGTATTCAAATACGTGTCGAAAATATATAGTGGATAAGGCTTATTGAAGAAACCAAATATATAAATAATTAATTAATTAATATTTCTAAAATAATTAATTTCTATTTCTTTGTAGGACATCACCAGCGGCAAGGATTTCTTGGAATTTCATTTTGTGTCTCTCTAAAATATTGATATGTATTTTATCGTTGAATAATTGATATGTTAACACCACTATTAAAAAACACGAAATGCGGGACTCCAAAAAAATAGCCGGTTTGGAGTCCCATTAAAATACAGGAATTTTTATGTTGAGAATGTTAAGGATTGATGCTAAAAGAACAAAACGTGAGCGCGAATATTCGAAATTTGACGAATTTTCGTCATTTTTTTAATAAATATAGTTACGGTTTGTGTTTCGGGGTTCCTTATATACTTTCGTATTCTATAATAAATAAATTTACGTGGACAAATTTCAAAACCTTAATATTATAGGCTTATCAAACAATCCGATTTGAATAATGGCACCAGTCGAATGGATCCAGGGTATGTGATATAAATATGTATTTCGTTACCGAACCGAACGACGAAAAAGCATAAAGTGACTAAAGATTGATTAAATTATCACAATGGACGAACCAACAGACGAAGAATTGGACGCAATATATGTGGGGTTGATAGAAGCGTTAACAATGCTGGGAACAGAGATGGAACGGCGCGGATTGCCACCAATGGAGCAGAGTATGTTATATCGATATGTATTTAATTACGTAATAGCGTGATTAATACATTAATTGAAACGTGATATCACTAAATATTGATTAAATTATTATAATAGACGATTTAACAAATTCGGAAATCAATTAAATATTCGAACAAAATGCATACGTAGAACACATGGAACAGATACAACAAGCTGCTAGAGAGCAAGAGCTGTTAGCCGAGTTCGCGGTACTCGAGGAAGCCCAACGTTACGCGGTAGAGGCAGAAATATGGCGTGATTTTGAAGAAGAAGCATGGCAAGAAAGAGAGGCACGAAGACGCGTCAACGATAAAGATATTGTAGAGTCCGAGGATAATAGAAAATCTCAGTAATATATAATAGAAATTGAATATATATATACAAATCATTCATTCCAAAGATTTTGCTAGCTACAGGAAAATTATCATGTTTACCATTTGTCCCATATCCCGTATAAATAATTTACTTTCTATTCATAGAAAGACATACCAAAAACTTGCTGCTTTGCGCATGAAAATATGGCTGCTTTGCGCCATAATATATAAAGCAGAGGACCGACGACAAAAACCATGCTTCTTTGCGCATGCATATATGGCCGCTTTGCGCTTTAATATATGAATGCTTTGAGTTTTAATATATACAGGAGAAGACCTGTACTACAAGAACTACAAAGCGGAAGACATGGAATACGTGAACTATGAGGCCGAAGACCTGGACGACTGGATCCGAATCTGAATCACGTTGTATTACAATAACAAGAGATATTCATGTTGATTTTAATATAAATTGAGACGTAGAGTCAAATAAGTTTTACTCTTTATAATAAATAAAAACTGTCATGATGATACAATTATAATGTTCAATAATTAAATAAGTTTTAAATATATTCATGGTGATGTACAACAAATTTGTAAATAAATAAATAATATTATACAATTATAATATATATTTAATGGCGAAATGCAGGACTCTAAATATAAGCAACGTTCTACTGCGAAATGGTGTGGAAACGATAGCTGTTGCAATAATTGTTATTATCGTTATTTATACATATATTATTTTCAGATTTTTCCCTACCTACTGTTATCTACCCTCCGGGATTACATAATCCTGAGACAGGCATTTATTTGCTATTCTTTCTTTTTATATTATATTATGTAATATTGTATTTATCTGAATTCGCTTTTCTTTCGCAGAGTTCGCGTAGATATAAAAAGTGATTGAGCACTTTTGATTGATTAAGTTTATATCTCCAACTAAAACACATTTCTCAGAATTCTTTTTGATTTTATACAATACACATGAATATTCTATTATAATTGTAAATAACTTATATACAGATTGGTAATTTATTAATTGTACATCATTTACATAATACATCCTATATTCATATCTTTTCCACACCACTTGGGGGTAGATACGTTGGCGCGTTTTTTTTTAAGTGGTATCCCCTGTAGGCCTAATCCCCTTGATATTATTAATTTACTGATACATACAATATACAATGGAATATAATACAACATCAAAAACGATCAAAAATAGAGTAGGGAATAGATAATTTAGAGTGAAAACTCAGAAATAAGTCGCATATAAAATCTACGATATAAAGTATAAAAAAAATATATAAGAATTAAATCAAATTTAATTCGATGATATTGAAAACATTTTGTAGACGCGTAATAATTTGGCAAGGGGCATTGGGGAGTCACTCAGGATTTTCAGGTTTTCGGGAGTCTGTGCGTGCAGGAAAAAGTGAAAATCTGAAAAAAGAATTAGAAGCACAAGGAGAACATTTGATCAAGGATAACGATAGTTATTTTTTTTGTGAAATTTCTAATAACAGCTTCAATGACGGATAGTTTACCGTTTTGTTGTACATCACCGATAATTTGTATTGGTTGGCCAGCAGATATTGGACTTAGTTTAATGACGTTCGATAAAACTATTTCAATTTTAAATTCCCCATCAGTAATAGTACCAATGAATTCGTCGGTTCGCAATTTTGACGGCTGAACAAATTCATCTTTGACGTAGCCTTTGATTTCTGTGGTTGGGGTAAAATTATTGTACAAATTACAAGTTTTCAAACGAAGTGATTAACTTACTTATAATTCCAGTTTTGTGAGGGATGTCAGGAAAATTACAGATGTTGATTTGGTCGGGATTTTGTAATACATCAAAAGCTCCAAAGCTTTTTATTTTCGAGAATGATTTTATTACTAATTCGAAATTAACGTTGCCGGGGTTATACGATGATGCGAGTTTGGCGGTTACGTTTTGAAGAAGATAGATCTAAGAACAACACATATACAGTATGAGGGTGTGTCAGAAAAAAAAATTTTTTTTTGCTACCTTCTGAACGGATAGTTCTCGTCAAGACAGAGAGATTCCCCGCTGGAAAATGTCCTATGTCAAGGCTAAGTGGTTCCGAAACTTTTTTTTAGTTTTCCATTTTCCTATGGAAGATTCCAATTCCTATGTAAAACGGAAAACTAAAAAAAAGTTTCGGAACCACTTAGCCTTGACATAGGACATTTTCCAGCGGGGAATCTCTCTGTCTTGACGAGAACTATCTGTTCAGAAGGTAGCAAAAAAAATTTTTTTTTTCTGACACACCCTAATACAGTATACATAGAAAAAAGTGTCCACCCTAAGAACTTTGAAAAAAAAAAGAGAAATATGATTTACCTGATTATGTTTAATTTTATTTGATAGCTGAGGCGCCTGATCGCCCCATTTGAGACAAGATATTCGAATACCGTCATTATTATTAAGTACAAACTTAAACAAGTCCAATTCTGAGTTTTCTGACGAACTTTTCCGCTTAATTTTGCTACACTGAATGGTATCAACGTATCCTACAATAGCTCTACGAAAATGCACAGATAAATAGAATTTGACGTTCATATAATAGTAATATTAATAAGGTTATTGCTTACACAAATTGATCTCCAATTTGAATATTATTAATATATTCCGTAGTGGAAAACGGCAAAATGTCATCTTCAGTCCTAGGTTTTTTGGACTTCGGTCGTTCATTCGAACGACTTGAAGATGAATTTGGACGACGAGGCATTGCAGAATATTGAATTTGAAAAAATGAAATTTGAAATAAGAATACGAAGGTGGAATCGAAAAATCAATATAATATAAATAGTCACATAAATTTAATCCGATCTACGTAGAAGAACTGAAATATTAGAAACTTCACTTCTACTGTTCGTATTTTTATTCTTTGTTTCGACCAAACCGAACATAGTTACTAATCGCTAATGGGTCACAGTTTACATCTATTATAAATATTGCCCGTAATTCCCTACGATACTAACACGAAAACGCCGACTCTTTATAGTATTAAGTATAAATAAAGTTTTCTCACCTCCGGGCCGAAAGCGACAACTTTTTGGCTCCGTCGATGCGAAAAATCGTATACACTACTCGGGCAGTAAATAAGAAAGCCTTCTGGGACCTTCCTTCTTTTACTGCCCTAGGTATGTAATATACTAATACTTTATATACAAAGTCTGAGGCATAAAATATAAAATCTGAATTCTTAGTTATAAAATCGGTGAATTTTTTCAATAAAATCAAAATGGTCCAAGTTGAAATTTTTTTGAAAATTCATTGTGTTCGAACGGGTTGAGACAAAAATTTGAAAAAATTCGGAAAATTTTCTTTCGGTAGGTACAAAGAAATATAAAATTTTCAACAAAATCAAAAATGGTTGGGGTTACGGATTGGTTGGTTTCATATGGAATTCCCCATATATAACTGGATGGCGGATGGCCTGTCACCCGTGATACCTAATTGAACCGAAAGCCGAGGCCATTGTTACGTCCTGAATAAATATTATTTAGGAGCTGCGAATCACTAGTTAGATTCTATGAGGTTCTGATCTGAAGAAGGTAGAGTTCTATGTTTCTTACCGAGTCTTGGATAACTAGTTCTTCGAGACGTCGTTTAGCTCATACCTGTTAAGGTAAATGGGTTTTATCAGCCACCACTATGCGTGGGTGAAATAAATGTTTGAAGATTTCACTTTTCAATTATATAACAATATTTATTCAACAATCAGTTTATAACAATCTGCACAAGTTAGGTTGTTAATCTTTACATAAGTTCTGATTAACTTTAATTTGTAGTTTCTATAATTTATTTAGTATTCACTTATTAATCAACTGTTTCACCAAACACTTTGAGTTGGTTATTCTGAGTTCCGGGATTCTATAAGTTGATCTTTACTGTTTGAGATTTCGTGACTAACTAACTAATAATGAAGAAAAAGGATCTCTCCTCGCGGGTACGCGAAGGGGAGGTTCTGGAAAACTCGCGGGAAGGCGAGGTTTTTTCTATTGGTGAAAAGCTCATTAAAACAAAAGCGGGAAAAAATCTAGTTGGCTGAGAGATCATTAGCGCGAGGCGATTGGGTCAGAGGCCCAAGCGTCGAGACGCCAAGAAGGGATGCTGCGAGCATCTATGATCTCTCTTCTTTTAAACAGAGCTGTCTTTGTCTTTAGACTTTTCCGCTTTGGGTCGTAAAAATCTGAAGGATCTGCAAGATTTATGTTTCCTCAATAAGGAGATTTTCTAACGTTCAAAGTTTACTTAAAGTTTAGGCTTTTAGTTTCATGGTGTTTCAAGTGTTTCCAAACATATCCGTTTCGTGAGAAAATGAGATGAAATTGTCTATATTATAGTTAAGATTGTTCCTTTCAAAAGTATTGACTTATATCTACGAGTAAAATAATATAAAGGAATTAAAAGAAAAAATTATGAATGGAATTAAATTAATAGAGTATTATTAAAACTCTGATGGTAATTGCACGTCGGTGTTCTCATACGTATGTTAATAACTACGGCAACTGTTGTACCTATAGGTTAAATATTCGGCTTTCAGCCTAGGACGTAACACCATCTTTGACACCCAAAAGTGTGGGAATTCAATTTGAGGCGCATGAAATTTACTTCATACCCAATTTCATAGCGCGAACTCAATCACACGTACAGGCGTTGACATACATACTATCCCATTTTTGGGTGTCAAACATGGCTGCTCCAAGGCTTATGAGCAGCCTTCTTTTTTCCAACGCTGGCATAGGCTATCCTTCATCCAGTTAGTATATATATATCAGTGGTTTATTTTGTGTTGCCAACATTAATGTTTTGTCCAGAAAACTAGCCGTCTCATAATTAATGACCCCAAGTGTACCTTAGTACTTAACATAGAGATATAAGAATAGAGTGCGTGAGTCGGCCGATACAGCCAGCACGGAATAGATAGAGAGAGAGCAAGTAGTACGTCGGTTTTTTCTGTCTAATGACGCATGCGCAGTTAGTAAGTTTAGTCTGCGCTCCGCGCTTACTACATAGAGTCTGTGGCTGGCGCATGCGTGACTAGACAAAGAAACCGACGTACTACTTGCTCTCTCTCTCTCTATCCCGTGCTAGTTTCCACTTGTATACGCTCCTATGGCTCATGCACTCTATTCTTATATCTCTATGGTACAGTAATGTTCATTAATGGGTTCCCAGTGGCTAACTGTTTTTTTCGGACTTTTTCGGAAACGAGACTCCATTCTAGTCGTATTTGATGTGCCGATAGTCGAAATTATAATAATAATAATTATGACCCCTTATAAAAATAATATTATATTATTTTATTGATTGTATCCGAAAACGTCCGAAAAAAACAGTTAGCCACTGGGAACCCATTAATGAACATTACTGTACTTAATCGAATTGGTGACCCACAACTATCGAGTGACGTCTAGGTTGTTTGCGGTGATATTTCCAGTAGTTAGACTCTGGATTCATCCACGAACTTCCGCTCCGGCGTCACAGCTTGGTCACACAAAGCGTTGACTGAATATTCTGAAGACGGTTCCCCTAATGGGACTTCGTCAGCCGGCAAAGTGGGCTTGAAGCATAGAGATATAAGAATAGAGTACAGGAGTCAGCCGAAATGGCGATATCGGAATAGAAAGAGAGACAAGAACTAGGCGGTTGGATAATCTTTGTTTAATGACGCATGCGTAGTGAGCGACTGTATGCACGCAACTATGGAGGGTAGAGGTAAGGAGGACTATCTCTTATGGGGCATCAGCGGCAAAAGTGTCCGTAAAAGTGCAATAAATAATAGTTCCAGAAGTACCCGAATGGCGCTCGTAAGCAATAAGGGTAACCAATCGCAAGATCTGACCTTGGTGATCACCAATGAAAATTAAGAACTTTTGCTATAGCAGCGCCACCTAATTAACTCGATTTCTCGGACACTTTCTACACACGGAGTTGTTCCTCCTTACCTCTACCCTCCATACACGCAACACTGAACGCAGGTTATGTTCTTATAAACATAAACGCGCCGCATGCGTCATTAAACAAGGACCATCCAACCGCCTAGTTCTTGTCTCTCTTTCTATTCCGATATCGCTGCCACTTACGGGCGCTCCGCTGACTCCCGTACTCTATTCTTATATCTTCATGGCTTGAAGTGGGCTTGGGGATTGAAGAGTGCCCGAAGTTACCGACGGAAATAGCATTGCAGTATATCTATAGTGTGCGAATATATAGATATACTGCAATTTAGAATACTCAGTCAACGCACAAAGTGTGATTTACGTTCAAATGTCAAACAACTTCCATCTTATCGATTATAAGATCTTTAAGGTCGCTGAAGATGTCAACGTGATGACTAATCTAGAAGTTCGGAATAAAACTGTGGACTGGAATGGTCAACCAATGTTAAGTTAGCCGGTAACTTGATTATTTTTTAATTTTTTATATACCAAACAATTGCTCCTTAATTGCTCTTTATTGCTCCGCTAATTTCGTTTATTGCTCCAGTATAATTTTTAAGAAAAAATGAAGAAACGATATGCGGACCTTTATGTTAAAATGCCGGCCAAATTCAAATCTAGGTTTCGACCAAACGGATGAAGATACGACGTTCTACATGAAACTAAAAAATTGCTCCCCTGATTCTCTTAATTGCTCCACCGTTGATTTTGATTGTTCTCTCTTAGTTTTTAATTGAATCAAATAATGAGGTACGAGTTCGGAAAACGTAACCTCTCTATCATATGACAGCTAATTTCGAATTACACTGAGGCATCGATTAAGTTGACGATAAATGCTGAGAAAATCATGAATCAATTGCTCCTCGTCTGCTCTCAATTGCTCCACCCTCTCATTCCATTGCTCCGTCTTAGTTTTTAATAAAATTAAATAATGAGGTACGAGTTCGGTCAACATAACCTCTCTATCACATGACAGCTTATTTCGAATTACACTGAGGCATCGATTAAGTTGACGATGAATGCTGAAAAAATCATGAATCAATTGCTCCTGGGCTGTTCTCAATCGTACCTTATTATTCAATTTACTCAGAAATTAAGGAGGAGCAGTCGAAAGAAAGGGTGGAGCAATTAAGAGCAGACGAGGAGCAATTGATTCATATTTTTTTCAGCATTCATCATCAACTTAATCAATGTCTCAGTGTAACTCGAAATTAGCTATTATATGATAGAGAGGTTATGTTTCCCGAACTCGTACCTCATTATTTGATTCAATTAAAAACTAAGAGAGAACAATCAAAATCAACGGTGGAGCAATTAAATCAGGGGAGCAATTTTTTAGTTTCATGTAGAACGTCGTATCTTCATCCGTTTGGTCGAAACCTAGATTTGAATTTGGCCGGCATTTTGCTGCAATCAATTGCCGTACTATGTTGCCAGCAAGAACAACACTTGACGCGGACGTTAACGACGGTAAATTTGTCGTCATCATTTGCAAACGGACATTTTGGCTATCTGGGTGCATGAGACCTCTTGTCTCATGACTTTATGCAAGACTTTATATAGTCATGATGGATACAATAAATTTTAGACCATTATTTAAAACTTGAGTTGAATTTGTGGGAATCTAGTTATCGAAGGAAATTTATGGAATAATACAATATTCTGAATTTATGACTAACAAAATTATATGATAGTGTGGCTAGGCCATAGAACTTATATTCCTGCAAGGGGAATAGCCCATTTGGGCAATGAGCGGCAGACTGACGCCAACATATTGAGACAGAGATATATCTCTGTCTCCTTTCCTAACGTGCAGTCCCCTCTCCGTGCATACCCCTCGCCAGAATAGTACCGCGCGAAGATTGATAGGTTAGGGTTAGCGTAAAGTTGTAATTCATTATGTATCATAGAAATAGTTAAGTTATACATTTACTGACAACGGTTATACATTAATATGCTATTCAAAATTATCATCCAAGCAAACAATCTGACAATGGTTATTCGTGGTTCACGTTATAGGTTAGTGTTGAGAATTGTTACTCAACATTCCAATACATTTCGTAAATTGACTACCTTTAATAATTAAGCAAGGCATGACCTGGAATGCGACAAAGCGCATCGCATTGCAGGTTGCGCCAATAATCGAGTAAGCATTATGTAAGTTATAAATTAGGCTAAAGACGGAGCCGCGCTTCAGTCTTGAGCAGATACCTTGAAGAAAGCGGAGGCTATCTCCGAATACTCATTGACTCGAACCGGAGCAAGTGCTCCAAACGCAATTCTTTTGTACTTTGTTAAATATTAAATAAAAACTACTTTGTCGCTATCTAGCACTTAGAGTGATTGTCAAAGATCACCTCTGGGAACAACCCTTTTAATTCCCCATTCCTTGAATAACGGGAGTTAAACAACTTACAACATTGGTGGCAGCGGTCTAGCGGATAAACCAGAGCTTGCAAGATAGTTGACGCTAAAAGAAAAGTAGAAAAGTGAAATAAAAAATAAATAAGTAAAAAAGAAGAAAGTTAAAGGTGCAACACGCAGTCGTTGTAACCTAGTGAAAGATACATCGCGAAGAAAGAGCTACAGCACGCAGCATTCGTGGCCAAGGCAAAGGAACCAGCACGGGGTACCTACAGCAGCAGCAGCAGAAGCAGCAGAACGCAGCGGTTCAACAGTACCAGAGGAATCAGAGGGTCAGCAACAGCCCAGCAGAAGCGGAAAAGCGAGATGAAGATATTCATTTTTATGTAAGTCAGTTTGAAATCCTCGCAGTTTTAGTATTTAAGCCGCAAACATTGTCATTGAGAGCTAGCTGCCAGTTAGAAGCGTGCGAGCATTTAGAAAATTTTCATGTTTAGAGTATACAAAGAGTTTTAGATATTTTTTCGTCAAAGTAACGAGTCAGTCAGGCTCATCAGGCTTGGATTAGAATTTTCGATTAGAGTAGATGTCTGCTACTTGGAATAAGATTGAGGAACTTGTCGAGCAAGGTCAAACCGGGTGGATAGAGGATCTTCGAAAAGAGGTCCTCCTACAAGTTTGCGAAAGATACGGTCTAGCAGTCGGTGATTCAAACACTGTAGAGGAGATTAGGGCAACCTTACGAGCATTTATTAAAAGCAATAGAAAGGGACAGCCAACTCCTTCCCCAAAGCCTGGACCAGGCACTTCCTTTTTTCCTGACCTACCTCAAACAGCATCCCAGGAGACAATACCCATTCCGGGTCCGGTTCCTGACGAGAAAGAATCAAGGCAACACACAGCAACCAAGATGACGGACTACTTGTCATTGAAGGAGGTGCGGCAGATGGTCAACGTTTTCGATGGAAGCGAGCCACGTAAGGTGGACGATTTGTTGCAAACAATCGAGTATGCGAAAGATAAAGTAAATCCGAATCAAAGACCAGACGTGTTAGAATTGGTCCTAAAAACAAAGATACAGGGCGAAGCAGCCATGGAACTCAGATATAAAGATATAAATTCTTTCGAAAAGCTGAAAGCCGAGCTTTTGGCATTGTACGGAGTTAAAAGCTCTACGCCAGCATTGTTGGTAGAATTATTTTCAAGTAGACAGAAAACGGGTGAAAACGCGCATGATTTCGGAAAGAGGGTTACGCGTCTTATGATGGATCTCATTAGAGCATGCGGAGCTAGGACAAATATAGCAGCGGAAAGAAAAGGAATAGAAGACCTACTCAGATATCAAACACTTGCCATTTTCGAAAACGGGCTACATTATAATTTGAGAATGATCGTAAAATCGTACCATTTCTCGGAACTTTCGGCTTCAATAAAGGGCGCGGAAGAGGAAGAAAAATCGCAAAACGGCGTAAACTCTATAAATCGGAGAACGAACCAGCCGGGCGATAGGAATACATCAGCAGTGAAGTGTCTGAAGTGTAATCAAACGGGACATTTTGCACGGGATTGTACCCAGGTGAAATACAAGCAATCGTTACCTACAGCAGGTCAGAGTAGATCGGTGCATCGTGTAGAATTAGTATGCAATTTTTGTAAACGCAGAGGGCACCTATATAAAGATTGTAGGGATAGAATGCGTCGCGATGAACGACGATCAGGAAATAACGGTAGCGGATCAGGCGAAAACCAAAAAGCTAGTACGGGTTACTCCCAAAATTCTTATAGTAAAAACGCAGGGCATGAAGGATCCCAGCAATCGACGAGGAATGCAGGATTGTACAAATCCATGAACGTCGCCAACACAGATAGAGCAAGTCGGAACAGAATAGAATTAAAGGCGAACGGAACCACTAAGGAAAGGATGACTCTTTTAGTAGACTCTGGTGCCGACGCCAGCATCATCAAAATAGGGATGTTGAAAGATGATTTGCCAGTTTTAGAAGAAACGACGAGTTTATCGGGAATAGGACAAGGCGTTGTTGAGGCACTTTGTAAAGTCATATTAACAATCCCATTGAAAGATAGAAGTATTGAGCACCCTTTCTTTGTGGTAAGAGACGATTTCAGTCTAGATGCGGATGGCATCATTGGAATAGATTTCATAGAGGATCACGAAGCCGCGATAGGTAAAAGCGCTCAAGCATTTTTCATACACGGGCAACGTTTCGAGCTCTTACGACCGTTAAAAACGGAGAAAATTAGGTTAGCGCCACGAACAATAAGGAAGGTCAGTGCAAAAACAAATAGTAAGTTCATCGGCATTGTAGAGAAGAAGGAACTCGCCGACGGAGTATACCTAGGAAATTGCTTAACTAAACCGGCGAACCAAGAATGCATAGTAGACATTTTGAACCTAAACGATCACGAGGTGATATTGGAGACGCCGACCGTGGAATTGGAGGAGTTATGCGAGGAAAATAGCGAAACGAGCGACGAAGAAGCAGCCTACATAGGTTTAATAACTGGTAGAACGGGTAACCAACGAATCAAGCTAGTACATGATACCATTCGCACAGATCATCTTAACGAGGAGGAGAGAAATACTCTACTTAAGATATGCGAAAAGTATAGCGAAATCTTCTATTTACCAGGGGATAAGCTAGGCGTTACTAACGCGACCAGCCATACAATTACATTGACGGATGGGGGAAAACCGATTAATGTTCGTCCATACCGCCTACCTGAGTCGCAGAAACAAGAGATAAACAAGCAAATAGAAGCCATGTTAGAGAGTAACATAATACGCCCGAGTCGTAGCCAATGGAACGCACCGCTTCTAGTAGTACCGAAAAAACCTGACGCATCAGGAAAGCAGAAATTTAGGATAGTCGTCGACTACAGAAAATTGAACGAGATCACGGTAGGGGATTCGTATCCTTTGCCAAATATTACAGAAATATTGGATCAGTTAGGAAAAGCGAAGTACTTTACTACATTAGACCTCGCCTCGGGATTTCATCAGATTCCGATGGCTGAAGAAGACAAGGAAAAAACTGCTTTCTCAACAGCACATGGGCATTATGAGTATAATTCAATGCCATTCGGAATGAAGAATGCGCCAGCGACATTCCAACGTTTGATGAATACCGTTTTAGCAGGGTTACAAGCATCTAAATGCTACGTTTATTTAGACGACATTGTAATTCATGGAGCAACACTGAAAGAGCACAACGATAGGCTCATCGAGGTACTAAAGCGACTGCAGGAGAGCAATCTCATCCTCCAGCCAGACAAATGTCAATTTCTTCGAAAGGAAACTAGTTATTTAGGGCATGTGATAACGTCGGAGGGAATTCTCCCAGATCCCTCGAAAATCGCGGACGTCAAGAAATTTAAGAGCCCGACAAACGTTAAACAGGTGCAGTCATTTTTAGGGCTAGCAGGTTATTACAGGAGATTCATAGAAGGATTTTCGAGTATAGCACGACCGTTAACGCAACTTACGCAAAAGGGACGCAAGTTCGAGTGGACAACGGTAGAAGAAAGCGCATTCGAAACGCTAAAATCAAAGCTCATCACGGCACCCATCCTAAAGTATCCGGATTTCACGAAACCTTTCTTGATAACAACAGATGCATCCGACAAGGCAATCGGAGCAATCCTCTCTCAAGGACCAATTGGGCAAGATTTACCAATAGCGTACGCAAGTCGAACGCTTAACAAGGCCGAAAGAAATTACTCGACCACTGAGAGGGAAATGTTAGCAATCGTCTTCGGGACTAGGCAGTTTAGACCATACGTATATGGAACGCATTTCACTGTGATCACGGATCACCTCCCTCTTAAATGGATCTTCAAAATCGAGGATCCTGGATCAAGGTTACTGAGAATGAGATTAAAACTCGCCGAACACGAGTATGATGTAGTTTACAAACCTGGAAAACTAAATACGAATGCGGACGCGCTCAGCAGAATATATAAGATTTACAGCAACAACCAGGAATTCGAAGAGGAAAAACCTTTGGAAGAAGGTACGGAACCTTCAGAAGGTACAAACATTCTCGTAGTATCAGAAGAAAAAGAAGAAGAAGAAGAGGAAAAAGAAGATGATGATGAATCGGAACCGGAATACACAGAAGACAAGAAGAAAAAGATCTTGTACGAATATCACGACGCACCCATGGGTGGGCACCAAGGCGTATCGCGTACTCTAGAACGCATAAAAATGGAACACAGGTGGCCGAATATGCGCAAAGAAGTAGAAGATTACATAGGTAAATGCGAGAAATGTCAGAAAAATAAAACGCAGAGGAAACTGAAAGCACCCATGATAATCACCGATACTCCTTCGAAAGCCTTCGAAAAATGTGCGCTAGATATCGTAGGGCCGTTGACTGTAACTAATACAGGCAATAAGTATGTACTTACGTTTCAAGATGCTTTAACCAAATTTAGCAAAGCTATGCCAGTGGCTGACCAGGAAGCTTCCACAGTGGCTAGAGAATTCGTAAAAAATATTATATGCGAATATGGAACACCCAAGGTAATCCTTACTGATCAGGGAACGAATTTTTTAAGCAATGTATTTAAGAATATGTGTAAGCTTTTGAAAATCGAGAAAATTCAAACGACGGCATATCATCCAGAATCTAACGGAGCACTGGAACGATCACATAGAACACTAGCAGAATATCTAAGGAGTTATATCGAAGAGGACCAGAGCAACTGGGATGAGTGGTTGCCGTACGCAATGTTCACGTACAACACAACCCCTCACACTGCAACAGGGTACACCCCGTACGAGCTTGTTTTCGGGCACCCGGCAGAAATACCATCATCGGTAAAGCAAGCGCCGAGACTTACTTACGCGTATGACGACTACGTTCAGGAACTACGCGAAAGACTTAGGGCGGCTAATCTCAAAGCAAAAGAGAATCTGGAAGCAGCCAAGGGAAAAGCAAAATCATACTACGACAAAAAAACGGTAGAGACAAAAGTCCAGCCAGGAGATAAGGTTCTTCTACTAGATGAGACGGTTCGGCGGGGGAGATCAGCGAAATTAACGCCAAAGTATGTAGGTCCATACGAGATCACGGAAAAGCATTCGGATGTCAACTACACCATCCGGAAGGGTCGGAAGGAGACCAAAGTTCACGCCAACCGATCGAAGTTATTCGTAGAACATTGACTAGAAGGAGAGAAGCACGTCCCCAGCACCTATCCCACCCCTCACCATATTCCTCACAAATTTCACCATATAACAAAGGGAGGGGATGCATTAGTAGTAATATCTAAATTGACTTGCAGATCATGCCTGGCGATGGCGCTGGCAAAAGAAGAAATCAGTCCATCTTTCAAGATCGAGAGGTTCAGGGATAATCCGGGCGTTTACTTCGAGAAAATAGGGACGCTGCAGGTGTACAAAGATAGGTGGAGTTTAGTAATAGACATGGACCTCCGCACGGTATTCGAGAGAGAAAAAAATGTGAAGGCACACCTGAACAATATACGCAAGACATGCGAGATTCCAGATAACGCAGGCTCGCTTTTATGTGAGACTATGAGTGAAACAGTAGGAAATTTGTTAGATAAGGTTGATAGGGGTTTGCAACTAGTCCGCGACGTCACATGCGTCGGGCCGGCACGAAAGCGCCGAGGTTTGATAGACGGTTTAGGCTCGATAGCAAAATCCTTGTTCGGGACTATGGATGCAGCAGACGCGGCTAGGATAGATCAAGAGATCGATGATCTTCGGGAAGATCAAGCCAACCTAAAAACGGCAATGAGTAAGCAAATCCAAATAGTATCATAGACGCTAGGAGTGTTTAATAATACCATGAGGGTAGTGGAAGAAAATGAGCAAACTTTGCTCGAGATAACTAAGCAGCTTAGTAGCAGTCTTTCCAACGGTATAGAGAGAACAGCAGCGAGGCAAAAGCTCGACGAGCATATAGAGGCAATAGGCCTAATAGTAGATGCGTTGCTGAGTGATGTGAAGGATTTGGTACAATTTTTAACAGAAATAAAAAGGGGTATTATCAACCCCACCGTGCTTACTCCAGCCAAAATACTAGAGTACCTCTCGTCGGCACTACCACACCTGCCGGCGGGTCACAGCTTCCCTATACCATTGACGCGACCAGGGGTATCATTGTTGATGACAGTCGCGGATATTAAATCTTACGGGAGGGAAGATACGGTAGTCACAGTAATAGAAATACCTCTAATAGGTAGTGAAGAGTATAGCATCAGCAAAGTATATCCTCTGCCTGTAAGGGCACAAAACGATACCTATTGTTATCTAGAAACAACGGAGGAATTAGCAGTGGTGGACCATGATTATAGAAATTACCTACGAATGAAGGAGGCGGACTTGGGGACGTGTAAACGTTTAGGTGAACACTATTTGTGCGACCCAAGGCGCCCTATGAACTCAATAGGAATAGGTTCACCCTGTGAAATTGCTATTCTCTCAAAGCTGGACGTAGAACTATCACAATGCCCGAAAAGAATTGTTAGGGTAAACAAGGCAATAGTTTTAGTTTTGAATAGACCAGGAACATGGTTATATATAGCTCCAGAGGCCGAGGCAATCACAGTAGCTTGCGAAGGGTTGCCTGCGGCGCGTGAAACATTGATAGGCACTGGCATCATAGCTCTCAACGGGAAATGCGCTGTAACTGCAAAGGATTTCCGTATGGAGACATTACGGCAGTATCAAAGCAGGCAGGAATTCAGTTACCTGCCACCGTACAATCTGAGTCTCCACGAAACAGACTGGGAGGCAATCCCGAAGTCTAACGAGAAAGGTGTCAGTGTAGTACTCAAGAGCGTCCTGCGAGACGCAAACGAGCTAAACTCATTGGGAACTAGCCTTGAGAACCTACATAAGGAATTAGACGATAAGAACAATAGTCACAGGCGGCACCTGCCGTATGTGGCACCTTTGTATCCAATAAGTGGAATAGTATTAGTAGGCATGATAGGTTACATAATCTATAAATGTGTATCTACAGGTAAAGTTAGATGTAAAGAAACGTCAGGGCCAACAGTGGCACCGGAGCCTCCGCAGCCGCGAAAACGGACTCCGGTAGCCAAAGAAACCATTATCAATTTTAAACGGAACACGTCGATCACGGGTACAACATAATCCGGTATTAAAAATTAAATGGATTTTTACTAGAAGCTTGAATTAAATTGGATTAAGAAATTATATATACCTAAGTAACACCAATTATTGTATCTATTATCAAAATGAATAAAACCGGGATTGGACTAAAATAAGATTAGCAAATAAGGATAAGAGTAAGGAAATTTGTACTTAGTAAATAAGGGAAAAATAGTCCGGAGGCCTATTCTCCTAAGGGGGGAGGGATGTTGAGAATTGTTACTCAACATTCCAATACATTTCGTAAATTGACTACCTTTAATAATTAAGCAAGGCATGACCTGGAATGCGACAAAGCGCATCGCATTGCAGGTTGCGCCAATAATCGAGTAAGCATTATGTAAGTTATAAATTAGGCTAAAGACGGAGCCGCGCTTCAGTCTTGAGCAGATACCTTGAAGAAAGCGGAGGCTATCTCCGAATACTCATTGACTCGAACCGGAGCAAGTGCTCCAAACGCAATTCTTTTGTACTTTGTTAAATATTAAATAAAAACTACTTTGTCGCTATCTAGCACTTAGAGTGATTGTCAAAGATCACCTCTGGGAACAACCCTTTTAATTCCCCATTCCTTGAATAACGGGAGTTAAACAACTTACAACATTAGGAATGACTACGACTAGGGCGGTGCGCGCCTGCGCAGAAAGGAAAGACGCTGCGTTAGGAAAGGAGAAAGAAATATATCTCTGTCTCAACATATTGGCGTCAGCCCGACAGGTCCTATTCCCCTTCCAGTAATATAAGTTCTATGGGCTAGGCAGATCGCTAGGCGCTTTGCCTTTAGCGTCTGATTTCAAGAGTGAGGTGAGTCAACTCGGTCGCTTTGCCTGAGATTGCTGTACGAAGTATTTGTGAGAAGTTAATACGCGTTGAGTCAACTTGGCGCTTTGCCTAAGATTGCTGTTGAGTTCAAAGTCAAAGTCAAAAAGAGCTTATTGATATCAGATATTTTACATCTGGCGGATACAAGTATACATATGGGGGTTTCCAGCTGATCTCGACCACCTTCTAGACCTGACCCCCTCGGATTTGAGTGAAACTTTTTTTTTGCGTCACTCAAGGTCCAAATTTCAACCTCCATTTTTTTCAGAATTTTTCGAGCCCCCGTCCCGGAGGCATAGATAGTGAAAATTTGCCATTTTATGAAATGCCAGAATTTTTTAACGATGATATCCCGAGATTGGAGAGTCATATCAATAAAAACAGGGTAGTCAATAGATTCGTCTTGAATTCAACTTTTTGAAAAAAAATATCTCGCAATATAGCGATACCGTCCCGGCCGCTAGAAACTCATTTGAAAGCGAAAAATGGATGTTTCGATGGTTTGGGCATTTTTTATCTTTTTCATTTTTTTTCTCTAAAATTCTATGAAGAAAGACAAAATTTTGAGGCGCATAACGAAAATGGAGATTCTAATGGTTTAGAAATTGTGATTTTTTCAGTTGTTAAAAGTGTGCGGAACTGAGAATTTAAAGCGACAAATACCCGTCTCATCGCCTGTTTCATTTTTTTTTAATTCATGCGGTACAGTTCTTTGAATGAAAAGTCAATTTTATTCGAATGAAACGAAAAAAAATAGAACAGCCGATGAGACGGGTATTTGTCGCTTGAAATCCTCAGTTTCGCACACTTTTAAAGACTGACAAAATCATAACTTTTAAACGATTAGAGTCTCCATCTTCGGTATGCGCCTCAAGATTTTGTCTTTCTTCATAGAATTTTAGAGAAAAAAAATGAAAAAGATAAAAAATGCCCAAACCATCGAAACATCCATTTTTCGCTTTCAAATGAGTTTCTAGCGGCCGGGACGGTATCGCGAAATTGCAAAATATTTTTTTTCAAAAAGTTGAATTCAAGACAAATCTATTGACCACCCTGTTTTTATTGATATGACTCTCCAATCCGGAGATATCATCGTTCAAAAATTCTGGGATTCCATAAAATGGCAAATTTCCACTATCTATGCCTCCGGGACGGGGGCTCGAAAAATTCTGAAAAAAATGCAGGTTCCAATTTGGACCTTGAGTGAAGCAAAAAAAAAGTTTCACTCAAATCCGAGGGGGTCAGGTCTGGAAGGTGGTCGAGATGAGCTGGAAACCCCCATATATTTTTGTTTGTTGTTTGGTCCCTGTCTAATGACTTAACCCAAGTTTGAGATAATTTTGATTTTTATAAGTGCACTTGTCTTTGTTTTGTTTGTTATATGATTTCTTAGTTGAGCGGCGTCGCGACATTTATACTCGTCGTGACGTCACCCAACTCAACGCTGTTCGTCGAACGTTCTCGACTCTGTTCGAACGTTCGCAACGGCTCGTTGTCCGTGAACGTACCAGGCCTATGTCGCCTGATACGTTACAATATCTATAGTTGATATCCGATGCGATTGAGGCGATGCAAAACGCACCTTCGAAACGACACTTTTCCGTCGTCTGACAGCAACATGACAATCGAGGCGCGAAGCCGATGTTTTCACCTATGTGGTAAGACCAGCTGCTGTTACGCGGTACAGCCAAACGGATAAAACTTGACATTTCAGTATTCGATATCTTCTGATCTATTTATCGTAGAACGACAATCGAGGATTCATTTTTCAGCTGATTTTAGTCTCTCAAAATGTAACCATAAAATCTAACCTCTCGGGTTTCTCGTCATATAAACGCATCTGATTTATGATATTATACAAACATTCATGTGCATCTGTGTTATAATATTGCGGTGAAGAATGAACAATTAATATGTCTTCTCAAAATCAGTGTTTCATTTGTGAGGGAACCCTGCAAATGGAGAAGGTTACGACGGTGAAAGAGAGAGGTATCAACCCGCTAAACAAAATTCTGTCGAGGCAATGTTCCCGTAACATTGTACAGTGGCAGTGTAACATTTGGTATAATATTGCCGAAATATTCGTGGAACATTGCTGTAACCATAAATGTCCTACCTCATTTGCGTTTTAAGGTGAAGTGAAATGTTTGTCAGAACCTCGAAAACGGGAATCGTGAATTCTCCGGAACTACTGAATCGATCGCAATGAAATTTTGAGGGATTACATTTTCCCGACATTTAGCCACTCCGCAATGAAAATCCACACACTTTGAGCCCAATCGCGTGTCATTTGATGGAGAAATGGCTGAGAATTGACGATTCTCCGTTACTCAAAACTAAAAGAACCGACATTCAGTTGAGATCACTCCTCGTATCGACAATTAGTTGAGATCACAGCAGCTGTACCGAAATTGCAGCCAGCTGACTTGCAAGCCGAGCAGTAGCGCTAGTGAAGGTTTCCTATGCCACTCTACGTATAAGATGTTGGTTCCTGCTGCTCCCGCTTGACGGCGCTTGGCAAGAAACACAAATATTGAATATCGGATCGCTCACGGCTAACCTCACCTGACTGACAGCTAACCTAAAATACGAAAAAACGATAGGTAGAATCGTGTTCGAAATTTGCGTTACGAGAAAATATAAATGCTCGTTTATTCAATCTACTCCTTTCTTTCGTACTAATGTGTCTAAAAATGAGCAACGTATATGAACAATCGATATCGGATCCCAGACGTCATAACCTCACTCGTCTCACAGCTAACCTGAGCCTCGAATATAGGATAGAGAAAATTATATTTATCGTTGATTTATTTCATGAGTATTTTTCATTCCGCTAAATTTGTTGAAAACATATGCATATACTGAAAATAAATTCGAATAACAGATACAAGATCCCAGACGTTATAATCTCACATTTCTGGCAGCTAGCCTGAAAACCGAACATAGGAAATGAGATTTTATTTCGGACTTGAGGTTATGGAGGGATCGATTGGTTAGTCTATTATCTGAATAATAAAAGTATATTCAAATGACGTATACAAGCAGACGAGACATAACCTCACTTTTTTGACAGCTAGTCTAACTTAGGAGTTTATTTCAGAGTTGAGGTTATGGAAGGATCGATTTGTGAAACAACAATCGAAATAATGAAAATACATTCAAATGACGTGGGCAAGCAGACGAGACGTAACCTCACTTTTTTGACAGCTAGTCTAACTTAGGAGTTCATTTCAGAGTTGAGGTTGTGGAGGGATCGATTTGTGAGACAACAATCGAAGTAATGAAAATACATTCAAATGACGTATGCAAGCAGACGAGACATAACCTCACACTTTCGACAGCTAGTCTAACTTGGGAGTTTATTTCAGAGTTGAGGTTATGGAGGGATCGATTCATGAGACGACAATCGAAATAATGAAAATACATTCAAATGACGTATGCAAGCAGACGAGACATAACCTCACACTTTCGACAGCTAGTCTAACCTAGAAGTTCATTTCAGATTTGAGGTTATGGAGGGATCAATTGGTTCGACAACAATCCACATAATACAAGCAGACGACATAACTTCACTCGACTAACTGTTAGCCGAGCATAGGACTCTTTCGGATTTGAGGTTAGCGGAGAGATCAATTCGTTGGACGAAAATCGAAATAATAAAAATAAAATCGAACGCATGGAATAGATATACGAGCAAGATTCTCTCCGTAACCTCAAATCTGAGATGAAGTCCTATGCTAGGCTATCTGTCAGAAATGTGAGGTTATGTCTCGTCTGCTAGTTGTATCCTATGGTTGTATTCGTCCACTGAAATGTAGATAATCATTCGAATTTATTTTCATTATTGTAATTTTTGTCCAACGACTTGAACCTGAAATAGAGTTCCTATGTTTGGCTAACTGTCCGTCTAGTGAGGTTATGTCGTCTGCTCGTAGTATGGGGAATTGGAGATTTTTGTCCAGCGAACCGATTCTGAAATAGAGTCCCTATGTTTGGATAACTGTCTGACGAGTGAGGTTATGCCGTATGCTTGTGTTATTTGGATTTTTGTCCAACGAATCGATCTCTCCATTAACCTCAAATCTGAAATAAAGTCCTATATGTTCGGCTCATGGAGTAGAAGAAGACATATCTCCCTATACACGCTGTATTGGAAAAGTGGCACGAATTCTGCACGTAATAGATGGCGCTGTTACCAGCGAGCCAACGCGGACTTCCTGTGAGTGGGAAAATTTACCATACAGTTAGTGACGTCATATGATACCTTGGAGTGCGCGCGCAAGCGTTTGCTGGAAGTTCGGGACTGGTCACTCACAACGGTGCCACCTATTGCGTAAACCCGTTTTCAATTCGAAAATAGGTCTCCTTCTACTCCATAGTTCGGCTGTTAGGCTAGCTGTCAAAAGTCTGAGGTTATGTTGTCTGCTTGTATCCGTCGCATCCGTCATTCCAATTAACTTTCATTATTTCCATTGTCTTCCGACAGGTCTAGGGAAATGAAAAATACGATTAGAACAAATAGCGAGAGTCTCTACCAGTTGCAATAAACGCATTTTGCCCGCCTTCGTGTTCGTTCGCACCAGTTCGCACCAGCCGACGCTAGGAGACATGGAAACACGTGAGCTTCAAAGATCAGTCAGGGCGGTCAGAGCTTGTAGTGAAAGATGATAGTGAAAAAATAATTGGATACTAAGTTTCCGAACAAAGGGTGTGCTAATATGTAAGTTCACCTCATTACTATTCGTACTGAGTTTATTTCCAGTGTCTACGCGTGTGATAGTGCTTATTTCGCCAGATCTCACGCTAACCTCAAAAACTTTTTGCGCGCATGTGCTTCTTACTCATTGCAAGTAGGATTATGAACACCGTGCTGGTATGTATACAACGAAATACAGAAGTAAACATTTTCCTTCTATCATTCCGCTAGATCCCGACCTGTCAGTAACTCATATTTACGAATTTATCCATTACTAACTTTGACTCAACTCTTGTTGCTATACAGCTCGACTGAGTGTTTGTGAAACTAAACAGTAGACACAGTGCATTAGCTATACTTACTCATTAAATTTTACTATTTTAATTTGCTCTGAGTAATAATTCAGTGAATTCCGATATCACTCATATCAACCGCTCTGCACAAGAGCGAGGGGAACAACCAAAGTTTGCTTGTCATACCGATGGAGTTTCCAAACAGGAATTTTCTTTGTATTTATTAATCATGTCTAATTATGAGTTAGAAATATCATTGTGAACTAGTTTCACTCTTATGAACCGCTCTGCACAAGAGTGAGAATAAGTCTCTTCAGCGGAGAGCGACTCGACTATTTATCGATAGAATCCAATCGGATTTAGAATATTAATTTATAGAATATGTATCTAGTCATAAGAACTTTAAAGAAAAATGTTTTTTCTCTGTCTTTCCAATAGGAGAGCGACTCGACTATTTGTCGATAGAATCCAAACAGATTAAATACATTATAGTGAATTAGTGTTCACTTATATCAACCGCTCTGCACAAGGGCGAGGGGAACAAAGGTTGCTTGTAAAACCAATGGGGATTGTGAACAGGGCTTTTCTCTGTATTTATTAATCATGTCTGACTTCATGTTTTAGAAATATCATTGTGAACTAGTTTCACTCTTATGAACCGCTCTGCACAAAAGTGAGAATAAGGCTGTTTCTCAACTTGTAAGGCTCGTTCCCTAGATCTTTCCCTCACCCTTACGCTCATGCCTACGCCAATGTTTGAGCACTTTCGCGATATCTGGCGGACATGCACTTAACTAGGTGGCCGCGCGCATGCGCGCCGCGCCTTGGCGCGATATTTGTTTTTGATTGTTGAATCAATGCCCCATCTTTGAATGTTTGGTTCTTCACATCAGCAAGCGCTATTAAACACGAAAAATATCGGATATTGATAGAGATAAATCAAAAAGTGTTCACGTGTTGATTCATTGTTCCTACGTTAGTTTATTGTTCCTACATTAGTTTATTGTTCCTACGTTAGTTTCTTTTTCCTATATTCATCCGGTTTATACGCTACTGTTTTTGAACGGCGTTTTGAAAAATTCGTTGTTAAATGATAACGGAGGAAGAATTCATCGTCGTGTGCTTGGCGATATGGCGAATGTTTCGTCGGAATCGGGAGATGGAGGAGAATCGGGCCAGGAGATCGAACCGGTACTTTTTCATGGCGTTGCAATTGCTGCAGCAAAGGAATAATCCGGTAAGTTTACACATGGGTTTATTTGATAATATGAACGAACTGTGGTTTGAGGGAAGCACGATAATTATGAGATAATATGAAAATCAAAATGAAATCTTATATGTATAATCTAATGATAAAAATAATAATAATAATAATAATAATAATAATAATAACAATGATAATAATAATAATATAATCCAATTATGAAAACGAAATATATTAATAATAATAATAATAATAATGGAACAATATCTGTGTTTTTGATGCAGAGAGGTCCATATTGCAGAACGCCTCCTGCGTACAACCAACGCGTGCTTGGGTCATTTCTGCGGGGTGACCCAACTACGATCAAACGGCATCTTCGCGTCAATGCAGAAAGCTTCAGAAGAATCGTAACATTGGTGAGACGTAACAGAAAACGATCTGGGTGGTGCATTGAAGTCGAAGTGAGTCACCTTTTTTATTTTTCATTCTTTTTCCCAAGAGCGGGCCAGTCCGGGCGCCTGATATGTCCCTCTGATATTAATGATAACAATAATAATAATGAATAATAATAATAACAATGCTAATGACAATATTAATACAATTATGTTCGCACAGGTGTATTAAATACTAAATAACAACATGATTTCCAGGTAACCTTGTTCCTGTTCTGGCTGGCTACTGGCATTGCGTACAGGGTAGTAGCAGTTGCTTTCGACATACCAATATCAACTGTTTGTCGAGTGGTGCACAAGATCTTAGACACAGTTATTTTCTTTTTACCTCAAATCGTACGACTACCATCAGCGGACAGATTAGATGACATCGGCATGGAATTTTCAAGAAAGGCAAATAGTGTGGTATTCCGGCAATGTGTAGGAGCCATCGATGGGTGTCACATTAGAATAATGTGCCCCGTTCGCCTGCACGATCAGTATTACAACCGGAAACAGTTTTATTCAATAAACCTGCAGGGCTTGGTTGACGCCTCAGGTACATTTATAGATGTTGTCAGCGGGTTCCCGGGATCTGTACATGACGCGCGAGTCTTCAGAAACAGTGCTCTATTCCAGCAACATTTATATCCTCCGGAAGGGTATTTCATCATCGGAGATAGCGCATATCCGTGTAGACGACACCCTGTATCCATAATCACACCGTTCACAGAGCCGCTTACGGATGAACAAAGGGCATTTAATCATGCATTGAGCCAAGCCAGAATGGTTGTTGAACGCACCTTTGGTATGATGGAGACACGATGGAGAATTATATTTACCAAAGCACTGGAAGTGAGGCTCAACACAGCCATCAAAGTAATTGCTGCTTGCACAGTGCTGCATAATATATGTGTAAGTCAGGGTGACGTCTTAGCAATAAACGCCCGAAGACGGCCACTACCGCCACGTCGCCTTCCGCGTCCCGAACAAGCAGCGCTAGATTTGCGGAATTTATTTTTACGATTCCACGCATTCGAACAACTAAATAACCGATAAAAATATCTAATTATTTTTTTACTGTTAGTACTGTAACGTCTGACCGAACCCTATATCCTATTTTCTGCTTTCCAATAAAAATACCAACATCCATGTTATCACACGTGCTTATAACCATTTTGTCCAGTTTACTCGTCTAACTAGTACAAAAAGTACTATCTAATTACTAGAAACGACTATTTCAGATGATCTTCTCCTTCTTAGAAATTATGCTATTTTTAAGTCAAACATTTATTAATTAAATACACTCAAATAATTTAAAGTATTTGATTGTATTTAAATATATTTATATTTATTTATGAATACATATATTATATTATAAAGATATCAAATATATATTTTTATTCTCATTTATTTGTATTTAAATATTATATATTATATATTTTTATTTTCATTTATTTATATTTATTCATGAAACTCCAACAACTTAGCGCTTATCACGGTTCTTCCGTAATGAGCGCACTTAACAAGGTAAGATGAAGTAAGCTTAAATAAAGGTTGAATAGTTAGACGACGATTAGTCGACAACTGTCGAACACGTGCGGACAACGGTAAAGTGAGCGCCCTGTGCGTGTAGATCGGTGGTTATTAGAAGCGAGCTACATGCACAGGGAAAATTAATGTGAATGAAATAAATTTGGGACCACAGCTCAGCTGAGACACCTGAGAAATAAAAAAAAAACGAAATAAATAAAATAATAAATTGAATGAATTGATTATTCAATTCGTAAATTGAATAATTGTTAAAGTTGTCACGGTTTTCACAGGAAAAATGAGATCAATATAAATACTGAGAGTAAGTAAACAAATTTGAAAAGTAGTGGTTATACAACGTTATTACGGCGAGTAGAAGCGCATATATACCTACATAACCTATAAGTGGTGAAGACGTTAAATAAAAATTGAGTATATTAGGATGATCGGGCATGAGAATATCAAGTGAGATTGAAGTAAAATTAAATTTTACATATGGTGAATAATACGAATAAAATAAAATTGATGTACTACGTTAGAGGTTATAATAGGTTATAGAGGTTATAGAGGCTATAGAGGTTATTATAGGTTATAGAGGTTATATAGAGGCACCGGTGAAGTACATGTGAGCAGTAATAACGTTGTATAAAATATATAAGCAAATATATTTTAAAGAAAGATGAATAAACTAGAGTGAGAAGAAATTAAGAGATAAAAATACTGCAGGAAGGAAAACAAGGAAATGAGGAGCAGCTATGAATCTTTCTTTAAAAACTGCTTGATGACATCAAGAAACTCCTGTTCCGTTTTACGAGCCTTCTCTCGGTCCTCGGCTTGCACCTTCATTTCTTCGCGCCACATGGTAACTAACTGGTCATCTTTCGTGACAACCGATTGGACCCTCCTCTTTTTTCGTGGCTGTGGAAGCGGCTGATCAGCTTCCTCGACAGCTGCGGTGAGTGATGACGATGCTCCAGGAGTACATGTATCGCTTCTTTTTAGGCTGTTGCTCGTACCAGAACCTCCCGGTGTGCTCACCCCCACAGCAGACTGAATAGTCAGGAGTGGATTGATCGTATGCCGCCCCGACATGAATTTATGCATTTCCTCATAAAATTCCCAACTATGAGCAGGATGTTCACGCTCCTCTAAGCCCTCACCCGTTGGCGGCAGAATTACCTCCTTATATCTCTGCTGAAGGTTTTCGAATTTCTTTTGGCACTGGTAGCCACTTGCGCCATTTCGCACATTTTCGGCTACCACAGCCCAACCATGCGCTCCCATTCCTCTCTTTTCCGTAAAAAGTCCGTTTAATGCGGAGCGTGTTTTAATTAGGGTTATCGTATCAGTTTTGTTCCCTAGAAAATAGTAATAATATCTATAATACTAATAATAATTAACTAAGTATAATTTACGTATATTTGATTTTTTTTAAATAAATAGGTGTATATGTATTGTAACGTGGCAAACGTTTGGACCTCCTCCGTACCAGCCTAAACGAGCGTATGTATCCCCGAGAGCCCCAAAGTCCCGTTAGCTAATTTGAATACTGCCGCCCTTCGTCCTAGCGACGCCTTATCGACTATAGATCCTCGGATTGGTCTATCGATGACGGCTGGCGCTAGCAGGACGAACGGCGATAAGCGGTAATTAGCATAGCGGAAACGAAGAGCCATTCATTGTCTAGCCGTGAAACTGAGTAACGTGCCATAATTACAAGTGAATCGAGCGAGTTAACCCCCGAGTATTTTGAGGTGTTTAGAGGTGTTTGTGTTTATTGTGACCCCCGCGAATTATTACTGGACTTGATTTTGGACTCTGGACTTGATTTATTCCGATTTGGACATATACGACCCTTGCCTATCCACGGACACCAAGCCGAACACGAGGCCGAGCCATCGTAGCCGAGCAGGTAGGATCAATCCGAGCCCGACAATTCAAGATAGCTTCATTCTTCCCCTAAAGTCCCTAAATTCCCGTTGAGTCTCGAGTTAGAGTCAGGAAGCTCTTCGTTCCCTAGTACCGTCGAGAGTATCGAGTCCCCGAGTACCGCGTGTCAGTTGAGAACCGGCAAGCTCAAACTTGTTGTTGTTCTCTAGGTGGCTGTCGATTCTGCGCGTCAGCGTGCCGGCTTGCATTGCCGCTGCGCAGAAATTCGCCAAGGTAGAGTCGACGCCATCTTGCCCGAGTCTCTGACGTCACGCGTCGCAGATAGCCTGCTGCGTGTCAGAGCACTCTCGTGGCCAAGTCCCGAGCTAACGAGTACCGATTCCCTTCCCCTCCTAGCTGTTGAGTGATCAGCTGTCAGCCAGAGACTAGAAGCGTAGGCTTCGAAATCGACTGACAGCCAGCCTCCAGCTGGTAGTAGCGAGGAAGGCTATCCCCTACGCCTGCGAAATTGTCAACCGTACCTGTTTCTAGTTTATTATAATATATTAGAGTAGAGTCATTGTGAGAATTTACATAGTGTAGTAGAGTAGAGTCGTTTAGTTTATTTCTTTTCTAGTTTTCGATTTAGTTTCTTTATTTAGTCTTAGTATAAAACATACAGTAGCGGTGAGAGTAGCCGAAGCCAGCTGATAGGCTGGACAAATTAATATCACCTTTTTCTTTTTTTCTTTTTAATTAATAAATAATATTCAAATCTAATTCGTATTGTGTCAAGTGTTTTTATTTCTCGCCCCCACGAATATCCCTCTACCGATAGGCTAGCTGGAGCACGAGAGAGAGAGAGAGAGGACTCTGAGCCCGGAGTCTGGCGCCCAACACCTACCTAGAGCTAGTCGGAGGAGGTAACGACGTTGGTGCTGTTTTTGATAACTGAACGTAGTTCCTGCGGGTAACACCCGAGCCCGCGGGAATCGCTGTTACAAAATTGGCGCCCAACGTGGGGCCCGAAATAAAAACACTTCGGGTATTGGCCGAACTCACCCCTATTTTGTGTTAAATTTGATTATTTTGAGTATAGTTGACTTTATCACGGTTGTAATTGAGTAAATCCCCCCTACTTATGGTTTGGTTCTTGCCGATCTGGTCCCGTTCCGACGTTCCGATGTCTACTACACGAGAGCCCCCAGAAACGAGTGAAACTGGAGCCGCGACTCCAGGGACAGCCCGATTTCCACGTATGGGAATCCATCCCGACGATTTTAGCGGCGTCATACGATGGGTTTGCGACCTATCGGACGATGCGTTGACTACGCTTCTCCTGAGATATCACCTAAATCCGGCAGGATCGGGCCAGGAAAGGCGTTGGAGGTTGGTGCGATACCATGAGTGTTCTCGCAATCGAAATGTGACCTGGGTACCGGAGGAAGATGAATTACCTACTGGTCCGACCCGGTCACTCGGACATTCATCACAATCGACGGGAGTAACCACCCGTATTCGTCCGAGAGCGCCACCCCCAATTCTGTCGCCAAATCGAGAGCCTCCCACCCCTTCACCTAGGAGACTGACCCCCCAGGATCCAGTACCGACACCCCCAGTCCCCTCACCGCGTCGTAGAATAACGACTCCGATTCAAGGCCCAGTTCCTAGCACATCCACGCATAATAGCACGCCGTTAGGTTCTAGAGCCGCACCCCCACCGAATTGGGAATCGACTGGTCGTACGTTAGCTACAGGTCGTTCGCGCGTAAGGTTCATGGAAGAACTTAGTCGAGGTGAAATCGGAAGAGCCGCGTCTCTTCCTGAACGAACCGGTCATCCCCTGAGCACCCCTGGAAACCCTCCCTACCCCAGTTCCACAGAAATACCCCGTTTTGATCCTAGGAATTTTATTGAGCTACCCAATGATCCCCAACCTAGAGAACAGACGCAAAGGCTTAGTGCCTTCGTTCCCATCCAACGAGTACCCCAGTCCCACTCTGCACTAACACAAGTCCACTGTCCCACCCCCCAATCACACCGTACTCCCCAGAGTAGCCCCCACCCAGTGAGAATCACTGAAATCGTCTCCCCGGCCCCTGAGAGTAATTCCCGTCCACCCCCAGTCCCTGAGACTGTTCACATTCAACCCTCTGTCTCTGAGAATACTACCCGACTACCCCCAGTCATTGAGACAATCCCCTTCCAACACCCGGTCCCAGAGAGTAATACCCATCCTCCCCCTACCCCTGAGAGTATTCCCCCTCAAAACCCGGTCCCCGAGAGTACTTCCACGTCAACCCCATATCCCGAGAGTACCCCGTGCCAAACTGTGGCCATACCCCAACCTACCCCGCAACCTATGGCTCAACTGAGTCTTGTACAATCCCGAACAACCCCGGAGCCCCCGAATCCATTTTCTGGCCGAGTCAAGGACCCTAACGAAATCGTTCAACGGTGGAAAATATCGTTTTCGGGCGAAGGCGAAGCTAGCGGAGAAGAATTCCTGAGACGAATAGCAGAAAGCCGTAGAGGAAGCCGCCTGAGTGATCACGACATCCTCGGCGCCCTCCCTTTCTTACTGACGGATATCGCGCTACAATGGCATCGTCTAACGTATCACGAGTGGCATACCTGGTCCGACTTCACGGCTGCGTTCCGACGCGAGTTTGGAGTCGTCAATCAAGAGATCAGGGTGCTAGATGAAGCTCGACGACGTACCCAAGCCCCCACGGAGCGGATTACGAGCTACTTAACCTGTTTACGAATGATTTTGAGGAGCCTCCCTACCCCTTGGCCTGAAAAGCAACAATTAGATTTGGCCTATATTAACCTGCACCCGAACTACCGAGCAAAGATAGCTCGTTCCGACGTCTCTACGTTAGCGGAGTTGCAGGAAGCCGGCCGACAGCTCGAGGCTGTCCAGGCACTAGACCGAGTCTATGCACCCCCTCCCACCCGCGATACCGCCTTATACCCGGAATTTGCCTTCAAACTCCCAGCCGCGAGGGCAAAAGTCACCCAACCTGCTGCCTTCGGAGACAAAGCTGCTCCTGTAGCTGGTGCTACCCCCACTGCAGCTTTAGAGAAGCCTCAGCAAAAGTCGCGCCCTAGAAACAGGGGCAACAAGAAAAGGGAATCTCCTTCCCATTCTAGCCAAAATGCGACGCAGGCTAACGCCATCCCCTCCCTGCTATCCCTACCCCTTTCCAATCCAGCTAGATCTGCCGAGGCTGACACCAGGCCAAACCGAGGCCCCCAGACCGCCTCTGCTGCACGGAATGCAGCCACAGGCTGGTCAGCCAGTTGTTTTAGGTGTTATGCCCCGGGACATTTCGTAAGAGAGTGCCCCCACCCCCCGTCCTACATTGCATGCTCAAGCTGCAAGACCCCGGGAGTTACGTACGCGCGCTGCAGCCGCTGTTCAGGAACTGCACCGGGAAACGCCAACGGGAATCGGTAGGCTGGGTCCCTACCAATTCCTCCGTTCAGCGTGGACCCAATCCTCCCTCAGAGATCTCGAGTAACCATACCCGCCCCCCTAACTTGAGAGATCCGCGATACTATGTCAATATCGAGATAGCTGGAAAACCCCTGAAAGCCTTATTTGATCCCGGTTCTAGCCGAACATACATCGGTGGACACGCCATTGAGCAATTCCGCGATCTAGAGTCTAGTTTCATCCCGCTTACCGGATGCCAAGTGATGTATCCAAATGGCGCGGTAGGAGCAGTCACGGGAGAACTAGAATTACCCGTTTGTATCGGTACCACGACTCTTCCAATCTTGGTACGAGTCGCACCCTCCTTTCAGTACGCGTGCATCCTCGGAATCGACGCTCTTGAAGCCTTCGGCTTCGTAGTCGACTTCCGAAAGCGACAATGGCAAACCCATATTATAGTACCGGCGGAATCAAATAATCCAGAGAGAGACACCCCCCTAGAGAACATCCCGATAAGCGAGTGTGCTGGTCTAACCGAACTCACTCGTCCCGAGAAATCCCAATTAGAAAAACTTCTAGCCCGGATTTTACCCCCGCCGAACCCTCATCCCGGAACTACCGACCTAGCCATTCACCGAATAGATGTTCAAGGCCATCCCCCGATTAAGCAAAGGTACTATCAAGTATCGCCGAAAGTACGCGAGTACATGTACGCGGAGGTAGATGCCATGCTGGCTGGAGACATCATCGAACCCTCGAATAGCGAATGGTCGAACCCCATAGTCATGATCCGTAAACCCTCTGGAAAGTATCGTTTCTGTCTCGATTTCCGTAAGGTAAACCAGGTAGCTAAAAAAGACGCGTACCCCCTGCCTCACATGAATAGCATTCTAGATAAGCTTCGTGAAGCCAAGTACATCACTACCTTGGATTTGAGTCAGGCATACTTCCAGGTCCCGTTAGAGAGAGAGAGTCGGGAAATAACCGCGTTCACAGTCCCCGGTCGCGGTTTATTTCAATTCAAACGAATGCCGTATGGCCTATCAGGCGCCCCCGCGACGTTCCAACGCCTGATGGATCGTTTAATTGGACCCGAAATGGAACCTCACGTCTTCGTCTACCTAGACGACGTAATAATCGTGAACGAAACGTTCGAGGACCATATGAGATGGTTGTCGCGAGTCCTAGGTAAAATCACGGAAGCAGGACTCACTATCAATCCGGATAAGTGTGAGTTCTGCCGGTCTGAAGTAAAATACTTAGGGTTCCGAGTCAACCGAGACGGCCTACAAGCCGACCCCGAGAAGGTCGAAGCGATCGTCAATTATCCGGTCCCGAGCACCGTCAAACAAGTTCGGAGATTCCTTGGTATGGCATCTTGGTACCGACGCTTTATTGACGATTTCGCGACGAAGGCCGAGCCTCTGAATAGCCTCCTAAAGAAAAGCCGCCGCTGGCAATGGGAGAACGAGCAGCAGCGAGCCTTTGAAGCTCTTCAGAACGCTTTAATCACACCCCCTACCCTCGCGTGTCCCGATTTTACCCAACCCTTCACCCTTCAGACCGACGCAAGCGATTATGGCATCGGTGCTGTCCTTACACAAACCGTACAGGACGTAGAGCACGTGATAGCTTACGCGAGTAGGTCGTTGACGGACGCTGAACGGAAATATACGGTCACGGAACGCGAATGCCTCGCGGTTCTATGGTCAGTCCGAAAGTTCCGTCCTTATCTCGAAGGATATCACTTCACAGTGATCACCGATCACAGTAGCCTACGGTGGCTATACAACCTTCACAATCCTACAGGTAGACTTGCTCGGTGGGCGTTGGAGTTGCTTGAGTATGATTTTGAGATCATACATCGCAAAGGAGCCTTGCACCACGTCCCCGACGCGTTAAGTCGAATACCTGAACCTACCCCTAATCCAGTAGCTGCCGTAGAGGAAATCCTCGATCCCTGTCCACAAGAGAGTGGAGTTAGTCCAGAGAATGCCAGTCCAGTTCCCGAACTGGAAGGTGGAAGAAGGCCGATTGTATCGACACCGAGTCGATCCTTTGGCTGACCCCCTTCTACCGGATTTGGATCCCTGGAAACTGGTGTTACCCCTAGAGAAACGCGAGGCAGCCCTTAGAGAAGCCCATTCCCTCCCCACCTCAGGTCATCTTGGAGTTGAGAAATCGTACGCGCGCGTGGCTCTCCTCTATTATTGGCCTGGGCTTTATCGAGACGTAGTGCAGTTTATTCGTGCCTGTGAGGAATGCCAACGGTGCAAGGTAGACCAGACCGGACCACGGGGTCTGATGGGTCGCCGAGTGACTGAAGCACCGTTCACCGCGATAGCCGCGGACATTATGGGTCCATTTCCTCCGAGCCGACAAGGATTTGTCTACGTCTTGGTGATCCAGGATCTCTTCACAAAGTGGGTGGAATGCGTACCCCTGCGCAAAGCAAACGGTCCCGCAATCCTCAAGGCGTTAGAAGAGCTGGTCTTCTATCGCTGGGGGATTCCGGAGGTCCTTCTGACCGACAACGGTACCGAATTTTCAAATAAAATCATAACTGCCGCTTGTCAGGACCTAGGCATCTTCCACACCACGATTCCTCCCTACCATGCCCAAGCTAACCCTGTCGAGCGAGTGAATCGAGTAATCAAGACGATGATTACTACCTTCTTGGAAGGCGATCATCGCGAGTGGGACAAACACCTGCCTGAGTTCCGGTTCGCCGTGAACTCGGCAATTCACAGCTCGACAAAGGTCTCACCAGCCTTTTTGAATTTCGGTCGAGAGCTAAGGCCACCGAAAACGGTGAGACGGGAGGTAGAAGGCCCCCCGATTATTAGTTTGCAGACGCCAGAAGAGTGGGAGAGCAGAGTGAGAAGGCTAGACGCCTTGAGAGATCTTGTCGCCCAGAACCTCGAAGACGCGACGGAGCGTCAAGCACGGTATTATAACCGTGGGCGTCGAGACATCGAGTTTAAACCTGGCGACCTGGTACTTCGCAGACAACACGTGCTGTCGTCAGCGGCGAACTACATTGCTTCTAAGCTGTCTGCTGAATTCAGCGGCCCGTTCGTCATCAAACGACAAAAGAGTCCTACAGTTTATATTCTCACTGACCCTGAAGGTAATCCGGCGGGCAAGGTTCATATCAAGGACCTTAAACCGTACCACCCCGCGCAAGCGGACTTAACAGAGATCCGAGACAACTCGAGACAATCCCCAGAGACCATTCCCGATATTCCTGAGCCCCAGCCCTCCCGCATTGTTGATAACTCGCTAATACCTGACCTTTCACAGAGAGACGAGAGAGAGAGAGAGTCGTCAGGAGACGAGGTGAGCGACGATTATGCGGAGGAGCCGCAGCCAGGGACCTCCCAGGCGCCTGATCCGCCAGGGTACCGATCCGGAGGACTGGAGAGGCGCCCTACGACCGCCAGACCTGGAGGACCGACACCCGGGGCTCGAGTGCCTGAGGCACGAGCCGTTCAGCCGCGGGTCGACGCTGTCCCTGGAGATGGAGCGGACGAACGAGCTCCTCCAGACAGTCCCGCCAACGGTTCCGGAGGACCCTCCCGAGCCCATGGAGGAGGAGGAGGCCCTACAGCCTCAAGGAGGCCCCGAGGTAGGCCCCCCCGAGCCCGTGGCACCCGTGGTCGTCCCGGCCACGGTCGTAGCCACCCCCCAGGTACCGTTGGAGAACCCCGGCCCTCAGCCAGAGGCGGGCTCCACCCCCCCGGTCCCATCCCGTCGGCGAGTGCCAGTGCGCGCCCCGACACCACCCCCCGACCCTACTACCTCCGGCGAAGAGCGCCGTAGCCGTCGACGCCGTCGACGCAACCGGCCGCGTAACAGGCGCCGTCGCACCACAAGACCGATCTCACCGTCGGTCATGAGCGAAGTGGGGTCCGACGAGACGGAGCCAGGACCGCCAGTCCGGGACTTGACGACCCCTCGGGACTTTGTTCCCGAGGATTTCATCCTGCCGGATCTGTCGCCAGTCCGGCACAGACCTGGCCCCACAAGGCCCACGGCAAGAGTGCCTGGGCTGATGGATCGGCCTTACCCCTCGCCGGCCTCATTCGTGGCCCCGATCCACGAGGTTCAACCGGGTTCCACGACCCTACCGCCCGACGTGGACTTCTACTGGGGTCCGGAACTAGGGGCGTCGGCGGCCGGCATCACGAGAAACCAGCGGCCGCCCATTCCGCCGCTGCTACCAGCCTCATTCGAGGGCCCACCCCCACCCGACGGCAGAAGATGTTGGGCTTGTGGCCTAGAGGGCCACCGATATTCCAGGTGCCCCAGACCAAGGTGGGCCCACTGTTTTATCTGCGGGTGGAAGGGGTACACCGCCCGCACCTGCCCGAACCATCGCCGGACCTGGGAGCTGGCCTACGCGGCCCATAGAATGTCGGCACCAACCCCACCGCCGAGAAGAGGCGTGCGCGAGAGGCTGTCACTCAGCGGACGAGCCACCACGTCAGCGACCCCAGGAGAGAGACAGCAGGCCGGAGGTAGAGCCGCGAGGAGCCCCATTAGAGCACCGGCGTCGAGTGACCCTGACCCCGAGCTAATAGCGGCGGTCATTGCGGTCCTCCGCCGGCTGCAATAGACCCCTTCCCCCCCATTTCTTTTTTTTTTAAACCCCTTTTGCAACCCCAGAGTACCGAAGTGAGCCCCGAGAAACAGAGTACCGTTACAGTCCCGTTTCCAGTCCCGCAATGAGTACCGTACCCCCCCCCTGAGTCCTAATACCCCGTGACAACCCGCCCCTCCTCCCAGCCTCACCTAGAGTACAAAATTTTATAAGTCTGAGTAGATTAAGAGAGAGTCACCGAGGCTGGTAGAGTCGGAGGTTGCGGAAGCGTCCGGTACCCCGTACGTTCCGTTTGGCGGAGGAGTGTTGTAACGTGGCAAACGTTTGGACCTCCTCCGTACCAGCCTAAACGAGCGTATGTATCCCCGAGAGCCCCAAAGTCCCGTTAGCTAATTTGAATACTGCCGCCCTTCGTCCTAGCGACGCCTTATCGACTATAGATCCTCGGATTGGTCTATCGATGACGGCTGGCGCTAGCAGGACGAACGGCGATAAGCGGTAATTAGCATAGCGGAAACGAAGAGCCATTCATTGTCTAGCCGTGAAACTGAGTAACGTGCCATAATTACAAGTGAATCGAGCGAGTTAACCCCCGAGTATTTTGAGGTGTTTAGAGGTGTTTGTGTTTATTGTGACCCCCGCGAATTATTACTGGACTTGATTTTGGACTCTGGACTTGATTTATTCCGATTTGGACATATACGACCCTTGCCTATCCACGGACACCAAGCCGAACACGAGGCCGAGCCATCGTAGCCGAGCAGGTAGGATCAATCCGAGCCCGACAATTCAAGATAGCTTCATTCTTCCCCTAAAGTCCCTAAATTCCCGTTGAGTCTCGAGTTAGAGTCAGGAAGCTCTTCGTTCCCTAGTACCGTCGAGAGTATCGAGTCCCCGAGTACCGCGTGTCAGTTGAGAACCGGCAAGCTCAAACTTGTTGTTGTTCTCTAGGTGGCTGTCGATTCTGCGCGTCAGCGTGCCGGCTTGCATTGCCGCTGCGCAGAAATTCGCCAAGGTAGAGTCGACGCCATCTTGCCCGAGTCTCTGACGTCACGCGTCGCAGATAGCCTGCTGCGTGTCAGAGCACTCTCGTGGCCAAGTCCCGAGCTAACGAGTACCGATTCCCTTCCCCTCCTAGCTGTTGAGTGATCAGCTGTCAGCCAGAGACTAGAAGCGTAGGCTTCGAAATCGACTGACAGCCAGCCTCCAGCTGGTAGTAGCGAGGAAGGCTATCCCCTACGCCTGCGAAATTGTCAACCGTACCTGTTTCTAGTTTATTATAATATATTAGAGTAGAGTCATTGTGAGAATTTACATAGTATAGTAGAGTAGAGTCGTTTAGTTTATTTCTTTTCTAGTTTTCGATTTAGTTTCTTTATTTAGTCTTAGTATAAAACATACAGTAGCGGTGAGAGTAGCCGAAGCCAGGTGATAGGCTGGACAAATTAATATCACCTTTTTCTTTTTTTCTTTTTAATTAATAAATAATATTCAAATCTAATTCGTATTGTGTCAAGTGTTTTTATTTCTCGCCCCCACGAATATCCCTCTACCGATAGGCTAGCTGGAGCACGAGAGAGAGAGAGAGAGGACTCTGAGCCCGGAGTCTGGCGCCCAACACCTACCTAGAGCTAGTCGGAGGAGGTAACGACGTTGGTGCTGTTTTTGATAACTGAACGTAGTTCCTGCGGGTAACACCCGAGCCCGCGGGAATCGCTGTTACAGTATAAATGATAGAACTCGACCAATGATTTCCCCTCACCATTTTTGATTTGCCTAATGATTCTTTATACCATTCTCCGATCTCAAGAAAGCACTCCAGAATTATTTCATTTTTTTTTTATCATTTTTTTTTCTACGATTTCTGAGAATTTGATCGGATTTCGAAAAATTGCGATTTTGAGCTAAGAGAATCGTAGAAAAAATCGGAGACATGGAATGCCCCATATATATATAAATAATGAAAGGAATTTTGTGTAGATTTTTCAATTCACAAAAATTTGTTGATACAAATCAATAAAAACCGCGTGTAAAAATGTAGTAAAAAAAGCGTGCAGCAATTATCGAAATTCGTTAACAGATTACACGGCAATCTGTTATATAGGTAAAAAACATTGATAAATTATACTTATTGCGTAATGTTACTACGTAATATAGGTGAAATACATTCGCAAATCATACTTACAGTTAAATCTCTGCAATGGAGCTTTGGCAAGCGACATGACGACCCACAAGAAAAAATATTTAAACACATAAAATAAATGGCATTCAACAACAATCAAAAACAAATATCGCGCCAAGGCGCGGCGCGCATGCGCGCGGCCACCTAGTTAAGTGCATGTCCGCCAGATATCGCGAAGGTGCTCAAACATTGGCGTAGGCATGAGCGTAAGGGTGAGGGAAAGATCTAGGGAACGAGCCTTACAAGTTGGGAAACAGCCTAAGTCTCTTCAGCGGAGAGCCACTCGACTGATTGTCGAAGGAATCCTAACGGATTAGATACATTATAGTGAATTAGTTTTCACGCATATCTATCGCTCTGCACAAAAGCGAGGGAAAAAACCAAGGTTTGCTTGTCATACCGATGTGGTTTTCAAACAGGGATTTTCTCTGAATTTATCATGTCTAACCTCTAAGTTGGAAATATCATAGTTGATTAGTTTCAACTTTTATCAATCGCTCTGCACCAGAGCGAGAATATAAGCCACTTTTGCTGCTTGACACTGCGACGTTTGTCCAACACTGTGTTGGTACACGTGATGTACCTAAATAATTCTCGATTTGTTCGGGTTATTATTCAGTGCAATCATTTGCAATATGCCTTGCTGTATTCACAGACACTGCCGCGAAATAATCGCGATCATTAGTGTACGTATATACCGGGAATATTCGGTGAAAGTTAACGATCCCCTTCCTACGGCCTAACCAACACAGGCGCGCACCGCGTACGTGAGACTCGACGGGCGGGGCTAGGCAGCCAATGGTGCTTCTACCGAATCTTCCGCGTTCGGCCGAGTCCGCATAGCCCATCCGCGCTAACTCGATAAATACTTAATTTAAAAAGCAATTATCACACTGAACACGGAAAAGAATGAACTCGAATAAAATGAATTCGCCTGATATGAACATTTATTTTCAAAATTTATCAACGAATTTAAAATCAAATATCAATTAATTGGATTTAGGTATTGATTATCAGTGTTGAGGATCGATATTTGAGACCAAGTGGAACAGGTGAGTGGAGGGTAAATCATTGAAGAAAACATCGTCAAAAATTGGTTTATTTATTGATTTATTTATTTATTCATTTATTTTCAGAACTCGATTTTATTCAAAACATCTGTTAGGAATACTAGCTAGTATTCAATCTAATAAAAATTAAGAATTCGTGAGAAAGTTTTCAGTATTTGTGTCAACTTTAGTTTAATAATAACGTAATGAATCATTTGATCAGAGTACAATGCAGAGAATAAAGTCATCGCGGATAAGGCTGCCACCCACAGGCCACGTCCTCAGGTCTGGAACAGAAAAACGAAATTTATCAACGATTACTGGTTAATCGAGGGATCCATTGCTGTTGAATTATGGTGTACGCACAAACTTATCAGAGATTGAATGCTTGGGAATCGAAGAAAGGCTACCGATGAGCCACTGTCGAACGTAGTATACTTTCACTCAAACCATTTTTGTCTCTCAACGACTACTTCTATCGGAGACCTGAATGCTGACATGTACCTCAGCGAGGCTTCATAGCGTACGGAGGGGCTTTGTCGCAGGAGTTTGTAGTTCGTCGTGAATCAGGTGTCTGAGAAGAATAAACTCATACTCGTTGAAGAAGATGTTACCATCCCAGGACATCGTTACTTCCTCTGAAACAGCAAGGTGAGAGTATAACTGACTATCATGAGAATTTATAAGTCTTGTAAGTCTTTTGATGTCCGTTAACTTTGTATCCTACGTACCCAATGACTGATCGCCCGCTAACTCTTGAGGAGAAATATCGCCGGCGTCGTTGTCCAAGCTGACCTAAGGCATCAGACTGCGAAGAGTGATCGAGAACCAAGCAGGGATCGATGAAACGAGAGCTAGCAACAGCGTCGGCGAGGCTTGGCAGCGTACGAGGAGCTTCGTTGCAAAGGTTAGTCGCACATCGACGATATTCATCGAACATTTCTTACTCGTCTAACGACCATTCAACGTTCATGTCTCGTAGCAGGCGAAGAAGCCTCGTCGCAGATGTTCCCAGTGCGACGAGGCAGCGTACGAGGAGCTTCGTTGCCAGAGTTCGCAGTGCGTCGGCAAGCATTTTCTATCAAATTTTTGTGCGGCAAGGCTTCGCCAGAGTCCAGAGAAGGACTGCATATCGTCGACGTGCTACAAATGCTTGCAACGAAGCTCCTCGTACGCTACCTCATCGCACTACAAACTCCTGCGACAAAGCCCCCCCGCACGTTATGAAGCCTCGCTGAGGTACATGTCAGCACTCGGTCTCCGATAGAGGTAGTCGTTGAGAAATAAAAATGGTTCGAGTAAAAGTCTACTACGTTCGACAGTGGCTCATCGGTAGCCTCTCTTCGATTCCCAAGCATTCAATCTCCGATAAGTTTGGACGTACGCCATAATTCAACAGCAATGGATCCCTCGATTAACCAATAATCGTTGATAAATTTCATTTTTCTGATAATAAATAAATAAATCAGTAAATAAAACAATTTTTGACCATGTTGTCTTCAATGATTTACCCTTCACTTACCTGTTCCACTTCGTCTCAAATATCGATCCTAAACACTGATAATTAATACTTAAATCCAATTGATTAATATTTGATTTTAAATTCGTTCATAAATTTCGAAAATAAATGTTCATATCAGGCAAATCCATTTTATTCGCGTTCATGCTTTTCCGTGTTCAGTGCGATGATTGCTTTTTAGGTTAAGTATCGAGGTGGGCTATGCGGACTCGGCCTAGCGCGGAAGATTCGGTAGAAGCACCACTGGTCGCTCAGCCCCGCCCGCCGAGCCTCACGCACGCGGTGCGCGCCTGTGTTGGTTAGGCCGTAGGAAGGGGATCGTTAACTTTCACCGAATATTCCCGGTATGTACTGACGTAACGCGCATCGGAAGATGTGCGCTGCGCCATCTAGCGGTAGGCAGACGTACCAAACGTTCGGTGTCTGCGCCATCTAGCGGTGGGCAGAAGTACTAACGTTTGGTAATCTGCCTTACCGCGGTGAAAGGCACCCGACCGTGGCCTTGAAACGTTTCGATTCACCTTAAACGGGACGTTTTATTTGTAACATATTTGCGATGTCTGCTATAAGTATGATGAGAGGTTCGTGAAACGTTCGATGTTGAGTTGTGAAAAAATATCAGCAACGTTTTAGTAATGAAAAAATATTTTACCATAGCGGTATACTGTTCTCTCCGTAACGTTTCCTCAACGTTGATGCTGACGGTATGGGGAGGGGCCTTAGCTGGAGGAATTTCCCCATCAATGAAAGGCAGGCGGCCGGGCGGGGGGGGGGGGGGGGGGGGGGGGGTGGCTACAGGTCTAGTCGCGTAGTAATTTTTTCCTGGCTATTTGGGTGGACATGTACCCAAGTGCAGGGATGTCCACTAAAAAGCAAATTGATTGCGTATTTCAGCAAACAATTTATTCAGTTGAAACACCACACGTATATATGCCTTGTCGGGTTCACGAAGGCGGTCGCGATAGCCGGACGATATGCTAGCGAAGGAGTCGCTGCACGACGTGCCGTGGCAAGTGGCCGGACACCGGGGCTCATAGTCATTTGCTTGTAACACTTTAATCACGAGAAAAAAATTCTGCGAGGCGCCGCGTTGTGGCGTTGCGCGCAAGTGCGGTGACTGCCGGCCTCAGAGCGTCGGCTCGCTCGTAAGCTGGGTGCGTGCGGTGTGGTGGCCATGTAGGCCTAGGTTGCCTGCCGATAGGTGCTCTGAGGAGTTTTAGGAAGCTATATGCCTGTAACAATGTATCATTTATACCGGAATGTGAAAAAAAATAATTCATATTATCGTGAACACCTATTGCACCCAACACGAAATTTTATTAAATTTCATCATTTAGTATTCACCGATGTGCTTATATGGGTAGATATCTTAGATATTGATGCGGACTAGTTATTGTCATAGGATCGTAAGGGTCAAGATTTTTTCTTCCACATTTATATAAAACGCATCTACACAACGAAATTCGCCGAGAAAACGTATTTCCAATTTTTCTTTTTTTTTGTGCTGACGACCTGATGGCATTCGCCCATCGATATATTGAACTTTGAAAATATATATCTTACGAAATGTTGGATGAATGTTGCATACGGGTCGTTCAATTACATTACACACATAACACTTTTGTAATGTTAATCCGTATTAGTAGAAGACACCTTTTTGACGAAACAACGAGACTACGTTGTGGATTGATAGCTCCGGAAACGTCACGTACATAACGTCAAGATAATATTTCCGATGTTACAAATGAGACGACAGGCATTCAACGTTCCGAAAACGTTTCACTAATTTTTTTTTGTAACGTCAGAATTCAACTTTTTAACGGCCTGGATGTGACATTTCTGGAATGATTCATAGATGTTTCAAATGTAATGTTACTTGCAAACGTTTTAGAAATGTTTGGAAAATGTTATTAACGGAATGTTACAAATGGGCAGAATATCCGCGCAAACGTAACGTAACCTGGATGTGTATGGATATGTGGTTTTTGAATGCCACCCTCGGTGCGAAGTGCAGTTTTTGGTGTCATACAACATATTCCACCCATAGAATGAAATGTGTTCTGTCCATCTAGGGTACAAACGTTATGGTCTGCATTGGCGAATACGTACTGAACGAAGGCTTCGGGACTTATTTTTACGTCGGAGTGCATTATTGATGACGCTTCATAAATAGCAATGGTGTTATATGAAACACATAGACCCAAGCTTGAAAGGAGGTCAATTATTAATTTTGATCCCGTTTTGCGATGCAAGTACACCCCAGTGGCTAATTGAAGAGGCGATATAAACGTTCTCGGACGTGCGATAGACGTAATTGCATGTGCAATGCTGTCTCTCTTCACTTCAAGATTTTCATTATTACCAGTCCTGCTCCGAGTCATAACTTCATCCAAAAAAATACGCAATGTTTCGGGGGTTTCTTCAACAACGCCGTTGAAGAATTCATGTGAGGATGGATAGGATTTGACATCGTAGATTCTACCTCTAATATCGGCGCGTACGATAGCTGCTGCTGCTTTCACAATCCGTATTCGTTCCTCATCCGCTGTGCGAGCCCGATTCTCATACCAAGAATCGATCAACCGGGCATGCCCTGCATCGCGGAAGCATACAATAGATTCTTTTCCACGATGCTGTAGAATTATCACGTCCTCTTTATATTTGTCCTTCAACTTTTTGATGAGAATAGAAGGTTTTGGTTTGTTTCGGTTCATAACATTCAACAGGTCGGTTATTGTAAACTGAGAGTCATTGTTACGTTCCACGTACTCGCACACACGATCAAAATCATCTGCTAGATCTGGAATCTTAGGTCTACCAGTAGATTTTGGCTTATCGTTATACGTGAAGACTTTGTAGCATCTATGGTGATAACAAGCTTTTACCCCCACGAGTGAAACATTTTTTATCAAACTTTGAACTTCACGTCCCCGTTTATCTGTTCGCGAACTTGCAGCGTTCAAATATCCCTGTTTCATGGAATCCGAGGATACCAGACTGCCTGGGATCAATCGCGGTAGAAATTTATTGCCGCACAAAAAACAGTTCAATTCAACATCAAAACTTTCATCAACGCTTGAACATTTTGGGTGTTTATGCTTTGGAATGCCGGAGCCTTTTTCCAAGTTACGCTGTGAAGCATAAGTTGTCCGACACTTTTCATGAACGGTAACTTTGCTCAAGTCTTCCAATCGAATCCATTTTCGATCTTCCCGCTTCATACTGCTCTCCATGAATGCCTTCCCGCTAAACATTACACATCCAGGTTACGTTACGTTTAGGCGGATATTCTGCCCATTTGTAACATTCCGTTAATAACATTTTCTAAACATTTCTGAAACGCTTGCAAGTAACATTACATTTGAAACATCTATGAATCATTCCAGAAATGTCACATCCAGGCCGTTAAAAAGTTGAATTCTGACGTTACAAAAAAAATTTAGTGAAACGTTTTCGGAACGTTGAATGCCTAACGTCTCATTTGTAACATCGGAAATATTATCTTGACGTTATGTACGTGACGTTTCCGGAGCTATCAATCCACAACGTAGTCTCGTTGTTTCGTCAAAAAGGTGTCTGCTACTAATACGGATTAACATTACAAAAGTGTTATGTGTGTAATGTAATTGAACGACCCGTATGCAACATTCATCCAATATTTCGTAAGATATATATTTTCAAAGTTCAATATATCGATGGGCTAATGCCATCAGGTCGTCAGCACAAAAAAAAGAAAAATTGGAAATACGTTTTCTCGGCGAATTTCGTTGTGTAGATGCGTTTTATATAAATGTGGAAGAAAAAATCTTGACCCTTACGATCCTATGACAATAACTAGCCCGCATCAATATCTAAGATATCTACCCATATAAGCCAATGGGTGAATACTAAATGATGAAATTTAATAAAATTTGGTGTTGGGTGCAATAGGTGTTCACGATAATATGAATTATTTTTTTTCACATTCCGGTATAAACGATACATTGTTACAGGCATGTAGCTTCCTAAAACTGCTCAGAGCACCTATCGGCAGGCAACCTAGGCCCACATGGCCACCACACCGCACGCACCCAGCTTACGAGTGAGCCGACGCTCTGAGGCCGGCAGCCACCGCACTTGCGCGCAACGCCACAACGCGGTGCCTCGCAGAATTCTTTTCTCGTGATTAAGTGTTACAAGCAAATGACTATGAGCCCCGGTGTCCGGCCACTTGACACGGCACATCGTGCAGCGACTCCTTCGCTAACATATCGTCCGGCTATCGCGACCGCCTTCGTGAACCCGACAAGGCATATATACGTGTGGTGTTTCAACTGAATAAATTGTTTGCTGGAATACGCAATCAATTTGCTTTTTAGTGGACATCCCTGCACTTGGGTACATGTCCACCCAAATAGCCAGGAAAAAATTACTACGCGACTAGACCTGTAGCCATCTCGTTTTCAGTGTCAGTGGACGATGTGAGAAAGTGGGTGTTGAAGTGGTGTGCTTGAACAACACCGATTCTAGTTACACCCATTAATGACCGCCAACCAGTTAACACCTTATGAGTAACACCATGATACTGACACCTTCAAATGAACACCATAGCATTGATACCCTGAGAGCTGACACCACGTGAATCAACACCAAAGAATTGGCACCCCATGAATTTACACCAGTGATTAGCATCCTGTTAATAACACCGAAGAATCCACACCTACACGATAACACCGTAGAACCTACACTCTCTAAATTACACCTTAGAGAATCGACACCGTTTCAATAAAACCACAGAATTGACAAATCGAAAAACGACAGTAACACCAGTTTTGAAACCATGGAAATGACACTAAATATACGCTGACCATTCAACGCCACTATTGTGTTTTACAATAGCCTGAAGGTTGCACGTATACGGTATTGAGATTAGGGTATTAAAATTGGTGTTGTAAATTGCGTTGTTGAAGTACCTATAATTAAACTGAGGTATAAATGAATGTCATTAAAAATCTACTGTATTCAGTTTAGAAATATGATATATGGGATAGGGTCTGAAAATAAAGAAGAGTAAGTTATAAAAGAAGCAAAATACATATATTAACTGCGAATGACTTAGCGTACAGTAAAATAATGTGGATCTTTATACGATACAATGCGCTACATTACGATACAAAACAATAAAACAAAACAATACGATAGGGGAAAGGTGGGCAGCCCCGCCGGTGGGTACCCCCGGTCACCCCAAGTTTTGGACACTTACGCACAAATAAATTTGAAAAACATAAATTAGCGCAAGGAACTTGGTCTCATTTTCCCCTTTGTTTTTTTAAATTCATTTGTGCGTAAGTGTCCAAAGCTTGGGCGACCGGGGGTACTCGCCAGCCGGGGCTACCCACCTTTCCTTGTGTGGGAACCTTATAATAGAATGAAAATTCAGTCAGTATTTTGTACTCTTTGGTCTAGTAGGAACCTTTCAATACCGTACGTGGACCAGATATTTGAGATAAAGAACATGAAAAGGCGTGAAACCTGATACAGTAGACTCTAGATATATCACTGCGCGGTATATCACCGTACGAGCGAATTCCCCGTCACACGTATTCGCATGCACACAGATAACGCTTCCTCACCTCGGTTACGCACGCCGCTGCCGGCAAACACGTCGCAGTGCCAAAATTCTGCGCGCGTCTCCCCACTAGCTGCGCAGGCTGCTAGAGGCGTGACTTCGGCACTGGACTGCTGCGTGGCGAGGGCTCTCCACTTATCACCGTTTTCCTCTCCTACAGCCCCATACCGCGGCGATATATCTAGAGTCTACTGTAATAGAATATATATCTATTACTAACAATGATAAAAAATAGTCGGTACAGTTAAAATATTTGACATTTTGGAACAATAAATGTTGTTGTTTTCACAAAATGTTGATGAAAAACGTGAGGATACTTATGATCTAGCAGACTTAGGTCAATCAAAGAATAATTTTATCCGATCGATTGAACTTAAAATCACTTCTAGCTAACAAAAAACGTGATATGAACTTATCATATGTATCAAATTTTCCCGCTCCTGCGGTGATTGACACGTTCAAATTTTTGTTGCATATTTTCCAGTGATCATACATGAACCGTTGATGTTGGTTAGCTAACGTTTTGCTAATATTTCGAAAGTGACGATATTTATTTGCCAGATCTTCGAAAAAGTAATGCTTTCCTTCATAACGCATGGTCCACAAATGAACAATTGGTCCCATTAGTGAAATTATTCGAGGATAATGTATTAAAAAGTGATGCTTTGGCAACAAATGGGTTTTAAATTCAGTTTAAAATAGAGAATGATGCTCTTCAATCAGACACTCTAACTGTTGTATCATTCCAGGGCTGATTTGTGGCGAGAAAATCATAGACAAGCAACTCAGAAGTAATGTCAAAACGCGCCATTTAGGTTTTACAAGATCATGCTGAGGATGCGCAGTGTTAAGGTAGTGTGAGCCCAAGCATTGATTGTGTATGCGTGAGTCCTCGCATTTTGATATGCCGCGCTCTCCGTCGCCTGTCAACCGACAACCGATCGGAAGCGTTCGGACATAGTCGCGAGCTAGTCGTAAGTCAGTCTTAGTCTCCTTCGTCTAGCGAACGGTTCATGAATGTAAACACTAACGTCTATTCTTAATAAAGTAAAAAGTATTCGAGCTAAATCTTATTTCTCATCTCTTCCTCTCCCGAAATCCACAATCTCAACTACAGATTACAATAACAGGTTATGGGCCCAGTTTACCTATCCTGCACAAAATTGTGGACAGTGAGAGATCGCGAAAGTAACGGTCGCGAAAAGACACGAGGCACGCGGTAGCCATTGTGAACAAGTGTGAAAGTGAGAAAAGAAAGTCGAGACCGATTGTTTCAAATCCGAAATGACCGACGACATCTCAGCTCGGAACGTGAAGAAATTCGATGGAACTAACTTTCAAGGATGGAAGTTTCAGATAAATGTATTATTTATCACCCATGGAATCAAAGACGTAGTCGACGGCACAAGGGTGTTGCCGGCGAACCGAGACTCGCAAGAAGGAAAAACGTGGGTGCGAGATAACGCCAAGGCAATGTTTATCATATCATCAGCTATGGAATATTCGAAATTGGAACCATTGTTGCACGATTTATGCACGACTGCTAAAGATATGTGGACCAAACTGACGGTGATTCACGAGCAGAAATCTGCAGCAAACAAGTTGATGCTAACGCAAAAATTCCACGAGTATAGGATGGCACCGGCAGACTCAGTTGTGCAGCACATGGCCAAGGTGCAAAACATGGCCGCACAGTTAACAGATCTAGGAGAAGCAGTTACAGATGTAACGATAATGGCCAAGGTCTTGGCAAGTCTTTCCTCAAAATACAGCACTTTACAGACAGCATGGGACAGTGTAGATCCAGAACGACAGACGCTAGAAAACCTTCAGGAACGGTTAATCCGAGAAGAAGCTCGCCTTAGCGAAGATAACGCCGAGGGGACGAGTGCACTAGCTGTGTCGAAAATTGGGAACACGAAACCTGGTCAGAAAAACAAAGTGAAGAAAAAGATGCCAAAGAGAAGAGACGACATAGAATGTTTCAAGTGTCACGAAAGAGGACATTTCGCAAGTCAGTGTACAAACAGAAAATACGGACCCAGTGTAAACAAAAGTGAACAGTCAAGCAATTGCGCATTCGTAGTGATCGATAAAGAAGAACACAGTGCGAAGCGGGCATCGGGTGAGTGGGTATTACCGACAGACACCCAAGTCAGAGAACTATTGGAAACAGATCAAAGCGAGATCTGGATAACCGACAGTGGGGCGTCGAGACACCTCACCTACCGACGTGAGTGGCTCACTGAGTACCGTGCGAACACTAGAGGCGACACAGTAGCTCTCGGTGATAACAAAGAGTGCGACATCGCGGGTGAAGGAACAGTGTTAGTGAAGAAATTGGTGGACGGTGAGTGGAAAGACTCTCGAATCGAGAAAGTACTGTATGTACCTAAGCTGAAGAAAAATTTATTCTCAGTAGGTGTATGCGATAGCAAGGGTTTCCAAGTGACATTTCGGGATGGACATGTGAAACTTGCGGAAAACAACAGAGTGGTTGCATCAGGTGTTAAACAAGACAATGGCATATATCGAATGTTTTTCAGAACAATCAACCCCAGCAAAGTCGAGGAAGCCAACGCAACAACAGCTAACCTGCGAGTCTGGCACGAACGACTGGGACATGTAGGAAAACGAGCGATACAAGAAATGGTTAAGAAGGGACTGGTAACGGGAGTATTCTTAAAAGACGTAGAAGATTTCTTCTGCGAGGCATGCCAGCTCGGAAAAGCCCACAGATTGCCATTCAAACAAAAGTCTGGTATAGTATCAATAATGCCAGGTGAGCTTATACACACAGACGTATGTGGTCCTTTCTCTGTCGAATCGCTAGGTGGAGCGAATTATTTCCTAACTTTCAAAGACGACGCCACCGGCTATCGGTTCGTTTACTTCTTAAAACACAAAGCTGATGTGTTTGATAATTTCAAGGTGTTCGAGAAGAGAGCACGCAACAAATTCGGGCAGTCGATAAAAGTCTTGAGATCAGACAACGGCCTGGAATTCTGCAACCGGAAAATGAACGAGTATTTGGCAGCACATGGTATCAAGAAGGAGAATACAGCACCGTACACTCCAGAACAGAATGGCAAGGCGGAACGTGACAACCGAACAATCGTCGAAAGCGCCCGCACGATGCTCCAAGCGAAACAACTTCCGCTGAATCTGTGGGCCGAAGCGGTAAATACTGCGGTCTATGTTCTAAATCGTTCGGTACAACCAGGTGGCGAGGCCACTCCCTATGAAAAATGGACAGGCAAGAAACCAAGTGTAAGTCACCTGCGCATCTTCGGATCAACAGCTTTTGCACACATACCAAAACAATTCACGAAGAAGCTAGACGCACGAGCGAAGAAAATGATCCTCGTCGGCTATCAGGGAGACTCAGAAAACTACCGAGTCTACGATCCTGACTCCAGGCAAGTGAAGGTAGTGCGAAACGTCACATTCCACGAAGAAACAGGAAATGTCACGAGTAAAGCAGGAGAAGAGCATGATGAGAACATCATTTTGCCAGGATCCATAACGGGGGACGAAAACAATGAACAGCAGCAAGAAGAAAATCGAAACGCTGAGAATCAACAGCAAGTTGGAGTCGAGCAAGGAGAAAGGCAAGCAGCTGTTCGGCCAGTACCAATTGTACCACCAGCAAAACAACGAAATCTAAGAGATCGAGGATCGATCAGAGCACCAGTAAGATACGAAGTAGATGTGGCGGAGTACGTTGCTCCGAACACATATACCGAAGCACTAAATAGCGAGCATGCCACGCAGTGGGTGGACGCTATAAGAAAAGAACTTCTAGCGCACGAGAAGAACAGCACTTGGAAAATAGTACCAAGAACTCCAGGCATGAAAACAATAGATTCAAAATGGGTATTCAGAGTAAAGACAGATCCAACAGAAGACATAGATCTGTTCAAAGCAAGACTTTGCGCACGAGGATATTTACAACGATACGGAATCGATTTCCTTGAGACTTTCGCACCTGTAGTGCGATATGACTCGCTCAGAGTCCTGCTTGCAATAGTTGCCGAACAGGACCTCGAACTATTGCAATTTGACGTCCAAACTGCATTCCTCTACGGGGAACTGACCGAAGACATCTTCATGGAGATTCCAGAGGGGCTCAACATTGAAGATGAGAAGGAAAATGGAAGTGAGAAAAGTGTAGTGTGTAAACTTGAAAAGTCACTGTATGGGTTGAAACAATCACCAAGGTGTTGGAACCAAAAATTTAATCAGTTTCTGAATCAGTTCAAATTCAAAAATAGTGAAGCTGATCAGTGCATTTTTATATGAGCCTGAAATTGGCGGCCAGAGTTGGCGGCCACAGGCGAAAATCCAGGGACGAATAGGAGCAGGGGCCCCTGAGCATAGATGGTTTAACACATGATCGAAAAATTTTGAACAAAATTCAGGAATATCGTTGCTCGATCACAGATTACGATTCCGTTTCCACTTTGGCGTAGCGCGGTTCGGTTGTTTATTTATAAATTGTTAAACAATTGGCGGCCACAGGGAAAAGACACACGCATGCTCGGAAAAATATGAAAAAAATTACTGAAATTCTCTTTCGACCGCAGAACACGATTCCGTTTCAACTTTGGCGTAGCGCGGTTCGGTTATTTATTTATAAATTGTTAAACAATTGGCGGCCACAGGGAAAAGACACACGCATGCTCGGAAAAATATGAAAAAAATCACTGAAATTCTCTTTCGACCGCAGAACACGATTCCGTTTCAACTTTGGCGTAGCGCGGTTCGGTTATTTATTTATAAATTGTTAAACAATTGGCGGCCACAGGGAAAAGACACACGCATGCTCGGAAAATTCTGAAAAAAATTACTGAAATTCTCTTTCGACCGCAGAACACGATTCCGTTTCAAGCTTGGCGTAGCGCGGTTCGGTTCATTTGTTGTTAATTTTTTAATTCAACAAATGACAGCGAGACGAACACGCATGCTCGGAAAATTCTGGAAAAAATTACTAAAATTCTCTTTCGACCGCAGAACACGATTCCGTTTCAACTTTGGCGTAGCGCGGTTCGGTTATTTATTTATAAATTGTTAAACAATTGGCGGCCACAGGGAAAAGACACACGCATGCTCGGAAAGTTCTGAAAAAAATTACTGAAATTCTCTTTCGACCGCAGAACACGATTCCGTTTCCACTTTGGCGTAGCGCGGTTCGGTTGTTTATTTATGAATTGTTAAACAATTGGCGGCCACAGGGAAAAGACACACGCATGCTCGGAAAATTCTGAAAAAAATTACTGAAATTCTCTTTCGACCACAGAACACGATTCCGTTTCAACTTTGGCGTAGCGCGGTTCGGTTATTTATTTATAAATTGTTAAACAATTGGCGGCCACAGGGAAAAGACACACGCATGCTCGGAAAATTCTGAAAAAAATTACTGAAATTCTCTTTCGACCGCAGAACACGATTCCGTTTCAAGCTTGGCGTAGCGCGGTTCGGTTCATTTGTTGTTAATTTTTTAATTCAACAAATGACAGCGAGACGAACACGCATGCTCGGAAAATTCTGGCAAAAATTACTAAAATTCTCTTTCGACCGCAGAACACGATTCCGTTTCAACTTTGGCGTAGCGCGGTTCGGTTATTTATTTATAAATTGTTAAACAATTGGCGGCCACAGGGAAAAGACACACGCATGCTCGGAAAAATATGAAAAAAATCACTGAAATTCTCTTTCGACCGCAGAACACGATTCCGTTTCAACTTTGGCGTAGCGCGGTTCGGTTATTTATTTATAAATTGTTAAACAATTGGCGGCCACAGGGAAAAGACACACGCATGCTCGGAAAATTCTGAAAAAAATTACTGAAATTCTCTTTCGACCGCAGAACACGATTCCGTTTCAAGCTTGGCGTAGCGCGGTTCGGTTCATTTGTTGTTAATTTTTTAATTCAACAAATGACAGCGAGACGAACACGCATGCTCGGAAAATTCTGGAAAAAATTACTAAAATTCTCTTTCGACCGCAGAACACGATTCCGTTTCAACTTTGGCGTAGCGCGGTTCGGTTATTTATTTATAAATTGTTAAACAATTGGCGGCCACAGGGAAAAGACACACGCATGCTCGGAAAAATATGAAAAAAATCACTGAAATTCTCTTTCGACCGTAGAACACGATTCCGTTTCAACTTTGGCGTAGCGCGGTTCGGTTATTTATTTATAAATTGTTAAACAATTGGCGGCCACAGGGAAAAGACACACGCATGCTCGGAAAATTCTGAAAAAAATTACTGAAATTCTCTTTCGACCGCAGAACACGATTCCGTTTCAAGCTTGGCGTAGCGCGGTTCGGTTGTTTATTTATAAATTGTTAAACAATTGGCGGCCACAGGGAAAAACGCATGCTCGGAAAATTCTGAAAAATTGCCTGTCACGTTGGATTTTAACGCGATTTTGGAACATCGGATCACTTGAAATGTTTTGATATTTTCAAATCAGGTTACCTTCACCGAATGATTATTGATTCACACCTTGATCTACACACCCATGTATCACGCAAAACCGAACAGGTTGGGAAAATGAAATTTCATATCAGAATTCACAAACACAACAAGGCGGTTTGCAATATCAGTATATGAACGAATTCCACTGAAATGGCCGCACCATCAGATTTTTGAACGTTTTGCATTACGAATCTGCCTATATTAATGTGAATTAGATGAGAAATCAATCGTGCAAATTGTAATTATCAACCCCGATATTAGCTCTACCCAAGGCCAACGACGCGGACGTTTCGGGGTAATGGCCTCTTATGTTTTTTTTTCTAATTCCTTTTTTGCCTTACTGGCCCCTCTTTTGGAATCTGTGTACTAATATAATATGAAATCAATCATGGATTATTAAATATGACAGGTATTATTATTATGAATTTCGGTATACATAGTTTTTAATCAATGAGTAATTGATAATTTTTATAATTTTTCTTCAATTTTTTTTTTTTTACGCCTTACCGGGCTCCTTTTTTTGGCATTTGTGCAATAATAAAATATTAGATATGATAGGTATTATTATTATGTATTTCAGTATAGTTCCTAATTAATGAATTAGTGATAATTATTATAATTTGAAAAAAAAAATTATTTTTCGCCTCACCAGGCTCTTTTTTTGGCATTCGTGCAATAATGGAATATTAGATATGATAGGTATTATTATTATGTATTTCAGTATAGTTCTCAATTAATGAATAAGTGATAATTATTATAATTTGAAAGAAAAAAAAAATTATTTTACGCCTCACCGGGCTCTTTTTTTGGAATTCGCGCAATAAAGGAATATTAGATATGACTAGTATTATTATTTTGTATTTCGGTATACATAGTTTTTGATCAATGAGTAAGTGATAATTATTATAATTTTTTTTTTTCATTTTTTTTTTTTTATGCCTCACCGTCGTCTTTTTTTGTGCATTCGAGCAATAATGAAATATACGAAATAATGTTTGGTTATATAATGTATAATAATGAAATATATGCAATAATTTGTATGGTTCTCAATCAATGAGTCAGTGATAATCATTTTTAGTTACGATAATAGTTTCAAGTTTTGTGAACTATTTCAACAGTTTTGTCTGGTGTTCGGTAACTTTCTGCTCGCCTGCGTTATGAATTTTAATGAAGCGCACAATTCGAAAGTCGATTCGAATCCAAATGGACATGAGTTTGACTTCCTGATCAAATCAATCGAGGATTTTCGTTTTAAGTCATTAACAGGTTCACTATCTAATAAAAGACGGTTCGACTGAACTGTCCGTCTTTCCCTCTTTTTGTCCGTTGTTGCATATGCGAGATGTGATGCAATGGCTTTTCTGGCATACTTCATATCGTCTTCACAAAATGTCTCCATTTTGCCTGTTGCAACCAGATACGCCCAACTACAAATATGCACCCCACAATTACCTCCAATTATGGGTTCCTTATTTTCGCCAATGCTAATTTGGGATGGTATATCAGGTGGCGTGTAGAACGTCCATTCATCCCAAGATATTTTACCTTTGAAATCAATGAAATTTAATACTCCGTTGAATATAACGTTATTGAGGCGGCGGTGAAGTGAATCAAAGTATATCATAGTTTTTTCTTTCGGTAATACCATGAGCAAGGTCCAATGCAGTGAATAATTTATTGGAATTAACCAAACATCCATACTCTGAGCGCTAGACTTAGCGGCCCATCTCTTCATGCCCCTGCTGACACTACCTCTGCTAAGAATGCTTTGGCAAAACATGCTGTCGAAAACCAACAGATGAAAATCGTTTTTTTCTGCCTTCAACTGCATGAGGTTGTAGAAAGTGTTGACGATGTCATCATTTAAATATTGGTCCATCGTTACGTACGGTTTGAGTGTTTTGAAGCTTGCCTCCGTGAGATAGTAACCATTAACATGCACTGATATTGAAGGAAATCCCGGTGGGTAATTATTTTTTTCTGAAAATAAAGCTAGATCAACAACATCTTTTTTGTCATCCGGTGCATGGTCAGTGAAATGTACATCTGCTTCTTTATTGAGTTCTCCAAGTGGGTAGCTGTTTCTCTCGGAAAATGAAGCTAGATCCACAACATCTTTTTCGTTACCCGGTGCATGGTTTGCAGGTGGCGAACTGTTTCTCTCTGAGAATATAGTTAGATCAACAACATCGTTGTCATCGCCTAGTGCATGGTCGGTAAAATCTACATCAGCCTTTTCGTCGATTCTTTCAGTTGCCTTCTTAACTATACCAAATGTCATCGATGACTCGTCTAATGTGGTCTGTAATATCTCATCATCATTAGGCTCGTGGTCCAACGACAGACCTTCCGCAGAAGCGGCGAGGGCCAATATATCCGATGTTAGGAAGTTTTTCGAATCATCGACAAATTTGTCATGTGTTAGGTAGCTATTAACACGTGGTGGCCCTTTTTTCTGTCTTTTCCAGGTTTCCACTGGATTGTCGTCTGTTTTGTACCGTCTTTTAAGTTGCTTCGTCGTTTTCAAAGGGTATTTTCGCTCTTTTAGACCCCCTCTCACGAACTCGAAATTTCGCATAATAAATCTTGGAGCAGATAGTTTTTTCTCATTTTTGAATTTATTATGTTTCACAATTTTGAAATAGTTTTCAATCGGAGCGTTACTGTCCCGGTACAAGCCCACGTGAGTTAGATTAGTCGCTGACCATAGCGGGAAATACGGCATCATGAAATCGGTCACGTATTTCAGAAAATTTTTGGAATAAAACTTGTTACTAATGTCAGTGGATTCTCGGCTGCTCAAGACTTTGGTTTCGATTGACTTAAAAATCTCGAAGTATGGGGAGTTTTTGGTGCCTGCTGTCAATTCGTCTTGCGAGTCAGCTGGAAGAGTGCAGTGCTTGTCACCGAAATCATTATCATTGTCGGTGTTGAAATCCTGATCGTTGTTATTCTGAAGCTCGTTTACAATGTCTTCGAGATTTTCCGCTTCGTTCTGTAATCCGAAGACCGTGACCAAGGAGTCGTAGATCTGAGACGCGGATGCAACGCCGTCACAGTGAATCAACTTATTGAAAAATAATCCTGCGATTCGTCGCTCGAGACCCTGTGTTTTTTTGTTAGGAAAGCACTTTTTAGCTTTATTCAAAACGGTTTTGATCAGGTGAGATGAGCACACATGAATAATCACCAATGATTCTCCTGATACAGTTCCCTTTTCATGTGTGTCATAAAGTTTTTGAATGTATCGAGACAAACTAATGTTATTGAATGCCCACGAAGCAGCCTGCAACAATGCCAGGCTGAAATCAGTCTCAATTTTGTGTAACTTTTTCGTTGCTGAAACCTTTTTCATCGTACTAGCGAACGTTTTCAAAAATCCACTTATTGTAACGGCGTCGTGTTGGCCTAATATTAATTCAAACACCGGTAGCGGTCCAAAATCATCACTTCCTGGTATGATCAATGAATAATAATAAATGGTTTGCGAATGCAAGTTGATAATACCAGGTGGCTCTATGAGAGATCCAGTAGCATCGAGATGTAGGAATCGTTGCTTCATGGAAAGAAGATAGCGCACTTGTTCTTCAGTGAACAGCATGGCGGAAAATGGTTTGACTGAGAACCCTTGGATATATCCGTCAAAGACCTCACCACGTACGGTTTGCATGAGATGTTCGTCTAACTTTGCCATGAACAGGACAAATGATTTGTGGAGATCCTCTCTACAATTATTGTCACTGGATATCCTGTGCAGTATTGTATCAGATAACGCCGTATTCAAATTTCCGGCTTCTAATACGTCGGTTGGTGTATGATTCAATTGTTTATATTTCAACGCAAGAGGAGACAGTTTTTTAAGCTCGTCTACACAAGATTGGCGAAACTCACCACGCACGTGGCGACGATGCTTCTCCTGGCTACTGTGGTCATAGTCGCGTTCCTTAAATACCTGTATTGTGTGGTCTGTATGGGGATGAATTATTTCATCATTCACCAAAAATTAATATTTGGAGCATGATGAATGCTTGCATGTAGCAAGAGCTTGAAAGCTCCAGCCACCTCTTGACTTTTGCGAGCACTTATGCCATTCAACTTTCAAAACACAATACGGATATGTTTTATTGAAAAATGCATTGAACGCATCGGTCCAGCCACGTTTCAATTTCTTGGTTGAATTCCAAAATTTTTCCCAAAATAGTTTTGGGACAATGAAAGATTCTCCTTCTAGCCATGTGGTATAAAATCTGTGATCTTTTTTAACTGAAGTTTTCATTTGTTTTGCATTCGGCTGCGGAATATCTTCTTTAATATCATCATGTAATTTCTCTGCGTACAGAGAATCTAAATCATCATTGTTCCATGAAATGTATTCTTCATTTTGATGCGATTCATCAATTAAATCGGGCCTTATGTCAATGGATACGTCATCGCAATTGAGGCCTATTTCGAGACAACGTTCTTCCGAAGTTTGGCTGACGGTAGCCAATTCGTGCTCGAGATCTGGGAATAAACCATGACAATCAATGCCGATTTCTAGATGACGTTCGGAATTTGGGCTAACAGGAGCTAGCTCGTCAGTTAGGTCACTATTGAAATTTAGTGCTTCTTCTGGGACAGTTTCAAGAGTGTGTATCAAAACACCATTTTCAAGAATTTTGTCTGACCCATCACTAGCAGAACCGTTGTCATCTTTGCGAATTTCATTTCTTATTAAGTTGGGTATTTTTCGTGCTTCCGACTTACATGCCATGATTTCAACAACACTCTCAAAATGCCGTTTAAAGAAATAGTAGCACCTGCGATGGTACTTTTCTATGGTTCTTTTGTCTTTTGCATCTATCAAAATTTTCTGACAGATGTCTAACCATTTACTTTTTCGGAAATTTTTTCGCAAATCATCAGAAAAAACACGTAAATTTGAAGCGTTCAAATCAGGATCTTGGGTTATTGCGTCGCTCATACTCTCATGGGTTAGCCAACTCATTTTTGATTTGCAGAGGAGAAACGTGTTAAGAAAGAAAATTGAGAAACGGAAGAAGAGAAGGGATTACATTTACTTGAAAATAATAACCATTTCACTTTTTTGCCAGTAATGAAAATAGGTACTGGACACATACATATATATATTTTTTTTCAAAATTGTAAATGTATACGAAGGACTATTAGGGGAATTTGTGTATAAGAATCTGAAATTTAATAAATCGAGTAAAAACCATTCTGAATCAGTTGTGTTAACATCGATGGCAGGGTTTAGGGCTACAGTGCCTGGAGCCGCATTGAAAGTTGCGGCGTCTGTTTTATCTATTAAAGCGACGGCCTGGTGTAGTAGAAGGTTAAGGTATTCCTGCGCATCCTATTGCGCATGTGCACACGTTGTCGTGGTAGCTGCGTTCTCCCACTCTAGAGCGAAATGTGTAAGAGAATGGGCCCGCTGCTTCACTACTGATTGTGAGAGTGAACGAACTCACGTACTAGCGCATGCGCTGCCCAACTGTGGAACTAAGAGGGGGCGGCGCCCACGGTAGTCTGCCGTCAACCGTCGAGGCGTCAAGGTACACAGAACCGTTGCTAATAGTTTACAAAACTTGAAGTAACTCCAATTGAACAGGTAAAATGGTATTTGCAAGAAGTCTCATCGAAGCAAAAAAAGTACGATAGTACCCTCTGTTCATTACGGAAGAAATATAATCGACCAACCAAGGCAGAGAAACACATCAGAAGAGTTTATTAGAGACAATGACCTAGCTGGGTACCTTCATGAAGAAAAAAAAAATACAATTGGAATCGAAAGTGCCAATTATTATGATTTTCTGTGATGTTTCAGAAGAGGGAACATGCACGGAAAAAAATGGCTGCTGAAGTTACTATGTTGAGCAACTGGGATAGGGACAACACTTTTTTCAGTAGAAATTACCACAATTCTAGTATTTGGTACATAGGAGCAAGTAGATTTCAATGTCCTAATGAGTAAATGTTACCGCAATTGTTGTCATTTCTACTGAAGAAAAGTGTTGTCCCTATTCCAACTACTCATTTTTTTCCGTGTGGAAATCAAAAACGGAATTAGAACAAGTGGTCTAATGGACAATAACAAGCGAAGAAATAGTATATTATGCACCTGGGGAGAAAAGTGTTTTTGTCGAGCGCACTGTTTGCAGAACGAGTAGGAGACGAGTTCATTACTCGGTCAGTCGGAAAACAACAACTTTTAGCCCGCTTCACAGGGTAAACAATACGCGTTTTTCATGCAGGTGTTAAAAAAGATACGTAACTATATTAAGTCGTCACTTGGAGTGATTGAACCCGACTCATTGATTCGCCATACAGAATGGATAATGATCGTTATTACATTTGATACTCTATTATTAAGGAGGAAGAGATCAGTAACCCGGACGAAGTTGAATGGAAATGGAAAAAAGACAAAAAAAAAAAAGGATCGGGTTGGGCGAGTAGGGGAGCTAGGGGATAGTTGTAACAGGGGTAAGTGGTAACAGCTCAATATTACTCAGTAGATCGCAAATATTTTCATGAGGTTACGCACCAAACGCAATACTTGAAAGGGGGGCTATTACGTAGGTAGGGTCCGTGCCACACGGGGGGTTGCAGCGAGCGGTCGTGAGTGGGCGTATCATTTTGGTGAGGTAACGGAAAAAAATGTGTCTGTATAAACTTAGATTTGACGTGTACCTATCAATTGATTTTTTTCCAAATATGTTTGATTTCTCATTTAGTCGATGTATTAGGGTTTCAGATGTTATCTTTATGTTGCGTGTGTCTTTTCCCTGTGGCCGCCAATTGTTTAACAATTTATAAATAAACAACCGAACCGCGCTACGTCAAAGTGGAAACGGAATCGTGTTCTGCGGTCGAAAGAGAATTTCAGTAATTTTTTTCAGAATTTTCCGAGCATGCGTGTGTCTTTTCCCCGTGGCCGCCAATCGTTTAACAATTTATAAATAAATAACCGAACCGCGCTACGCCGAAGTTGAAATGGAATCGTGTTCTGCGGTCGAAAGAGAATTTCAGTAATTTTTTTCAGAATTTTCCGAGCATGCGTGTGTCTTTTCCCCGTGGCCGCCAATTGTTTAACAATTTATAAATAAATAACCGAACCGCGCTACGCCAAAGTTGAAACGGAATCGTGTTCTGCGGTCGAAAGAGAATTTCAGTAATTTTTTTCAGAATTTTCCGAGCATGCGTGTGTCTTTTCCCCGTGGCCGCCAATTGTTTAACAATTTATAAATAAATAACCGAACCGCGCTACGCCAAAGTTGGAACGGAATCGTGTTGTGCGGTCGAAAGAGAATTTCAGTGATTTTTTTCATATTTTTCCGAGCATGCGTTTTCGTCTCGCTGTCATTTGTTTAATTAAAAAATTAACAACAAATGAACCGAACCGCGCTACGCCAAGCTTGAAACGGAATCGTGTTCTGCGGTCGAAAGAGAATTTTAGTAATTTTTTTCAGAATTTTCCGAGCATGCGTGTTCGTCTCGCTGTCATTTGTTGAATTAAAAAATTAACAACAAATGAACCGAACCGCGCTACGCCAAGCTTGAAACGGAATCGTGTTCTGCGGTCGAAAGAGAATTTCAGTAATTTTTTTCAGAATTTTCCGAGCATGCGTGTGTCTTTTCCCTGTGGCCGCCAATTGTTTAACAATTTATAAATAAATAACCGAACCGCGCTACGCCAAAGTTGAAACGGAATCGTGTTCTGCGGTCGAAAGAGAATTTCAGTAATTTTTTTCAGAATTTTCCGAGCATGCGTGTGTCTTTTCCCTGTGGCCGCCAATTGTTTAACAATTTATAAATAAATAACCGAACCGCGCTCCGCCAAAGTTGAAACGGAATCGTGTTCTGCGGTCGAAAGAGAATTTTAGTAATTTTTTTCAGAATTTTCCGAGCATGCGTGTTCGTCTCGCTGTCATTTGTTGAATTAAAAAATTAACAACAAATGAACCGAACCGCGCTACGCCAAGCTTGAAACGGAATCGTGTTCTGCGGTCGAAAGAGAATTTCAGTAATTTTTTTCAGAATTTTCCGAGCATGCGTGTGTCTTTTCCCTGTGGCCGCCAATTGTTTAACAATTTATAAATAAATAACCGAACCGCGCTACGCCAAAGTTGAAACGGAATCGTGTTCTGCGGTCGAAAGAGAATTTAAGTGATTTTTTTCATATTTTTCCGAACATGCGTTTTCGTCTCGCTGTCATTTGTTTAATTAAAAAATTAACAACAAATGAACCGAACCGCGCTACGCCAAAGTTGAAACGGAACCGTGTTCTGCGGTCGAAAGAGAATTTCAGTAATTTTTTTCATATTTTTCCGAGCATGCGTGTGTCTTTTCCCTGTGGCCGCCAATTGTTTAACAATTTATAAATAAACAACCGAACCGCGCTACGCCAAAGTGGAAACGGAATCGTAATCTGTGATCGAACAACGATATTCCTGAATTTTGTTCAAAATTTTTCGATCATGTGTTAAACCATCTATGCTCAGGGGCCCCTGCTCCTATTCGTCCCTGGATTTTCGCCTGTGGCCGCCAACTCTGGCCGCCAATTTCAGGCTCATCATTTTTATAGGTATTGTGAATGACGAAACAGTGCTCTTAGCTTTATTTGTAGACGATGGGCTCGTCGCTGCGAAATCAATAGAAACTCTAAATCATTTAGTAAATAGTCTGAATCAAGTGTTTAGCATTACTATAGGAAATTGTAGAACCTTCGTAGGATTACAAATAAAAAGAGATAGAGAGAGAAAAGCACTAGTCATACATCAAAGCGCGTATACAGCACAGATAATTAAAAGGTTCAGAATGAGCGATGCAAATAAAGTCAGCATGCCAGCTGATCCACATGCAATTCTGCATCCGGCAGAAGAAGATAGCATGATAGTAGATAACGTACCGTACCGTGAGGCTGTTGGATCATTAGTATTCCTAGCAACAGTATCACGACCGGACATTGCATTCGCAGTAAATCTAGTCAGTAAGTTTATCAATAATCACACACGTGAGCACTGGTGTGCAGTGAAACGAATTTTCGCTTATCTTAACGGAACAGTTGATTTTGGAATAGAATATCTCGGCGGCGGTAGCAATTCAGAATTAATTGGATATTCCGATGCGGACTACGCCAGCGATGTCGAGACACGGAGATCTACAACCGGGTACCTCTTTTGCTTATCAAATGGTCCCGTTACTTGGTCCTCCCAGAGGCAGAAGATAGTTACATTAAGCACGACGGAGTCAGAATACGTAGCAGCAGCTACAGCGGCAAAAGAAGCCATCTGGCTTCGCAAATTATTGTCAGATATCGGATGTCCATGTGTAGAAGGAACAAAATTACTAGTAGACAATCAAAGTGCCATAAAACTAGTCAAAAACCCAGAATATCATAAACGTACCAAACATATAGACATCCGCTATCATTATATAAGAGAAAAGGCTGAAGCGAAAGAAATCAGAGTAGAATATATTCCTACTGAAACTCAAAAGGCCGACATTTTCACGAAGGCACTGCCAAGAGATCGTTTTAGGAAACTCTGCGATATAATAAACGTAGGATCAGTTTAAAAACAAAACGCTCAAACGGCGGTAGTGTTAAGGTAGTGTGAGCCCAAGCATTGAGTGTGTATGCGTGAGTCCTCGCATTTTGATATGCCGCGCTCTCCGTCGCCTGTCAACCGACAACCGATCGGAAGCGTTCGGACATAGTCGCGAGCTAGTCGTAAGTCAGTCTGAGTCTCCTTCGTCTAGCGAACGGTTCATGAATGTAAACACTAACGTCTATTCTTAATAAAGTAAAAAGTATTCGAGCTAAATCTTATTTCTCATTTCTTCCTCTCCCTAAATCCACAATCTCAACTACAGATTACAATAACACGAAGGATCAACAATGTCTTCAAGTATTAAAGGTAAAAACCTTACCAGGCACCATGTTTGTGCAGCTCGTTGACCGATCAACGCGCCTGGCTTGTCTAATGCTATCGGGCTCGGTTTATCTGTCATATCTATTGCTCCATAATTGAACGATTTGATTCTTTCATTTATTTCGAAAAGAGTTATAATTTCCAAAACGTTAACAACGTAATCAATGAATAATTTTATTTCCAACTGTACACAACCCTCCAGTGTATCATGTGCAGCATCCGCAGTTATGCAGTCAAATACTTTAAAATAATGAAAGTCGTTTAATATACATCCGCGCTTTATTCCTAGAATGTGTGAAGTAGTTGCGTTCAATTTGTCACAGGTTTCGTCGTAAGTTCTGTTTGATCTCAAAAGGTCTATATTTTCAGAGACCATGACCCGAATTTGTTCTTTCGTAGCGGTACGTACTCTACAAAAATGTGTCGCAGCAAATGATTCTACTAATCCAAGTAAAGAGTTCCCCCCCAAATTTTCGAAACTGAGAGCAATAATCGAACCTCGCACATGTTTACTTCAAATGTCCAGACCTTCTGTCTCTAGTACTCTTATATCTCTGAGGAGTGGCTTCCAAATTTCTTCAAATCCGAAAGTTTTATAATCAGCAACGTAAAATAAAGCTATTAAATGAATGTTCTCTAAGCGTGAGTTGACATACGGAGGAAAATTCCGTAATGTAAAATATATCGCTCCCAGTTTGTGAACGCCTGTTTTACTTCCAAGAGGATTTGTGGTCTCAAAGTCGTCATAATAAATCTGTAACTGTAACGCATAATCCGAATGACTGAAAAGTGGATGTGCCGCGAAATACGAACCATCAGAGATGTCCCGGAAAATTTTATTCTTTTCTTTTTGACCGTTTCGTGTAGTTTTCTTCGGTTTATCAAATGTCATTTTTCAAGCAGAGGGATTAGCCATAATAAACTTCAGGCTTTCTAATATCGGTACACACATGAAGGTACAGTAATGTTCATTAATGGGTTCCCAGTGGCTAACTGTTTTTTTCGGACTTTTTCGGAAACGAGACTCCATCCCAGTCGTATTTGATGTGCCGATAGTCGAAATCATAATAATAATAATTATGACCCCTTATAATAGTATATTATGTGGCATGCCCGTAAACCAAGTGTTTTTTGGCGAGAATGGCCTCGCCTTCGGCTCGCCTTTAGCTCGTTCTGAAATCATTATTCGAGTCAAAATCGGTTTACGGGTGCGCGCAATACTTTATTTTTTTCGAAATGGGCATGAAAAGTCACTTTGACGCCTGTTCAGATTCACAGACGAAGAGTGAGGCTATGATGCGATCTGTCACGCACTTCGAGTTGCGCATCTCAACTGCCGTATACAGACTTTATACGGCAGCTTTGGAATGCGCACTTCGGACTGCGCATCCAGACTGCCGTATAAAGACTTTATAGGGCAGTTCTGAAATCAGCTATATAAAGTGCTACTTTGTGGATCGAAAACAGGCGTCATAAAGTGACTTTTCAATGCCTATGCCGAAAAAAAATAATATTATATTATTTTATTGATTGTATCCGAAAAAGTCGGAAAAAACAGTTAGCCACTGGGAACCCATTAATGAACATTACTGCACACGGGACTGCAACTGTTTTATAAGTGTTCAAAGTAGTATCAAATATTTGATCAAAACGAGTCCCGATAGATAACTCTACAGGTTTGACAAAATCATCTAAGCTAGAATAGTATTTTCCAATTTTGTAAGTCGTGTCTTAGCCATTGCACAAATTTTTTTGCTTCTGTATATATTGTTTGAGTGTTACGTTTTCACCGAGGTCAGTCTGATTGAGAACATTCAAAACGTTATCAACGATATTATTCACTAGTTCGTTAGTACTCTCAATGACGCCTTCCAGTGTAGATTTAGGAATTCCAGTCGCGTCTAACTTTAATAAATAATTAGTTGCTCATGACTTATTTTGGGTGGGAGAATGACTTACATCTTCGCAATCCGAGCTACTGCTAAAGTCATCGAGAACAATTTGATCTTCTTCGGCATTTGAAAATGAATTACCTAACGATGAGTCTGAATCATTGTGATCTACTTGAGATTGTACGTCTAATTCGGACTCATGAAGTACAGCGGACTGGAAATCGGATTTGTTTGAAATAGTTGACTCATGCTCATGCCTTAGTAAATGTTTCCTCAGACCGTTGTAGGTTTCAAACGAAATTGAACACGGTGGGCAGCAGCATTGCAAAATCAATTTGGACCCAGGAAGTAACGCGTGATCAATTCGAAGGTGCCTAGTCATTTCAGGAACCGATGCTGAACATGTAGAACAAACGAAGCATTGGAATTGCATAATGGTTGTGTGTGGCACATGAATAAAAAGTATGATATCTGCAATCGAGAACTACCATTCAACTTTACCGTTGAACCCAAAACCACAAAGAAGTAATAAAAAGACGAAAAGAAAAATGAAGAAAAGTAGGTGACAATTTCGTTAAGTATTTTCACGTAGCGCTCAGGACTCTAGTCAGCCAAGTACGAACCTCGCGCATTCACGCCGTAAAACGAACATTGCCTTCCATTTTGTAATAAAATACTTGAATGAAATCGTAGAACATACTCAGGTTGACATCGAAGCTTGTGTTGAATACAAAGTGCCACTTAAACAATGTGTCGAATGCAGCTGATGAATCTGTTGCATCTCTGGGCAGGATCCTTTTCTCGACAGCGATAAAATATGATGAGATACCCTGCGCGAAATGTCGGATAGGTTCCGGATAGATGTCGGAACCTGTCCGGTCTCATCCGGAATTATACGTGGCTGTTGATTCCCGTTTTCTCCGGCCCTGTACGCCATTGATCCGCCATGGCTAGAATGGCTTTCAGCCACTGAACTCTATATAATACTGGAACGAGCGCAGCCTATGTATCCCTTAAGCGAGAGGCGGTGAGAAAGAGATAGTTGTGTTTGGAGTTGGTACGCTCGTGTCGCACGCATATGGGAGTGGGGGCCGATGAGAAAGAGATAGTTGTGTTTGGAGTTGGTAAGCTCGTGTCGCACGCATATCTCTCTTTCACCGCGAATCAGAGGCCTGCGCGCGTTCCAGTATATTATAGAGTTCAGTGCTTTCAGCAGATTCTCATCCGGCCGAATCCGGAACGAATGCGGTATGCAAATTGTAGGCGCCTCCGATCTTATCCGGAATTATACGTGGCTTTTGATTCCCGTTTTTCCGGCCCTGTACGCCATGGATCCGCCATGGCTAAAATACCATATAGAAATCTATGCGTGGCGGCACTGCAATTTTTAGAAAAATATTGACTCGTCTCTTATACGGTCTGATACGGAGTGCAGTTTTTTTTTTTTTTTTTGTTTCTCCAAAGGATCAGTGCTTTGGGGTGAGCGACATATATTGACAACATACATACTGATAACACATAACCATTACAGGAATTAGGCAACGCTTATAGATGATATTTTCCACCTCTATATCGACGCCTGGGCGGAAGAAGATCGTATCTCCGAACACCGGTGAAGTAGATCGTAACTCGGTTAACCGTTGAAGAAGATCGTAACTCTGTCAACGCTTGAAGAAGATCGTAACTCGGTGAACCGTTGAAGAAGATCGTAACTCGGTCAACGCTTGAAGAAGATCGTATCTCGCGAAAATATTTTGCTTCTGAAATTTTGTAGTGGTACTCCTGCGAGCGGCAATTGCATTCATCCGAAAATTAGATTCACTTCACCATTATTACATTCACTACATTGTGTAAGCATGAAGATTTACTCCGGAATTAGGGTAACCCGGGAAATTTTTGTTTCATATGATCATATATAATCATATTAATTATCAATTATATATGATTCACATTAATTATCAATTATATATGATTATATATGATCATATGAAACAAAAATTTCCCGGGTCACCTTAATTCCGGAGTCGATCTTCATGCCTACACAATGCAGTGAATGCAATAAAGGTGGAGTGAATCTAATTTTCGGATGAATGCAATTGCCGCTCGCAGGAGTACCACTACAAAATTTCAGGAGCGAAATATTTTCGCGAGATACGATCTTCTTCGAGCGTTGACCGAGTTACGATGTTCTTCAACGGTTAATCGAGTTACGATCTTCTTCACCGGTGTTCCGAGATACGATCTTCTTCCGCCCAGGCGTCGATATATACTCACCAACTCCTGTGAGTGGTACTCGCGAGAATATCGAAAGCGGTGGTCGCCGCCTTACGGAAAAATATTGAAGTAATGTACATTACACGAAAACCGGATGGATACGGACAGAGCCCCGATTCCAACTTAGAATTTTTTAAGTTGGAAATCGGGGCTCTGTCCGTATCTATCCGGTTTCGGTCCCGCAAATCATAACGTGATTATTCACATCAAATTTTCCAAGTTGGAACTGCGGCTTCTATTCGTACCTATTCGATTTCGAACCCGCTATTCATAACGTGATTATTCACATCAAATTTTCTAAGTTGGAATTCCGGCTTCTGTCCGTACCTATCCGGTTTCAATCCCGCTATTCATAACGTGATTATTCACATCAAATTTTCTAAGTTGGGATTCCGGCTTCTGTCCGTACCTATCCGGTTTCGATCCCGCGATTCATAACGTGATTGTTCATACCAAATTTTTCAAGTTGGAATCGGGGCGCTGTCCGTATCCATCCGGTTTTGGTCTCGCAAATCATAACGTGATTATCAATACAGTTAATATATATTAGCTGTATTCAATGTGATAATGTAATGTGATCAATGTAATAATTAGCTGTGAAATTTGATGTGAATAATCACGTTATGAATAGCAGGATCGAAACCGGATAGGTACGGACAGAAGCCGCAGTTCCAACTTGGAAAATTAGATGTGAATAATCACGTTATGAATCGCGGGATAGAAACCGGATAGGTACGGACAGAAGCCGCAATACCGATTTGAGTGACAGATATTTTCCGAATGAAGCCAGATAGATAACCGAGCCTTCGGATGTTCGTTCCGAAGAATTGAAGACACAAACGAATAGGATCCGGACAGGACTTTCGTGACCGATGGAATATGGATAGAAAAACAGATGATACGTGTATCCGGAATCCTATCCGATAATCTGTCCGGTTCTATCGTTTCCTGTCGGTCATTTCAAGCAGGGGTTTCTGCGCACAGAGTCGAGGAATGAACCCGGACAGGGCCGTTCTGTAGATATGAACGGTAGGTCGCCGGACGAGACCCTGACAGGACCGGGTAGAGTTCGCTATTTCGAGGCACAGAGTCCCGGATCAAACGCTGACAGAGGGGCATGAAATACAGTTACGTTCACTCGACGGACAAGGCCCGAATGAGACCGGATAAGACACCGTATGCACAGGCCAACGGTTACATGTTGAATACGGACAGGGTCATATAAAGGACGCTATCAGTTTTTCTAGCAGACTCGAGCCAAATAGGAGCGGATACATAAGGTGGTGGGCCCAGTAATCGTCAAGGTACCGGTAATCGTCATGTTTCCGCTTTAACGACCTAAAATAAGGTACTGTGTGAATCGTGCAGCTCCCTGATATTTTTTTCAGTCGTGAAGAGGTATGTATAATTTCGTATCACATTGTGCAATTCGTGAATACACGAAATCCATACTAATTAAATCGAATACGTGCAGCTACGGAGCCTATGAATGATTTCGGCCGCAGGCTTAAGTTGGAAGTTAAGATTTCCCATCCTACATTGTATACGATTTTGAAATGTCTGGCATCTCGAATGAGCCAAGTAAAACTTTGAGTTATGAATGGAAGTCTCAGTTTTACGTATAGTATCGTAAATTATTGCAACATGCAATATTTATTGAATTTTTTCAGATGACGATCACTGGTTCAACGAATTTCGTGGTTACTCGAGTAATCGCCATACCTTCCGATAACTGGGGTTGAGTGGGCAGAAAAAAAACTCGTGAATCTAGTATTAATTCAGAAAAAATTGAATTCAAAATATTACGTCTGTAATTAATGCCGTCTGAACATTCACCTGACCAGTAATCGTCATAGGTATATTCCACTTGATGAATAGATACACAAACAAATAAAGTATGTCGATCACTGGGTCGGTACTATGTCGATAACTGGGTAGGGTACGCCTAGAACTGCAAGGATGGGTGCTACACACAAATGAATAACCATTCAAAATTCTTTTTCGATGAAATAGCTATTAATAATTGCTGAACATTAACAATAATGCTAGTGTTAATACAATTGTCATATTTTTTTTTTCAACAAATGATCTTTTCTCCTACAGCTGTTACTCACCATTATTTGATCGAACAAGTATTCAAAATGGGGTTTTATTCAAATGGTCCCTATTTCTCATCTCGAATTCATAATAATATAGAAAATCTTTTCCTCAACAGCTATGGCTCCAAGTTTTAAATACACAGAGGACCAGATGAGAGCCGCATTGAAGGCGGTTAGAGAAGATGGCATATCCGTGAACTCTGCCAGCAAGAAGTACAGCGTACCTCGGACTACTTTGTCTGACAAACTGAAAAAGAAAGTCCCAGAGGAACGCAAAATGGGACCACAAAGTGTTCTGTCAGTTTTCGAGGAAGAGCAACTAGTCAGATGGATCTTTCTACTGGGGAAAGCTGGATTCCCAGTTACAAAGGATCAATTGCTAGATAGCGTAAGAATGCTTACGACCGAAGCTGGAAAAGTAACTCCTTTCACTAACAACAGACCCGGCAAGCACTGGTACGAAGCATTTATGAAACGGCATCCCGACATCGCACGATGACGAACAGCCCAGAACCTGTCTAAAGCTCGAGCTTCAGCTACAGAAGAGAAGATAAGGAACTGGTTCATGGAGATACAACTCCATTATACAGAAAACAACCTTACTTGCGTTATAGAAGATCCACAACGAATCTTCAATTGCGACGAAACCGCATTTTTCCTCAGTCCTAAGGGGAATCAGGTTTTGGTTAAGAAAGGCCAAAAAGCAGTATACAACTTTATTAACAGCAATGAAAAAGAGTGCATTACGACGCTGGTGACAGAAAACGCAGCCGGCGAATTAGCCCCACCGATGATAATGTTTGCCTGCAAGCGAATGCCCGCACCTATAGTAGCTGCTATGCCTGAATCATGGAGGTGGGCAAATCTGACAACGGTTGGATGACGGCAGAGACTTTCTACGAGTTTGTTGCTAATATCTTTCATCCCTGGCTGGTAGAAAAGAGGATTCCCTTGCCAATCGTTTTGTATGTCGACGTTCACAACTCTCACATAACCATGGCTCTCAGTGAATTCTGTCGTGCTAATCAGATCGTTTTAGTGGCTCTGTATCCCAACTCGACCCACATACTTCAGCCAATGGACGTAGCAATGTTTCGTCCGCTAAAGCAAGCGTGGGAAAATGTAATTCACACTTGGCGAATGAAACATAATGCAGCGGTGTTGAAACGAGAAAATTTCCCTCCTCTGTTGAAGAAGGCCATCGACTCCATTGATTCAGGGAAAAATCTACAAAGCGGTTTCCGAACGTGCGGTCTCTTTCCATTCGATCCGAACGCCGTAAATTATTCCAAACTGCTCCAAGCTGACACAAAACGATCGGCTAGAGACGAAAGTGATGATGAAGAGCTACATCAAGCCAAGGAACATTTGCGGTACTTTGAGAGCCAACAATCTACGGAAAGAATTAAGACATTCGAGCAATCCGGTGAAACATGGAAAGGAATTGCCGAAGATCTTAGTCTCTTTGATGTAACGAGGCAGAATTGTTCAGCCTCGTAAATGAACCATCTCCTCTTCCTCAGACCGAAGTGACCACCTTAGTTATAAACCGAATTCAAAGCAAGAAGTCCCAGCTCAAGTGCCCAAGGTCCATTGTAGTAATTATAAGTTCATGTACTAATACTTTTCCCGTTCCCTATATCTTATATTCCCGTACCGTTCCTGCCGAAGTCATCGAGGGAGATCATCCCTCAATCTCATCCGGCCTGGCAGGCTACCCGGCTTTCGAGTGATTAACCGGGGGACAAACGAGCCATCGTATCCCGAGATATGCCTGGAAGAGCGCTGCAATAAGAATCTGTCACATGGAGTAGCCTCTATCCTCCCTCTACCTGTCCCGCACCGGCTTGGTCCACCGGTCCAATATGCAGAATTCCGCCTTCCAGGATATCGAAACAAATAGAACACGACGAGACATCTAACAACCCCCTGGCGAAAGCTTGAAGTGCCAAAAGGCCCTGTCAGGCCCGCGACACAACCCGGCTGCAGAAGTCAACACGCCCATTAATTTTATGCGCAATACCCCCCTTCACCCCCCCCCCCCCCCCCCCCAAAATAGCATTTAGATAGAGACAGATCTAGACGCTTCACTTCTTGCTTGGAATCAGTAACGTAACGTCCTGTTTTGAGAAAATTGTTAACCTCGTTTTTTTAGTTTTACGAAGACCGCCTATTATAAAGCCTAAAGCCACAAAATATTGACTTCCTAAACTCAGTTAGTGAGTGTCACATCTTATTTAAGGTAAGATTCCAATCCTAGACGACTCTTCGATTGATTATAAATTGATTAAAAAGAAATTCGTTTCTTCTTGCGTAGTTGGGTCAGGCCTCGAGGAGGGTGACGCCATTAACATATCATCGAATTGTCGTGCTTTAGTTTTGTTTAACTATTGATTATTGATTGTATTATCGATTATTGTATCCCCCTGATATATATTGTGCCTTATCGATTGATTTTTCGAGAAAATACCGTCTATAATTGCAATAGCGTTAATAATTGTCGTACCGTCCCTATTTATCGTACCGTTATTATTTATCGTGTTTTTATTATTTATCGTATCGTCATTATTCATCGTATTTTTACTATTCATCGTCTAAACCTTGTTTATCGTGTCTTCCTTATTTCTCGTATAATTAATAGTTATCATATCGTCAATTATTTGTCTTAAATCGTGTGTTAAATATTTCCGTGTCTCTTTCCTGGAAAGTATTATTAATTGTTAACCTGAATTACCTATAATTGTTACTTGTTAAACTCTCAGAAAATATTTTCCCGCGTGGAAAAATGAGTTCGTAATCAAAGACGACAAGTAATCTCGATGGCTTGTTGAGCCACGGATCTCTGGAAAAATCGGTCTACAGGCTGTAGATTAGCTGATGTAGAATAATCCCCTTTTAATAAACCCTTGTCGTTGAAAGTAGTCAGTAAACCCTTATTAAAACCTTGAGCTGGTATAAGTATCGTTATTTCGAATTATTAATTGTATTAGATTCTCGCGTCCCCTTTGTGTTAATTTGTTGCGGCGTAGTTGCATGGCGTGCCTCGTGTAAAGTTGCCTTGGCCATCTTTGTACGAACTTGTTTGAATCTAGTCCCGACGCCTTGCACTTTCTATAGAAAGACGCCTTGCATGTACTATAGGAAATTCTGTAATACCGACTGGTCCCATTAGTTCTAAGAAGTCCCCAAACTATTGATTTTATAGATTTCCGATCCCCCTATGTTACCGACCTATAACTTATGAACTAATATTTTAGTGAGATTGATTCCTACCGTACCATATTTGTTTTCTTCCTTTTATGTAAATTGTCCTACCTTATCTTCTTCGACATTACCTTATATTCTATATTGTTATCTGTCCTACTTTCCATTTGTGACCTAGTCAGTCAGCTGTTCCGAATTATTTTTGTTTGAATTGTTTAATTGTGTTAGTTCCGATCCAAGGTATCGACTTTGATTGTTTTATTTGTTTTATCTTGTGTTTAATTATTCTAAATATTTATTGTTAATTATCGTGTCGAATAAAATTGGTTTCTTTGCGATTAAATCCATAAACCATGAAAAATTATATAAGTCTACCCTAAATTATTTCGCCCCCATGTTTTCCTTACGCTGAGCCAACCGTATAGTATAGTTGTTGTTATTTAATACCTCCTTTTATTTTATTTCGTTTATTATAATTTATTTTATTGAATTCAATTAATACTATTACTTTATTTTACTTTATTTCAATTATTGTTATTATTTCATTTCATCTATTATTATATTATCGTTCCGTTCCCGTTCCCTTTATTTGGTTTACCGCGGTACCCCTAGGTACCTGGCGCCCAACTTTTAGCAAACCAAGGAAGGTGCCGAAGCTTTGCTGATCGTGCACCCGTTACGGAGTAAACCCCCACCGTCGGCTCTGCTCGTCACATTGATTATTGGCTCTCGTTAAAGCGGAAAGTCGGACAAAAAAACAGCGTTCCGTCATTCCGCGAAAGAACCGACGGGATAGAAAATATCTACGACCACGATGCACACTCGAGCATAAATTTTCCAACCTCTCCGGCTATGTGTGACAACACGACGACGACTCTGCAAGATGATATTTCCAATTCACGTCAAGACATCGACCCGTTTTTTCTCGATGGAAGCAAGAACTTCGAACCGTTCAATCCTCAAACCATCCAAGATATCGAGATTTCAAACTATGTAAAGATACCTAACTTCAAAAATGATGACACCGTTCAGTGTCTCAACATCGGGGATCATGTAGTATACGAACTATCGACTCCTTGTAACAACTCCCAGAGTTTGGAAGCTGGTGATCAAGAAGTTGGAGATGTCCATGACAAGAACAGTCAGTCTTCAAATACAACCAAAGAGAACACCATAGCCACACTAGTCGCTCCTGAAGAGATTCAAGAAACAGCATTTCCTCAAGAATCCCAGAGTCCAGTAGACGGTGGTGAAGAAATCGGCGATGTCCACGACGAGATTAATTTGTCGCCAATTGCAGTCAGAGAAAGCACTGTTGCCACAGCAAACTATACTGAAAGAGCTGCCAACGAAGTGGCTGAAGGAGAAGCCCATCCGGTAACGTCACCACATGCAGAATGCGTAACCACAGAAATTGAAGATGGCCAAAAAGACGATATTGAATCTTCTGCCAATACTAGCAACAATGGTATTACAGGAACAGGCAAAAGAAAATGCTTTCAACGGCGAAAAACAGAGACGGTGGAGCCGTGTATATCACGAGCATTCAAGGAATCCTTATTTTGGCCACCAGCTCTCCATGAATCTAATTTGAAGGAAACTCACAATCGTCGTAAGCCTAAAGAGAAAGTTCTTGCTGTTGTTAGCTCATTGTAATGGCAATAGTATTACAAGGAAAAGGAAAACAGGAAACAAGAAGTATTACTCCAAAAAGCAGAAAGAAAACGCCAGCGAGAAGAAAAAACAAGAATAGCTTTAGAAGTCAAAAGACAGAAGCAAGAAGCCAAAGAAGAAAAACAGCGTATTGCCAAAGAAGCGAAGGAAGCGCAAAAAGCTCATAAAGCTCAGAAAGCTGAATCTCGAAAATCCTCTTCAAAACAGGAGAGTAGGAAACAGAATGCATTGCGTACGCAAAGAACTAAAGAATAAAAAGAAGCATCAAAGATGCTATAAAAATAAACATTAATTATTCATTATTAATTATTAATTCCTGTGATACAAATATAATATGTTGTTGATTCGTATGTAACAGAAATTGTTTCAACAAACTGTTTCCAATGTTTTCATGAAAATAATTTAATATCCAATTATCGTACTTATAATCTGTAACGTCCCCAAATTGTCCCTCTCTCTGGCCGCTCGTTTTATGTATGTCGTTGACAATTTGTCGTTACGTTTTGTGTGTGCGTGTGTGTGTTTTCTCTGTCGGATCCTTGGGAGAAACAGCTGACTTCTATATTAGAAGATCAAGCCGCTCGCAAGGCCGGTGTATGTTTATGTTTACGTACTCTTGCAGGGATCGGGCGTCGTGCCTACTCGCCGACAATACCGCCTGCAAGAACGCTAGTGTGGTGGTAATACTCGAAATCCTTCAGGGATCGATGGCGTACTGCATTAGTATAACAGATCGCCTGGAGAATCGAGGTTTTGAGTATGGCTCGTGTATAGTGAAATCTGTAATTTACTCGAAATCCTCCAGAAAACGATCGCTTACTTCAATAGTATAGCAGATCGCCTGGAAAATCGAGATTTTTAAGTATGGCTCGTGTGTAGTGAAATCTGTAATTTACTCGAAATCCTCCAGAAAACGATCGCTTACTTCAATAGTATAGCAGATCGCCTGGAAAATCGAGATTTTAAGTATGGTAATTAATTATGGATACCTGTATTACAACATTTGAATAATATTATTGACTTGTAATATATATATTTAATTCTGAAATGATAATATTCAATTGGCGCTTGGCGGTTACTTTTCACACAAGACTTTAAAGATTATAATATATTGATGAGGTAGGTCAGCGACTATGTGCTGACCGCTAAGTGACTGGTCCGCGAGGCCTTACGGCACGCGCCTTATATACTTCTCTGTGAGATAATCCTTAACTATTTCCAAATATTCGACGATGTTCTATGATGTCTATTTTTTACGTTTGTAAATTTAATGCGGCGATGCATTACAATTTATTTTGGAGAATTCCTTTATCTATATTTTGATGTTTGATTTTTTTTTAAATTGAACTATTTTATGATATTATGGTTTTACAAATCCTTCTATGGGTTTCTATGATGTCTAGTTTTGTTGTTGTTGCCTCTAAATTTTATATCTACCGCTTTTTTTATTCTTTATAATGACCTCTTTGACTCTACGTGTTCGTTTTTTTTTTCTATAAAAATTACTTATTGAATATTAGGGATGTTTAATTCTTGAATACAATATATATATATATGTCTACCTCATGGTATTGCTGTATACGGCGTTTTAGCGTCGTAAATCTGAAATAAATTTATATATGCGGAACGAATTATAAAAGTTTTTCGAATATAAACCTAAAATTATCATACTGGATCAATGATAATACAACCCTTCTGCAGTTCTATAAACGAAAATGAGAAACTTCAATGCTTACAAAAATCATCCGTACCTTTCTATCATTCGTTTATTTTTGGATATTGTTATGTGCTACATTCCTATTTGCCCCAGTTGATCAAGGGCATGATAAACCGATTCAATCAATTCAATCAATCAATCATTCGTAAATGATATTCAAACACGTATGGCGATTACTGGTATGTATCTATGGCGAATACTAGGCCAGCCGTACCGACGGCATGGCGATGACTCGTACATTGGCACCTTCTGGACTTTACGAAGGATTTTCTCGCCAACAAAAATGAGTACAAGAGTTCTATAGTGACGGTCTTATTCGTGATGAAAATCCCATTCAGAATAACTTAAAATAACAATAATTGATCCCGCAGTTCGAGTGATATAAACTTTCAAAGTCAAGCGTTTCGCTTAATGTGACGATTACTGGGCCCACCACCTTACACGTATGAGAAGAAAAATGGTTTCGAGTGAAATCCCGACAGACCCAGATTAGACCCAGACAGAATTTCGTAACCAGATCAAGTTCCCATAGAGGCAGATAATATTCCGTCCGGATTATATCCGGGTTCTTATCCGATTCACTATCCGTTTCTATCGGATCCTGTCCGACATTTCGCGCAGGGTAGCTCCCTTGTTCGGTCCGACAGCGAGTAGGCACGGCTGTGTTGTTGCATCATCTGGTGGAGTCCCAGTCTAAAATTATATAAATGTTATTAAAATTATACAAATTATATTAAGGGGTTAGGTATACTTAGAACGCCAAAAAAAACGCTTTTTTTGTGATTTTTTTACGCCGACGCAATTCATTCGAAACAAATATAGATTACGTAGTTCGAATTAGTTGTTTTTCAAGAAATTACAAGAAAAATTTCATTTCAGACAAGTGAAAATTACGGCTGTTAGGGTCAATTTTGTAGGGGTCCAAAAAAAAGGGGCCTGTACGGTGAACCGTCTCCAGCTTAAACGGCTTATCTGAAATCAAAAATATTTATAGGTTAGTTAGAAAACAACATTCTTAAGTACTTGACGAACGAATTTTTTCAAAATCAACATTTTTTTAAAAATGGCGGATGAAATAAAAAAAAAAAAAAAAATTCATGAAAAAACGACTCATTTTTCGATTTAAATCAACAAATAATACATTAAATTGAAATATCTCTTCGTCAAGTACATCACATTCATGTTATAAGTAACTGGTAAAAATTTGGTGACGATCGGATGAGTAATTTTTTCTCTAGACGGTGCACCGGACTTGAAAACGTAGTTTCGAGAAAAACGAGTTTAAAGTTTTTAGTACGATTTGAAGTATGTATAAATACACTAAATTAAAATATTCCACCGGTAGTTACTTGACATTTATGTCAGAAATGACTGTCTAAAATTTGGTTGGGATCGGTTAAGCCGTTGTAAAGCTAGAGCCTTGACCGACTTTGAAAACGTAGTCTTAAAAAAAAAACGCATTTTTAGAATAAAGTGTGAAACACGATTTCTATGCTTATAAAAACTTTTTTTTTCAACTTACATAGAGTCATCTATTCCAGGACCATACAATTCACCTTCGTTTTGCGCATACACCTCAGCAGTTGAAATTTGGCGCTGCCGATTGAGTATTCTGGCCTCTTTAGTGCTACTACGTGCATAAGCGTCACTCAATCGTCTCCTCTCCTTGTCCTTCGTCAGAGCAAACTTATGGGCATTGATCCCACATTTAATTCCAAAACAGTCTAACACTGCCAGCAGACCCATCATTCCTTCGTTATAGCTACAGGTAGCTATGTAGGCTGCTATGCCTACCGTTGTCGTGCTAGCAGGTAGATGCTTAGGCATTATCTTCCAGACACTCTGGTTGTAACTTTCGTTACTATTCTGTGTGTGCCCGCCTAAACATGTTTGCAGCAACTCATCTTTTGTTAGGTCCTCATAAATCGGCTTAATGGCATTTAGAACATCTGTCGGCAACGGTTTGTAGCTATGTTCGAAGGACTTTACCTGACCAAGAGCCTCAGCGCGCTGATATTCACACCATGACGTTTCTCCCTCTGGACATTTGCCGTAGCACGGATTTTGGTCGGTCGAACTGTAATGATAAAATGTGGCCCAGACAGCAGTCTTAATTTTCTCTACAGAACCAGATTCACAGTTCTCACGAATGGCTTTACCATAATAGCTTGCTAATTCGTCTATGATTTTTCCAGTAAGCCTGCCTTTGCCACCGAGTCCTTTTAGCTCCGTTTCGTCCGCTTTCTGCTGTTGCTTTACTTTGCTATTGTTCTTCCTCGTGTTCTTTATTTTATTTACAACCACAGTTTTAGCAACTTTCGTCGTCTTTACTAATTTACGCAGCCGAGTACCCATCCTTTTTTGGACATGTCCAACGCACTCACTTTTAGCTACCATAGTATCTCCATATGGCTTGGCTTTTACAAGACCGCTGTACGTCTTGGAGTCCCCATCGCCTACGTAATTCAAAAATCTCACACCGAGATTTTCAAGTGAGCTAGTGAATATCTCAATCACGGAGTCAACCTCCATTTTCCCTGAAGAGCCTTTGTGGTTTGATACACACTCTACCGCGTGCTTGGGGAAGTTCAGTACATATTGAGAAGTACCTTTTCACCCCTGTTTGGGGTTTCCAAAACTCACACACTTTACAATATGCACTTTTAACTACGACGTCCAGAATTTTTCCCGTGTAAATGCCAATCAGACAAACGACGCCGTATAACGATGTGAAACCTCGCTTGTGCCAAGTGCCATCTCCGGAAACGGTTAAGTCGGTATCATTTTCTTTTTGCGTGCGGGAACTGTTCTCTTTCACTTCTTCTTTACAAGCCTTTTTCCGAAAATATTCCGCCGTTGTCTTAGATGCGGTGTACAATTGCTGGAGTAGTAATTGGTATGTTGGTTTTGTCAAAAACGGCGGAAGATCCATCAATCCACAAAATTGCAGTACACCTTTAAATCCGATACCTTATACTCGCAATGCAAAAATCAGTCGTCGATTTATTTCGTAACTACGGCCGACGTATGGACAAGATGGTATGTAATTAGGTTCACAGTTGCCACAAATCACAGCTAGCTTGAATCCAAGGCCTCGTTCACTCGCTGTTAGAAATCTAACTTTTCCACTGCATTTTGCGCACTTTACAAGAGTTGAAAGTACCGAAAAAACAGTGAAAAAATTAATAATTTTATAATCACTTGAACTGTCTTTCGGCACGAGATACTTCTCTCGCGTCTGAAATTTTTTCGCTGTAGCCGATACTACAGTGTCATCTTGTTCCGCAGGCGAAGGAGCTCTTCTTTTTCTGGGTCGATTTTTCACAGTTATGCCGGCGACACAGACTTTTCGTGTTCCGTGTTCGCCTCACCTACAGGCGCCACGATCGTTCACACATAGCTGTGATTGGTCAGCGCTGCGTGTGAGTGACTGTACACTGGTCACGATCTCTGTAGGTGAGCCGACACGAAAAGTCTGTGTCGCCGGCATTACCGTTTCCGATCTGCCCGCTCGTCCTACTTTATTTCTACCCATTTCGAAATCGACCGAACGAAAACTGCACGGTGCACACGAACGTTTGTGCTGTTTGCCGTTCGACTTCTAACTGAACCGAGAGCAGTTACAGCTCCAAAACTTGTGTACGAATTTGTTAATTGAGTTCTTAACACAATGTATCTACCGGTCCTATACGCTAGGCAAGTACTACTACACTCGTATAAACAAGCTTGTGTTTTCGTATACATGCATGCGATTTCCACACAAGAGTTGCCTGCCACACAAGTTAGGCGGCGCTGGCGGTCGTATACATGCATAAATTCTACACACACTAGTAGCGTACTGGTATTTACTTGCCTAGCGTATATACTAAAATTGTATGTAAGACCGTATAGCGTTACAATCCAGACAATAGAGGTACAGCAGTTGTCACTTGTTACGCAGCTGCACGAGATCGTTTGAGCGCGCTGCAGGACCCTTCGCTTAAAGCGCTGTATCTCCGTAAGATATACTCCGATTTCAATAAAATTTTAACGCAATACTTTTGAGATGTTATACTTTCAGAAAATACAAAACAAAAAAAAAATGATTTTCTGAAATTTCTAAGTGTACCTAACCCCTTAATTTAATATCCAACGAAATATCATTTCAATTTTTATACTCGGTACGTACCTTGTGAAACAGAATAAGCCTGTCTATCGCGGATGCAGTCGTTTCACGCTCTATCTTCTTTCTTCCCTTTGCTGTGGGTAGACGTAATTTCAGTAATGTAGTATAAGCGCTTGTGACCTTATCGAAATCTATATTGAATAAAGTTCAAACACAGTAAACTGGTTAATCATACAATTCATATGATATCTGACAAGCAATTTTCATACACAAGATTATAGCAAAATCTTGACTACTCGATGGAATAATTCCAAATTTTTCCACGTGAAGTATATTCATATGAAATTCTTGTCAGAGAATGAAGATCCTAACTATTATAGTTCCAGATGAGAAAATGGGGAAAACTATTCATATTACGATAATCAAAAACAGACATCACATAATAATGGTACAAAAACGAACCTGGTTTTTGATCTCCAAGTCTTTTCTTATTATTATGCCCAGAATATTTCTCGTATACTTGGAAAATTGCATCCGTAGAAAAATTAGTAATCTTCACATCGGGGTGCATAAGATGGAAATCTGCGTCCATCTGAAATATAAATCAAATTTTTGGGTAAAATTACTTTCGAAATGAAATATCAGTGAAATGACATGCTTTACCAGGTATGGAGTATCGAAGAATCTTGAAAATTCAGCGAAGATCTTTTCAGATGCGGATGTTCTTAGGTTAAAAGTGTCTTCCAGTGCTAATAAAATTTCTTTTTTTTTGTGTCTTCGGACAAGCATTTCTGAGAAAGATTAGTTGTGCTTGCGCGCGTTCCTCATCATGAGGACGTACATTTTTTCGGGGTTCAACGTTTTCTTTCTGTTCAAGTTTCACTCCTTTGACTGGCACATGCAGACGTCTATTCAACGTTCGCAATCTCCAGGAAATGTAACCTGATCGGCCTTGAGGATCATAAAATTGTTCCTAAAAATTCATTAGGTAAATGATAGATAGTTTCATTACACATATTCGATTGAGTAACTGACATAATCAAATTAACTTACATAACCTTCCTCTGTGCCTGGATCTCTCAGTAGTGAAAATGCAGATATAATTTCCTTGGCATAATAAATCTTCTGATCTTTTGTGAGGTGGTAGCCTTCGTTGGTTACCATCAGATTTACAACTAAATTAACTAGTTTTCGTCGACTTTAGCCTGAGAGACCTTTGCTGATCTCGTATTCGGTCAAAATTTCTTTGCCACCGGGCGCAGATTCAATTTTTTCTTTCAGATCCTGATACACATAAACATTCCGAATGAAGAATCGTTTGCATGAATATTTTTGAGGTAGACTACATTTATTCTCACTTTATTTACTAAACTCTGAATCCCCACGGCTTTCTTTGTTAATATTATTCACGTAAAGTAGTTACCAAATTTTTGAATTTTGTCTTTTTAACGGGTGGTGGACCATCAGTTGTAGAACTTGTGGCACAGCTGTTCTCGGAAATCGTCGAAATGGAAGCTGCAGTACCCCCAGTTGTATCTATATAATTCGAAACTGAATATTTCTTATTAGTTATTAGTACCAAGGGTGGTGTATATTTTTTTAACGGTCATTACTGCTTTAGACAGAAGTCCGGATTGATTTTGAAATTTAACACCAATAAGCGTAAAAAATAATCCCGAATAGAGTTGATTAACGAAATATTCTTCCTGATCGTGGGGTAGGTGGTAGAAATTTCGGTATTAAACGGAAAACCGTATTCGGGAACAGACTAAATATCGATGGCTCAATGATAGCGTCATCCTCGTCACGTATCACTATCTCGTTAATGTCGTCGATCTCAAATGCTGCTTTAGCTGCAAGTAGTATGAATACCAAGATCTAGTTTGAGTATAGTTATCCCTAATTGAAATTAAAGTCTATCACTTCATCTGTGTTGCTGGAATCTCACAGCAGAATGAACATATCGCAAAAAATTAAAAGTGCAAACAAACTATGCACGCACCCACCGGTGTGACACGTAACACCAGTATAATTATTTTCCACATCATTCGAAGTCCAAACACAAAGAAATTAACAACTCATTGGTACCCAAGAAAATATGTGCACACCGGTTGAATGCTTGCAGCAAGACACCGATATTTCGTTTATCGCGTGCATCCGAAGAACGCGGCAGAAGGCGAAATTTGAATGTCATCATTTACCGACTACAGAGTCGCGAACTTTTATTTTAGCTGATTAACTATAATTTCCGATAAGTTCACCAAAGGAAGACAGTTTAGTGCACAGTAGCCCTGTGGGTACATTATATTATATAAAGAATAAAATGATACAATTTCGGTGTCCAATTCGACAAGCTAGCACCGAACGGTGCAAAATAAACACCGAATAATGTTAGAAAAACATTAGATGGTGTCAAAAACACCAGACAGTTTTGAATCACACCAGAGATAGTGTTAAAAAAGAACCCGTTCCCGCTAAACATTACACATCCAGGTTACGTTACGTTTGGGCGGATATTCTGCCCATTTGTAACATTCCGTTAATAACGTTTTCTAAACATTTGTGAATAGTTTGCAAGTAACATTACATTTGAAACATCTATGAATCATTCCAGAAATGTTATATCCCGGCCGTTGAAATGTTGAATTCTGACGTTACAAAAAAAACTTCACGAAACGTTTTCGGAACGTTGAATGCCTGACGTCTCATTTGTAACATCGGAAATATTATCTTGACGTCATGTACGTGACGTTTCCGGAGCTATCAATCCAAAACGTTGTCTCGTTGTTTTGTCAAAAACGTGTTTGCTACTGATACGGATTAACATTCATCCAACATTTTGTAAGATATATATTTTCAAAGTTCAATATGTCGATGGACTAATGCCATTAGGTCGTGAGCGAAAAAAAAAAATTGGAAATACATTTTTTGATACAGTATGCGTAAAGTTCGTGAAATTTGTGTGTAAAGTGCCCGATTTCGGTGCGTAAAGTGAACTTTTATGCACACTTGTGCGTAAAGTGTTCGAGCGTGTGTAAAGTATTTGAAGTGTTTGTAAAGCATTTGAAGTGTGTGTAAAGTAAATAATATTTGTTTTCGAAAATCGCCGCGTATAGGACGCTACGAAGCAAAAACACCGTACCGTCCGTATAAATCGTCATTGTTTTCATCAGTTATACGGAGGTCACTCACTTGTAGACATCGTCAAATTTTACTATCATAAAATATGCGTTTATTTATCATTACAAATTTACATTAAATTAATGTTATTCCATCATTATTACTAGAGGTAATGAATTCTCGGGTGTAGACGGTCAGTCTTATGAATGAAACTTGTTTCCACCGAAACCATGTTTCGACCGAAACGTCAGAAATAAAGTTTCATTCATAAGACTGACCGTCTACACCCGAGAATTCATTACCTCTACTACAACTCCACGGTCAAGAAAAAGTTTCTCTCATACTACACAAAAAGGGTTTAAATTGTTTCGGATTTCGTCCAATTTAACGTCATGGGGAAAATTCCCTCTTCACATTGCAGCATGGATAATCTGAGGAAATCCTTGGCCTCAACGAGGAGGAAACTGGCATCGTCAATCAACCGAAGAATTTTCCTTCTACGTTGCCGGACAAGGGGCATCACACCGAAGTATCTACGTATCAATGTTAAAGCTCTGAAGATGGTCGACCATGTTTCGACCGAAACGTCAGAAATAAAGTTTCATTCATAAGACTGACCGTCTACACCCGAGAATTCATTACCTCTACTACAACTCCACGGTCAAGAAAAAGTTTCTCACATCATTATTACTTCAATTTTTTTTTTTTTTTAATGTCATGTTCATTAAGGGGGGGGGGGGAATTCACTTGAGTTGTTCATCTTTTTTGGATTTTTAATACGTCGACTACTTTCATTGTATCAAATGAAAATCATTATTGTTAGATTGGAATTGATCACTCGACATTGTGATAATAGGAGATGAAGATATCGATCGAATCGAGTCAAGGAGTTAAGAAAAGTTTTTTCCTTTATTTTTAACGTTTCGGCGAGGAATTCCTCGCCCTCTTCAGAACTGAAAATTTTATTATGACCGTAAGACACAAAAATTGAAGAGAAAAGATACAAAACAAAAAGGTGTGAAATACAATTTTCACCGAAAAAATAATGTAGAACATTAAAGAAACTCCCAAAAAGCGAGACGAATATCACACAGGTTGAACATGGCTGGAGTGGCTGTAATGAGAACGAACACATCATACACAAGAAACCGAATAACGACACGATTATCACCTACATTTAACACTTATTTCTTCTTGTTGATCATACTCCCGACCGTGTAGCGAGAATAGTAATAGAGTAAAATAAACGAAAGCCAAACGTAGGCAGTCAACGGTAAAACATAGGCCCATAGAATTAAAATTAATAGGAACTCGACACGATTGACGGTTAGCGAGAGGATAAACACATCGCGTATGTTATGAGACAAGGTTGAAGCAAGCTGAGAGTAGACCGTTCAAAGTCCACAACAGCCGGAATAATAGATGTGTGGGTGGTCACCACAGCCAAACCATTACAATTAGCATCATTGGAAAGTATTAGAACTAGATTAAGAATAACTCTTAGAACGTAGGCGGTGTAGTAGAGGTGCATATGGAATGTGTAATTTTTTGGTGTCTTCCTGTTTGTTGAGAGGAACATCCTGTAAGTGTATGTGGAGCATTTCGGAAGTTATTCTTTTTCCCCACTTGGACTCTCTGTCAAGAATCCTAACATTATCCCAATCAAAAGAATGGTTGGTGGAGGTTGCGTGTTCTGAGACAACAGAGTGATGTCGTGGGTCTTTGTTAATGTTACTCTTATGTTCTTTAATGCGAGTGCAAAGCTGCCGTTTAGTTTCACCTACATACGAGGCCGAGCAATCGTTGCATTGAATCCTGTATACAACATTCGGTTGTGAGGAGGAAGGAACCTTATCTTTGCCTTTGACAATGATCTTAGATAAGTTATTACTAACTAGAGGGACAGTCGAAATATTAAACTTGTGCAGCGTACTACTAAGCCTCTCGGAAAAACCTTTGATATAGGGTAACGGTAGAACCGGATGCTTAAACCTCTTTTTATTAACCACTAAGACAATCGAGGTGGATCCCTGGGGGTCAGTCAAAGTTATACGAAGGAGGTCCGGATTCGTGGATTGATTATTATACCTCAAGTGAGTCAACCTCTTTCGGATCAAATCGTTGGAAAAAGGTGGCGGATAATTGTTACTGACGAGAAGAGTTCTAATAATACTCAGGTTGTCACTATGAAATTTTTTGTGGGAAAGTTTGATGAAAAGTTTGATTGAAAGTTTGAAAATCATTATTTTTAGTAGTTGGGGGGCTTCGCCCCCCAAACCCCCTACCGGGGCTTCGCCCCGGGGCCCACCAGGAGCTGCGCCCCTGGACCCCCTTCAGAGGTTTGTGACGCATTCGTGATAAAAAATAGTAAAACCAAGACATCAGTGTCGATGGTTGATTCAGTTAAAAGGTTAACAATTTACATTCAATTTCAAACCTCGGACTATGCTTGTCAATCAATATACGAACTTTACGCATAGTGTATCAAAAAATATTGTATGGAACTCGGGCGTAAGCTTTTTTGCACTCGTGTGATCGGCGCGACACTCGGGCCGGCTTCGCCGACCCTCGTGCGCGGCGATCATCACTCGTGCGAAAAAGTCTACTTTACGCCCTTGTTGCATAAACTACTATTTCAGGCGAATTTGGATGTAGGTATAAATGCGTTTCAATAAACGGAAAAATAAATTTGACTCTTTATGACAATAACTAGTCCGCATCAATATCTAAGATATATCTAATGATGAAATTTAATAGAATTTAGTCTTGAATGCAATATGTGTTCACGATAGTAAGAAAAAGAAAATTATTTTTTCCTCAAGAAACATCGTCTTATTTTAATATTTGGAAATGTACGATAATTTTGGCGTGGGTACGATAATTTTACGCCCCTGGTACGATCAGCGCCACCTTTCAGGTTGGTAACGCTGAGCCTAGCTAGTAGTAGCTAGAGACGCGTAGTGAGGCGTATAGCGTGAGAGGCTGCGTACAACGTGCAATATTCGTGTTTTATCCCAATAAGTCTCAGAAGAACATAGTGGAAGGCGATGGATTCATGTGAGGTAAGTTCTTTGTTCATACTTGCCTACGATAGTTTGGCAGTACCATACATACATTAATCTCGCCGAATCGCGTCTTTTTCGTGTGGCGGCATGAGTGCACGACATAGCTGCCATCTTGAAAAACACAATGATATTTTCGTCAGTCTCGTGCAAAAATTCTCGTTGAATCTACTTCATGTGATTATCATTACAGTTTCTACAACTGTAACAGACATACATATGTGACAATCATGACAAAAATAACAGAAAAGCTTTTTAACAAAAAGACATAATCGAAGACTAGTAAAAAAGGAATTAGCACAAATATTAGAGTTAAATCGACAAATACTGGAATTGAATGATTCGCCAGCTAACATACTGAAGACCGTAAACAATGACCAGCCCAATGTCAATTACGAGACTGAAGAAGTTACGCATTATGAGACCGATAACTACAGTGCTGACAGATCAGCAGAATTTGTGATCGAGCCACTGAAATCTTTTGTTGTATCTCATTCACAAATTGACTACCAATCAAATGATGGTCTTTCTTACAAAGGTGTATCTGACAATCCTACCGACGATAAACGTATAGTTTCTGCTGTGACACAATGGTTCTTAAAGTACAGACGTATTCTCAGTACCGCTGCAATGAATGAGCTGTTGGGGATTTTACGTGGCCGATTTCCGAAATTTTCCCAAGACTGTCGAACACTTTTGAAAAAACCTACTTCCTGCCCATATGATATAAAGAGTGTACCCCCAGGTTCCTATTGTCACATGGGTATAGAGACTGGATTGCGTAGAATCCTTAATAGTTCCGCAGTCGATAAACTGTATACGCTGAGTGCTGAGATAATATTACCTCTTTCCGTGAATATCGATGGTCTGCCCATATCAAAAAGTTCAAAGAATGAATTCTGGCCAATTCTGGTTGCTATAGATTCGAAGATGCTTGGCAGAGATTTGCGAAAACCATTTGCCGCTGGAATATACTCCGGCATCTCGAAACCAACCGACGTAAACCAATATCTCGATGAATTTTTAACTGAATTCCGGCTCTTAGTAACACAGGGTTTCCAAATTGATAATAAATTTATCAAAGTGAAGTTTGATAAGCTTCTTTGCGATGCGCCTGCAAAGGCATATGTTGTATGTATAAAAGGACACACAGGTTATTCAAGCTGCACAAAATGCATGGTAGAAGGTACTTCGATTAGAGGACGAGTAGCTTTCTTAGAAGGAAATTGTCAGCTAAGAACCGATCTGAACTTCAAAAATCAAATAGATGAAGAATTTCATTGCGGTATAAGCCCATTTGAAAAATTAAATATTGGTCTAGTATCACGAGTACCTATTGTTGTCATGCATCTTGTATATCTGGGAGTGATGGAGCGAATATTAAAGTTCTTGATAAACGGGACAAAAAAAATTTGCCTATCAGATGATTAGAAAAACACGATAAATTTGCAGTCATTTATGGGCCTGAATACATCAACCATAATGTGCATAATCTCCTTCATTTGGCTGCCGATTGCTTACAGCACGGTCGACTCGATACATTTAGTTGCTTTAAATACAAAAATTGTCTATTCTAATTGAAGCAACTATTGCAGACTTCTCGATATCCCCTACAACAAATTTGTAATAGAATAAAGGAACAAGAAAACGCGAAAGAACAGGAAAGTGCGGCAAATTTTCCCACTTTGCATCAACGATGTAATGGGCCACTTCAAAGCCAAGAACAATCATATGCGTATTACAGAACTGTCCGTACTGAAAATTAAAAACTGAGTTTATCGCACAAAGACAATTGTGTGTTATTGGAAGATGAATCAATAATGTGTATACAACATATTTTGAGAAATGCTCGCACCGCAGAAATCTCTCTCGCTGGAAGAAAATTCACAGCATTGCAATCGTTTTTTGATACACCATGTACTTCTTCATTATTTGGCATTCAAGTCGTGCAAACTTGGCAAACGTTTGTCATACAGTTAATCTCAATGAAATCAAGAGTGTTTGAAGTTACCGAACAACAATAATGGATTTTTTACCATACCGGCACCGAAAGTACGACTTTCGGGCCCTTGCGTAAACGGGAAGTCGTACTTTCCGATGCAGGGGGTGGTGAAAAATAGTATACTCCACACGGGAGTGAAAAAGGCCATCCCAAACTGCGTTCTTACCACCCTCGCCTTCGGCTCGGGTGTCAATCTCAAACGCAGTTTGGGTTACCCTACTTTCCCTCCCTAGGTGAGTAATATACTATGTCGTGATCCCAATAATTCATTCTCAAGGAGTTTAGAAATGATGATGTTATTAATCTTGGCAATCGTCTTTGCAATTAAATTACACAAGCCTGTTAACGCACCTAACATATCAGACCGAGCTGTTGCAAGTCTCCTGCAACTCAGTAGAAGAATCATGAAAAATAATAGCTACTCAAAATACAGTAGAACTGCTATAAATTCGAAGCTACGGGGCGAGAATTCTAAGAATCAGAATATACGGGTTACCCTCTTCATAAGAATATTTACTGTCTGCGCATGCTCGGCGCATGCTCTATGTGTTGCACGGTAAAGTGGGCGCGTTGAAAGAGGTAAAGAGTAGGGGACCAACTTCCACGCCGCAATAGGGAAAGTCGAATTTAGGTGATTCGAATTTATAGGAGTTCTACTGTAGTTGAAAAATGGAGGAAATGACAAAAATGTATCGACTTCAAGTAGCCAGCGGTCGATATCCAGAATAGCACACAATGCCCCACAGTTCAGAATACACAAATAATGACAGTGACTATATCATTGTATGACGGTTATCCATATCAAATTGAGAAAGAATTGACATGAATACTGATGACTGGCTACAAAACAAAAGACAGATTAGACAGATGACTTAATATGATAGAAGACTAGAGGCTTAGTGGGTCCTATCCAATCACACGTTATAGCAATGTAATATGAACGTAAGATAATTGCAGTCCTCACATATGAAATAATACATTCACAGCATTTGCAAGTCGCGATATTATAATCAATAATCATGATCCTATACATAGAATTGGTGCGTGGTCGAATTTGGAACGGATAGGCAAGAGATCCAAAATTCGAATCCAGTCAAAGTTGTGCCGTCCTTGTGGCTGAAAAGACAAGCAGATAACACTCTTACTTGTAAATGACGACATAAAAATGTTCGCAAGAACATCCGGAAAAGAGTTGCTCCAGGAAATACTTGGACAGCATACACGGTTACTCTGCTCTCGAGAAGTGGTACTACGACTACTTACTCTTGAAGATATGAATTCAAAATTACGTCTCAAAATGTATCACTATTGTTGTTTTGATGCACTTGCAGATTCATATGAAATGGCAATAGATTTTGTTAAGAGAAAAATAAGAACAGATCCGAAACTTTCAACCCCGAATTAGGCCGAGGAAATCGGAAGCGCAAAAAAAAGCCCCAGCGAATCGTATGAGTGGTGACTCTAGCGACAACGAGCTAAATCTCTCACCACCGCTGTCCTTACATTCAGATGACACCGGTTTTCAAAATGACATGATTGAAGGTGTGATACTAATTTTTTGAATAATATCAGAAGCATAATATAGAGATGATTATTACATTCAATTGTGACAAAAAAACGAATAGTTCCATGGTTTGAATACGATTTAAAGCTTTGTTTCGATCGGAGTAGATTTGGCGCTATTGTCAAAACCATTTTTTTTTCCACACATTTATTTTACTTCAACTGTTGCAGAGTTGAATACACTGCCGCTGACAAATTCATTCAATGAGATTTTTCAATTACATCGATGCCTCTAAATTATTTTCCAGATCAAGTAGAAGAAAATTCAAATTCGAATTTGACAGTCGCTGCACACGGAGGTCACGATACTTCACATCTCCCAAGTACAGAAATTGGTGGCGTTGTTGGGCACGTTAATTTGCCTCATGAAAATACAGATAGCACTCATCTAAACGATGTTGCGCAAATAGAAAATCTGCATCAAAATCTGCCTCTTGCAAACGATAAACCAAGTACGAGTTGCGTTGAAGACAATTCCGCTGCCCGGGGCAAAGATTTTGATATTCAGCAGGACACAGGAGGTATTATACGGAGCAATTCTGTGGAAACTAACGTGCCTGAAAGGTAGGCAAACGGACTACGCCGGCATTGAGCAGCTGAAACATCGATGATGTGGTTTTACTTCCCACGTAATAAATAAAACCCAATCATCGATGTTTGATCTGCTCCACGCTGGCGTTTCCTGTTTGCATGCCTTTTAGGCGTGTGACTTTCCACAGAATGGCTCTGTATATGTATACTAGGGTGTTTCACGAAAAAATTGAATTTTCATGCTGCTAACTCTCAAAACTTGAGTTTTGATAAAAAAGAAAAAAATCCTTACGAAAAGAGAGCTCTGTAGCTTAAGTGGAGTGAAGTCTCAAATTTGTTCTTCCAAAAAATTCGTCATAGACATTAATTGGCTGTTATAATTAGAAAAGTCCAATGAGCGGCGGCTTTCACTTAAGCTACAGAGCTCCCTTTTCATGGGAATGTTTTTTCTATCAAAACTCAAGTTTTTAAAGGTAGTAGCATAGAAAATCCCCAACTTTTTGTTTGAACAAACTAACCATACTGTAACGACTAATACTAGCTATTCGCTCCGTGCACATCTATACACTCTCACAAAGTGAGAATGTGTATTCGTGTACATTAGACCTGTCCTTAAGAAGGGTAAAATCAAATTTTGATCGGGCCACCCCTCAAAATGGTTCGAAATAATTAAAAAAAATGTACAATTTTCTTCAATTTTTTTCGTCCATATTTACCCACCCCTCGATGGCCTCACTTTTTCCCATAAGAAAAGCATTGATTTTTCAAAGTTTTTAAACAAAAATGCGTACTGGGTCTGAAAATAGTCGTAGAAAAATTTCTAAGATGACGAAAAAAAAAATTTTTCTGAAAGTTTGAGCTCTTAATATTAATACTAAGAGGTCGCTCATCGTGATTTTTGATTTCCCATTTGAATAACATAGGAAATTTTTTTTTTTTATTTGTAATTTTATTGCGCTCGAACTAATTATCGGCCAGTGGAATTGAATACATATGGGGTATTCCAAAATATTTTTAACGGTCATTTACCCCGACCCCCATCGATTTCCGAATAAATTATTCTCAGGGTAACCTTAGACCCAGGTATGATTGCTGAATTATTTGAGAATTTTGCGATTTTTTTTTTAGAAGTTACGATTTTTTGAAAATTACACTTTTCGGCAACAGCTCGTTTTTCATCCAATTCTAGTCGGCAACCAAGGTATCCCACGGAAAAGTGACTGGTGCACAACTGTCCAGTTTTTTGACGTACTTCGAAATGAAAATGTTTGTAGACTTTTTCAGACACCGGAAGTGCCGAAATTCTCGTTTCAAAAATCAAAATCTCGGATTGCAAAAAGTCGCCGTGATGGATCTTTTTTAAATTTGTAGACAAAATTCGACATTGGAAGACGGAATTTTTAAGACCAGGCCGAAGTTGGGCCTACATCGGGTTTAGGAGGTATGGCTATTTTAATCACGCGAAAATTCATATTCCGGCGTTATTTTTGTTATTATTATTATGATGATTATTAAAATTATCAAAATTATCATTTTTGTTATCAATTAATAATGATAATGATAATAATAATAATAATAATAACAAAAATAATAATTTTGATAATTTTAATAATCATGATAATAATAATAACAAAAATAACGCCGGAATATCAATTTTCGCGTGATTAAAATAGCCATACCTCCTAAACCCGATGTAGGCCCAACTTCGGCCTGGTCTTAAAAATTCCGTCTTTCGATGTCGAATTTCGTCTACAAATTTAAAAAAGATCGATCACGGCGACTTTTTGCAATCCGAGATTTTGATTTTTGAAAAGAGAATTTCGGCACTTCCGGTGTCTGAAAAAATCTACAAATATTTCCATTTCGAAGTACGTCAAAAAACTGGACAGTTGTGCACCAGTCACTTTTCCGTGGGATACCTGGGTTGCCAACTAGAATTGGATGAAAAACGAGCTGTTGCCGAAAAGTGCGATTTTCAAAAAATCGTAACTTCTAAAAAAAAAATCGCAAAATTCTAAAATAATTCAGCAATCATACCTGGGTCTAGGGTTACCCTGAGAATAATTTATTTGGAAATCGATGGGGGTCGGGGTAAATGACCGTTAAAAATATTTTGGAATACCCCATATACTTCAAGGGAATTAAATGATCTACAAAAAAGGTCTGATATGATTTTTCGCTAAGTCGAAAAAAAAGCAAGTCAAAGTCATCATATAACATTTGAGGTTGAACTTTAACCTTGAATAACTTTCAAACGAGTGGACTTAGCGAAAAATCATATCAGACCTTTTTTGGAGATCGTTCAATTTCCTACAAGAATATGTATTGGTTTTTATCACACGCTGATTCGTTAAAACGGAATAAAATTCCAAATGGAAAAAAAAAAATTTCCTGTGTTATTTAAATGGGAAATCGATAATCACTAAACGCTACCTCTTAATATTAATATTAAGAGCTTAAAATTTTACAGGATTTATTTTTCGTCATCCTGAACAATATTTTCATGGTAGCTAAGAAAAAAAAAATTATTCTTTTTTTTTTGGCCCACCCTAATATATATATATTTATTTCTATTCGATAAGTATACATAGGCAACGACTCCGGAGCGCCCGCTCTACCCTTGCCACGGAAGTAGCGGAAGAACCGGAGGTCTCACTTAGGTTAGAATCCATTGAGTTCACTTAGGTTAAAAAAAAAAAAAAAAGGTATAAAAAAAAAGAGAAAAAAGGGCGAAAGAGAAAAAAAAAAAAGAAATGGCGCCGACCAGGGCGGCGGGGAGGGGCGAAGGGGGGGGGGGGGGGGGGGTGTCATAAACGGTATACTGCACCCTCTCTACTATCACATTCTATGAAATTTCATAATCTTTCGAATGAGACTAGTTTTATCCCGATCGATAGAGAATTGGCCGTTGCCAGGGGACTTCGTAAATTGGTGCTAATCGGGGTTTCGCGAACCCCCCCCCGTAAAATAACAGTGGATGTTATCGTACCCTTTGGTACCTCATACCAATTGAAAGAGCAGCTCTTGACGTGCAAAAAACACCCCCACATGTCGCAGTCGGATAACTCGTGGAGAAGTTATGCGTCCAGGAAGTGAGAATCGGTCATCGGTGATAACTCCGGAACGCTTCGCTCGATTCCACTGAAATTTGTTGTGGAGTCGTTTTTTATTACGACCTCAAATCTCACTTTAGTGTTATTCCGCCAATTGTCCTTGCAGAGGAGACCCAGGTACTTCCTGAGCGCAAGGTTTCGTTTATCGACATTTTTCGCATTGAAAGACTTTGAATTCAGGGCTAGGAGTTGGTTATTGTTGAAGGGGAAGTTTCAACGATTAAAATGCGTGGTCATTCAATATCGCGAATGACCCCCATAAGAAGCGGGAAGTTGATGAAAAACGATAACGAAATCGTGTACCCGCGAGATTTCGATGCAGAGTTGCACGCCGATGTTCACTTGTCTCGCTAAAGGGGCGCACGCGACCATCCCTGGTAATCTCTCTGATGAATGCGTAGGCTTCATTGAAGCTTTTGTGAGAGCTTTCAATGATAAATAATTATTAATTTACGATTAAACGAACTTACCTAAGTGCAGTTCAATCGTGATTGTATGAAGCGCCTCTTCCGAAGAGATCATAGATGTAGTACCCCCCACTTCCCACAGGTGTCGCCACAAATTTTAAGGCTAGCGAAAAATTTTCGTACGCGTCTGCGCACGCCATGCCCGACTTGCATCCATCTTGCATCCATCGTGAATCTTCATTCTTCAAAGACACTGCCGTAACTTAACGAATGGGTATTTCATCAGAGATGAAAGGGCGGGCGGGACTGATCTCTTCGGAAGAGGCGCTTCATACAATCACGATTGAACTTCACTTAGGTAAGTTTGTTTAATCGTAAATTGTATTTCGCGCCTCTTCCTCGAGATCATAGATGTAGTTGTTTAAAGATAGTTACGGCAGATATATTTATCGTTCGCCTTTCTGTTCTAATTTTATTACAGCATTATACAACTTACAGCGCTATTAGGTTTAGTTATAAAAAAGAAAAAGTCCATCTTGAAATGAACGATAGTGCTATATCTGAACTTAACAATTAGTTTGTACTTAAGTTTCTAATACTGCTTCTGCAAATTCCCTGTTTTCCATGGGAACACATCGGTCACAGAAACGCGCAAACGTCTCTGAGTCCTTCGACCAGCCGGCCGTCTTTCGGATTACGTCAATATCAATTCCCTGACGTTTTGCCGCAGACGTTGCAGCGTGACGAGTGCTATACGCCGAGAACACGTTGGTATCAATGCCACTTTTAGACAAAACCGACTTTATCCACCGACTCAGAGTCTGTGTTCCTACGACTTTATGCGGTTTTTTGAAGGAAATAAACAATTTAATCTCGGAGCCTCGCAAATCTTTGGTTTTTTCTAAATAAGCTAACAGTACTGAGGCCACGCAAATCGGTTTATCGTCAGTGAAAAATGGTGATCGTAGAACCGGTTGTCTTTTCTTCGGACCTGAAGTTTTAATTGAATCGATAATTTTAATATCCAATATACTTTCGGTTGCTCGGTAAATATTCCTCGTGTCAATAAGAGATAGAGTCTGCATTCGATCCACTGTAGATAGCGCCAGCAACGTTACTAGCTTCAAGGTTAAGTTTTGCAAACTGATCTCTTCGTTTGGATAAAGGGTCGATAAATATCTAAGAACAACCTTAGGGTCCCAGGTCGAATCGTATCTGGGAGCCGCCGGTCTCAGCTTTGCTACGCCCTTAAAGAACCGTTGCATTTTGTTGTTTTTTCCCAACTCGGGTCCTTCAAGTAGCGAAATCGCGGATCTATAACAGTTTAGCGAACTATATGAAGCTCCTCTTTCAAATTCCTCCGTTAGAAACAATAAAACCTCCTTTTCGGAGCTGCAAAACGGGTCGAGTTTCTTGCCAGAACAGAAAAGCCACCATTTTTTCAAACCGCAATCATACTGACGCAGCGATGATTTTGATAAGGATGCTATTGAAATATCCACTGATTTCACCGGAATCTCCCTCCTGATGAACGCTTCCCGGATAACCTGGCGGCAACCAGCGTAAGGCGGTGCCACAAAGGGTGTGTGCAGAAAGATTGAATCAAGTTAACATTTGGTTTGAAAATAATTGGTTCGGTATCGAGCAAAGATAAAAATAAGGAGAACCACGGTTGAGCTTCCCAGTACGGTACGACTATTATACCGCAAGATTTCTTGCTCTCGATCTTTTGGAGCGTTCTCAAAATAACAGAGAAGGGAGGAAAAGCATAGAAAAACCAACGTTTCCACTCGATCGTGAAAGCATCAATTGCTACGGATTCGGGGTCTCTACGCCATGAAACATAATTATTGGATTTCTTATTCGCCCGCGACGCGAATAAATCAATTTCTGGTCTGCCAAAGGTTTTTTCTATTATTTGAAATGCTCTATCCGAGAGCTCAAATTTTGTCTCCGGCTGTAATCTTCGCGATTCTCGATCGGCCTCGACGTTCTCACAGGATCGGATATACGACGCTGAGATCCATATATCTCTCCTCTCACACCACTGCCAAATTTCTTTGGCCAGGGAGCTGAGCCTCTCGTATTGACTGTCTCTCATTCGGTTTATGTATGCAATTGCGGTCGTGTTATCTATGCGCAATAAAACGTTACTATGCCGTATATCTCTTGCGAAGCATTCTAATCCGAAGAAGGCCGCTTTAAGCTCTAATTCGTTTATGTGTAATGTTAACTCTTCTTTGTTCTGAAAACCGTGATCTCTACGGTTTTTACAAAAAATGCCCCAGCCTGTAAGCGACGCGTCGGAAAAAATTTCAAGCTCGAAAACTGGCTCACTCATCGGCGCCCTAGCGGAAACGATATTCTGTTTCCACCAATGCGAAATTCTCAGCCAACGTTTTTGGCAGATACATTACTGCATCAAAATTGTTGCCGTTGGCTTCGAGCGCTGAAGTTCTTTCCCTATCAAACCCTCTGACATAAATCATCCCATACTTTACAGCTGGACACCGAGAGACTAGGGTACCGACGAGGCCTGCAAATTCTCTTATTGTGCAATGTTTGAGTTTACCGAATTTACCGAGTAATTCGAGGGTCCTTTGAATTTTATCTTCTGGCAGTTCTATACTCATTTTGTTGGAATCAAACATCAATCCTAAGTATTTGCACCGTTGTGTAGGTACCGCGAGGCTCTTTTCCTTATTTATAATAAAACCTAGCTCTTGCAACAGCGCAGTTGTCCTTTGAACATTACGAACGCAACTTTCATACGACTTATCGATGACAAGAATGTCGTCGAGATAAAATACAGAAGCTAGGCCGCTCCTTCTTAAACATGCCGCTATCGGTTTCAATAATTTCGTGAAAACATAAGGTGCAACGTTGAGACCGAACGGCAGACACGTGAACTCATACAATTCGCCTTTTTACAAAAATCTCAACCATTTTCTACTCTGTTTTTCTATGGCAACGAGGTAATAAGCGTCCTTTAGATCTAATGTAGCCATAAAATCCTGCGATCTAATCAATTTTTTTGCTACTTTCCAGTCTTCAATTTTTAAATGTTCCGCGGTAATAAACTCATTAAGTTTTTCAAGATTTAATATCAATCGATACGTCTTATCTGGTTTCGGAACTAAGAAGATGTTCGACAAAAATTGACCTTTAGACCATGAGCATTTTTCAATGGCGCCTTTAGAAATTAGCTTGTCAATTTGACTGATAATCAGTGAGTGCTCTTGATCCGTCCACGCATGCTCTACCGGGGGAACGATCTTGAAATGGACACGATGAAAATGGTATTTTGTAACCTCGCACCCATTTTAGTATTACCGGATCATTGGTCACTTTTGACCATGCGTCAACGAATAAAGCCAGTCGGCCTGCTGGTTTACCTACATTTCCTGTTTCATTTATCGACGTTTCCTGTAAGGTCGGGACGATTCTCGACGATCCCGTGTCTTCTTCGAATCCGAGTTGCTGTTCTGGCTGTTGTTGTAGTTTTCCTTGTTGTTGCGGTTGTTGTTGTACTGTCGACACCCGCCCGACATCGTTGATCGATTCTTGTATGAAAAATGTCGAGACGGGCCCTTCGAGTTTTTTGTATTCTTCTGGGCGGTCGACTGCTGTACAAATTTCGCTGGTGGCTTGAGATCGTTCGATGTTTTTTCCAGATTCTTAGCGATCTTCAATTTCTCATCCAAATCTCCCCCGAATAACCATTTGTCGACCGACGTGTTTGACAACGTGGTCTTCAATGACGAGTTAAGGTTGGCTAGAATAAGCCCTTTTCTCGCCAGGGACTCTTCTCGGTGAATTGAGGTGAGAAGCCTACTTGCATCCTCAATTTTTCGAGTAATCCTATCTTCCCTGGATTATTGATTTCAAGAGCACTTGTGATTGCTTTGCCCAATGCTGCAAGACACGCCGCAATCCGTTCTTGCTTCTCAACGATACGTTTGTCCCTCTTTAATGCGGTTTCTTGGACTGCAGCGGTAATCTCCGCGTTCAACTTCGGGACTACGATAAACTTACAATTCTCCGGGGCTGGATATTTTTCTAGCAAGGTCTTCACTTCATCTGCCGGAAGTCCTTTTTTCACAATCTCCGACCAACGGAGAGCTATATCTTTGTGAATCGCGGTACCGGCTATCGTCTCCGACTCAAGGCGTGATCCGAGAACTTCCAAGACCTCTTGCTGCAGCTCAATTTCATGTTCCGGAATCTCCGGTGGCGGTTCGTCTGTCTTCTTAGTCACGGTTGCGTCCTCGTGCGCAAGAATTGCGGAGGAATCGCTTCAGTATACACATTTGTGTGGATGTCGTCCTCTGGAGGGGGCTCGACTGAGCGACTTCTAGACAGTGAGCTTCTCGATCTAGATCGATTTATAGAGCGTCGAGTCTGATAGCGTCTTCGCGACGGAGAGCGTCTTCGAGACTGAGAACGACCTCGAGACTGAGAACGTTTTCGAGACTGAGAACGACCTCGAGACTGGGAACGTCCTCGAGACTGGGAGCGACTTTGAGACTGCGAGCGACATGACCGAGAGCGTGGTTTTGAACTTCGAGCATCTGAACGTCCCGTTCGATGCCGAATCAGTCCCTGAGACAATGATCATCTAGCCGACCTCTGTGACGTCGATGAACTCCAAGACGGCGAGCGCTTACCTGTAAAACGATTGTTCTTGGTCGACCTTTCAAGTTTAACCCTCAAGGAGGGAATTCAGCAATGCCAACCATAATTGTACGGCATCCGCTATCTGAGTCAAACTCAACCGTCGGTCATCCGATAATACCGTCTTCCTTCGTACAACGAAAGGTGTAGATTTTGGTAAGAGCCAGAAGTACGACGCATAACGATAAAATCGCTTGCGTGTAACCAACTAGCTGGTTCGGTACACGGCCTCGTAAACTTTCCAAGGTTACCCAAGCCGATAGCCCCCTATTTCTGTCAACACCGTTGCGTTCGTACAAGAAGAAAGAGGTTAGGTTAAGCTGTACTTACGACGCTTCTTCTTTTTTCGGTCCAATTCCTTCTCCAAACGTTGAATCTTTCTTCTTATGCATCGATTATCCTCCTCTTCTTCATCATACGAACTCCTGTTCTTTCCTTTCTTGCCCATAATACAAAACTTTCGGTCTGTTTGGGCACTCTTGATATGACGACACGTGCACAAAGCGAAAGAATGAAGATTCACGATGGATGCAAGATGGATGCAAGTCGGGCATGGCGTGCGCAGACGCGTACGAAAATTTTTCGCTAGCTTTAAAATTTGTGGCGACACCTGTGGGAAGTGGGGGGTACTACATCTATGATCTCGAGGAAGAGGCGCGAAATACAATTCATAATTAGATGGACGAATATCATACGGGCGTGAGGGCAAAAAAAAATCGTTTTTTCAAATATTAAAGGGATAACGAAATAAAATTCTTCTTTCACTTACTTTATTTCCTTTTCTACTCATTTTTTTCTATTTTTACTTATTAAAAAATTTAAAAATATAGAAAAAAGATCGCTAATTTGTAAATAATTCATCACAATTCATATTCCATTCATAGTTGAGAATTATTCAGTTAATTTAACCAGAAACGCCATTGGTAAAAATTATTCATTCCTCCGCTTACGTGCAGATGATAAAAATCACGACTATGATAAATCGATCGCCCAGTCAGTTTAGCGAGGTTCATTGACCAACGGAAAAAGGATTTTTTCTTGTACTGGGAAGGTGTTTTAATCATGCATGCAGACAATCGCTTGGTCAGTTGGAAAATACTGTGGGTGCGCTCGAAATAAAACTTGAAGCAATGGCCCATGAAAGCCTTCCATCTCTTAGCGGGTGAGTTCTATCTTTCCAGATAGAAGAACTCACCGTTGTCCAACTTTCACCACGTGGAGGTAGATGGATAGGCACATGGTGACTTACAACAGCAAACAGCGTTTAGGCATGCTCTGGATGGTTGCTGCGATCTGCTCCTGTGGGAACGCGCGCTATTATTCCGTAGCCACAACTACCAGTTCGTCGAGTGTTCGAGGAGGTGGTTCCCGCGAGCGTATTTGAGCCTTCCATATCACCCATATGTTTTCAATAGGATTCATGTCTAGACTGTTTGCAGTCCACACGCTCCTCTCGAAAGGCGTTCACGATTCTAGCACGATGGCATGGTGCGTTCTCATCGACGAAGACGAAGCCTTCGCCGATTCGTTCTGCCTCGGGGACGACGACAGGACGCAAAATTTCGTCCAAGTAAATTTGTCCGTTCACGGTACGGTTGCGAAATATCATCAGCTCGGTTCGGGCACGATGATTCTGGGCAAAGTCCCGCCGAGCATTGCGATGCTTTACTAACAAAAATGGGGTTTACCCAGCAAACACATAACCATCTGGTTATATAACATGAGTCGCACAAAGCAACCTAACGTCGGTAACGTTGCTGCAATGTTATTGTAACATTTGTTAGTATCTCTCAACTAACGAATGCAATGTAACTGTAATGTACCCGGAGCCCCACTAAATAACATGACATCGGTTACGTTGCATCAACAATAATGTAAAATAACATTTGCTGCTAATGCAATTCTAAGTTTATATGAGCGCGGCGGTTCGTAGCAGTTGCTCTTGGTACCGCGTCCCAGCGTGGTAGAGAGAGTTTTCGTAGTGAAGAGAGTGAAATTTGTGCCGTCGTGGTCAGTCTGAAAAACAATACTCAAAAATTGTAGGTTATATATTATACGTACAAATTATCAATAATAGCGTCCGAACTAGTAGTATACGAAATATTAGTTAATGGACGAATAATGAAATTCTAACCTTACTTTTGGTTGTGCTTATACACGTGTGCCTCACAATACAAATTATTTTCATACATCTTCACGCCCTTGTTGTAATATTGCTCACAAGTGATTGAAAATGCCTAAAGATATTCGGTATTTATTGTAGAATAGATATATTGGTAATAAACATATCGAATACCTAAATGGCGAAATAAAGTCGTCAGCTTCTAATAAACATATGGAAATATATTATGGCTATTTAATGAAATCTCAACTTGAATCTATTGAGAAGAATCCGTGTACAAAAGTTCAGTGAATATATCGAATCTTTTGGCATATTCACTGTTCTTTCGTGCGTGGATTCTTCGAAATGGATTCGAGATGAGATTTGAAGCCTATATGGCGCGTACTAACATATTTATCACAACGCTATATAGCGTGTTACCATCTGCTACCTAACTATAATGCTACTGTCAGGTATTGGAAATATTACACGGTTACATGTATGTTATGTACCTGCCACCTTGAACTGAGCGGGAAATTACCACTAACCCAGCAGTAGCAGGCAACTAACCAGCTATGTAACGTGTTATATTGAGTTAGATGTAAGTTACCTTACGTTTACATAACTGTGTTCGCTGGGTAATAACCAGGCGACGAGATTTCAACTCACGGTCCGCAAGTCTTCGACCAATTGTGCTACGACACACAACAGTTGTGATTGTTTTTTGACCGGCTGTAGCGAAGAAAAAGGAGATCATCGTCATGGTGCTGGACTTTGTGTATTCACCCTGCCGAAAAAATTCATTGCAACGAGCATTAATAAAGTATTTTAATCGAAATAAAAATGGCACATCTGTCTGAGATTGATTTAGGGCGTGCAATTATGCTGGCCGAAAAAGGAGAGACAGAGCGTAGCATTGCGGAAACAATCGGAACAAGTAAGTCGGCAATAAATCGACTACTCATCAGATATCGCGAGACCGGAAGTCCATCATATCGCCACGGAGGAGGTAGGCAGCCAGTCACCACTGCTAGAGAGGACCGAGCTATTCATCTAGAAGCTCGAAGAAATCCACGTGCAAGCACTATGGTACTGAAACGGTTAATTCCTCGCCCCGTGTCTCGTAGCACAATTGGTCGAAGACTTAGGAACCGTGAGTTGAAATCTCGTCGCCCGGTTACTAAACCGTTTTTATTAGAAAGGCATCGCAATGCTCGGCGGGACTTTGCCCAAAATCATCGTGCATGGACTCGGGAACAGTGGAGCAAATGCCTTTTCACGGACGAATCCAAATTGATGCTCTACAGCACTACTAGGAGCGAGCGAGTGTGGAGAAGGCAGGGCGAGAGATTGAGAGAAGACTTAATTAGCAGGTCTCGTCCCTTTGGATGTGGTTCCATCACCGTATGGGGTGGAATTTCCATTGAATCCCGAACCGAGCTGATAATATTTCGAAATCGTACCGTGAACGGACAAATTTACTTGGACGAAATTTTGCGTCCTGTCGTCGTCCCCGAGGCAGAACGAATCGTCGAAGGCTTCGTCTTCGTCGATGATAACGCACCATGCCATCGTGCTGGGATCGTGAACGCCTTTCTCGCGGAACAAGGAATCGAGAGGAGCGTGTGGCCTGCAAATAGTCCGGATATGAATCCAATTGAAAACATATGGGCGATATGGAAAGCGAAAATACGCTCGCGGGAACCACCTCCTCGAACACTCAACGAACGGTAGTTGTGGCTACGGAAGAATGGCGCGCGATCCCACAGGAGCAGATCGCAGCAACCATCGAGAGCATGCCTGATCGCTGTATGCAGGTGAATCGGACTCGTGGGGGATCGCTTAAATACTAATCAAAATATTGATTTGCATATAGAGACGGTTTGGAGTCTTAAAATACTGCGAGAGTAACGAATCGCGGGGTCCCGATCTGTGCACCTACACACCTACACACATGCACACACCTGCATCACACACACACTGTGACGTCGGTAGATCCTACTGTCTCCGGCTCGCACTATCATACAGAAACATATATATAGATAACCCCTAGAATATAAGATTCTATCATGTAATCATCCATATACATGTAAACCTATTTGACGCTTCTGTCCTAGAATATGTACAGGACAAGGAGCGCTGCATCGTATAGCGAACGGCGACTGCCTGCTTGGTGAGAACTGCAATCCAGCAGTTTCGAGTTCTCAGGCAGCCGTCGTTTGCCTAAGAAATGGAGAAGCCAGATAGCAAAAGGCATAAAAGACTTGGGCGACCAAAGGGCAGCGCTCACTTCGCTACCAACCAGTCGTGTATTCTTCATCTTAACCAAGACAATAAGTCATTTACTAGTTTTGATAAATCTGTCTTCTCTTCGCGATCCAAACATAATAAACTTTACGCATATAATTAATATTCGAGTATTGCACCCCCTCAAATCCCGCGAGCGTGCCCCTTTCTTGGCATTCGCACTATTTTCCAACATCCCTATAGACGAGCGTGCCGTGTCTTGGCACTCGTCGTCTCCAAATCCTACCTAAGCAATTCATGCCCCGCCGTACCGGCAAACGGCAGCGCGGACACCGCGGTGGCAAGGACGTGCGTGAAAGGAGGTGCCGAGCCATAATACAACAACTAATTAAAACCTGTGAGTTCATCCCCAAACCCCAGTGTAGTGCGTCGACAACACACCACTCACTGGAATATCAAGGCGCTACCCAAATCATCACCCACATTAACGATCTAGCCGAGGGGTCTTCACCTGGACCACCTACCCGCTCGCCCGAAGAAAATCCGCTCCAATAAGGTAAGAGAAGAAATATACAATTGAAAGGTGACAGCAGTGCCAACCACCACCGTCGGGTTATCGTTCAACCCCCGACGTCACAACACACACACACACACACACACACACACACACAACTTTCGAAGGTGTAACAACAGTTGCTTTGAAAACTGTTGTCAGTCACCCTGTGCCTATCCATCCACCTCCACGTGGTGAAAGTTGGACAACGGTGAGTTCTTCTATCTGGAAAGATAGAACTCACCGGCTGAGAGATGGAAGGCTTTCATGGGCGATTGCTTCAAGTTTTATTTCGAGCGCACCCACAGTATTTTCCAATTGACCAAGCGATTGTCTGCATGCGTGATTAAAACACCTTGCCCAGTACAAGAAAAAATCATTTTTCCGTTGGTCAATGAACCTCGCTAAACTGACTGGGCGATCGATTTATGATACTCGTAATTTTTATCATCTGCACGTAAGCGGAGGAATGAATAATTTTTACCAATGGCGTTTCTGGTTAAATTAAGGGGGTATATACACCTTTAAATGGGTTGAATTTCTGAAAAACAATTTTCCTTTTTTTTTCAACTTGAAGACTCTGATCAAATTTAAAAAAATCATCATGTTTGGGGAGGGTTTGACCCTCATTATCCATATCTTACATCATGTATTACTTTCAGTTTAATAGTGGCTGCGCTGAAGACAGGAAAATACAAAATCACTCGGTTGCCGCAAAGAATCAGACCCAGCGTTTGACCGATCTTGGAATTTTTGATTCTCAATTGTTCATAAGACATGCCTTCATCAGATGAACATAGAACTTTTTGATAAACCCATTTTTAGTTGAAATATTAGAAAAATAAGCAAATTTTTTTTTCAAATTCAGAAAAAAAATCGAAAAAATTCAATAACTCAAGTAATTCTGGCAATATCAAAAAGTTCTATGTTCATCTGATAGAGGCATCCCTGCTTAAAATGTCAGATAGGTTACGATAGAATCGTATAGGAATTCTGATAGAATTTCGGATAGAGTCCGATCGGTTTTCTATCCGTTTTTATGCGGACTTTATCGGTACACGAGATTCAATCCGTATCTTATTCGGACCTGTCAGTAATTCATCCGGACCGTTGACTTTTATCGTCCGAATACCTATCTGCTTCTATGTGGATTCCATCCGGTAGGAAATATGAAATGTACTTTACGCGGCCCTGTCCGGCATTCATCCGGAGCGTCGACTTTTATCATTCGAATACATACCTGCTCCTATGTGGATTCCATCCGGTAGAAAATATGAAATATGCTTTACGCGGCCCTGTCTGGCATTCATCCGGAGCGTTCACTCCCATCATTCGGATACCTATCTGCTTCTATGTGGATTCCATCCGGTAGAAAATATGAAATATGCTTTACGCGGGCCTGTCCGGCATTCATCCGGAGCGTTCACTCCCATCATTCGGATACCTATCTGCTTTTATGTGGATTCCATCCGGTAGGAAATATGAAATATGCTTTACGCGGCCCTGTCCGGCATTCATTCGGAGCGTTCACTCCCATCATTCGGATACCTATCTGCTTTTATGTGGATTCCATCCGGTGGGAAATATGAAATGTACTTTACGCGGCCCTGTCCGTCATTCATCCGGAGCGTTGACTTTCATCATTCGGGTACCTACCTGCTTCTATGTGTATTCTATGCGGCGGAAAACATGGAATGTACTTTACGCGGCCCTGTCCAGCATTCACTCGGAACCATTTGTCCTGAAATAACGATACCTATTCGGTCCTGTTCGGGTTGCTGTGGACGACGTTGACCGCTGGAATCGAACAAAGTTCCCATCCGGGAATTCGACGATGTCTATCCGGGACTCGTACGTCGGCTTTCAAGAACCGAAATCTATATCAAAGTTCCGCAACGGTCATGTATCGTTGTCTATCTGGAACTCATCGCACGTCAGAAAGAAAATATAAAAATAATTTTCTTCGCTATATTATAATTATTACCGGAATTGTCGGTGGTATAAATCGAGGATCGTAAAAATGAGAATGCATTGTGATAGAAATGATTTTATTCAAAAAATATGTGAGTAATTATCGTATTGTTTTATACTTCAAGAATACACATACTGAGAGAAAATCTTGAAAGTATACACTCGGCGCCAAACAATTCAATTTCTTTGGTCCGCGGGCTCTTGACTTTTGGCCTTATTTATCCGAAAGACAGTACCAACTGACTTGTATTCAACTTATCCTCGAAAACTTGTATCTCAGCGTTTGATCGCTGAAGTTCAGAGTAGTTAGCCTGCATCGGCAGATTGCAAAACTGACGCACGCACAGTCGACTGTATACTTTCAAGATTTGCTCACGGTACATACATATGTATGCATACGATATCGCGTCACTAATGCCATAGGGTCGTAAGCACCAAAAAAAAAATTTTCTTGGGCATATGCTCAAACGATGTTATATGGCGTGAAAAAGATTTTGCCACCAAAAAAACGAAATTTTTTTTTGGCGCCACGACCTTATGGCATTAGTGACGCGATATAATTGATATTTTAAATGTATTCATAGTGATAATCGGTGACAGTCATATTATATAGGGTACACATGGCGAGGTTGATTCTGGCCCGGAAGTGACTGTTTTGTATATGATTTAATACGCTCATCCGATGACATCCGGGCAAGAATCAACCTCACCAAGTATACTCGGTGCATAAGTTTTACAGTTAGTCATTCTTTGAAACCTCTCTTACTGTATTTCAATCGTGTTTGGTAACTTCGCGAGGTACAACCTTCCATTGCCAATGTCTATAACAACACATTTGTCAATGATGTCTGTAACGGGTATAATCATTTTGTTACTTGTATACGGCCAAATTTCGTATAAGTGATCCATTACTACGTCGTCAATGTTCAGACACTTTCGACAATTTTTGTCATTTTCATTACAACGCAATACGACTTGTGTCACTTTTAGGTACGAAACGCGTGCAAATGCCTCACCGTTAAAGTATAATATACACTCAGTGACAAAAATAACGGGCCACTCAAGTTTTACGGAAAAAACACCGTTTTTCGAAACGGTATTACTCGATCAAAAAATATTCGAAAAAAATGGTCAAGGGAGCATTTTACAGGTTAAAACGTCATCTTCGAGCTCGTTCCCGAAAATTTCACCTGCGATTGTTTTTCACCTGTTGGCGCAGGTTTGAATGAAGAGCCCAAAAATAAAAAAAAATCCGACAATTTCAAACTTGGCTGCGGGGGTGAAAAAAAATCGCAAAAAATTTTCACGACGATGGTTGTGTAGCCTCGGGTCTGCTCTTCAAAACTGTTCTCGAAATTTTTGTCCACGACTTTTTTTCACTCGGTTATTGAATTTTTAGTGAGTATAGACCGTTTTGGCGTTACCCAAGATGCACCACGTGGAGGTACGGTCTTCAAGTACCCCACGTATTTCTGTGTGTTTCTGTATGTTTGTGTGTGTAGGCAGCGATCAGGACCCCCAGGTGCTTCACTTCCAAGGTATTGATGACTCGAAACCCTCGCTGTACTGCATGTGTTAGCTGTCTGTGTGCGTAGGTGTGAGTATGAGCGAGTGTAAATTGGCGGCTTTCTTAAAATGTCGTGTTTACACCTCTATTTTGGATCACCGCATCCAACTGTTTGCACATGTTGATGCACGCTCGAATTTTGATCTGAGGAATTGCGTTTCATGCTTCGACGAGCATTACCCTCAACTCATGAAGATTGGCTGGCTGTACGGGTCGATTACGCAATTCACGATTCAGCATATCCCAAACATACTCGATCGGATTCAAATCAAGACTCATTGACGGGTGATCTAACACTGTGATGTCTTGATTGGCCAAAAAGTTCTGCTCATGCCGCGCGGTATAAAGCCAAGCGTTATCCTGCAGAAAAATGAAGTGAACCGTACAGCCACTCAATCTTCACGAGTTGAGGGAGGTAATGCTCGTCGACAGGGCCGGATTTGCGGCAAGGCAAACCTAGGCACTTGCCTAGGGGCGCGCGGTGCAAGGGGGCGCTGGTCAGCCAGTATCGAAGTCAAGTATACAAATTCCCAAATTCTAACGTGGCCAAAATGTATATACCGTCGAAAAATACGGGGAAAGGGGGCGCAGCGGAGTTCAGTGCCTAGGGGCTCGAGTTGTGAAAATTCGGCGCTGCTCGTCGAAGCATGGGACACGATTCCTCAGATCAAAATTCTAGCGTGCATCAACATGTGCAAACAGTTGGATGCGGTGATGCAGAATAAAGGTGGTAACACGACATTTTAAGAAAGCCTCCAGTTTACACTCGCTCATACTCACACATACGCACACAGCAGCTAACACATGCAGTACAGCGAGAGTTTGGAGTCATCAATACCTTGGAAGTGAAACACCTGGGGGTCCTGATCGCTGCCTACACACACAAACATACAGAAACACACACAAATACGTGGGGTGCTTGAAGACCGTACCTCCACGTGGTGCATCCTGGGTAACGCCAAAACGGTCTATACTTACTAAAAATTCAATAACCTGGTGAAAAAAAGTCGTGGACAAAAATTTCGAGAACCGCTTTGAAGAGCAGACCTGAGGCTACACAACCATCGTCGTGAAAATTTTTTGCGATTTTTTTTCGCCCCCGCAGCCAAGTTTGAAATGGTCGGATTTTTTTTCATTTTTCGGCTCTTCATTCAAACCTGCGCCAACAGGTGAAAAACAATCGCAGGTGAAATTTTCGGGAACGAGCTCGAAGATGACGTTTCAACCTGTAAAATGCTTCCTTGACCATTTTCTTCTAATATTTTTTCATCGAGTAATACTGTTTCGAAAAACGGTGTTTTTTTCGGAAAACTTGAGTGGCCCGTTATTTTTGTCACTGAGTGTATTTTCAACTGTTAAAAATTCACCGTCTTTGGTAATGAACGAGGTGTCGTTTGTTCTTTGTGGCCTATTGTAGGCTACAGAATGAATGATCATGTGTTTATAAATGCATCTTTGGTACTCGGTCATTTGTACAGTCTCGTTACGTCCAGTATCTTGAAGAACGTGCTCTTCGCCTTTTCCGATTAACACAATTGATTCTCCACTTCTGCGGAAAGATGCAACCTCCATCCTTGCGAACAACGATTTATAAAATTTCAAAACAGCGGGAGAATTCTCGAACTGCAATACTATAGCATGAAAAACGTTATTCTGTATAGATTTCTTGGCCATTTGATCGTAGACTCCTTTGGGTCCATGTACATGCCGCTTTAAAGTGCGTATTGTACTTTCGAAAGGGAAGGTAGATGTAGCCCAAAGTGGCCCGCAGAACCTGACGCAGCATACTAGGTGTTTCAGCGAATGAACATTGAATGTTACTTGTTTTTCTCCGTAAAGTAATTCGAATATAATGACGAATTCGTGTAAATCTTTTTCAGTTCTGTTCAATTCTGCTTCAGTAATGCTTGTTTTGAGGAGTGTGTTTATACTTCGAACAAATAATGCGAAATGTTGCAAGGCGTACGGATTCAAAATTCCTGTCAAGCATGGTACCGCGTAAAATAAGAGCCAGCTCCGCCATTCCGATGCTTTCCATTTCGCTTTTTCAGATTTCAAAGGTCTGACTAATCTGTGTACCTCGTGTGGTGGAGTCATTTTCATTAGTCTGTCGTTAACGGTATCCTGTTCGGTTTTGCTAAGGTGTATCGTATTATGTGGATCGCACCACCCGACCCACATTTGAGCTGTTACACCAAGCAAATCCGCATGCAAATAATCGCGGAAGTACGCCCAAATCATATCGAAATCTATTAAATCGCAACAAGTTGCGGTTCCTTTGATACCTCGCACGGTTGTTCTTTTCTGTTGATTTTTCGTACGACATGATAGCGGTACAGATTTTGTGATAATGGCGTTCACGTCTTTCAAGTATTCTTCATGCGATCTGTCTGCCGGTTCATTCTCTTCCATTACAAATCTAATGCAACCATTGGTGTGTGCACCAATACTGTAGCACCATGAACAGCCGTAATAACCGTTAAATTGGAGTCTGTTCTGCAACAGAGGTCTAGCGACACTATCCACACTGCAAACAAGAGGTTTGAGTATAAAGTGTACATTCTTTCCATTAATTCTCACATTGAATCCTTCAATACTCAATAAATTTGATTGTTTTACAAAAAATTTCATGTATTCATTCATGAGTTGTGGCGATGGTTCATTTTTCACTAGTAATAACCCAGCTACTAAGGGATAGCGGAATCGAAGACGCGGAGGCAGCTCGTTTAAGATCAGCAAAATGGGCCAAAAAGCTCTCTTAGAACTATTGAACAATGGTGCCCCGTCAGTGTTGAACACGTATGTCAAAAGTTTTGTATTTTCAGGTGTTTTCGATAACAATTGTTTGTAAAGTATGCCATCATGAACGTCTCGTATTACCTCATCGTTACATGTAATTTCTGGATCATTAATATTTTGTAAATGCTTCAACACACTTTCTTGAATAATCGGAATATTGAGCAGCGATTTGATTTGATATTTTAAATCAATTGATACGAAATAATTTGGTGAACTAGCAAGAAGTGCATACGATTTTATGCATGTATCGCAAACTACCTCTTGACTTGTGAAATTACTTTTTGTTAGAGGCTGATCTGATTCTAGTACCTTACAACATAATGTACAATAGAAATGGTATAATATTACTTCCTTGGGAGGCTCAAATATCTTTGAGAAACAATAATCGCTCATGTCCCATGAAGAGAATTCTGGGCCAGCGAATAATTTAGTGGCATCAATGAGAGCACGCCTGCTTTTAGCACTCAAGGAGAATCTTATGCAAAGGCCAAGTATTATTAACATCACCTGCCACGTTTTCAAATTCGATTCTGTGAACATAATCTTGTCGCCTTCTGCTGTTATATAATCTTCCAGTTTAGAGTTCAGCAAGTTTTCATAATTGTCGCTGCAAGATTTTGTTGGTGCAGATGGCCCGCTAGCTGAAGGTAACGAACTTGTTGATGTTGCTTGATCGTCACTGTTCGACGAATCATCTTCACTATCTGAAAAGTCCGAAGATCCAAAAACTGCGGTATCACTGTCGTGACATATCGATACTTCATCGTCAACTATCTTCTCATGACGTCGTTCTGTCGGCGAATCGTCAACATCCTGCTCGTTTTCAGATGAAGCGACCATTTCTTCTAAACATATTAATAAAGGAATAATGGAGCAGTTCGTAATGACTGATATTGTAGATATTTTTGAAATTGTATAAGTATACCTAGTATATAACAGTCAGGTATAATATAACTATAATATACTATTCACAGTTTCAATTATGATTTTGTCATACACATGTTTTCCAATTGATGAAACACAACTATCGCTTACCGATCAGGTTACGTATCGGAACTTCTTGAACTCTATGTTGCTGATCGTGAACATGTAAACTCACAGTTGGCTCCGGAATAGTAACATTAGCGATTATACCTCGTTGTCGTCGGAAATTATCATAGGCAACTCTCACATATTCCTTCATTTCTATAACAGAAAGTTCATACGTAGCAGTTGGTGTATCAGAAACTGTCTTGAGAATTCAAGTTGAACTGCAGGCTCCACTCTGACTCATCAGTGTGAATGTCAAGCTTTATACGTTACAGGCAATTATGCAGTTCTTAATTTTGATGAAGCTTTTCTTTGAAATAAGTACAGTATTCACATTTTTGTTGAAATTCCACATGAATCTAAGAGTGTTTGTTACAATTGCTGCACTCACCTTCCAAACGAGCGTGGTGTAACTCCTTTTTTCGTCGTCGGGTTGTTTGTGTGCTTACAATTCGATTTCCATGGATGTCGTAACGGCACCTTCTTGCCACGGGTGGATTCTTACCCATTTCTGAAAATAAAATACAATAAACATGTAATAATAATGAGAATATTTATAACGAAGGTATACATAGGTACAGTATTGGTAAAAGGTTGTACAATTATGAAACAAGTAAGGTATCTAGATACGAAGTGGCTATTCGTACGGTTACGTGACTCCTATCGAGATACGGGAAATTTTTCCGTGACTCGTCTGCAGAGTCTGAAATCGCCCAAAATTTCCGTGTTTCTACACGGAGAAGGAATTGGGTAGACGACAGCGCCAATCTCGATAGCGGTGGCTTATGACTGTCAGGCAACGCCACGCACTCTCATTAGGAAGGCTCAGCTCCCAAACAATAACGTTGCGATACGCGCGTCAAGGTATACCTGCGTTGCGCGTATCGCAACGTTACTGTTTGGGAGCTGAGCCTTCCCAAGGAGAGCGCGTGGCGTGGCCTGACAGTACATAAGCCACCGCTATCGAGATTGGCGCTGTCGTCTACCCAATTCCTTCTCCGTGTAGTTAAGTCAGGGGAAAATTAAAAATTTTGAAATTGAATTCCACCCGAGAATCCGCCCACTAGGTGTTCTCCGGGCGAGAGGGATGATTTTCCTCAATCGTGAGTAGGGTCGCGCGACCCGTGCGAGCCACCCGCCCGGTGGTTCAGCAGTCCCATATCTAGGCACCCAAATAGAGAGCGTCATCAATAGAGACACGGAATTCTAATTTTCCCGTGACTTCAATAGAGAAAACGAAATTTTGCGGCGATTTTCGAATCTGCAGTCTCTATTGTAGTAACGGAAAAATTTTCCATGTCTCTATAGGAGTCACGGAACCGTGCGAATATTCACGTCGATCTAGATAACGAAGAGCTAACATTATGTTGTGAGCATCTACCATCCCCTGTCAACGTAGCCTGACACAGTTCATATAAGTTTTCTAATCTGCACCTATCAGCACCTGTCTCAATATTTTATTTTCTATCCGTTTCTATCCGGCCTTTTGTGCGAACCGGTGGTGAACCTAACCTCAAATAATAACTTTATATCAAGACGTATATGGGGTATTCCAAAATATTTTTAACGGTCATTTACCCCGACCCCCATCGATTTCCGAATAAATTATTCTCAGGGTAACCCTAGACCCAGGTATGATTGCTGAATTATTTTAGAATTTTGCGATTTTTTTTTTAGAAGTTACGATTTTTTGAAAATCGCACTTTTCGGCAACAGCTCGTTTTTCATCCAATTCTAGTTGGCAACCAAGGTATCCCACGGAAAAGTGACTGGTGCACAACTGTCCAGTTTTGTGACCTACTTCGAAATGGAAATATTTGTAGATTTTTTCAGACACCGGAAGTGCCGAAATTCTCTTTTCAAAAATCAAAATCTCGGATTGCAAAAAGTCGCCGTGATCGATCTTTTTGAAATTTGTAGACAAAATTCGGCATCGAAAGACGGAATTTTTAAGACCAGGCCGAAGTTGGGCCTACATCGGGTTCAGGAGGTATGGCTATTTTAATCACGCGAAAATTCATATTCCGGCGTTATTTTTGTTATTATTATTATGATTATTATTAAAATTATCAAAATTATTATTTTTGTTATTATTATTATTATTATTATTATCATCATCATCATTAATTGATAACAAAAATAATAATTTTGATAATTTTAATGATAATCATAATAATAATAACAAAAATAACGCCGGAATATGAATTTTCGCGTGATTAAAATAGCCATACCTCCTAAACCCGATGTAGGCCCAACTTCGGTCTGGTCTTAAAAATTCCGTCTTTCGATGTCGAATTTTGTCTACAAATTTCAAAAAGATCGATTACGGCGACTTTTTGCAATCCGAGATTTTGATTTTTGAAACGAGAATTTCGGCACTTCCGGTGTCTGAAAAAATCTACAAATATTTCCATTTCGAAGTACGTCAAAAAACTGGACAGTTGTGCACCAGTCACTTTTCCGTGGGATACCTTGGTTGCCAACTAGAATTGGATGAAAAACGAGCTGTTGCTGAAAAGTGCGATTTTCAAAAAATCGTAACTTCTAAAAAAAAAATCGCAAAATTCTAAAATAATTCAGCAATCATACCTGGGTCTAGGGTTACCCTGAGAATGATTTATTCGGAAATCGATGGGGGTCGGGGTAAATGACCGTTAAAAATATTTTGGAATACCCCATATCGATACCTCCGCGGAATAACCGGCTATCTCAGAAGTTGCTTGAAAAAGCAGCTATCTCAGATTTTGCTTGAAAAAGCGGCTATCTCAGATTTTGCTCGAAAAAGCGGCTATCTTCAAATCATGCTAGCGAAATTTTGCGTCAAAAACGTAAAATTATGGTTCAAAAGCTGAAAAAACAGGTTGGAGCAAAAGCCCAGACATTATAATGTCTGCTCCAACCTGTTTTTTCAGCTTTTGAATCATAATTTTACGTTTTTGACGCAAAATTTCGCTAGCATGATTTGAAGATAGCCGCTTTTTCGAGCAAAATCTGAGATAGCCGCTTTTTCAAGCAAAATCTGAGATAGCTGCTTTTTCAAGCAACTTCTGAGATAGCCGGTTATTCCGCGGAGGTATCGATATATACCTATAAATGTATATTGTATAGTACTTACTGCGAAATTCCTGAATATTTCCGGGGCCACCTGGATATTATGCCAAAAAGAGGATGCGGGATCCTCGCTGTTCTGTTTGCATCCCACGTCGCGTAATATGGTGTGCGGCGTAACTTGTTGCTGTTATATCATTCAGTTACCACTCACTGACTACTATTTTACATATTCTCAGATTTTTGTAATTATTCTAGGTACGATATAATATAATTATGCGGCGCGCTTTGTTCCATTTTTTGACAGCAGCGTTGGTAATTAGAACCGGCTATTACAGGCTCATACAGGCTGCTCTACGTCGGTGTTGCGTCATTTCAAATCCACGCGCGCATTTACAACGAACGACAACCAAGAATAGTTAGTTTTGGGCATCCGCAACGAGCGAAATTAATGAAATAATTCGTTATCAGTTCACTTCTCGATCAATTTGCTCATAAAAAACATTGCACTTGAAAATGTAATTAATATGGTCACTACTACTAATGTAACAGTCTATGTATAACGGCGATAACTGTCTATCCAGTTTGAATCTTCCGATTGTTCAATATGGCGGCGGTAAGCCATGTGCGTCGCGTCGCCATATTGCCAAACGTGTTCGTTCACGTCGTCCGGATTGTGATGGTGAAAGCTGCACTGTGCGTTCGTGTTGCGAGTTTATTCTACTTATTTGTGGTCCTGTCTAATAACATAAGTGCAGGTGTTCTTGTGCGTGGTACGCAGTGCAGTTACACGATCGTCGACAGAATAACTTTTCGAAATGCCTGCAAAGTACGCTTATATAATGTACAATGGTGCCTGTACGAACAAAGGTACCAAGCACCCTACCAAAGAAATAGTTTCAGTGGACGTTATAAGAAAATTCAGGGAAGACAACGCAGTGGGAAGGGAACACCAGGTCAATTGTGGAAATGGACAATGTCCAGCTACGATCGGTATTGTCGGCGGTAAGTATTTATTCGGGTGGTCCTTATTTGGCATTGAACAATAAATTTCTTCACTTTGGCTATAGTAAACGCATATACATTGTTGCAATGCTCTTACGAGACAACCTACCGTTGATTTACTGCAATTTTTATACACGATTACAGACAGTTTAGCAGAGTTACGAGATACGATGGACAGAAAAAGAGTTCAATTTGTAAATCGACAGCATTCAAGGGCACCGTCTAATCTTTCCTCTTCAAACGAAAGTAATGCACGAGCATCTTCGCAAAAGTTTAATAAGGTCTGCAGTAACAAATAACGGTGTATGAAAACATAATTTATTGCAGAATTGTTGTAATTGTGAATCACGATCATGTTGAAAATCATATAAAACATTATTCACATATAGGCTACTGGTGGAAGCGGTACAGCTGCTGCGCATAAATTGTCTGAAAGTAAACGTATCGCAAGAAAAAAAATCATCAACTTGAAGAAGGAAACAATCAGTCAACCGACACCGTGCAAGAAACCGCGCGTTGCGGTACTTGATCGTGATGACAATGACGATTCAAGCGGAAGCGTTGAGACATTAATCTGTGGAAAAAATCCGGTAAAAACGTCGGCAAAAAAAAATAACACATGCAAAACAGAAACAGTTGGTAAATCGGCGCGGTATGAAACGGACTCTTCTTCGGATATTTCAAGAAATGAAGTATTGCCAAAGGCAAATACGGAGTCACTAAAACCTCGAATGATTAAGACGCAAGTAATAGTGCCAGCCACGCGTAGTACCAAACAGATAAAGCATGCAGAAGTTTTGAGTTCGGTAAGAATTATTGACCTCTTCCATATCATTTGTAATCGTGCATCGATTATATGAAATGTTTATTGCTGAATATACGCATAAAATGCATGTATAATCATCAATGTTCTTGATAATTTCAACGCACAGTTATCGTATCATCAGGTATAATACATCTCATTTTTTCCTAGGATTGTGATGGTACAAGGAATAGTAGCCTTCTGCTCAAGAGAAAAGTTTCAACAGCGCAGCAGTACAGCTGCAGTGCATCGTCACAGGTGAATTCAGACATGAAATCTACTCCGTGCACTGAACCTGACAATGAAACCCGAGATGAAGGAACGTCCACAACTGCAGACAAACGTGATAAAATGTTTGAGCAATGTGAAGAGGTAATTATCTGATATTGTTACAATGTAAACTGTTTTTGGTTCATGTCTGTATATTAGGGTGTCCGCTATTTCCCGAATTGACTTTTTCTACTTGGGTATGGGCCAAATTCTTAGTTTATAGCTTAAAAACAATTATGCTGTTTTTTTTTTTTCACCAATGTAAAAATATGTCCATCCAAAGAGGTCAGAACAGTAGTAGAATCAACAATATTTGATGAGGTAATGAAAGTGGTAAGCGAAAAAAAAAAATTAAAGTCTAAAAATAGCCAAAATCCCATGTTAATCAAATGAGACAAGTATCGCCCTACAGGCAGGGGATAATGGCAGTTGAAAAAAAAAAAAAAAAAAAAAGCATAATTGTTTTTAAGCTATAAACTAAGAATTTGGCCCATACCCAAGTAGAAAAAGTCAATTCGGGAAATAGCGAACACCCTACTGTATATACAGGGTGAGTCACTTCAAGTATCGAAAATGTGAGGTGCCTAGCTGGTGCCATTTTCGATACTTGAAGTGATTCACCCTGTATATACGTAAAGCGATTAATATATGCAGGTTGAGTTGACTCCAGGGTCCATAGGGGGAAAAGTCTATTTCACTGATGCGTGTATCATCTGAATGCAAATTTCTACTTACAATAGCAAATCTGCCTGCTTACGCGCAATTGGCATTCAGACGATACAGACAATTATAGCTACAATGAAGCCACACTCTCTGCAGACTCCAGATAAAACTCACACTGTTGTATACACTCATTTTTATAAGTCATGTTGTATGTGATTACAGCTGCATAGGTTGCTAAATACGGGACCTGCGACCATTACAAATACTGATGATGACATCAATTCTGAGGTGGCCCAAATGAAAACAGTTACCGAGTTCTATAACGAAAATCGAGCACTCCGAGCTCTGAACTTACAACTTCAACTCAAGTTACTTACAAACACTGAAAAAGTAGAAGGTACGTTTGTGACGATAAAATAGGATTCGACTTCCTATTCACCTCTCAGTTTTAATTAATGAAATTTAATAATTGTAATTCTTTTAGGAGATTTCAGCCATTGAAAATTAATAATCCTCGTTCGCGGATAAAAGAAAAGAATAAATTATGATTTTTCCTTTAGCTTTTCCTTGTTGTGAAAAATGATTTCTCCTCGTCGTTTTCGTCGTTAAATTTCGGTTTAAAAGTTTATTTCCAAAATTCAGATCTATGCTTATAGTTCAACGAAGGCTCCTATGATTTTAATCTGGTAGGTCGTTTAAATTCAGCTACGATCGAATTCCGGGATTTAATTTTCGTTTAGTAAGACTTGAGTTCTCGGCCAGACTTATTATTTGATTGACGTGATATTTTGATTTCAAGAAGGTTTCAATAATATTTGAATTAATATAACTCCCGGTGCCAATTAATTAATTATCCAACTAATCAATATTCAAAAGCTTCGAGAAATGTATTAACTTTAATAAAATCTTTATTGAAAAGATGTTTCTCTTTCGATAACTTTTACAGAACTATTTTTGTCTTTCCAACAACAAGATCAACAAAATTTCTATCATTTGAAAAACATTTGAAACTCTAATTCTATAAACTCTCTTTACTATTTTCTGCTTGGATGATAACGGAGATGTTCTGTTCTCCTGTTCCCCGATTCATTCAATGTCATCATCCAAATGACTATTCATCTATCCGGTCATATTCTTCGTCGTTGTCTCTAATTTTATATTTAAATATGAAACTGAAACATTCAATTAATAACGACTATATTTCTCTTTGACGTTATTGAAAAAACATTGATCATTCCATGTTAAGCTGTTAGTTCATATTAGGCGATATCATGACGTTGATTATCATATTCATGTTTTTTTCGGGTACGTGAAGCCACTTTCGGTAAAATTGAAGACACGGCAAAAGCGAACATAAGGCAACGAATATCTCAAGGACAGGATATGCCGATAGGCTTCGTCGATATCCCACGAAATAAGGTTCAAACATGAACAATACGTAATTTATCTCTACATTCATGCGTTTGTTGAATTCTAATGTAATATATGTAGTCGATTCTTTTCCATGTTCAACTGTATTCATATGTGTTACATGTGCCATAGATCCACGCTGGTTACGGAATATGGATCGATAAAAACAGCTACGACCGATTGAGACCCAGAAATAAAGTGACGCCTTCAATTTTTATTTCTAACGTTGCACGTTTCATATTTACCGACGAAGTGATGCGTGCTTCGAGTGTCACAGGTACTATAAGTAATGCTCACAAACGCTGTAAACAAAATAAGACACAAGGGAAACCGGCGTTGAACACCACCGGTCTGGAAGCCGTGATGGGTACGTATATACATGGGGCATTCTACGCCAACCCGACCTGGGTCTGACCCTCAACCCCTTGGATTTGGTTCGTAATTTTTCATACTGTTGTTCTATCTTTCGAAAGCACGCTGAATTTTTTTCGGATTTTTCCAACAAATTTGATAATAAAAATCTGAAAAAAATTTAGCATGCTTTCGAAAGATAGAACAACCATATGGAAAATTACGGACCAAATCCGAAGGGTTGAGGGTCAGACCCAGGTCAAGTTGGCGTGGAATGCCCCATATACAAGTTTATTTCTAGATTCATTATGAAAGAGATTACAATACTTCAATCCAAAATAATTCTCTCGTCACCTGTACAATTCTTCTACAGCTATATCAAGATTCTGGATGAAGCAAATAAAGATGCCAGAAGTCGATATAATAAAACAGCTCTCACAAGCTAGTGTTCATATAGCCAAGAAAATAGCAGATATGAACAGATCTAAGAGACCGCGTCGCAATACTAAGAAGATAACGAAATCCCGCCGTCGTGATAGTGTAACAGAAACGGATGACTCTACAGATACGGTCGACGACGATACGACCTATATCGATTCCAATAATAACAGCAGTAACAGCGTTGAGATGGAATCCCAAGAAGAGGATGGATGTATTTCTAAAATGGAACAGTCAATTACCGGACTGCCTGGAGACAGTACATCGGACATAATTCAGCCAAAGGATACCGTTCCAAATACCAATAATGACGACATTGAGAATGATAAAGAGAACGACCGACCGATAGAAAATGTAGCTGCTGCTACAGTCAGCGCTATAAATATAGGTACTTCTACTACAAACCCTGAAGGTATGTAATAAAGGACAATTAATGCGAAGGGCTAATTAGCCACGATAATGCAACTGTAAAGATGACACACACACACACACACACACACACACACACACACACACACACACACACAAAAGAGTATGTGTCACATAGAAATACACATTTTCCCTGAATTTGTGAACGAAAATAACACCTATCAGTGTAGTATGGTATTTGTTACAGCTTCTGAGAGCGCTAATGCGAAAAAGGGGAAAGACGAACGTTCACAACACGGCGATAGTCCTACGGACGCCATGGTGGATCATAATGCTGCTGTGCGGCATTCGGAGCAAATAGATCCGATTACGGACGAAAGATTCGATGATTGGGTAAATATCAATAAATTTCGTACACTTGATTTCACGCGTATTTTTCGTTCGAAAAGCGCTGAAGCGCAGTAGAAAGGATTAAAAAATTCAAACAGGTAGCATATTTGAAAACCATGAACGTTGTATTTAACCATTGAAATGATTCCATCCTAATGTCAAGTATACCGAAATGACTTAAACAACGCTTTTACATTTCACAATTCCATGTATATACATTAGGGTGTGTCATTTTTTTTTGTTTTTCTTTTGTTTCGGGCTATCACCCCCTCATTATCTTATACTATATGCCAGAATGATGTGGTATGAATTTGGGCTATGTCGGATTCTTTTAGAGGTTCCTCATCGAGTTTTTCTGTTTCCCATTCATTTAACATAGGAAATTTGGCGACCTTTGACATAATGCCCTATTTTTCTCATCAATTTTTCTCATCAAATTTTTCATAATGCCCTATATCTTTTGAGTTTTTCTTGTTAATTGTGATCACTATGCTGGGGATTGTTCAGATATATCTAAACGATTTTTTGCACCATCATTTAATTATTTATTTACTGTTTTTTCTCAATTTTTGTTTGCTTATAGTCATTTTATAGTCATTTATTACAGAGCATGGGTTAAGGAAAAAAAAATGAATGCTGCTGCAAAAAATCGTGTAGATATATCTGAACAATCCCCAGCATAGTAGTCGCAATTAACAAGAAAAACTCAGAAGATAGGGTAACCTACCCAATAGATGGACACGGCCCTAAAGATGGACGGTCGACTTTCGGATAGAAAATTACGTGAAGGAATACTAAAATGTAAACTGCTGTTTTGAATTTTCAATAACTGTTGTTATTTTCAATCCCCAAATGATAGTTTTATGTTGATCGATTTCTTATTTCAATTGCTAAAAAAGAAACGTCCATCTACTGGGTCGTTTCCTTAGGCGTCCATCTATTGGTCGGTTTACCCTATACGGCATTATGTCAAAGGTCGCCAAAGTTCCTATGTTAAATGAATGGAAAACAGAAAAACTCGATGAGAAACCTCTAAAAAAAATCCGACATAGCCCAAATTCATACCACATCATTCTGGCATATAGTATAAGGTAATGAGGGGGTGAGAGCCCGAAACAAAAAAAAAAAACAATAAAAATGACACACCCTAATATACATGGTAATGTATATATGTGACGTAAATACCATCGATCGATTTTTGTATTACAGTTGTTCGATGCAGATAAAGGCCCAAAGGATCTGATACCAGACATCAGCCAGTAAATCACCCGCAGTGAATACGTATTACGTATATTCCTTTACTTATTCTTACTTATAAGATGAAAAACAGACTGATCAGACATTTTCATTTTTATTTTTGTTTTCTTTCATGATATGCGATATAGCATCTTTTTTACACCATAGGATGAGAAATTTTCATTTTTATTTTTGTTTTCTTTCATGATATGCGATATAGCATCTTTTTTACACTATAGGATCAGACATTTTCATTTTTATTTTTGTTTTCTTTCATGATATGCGATATAGCATCTTTTTTACACGATAGCTTCGGCTCTCGAACTACCATCATCAAGTGGAGATTTTAATAATATCAAGATCAACTATGATCCATAGATTCCATGCGTCATAGTACGATTTTCGAAACATAATATACAACGAAAAAAATCGTTATTATTTTAATTAGCCTTTATCTTTTATATCTCTAAATGATCATATCATTGAATACTATATCTTTTATACCTTTGCATAGTTGCATTAAAAAAAAAGTTTGTTTTCACGTTGTAAATTCAAGTGGCTTACTTATATTTTGTCAATATTAAAAATACTAATCGAGTGCAATTCACGTGCAATAAACGCAATTATAAGCATAAGATGACGTTATTTTAGACAGAAATAAACCTCGCGTTGGCAAAAATCACAGTTTGTTATATTTATTTCCTATATTATTACATATTATAAACAATACTCCTGAACAGCTACACTAGGGTGGTCGTTAGAAAAACAATTTACGGGACGCCCCCAAAATCGACTCCAAATAAATCGAGAACTCATCCTGTAATTTTTTCAGATTTTTATTTTTTCGCTTGACCCTTGACCACAGAGGATGAACTTCTTCATTTGAAATACACAGGGTTTCGCGGTCTTTTCAGTTATTATTTCACTGTAGGTCTGATTATTGATATAAAAATCTGAAATTCTCATAGATTGGTCTGCGGAAATGCTGCTCTGTGGAAAAAAATCGCCACCCAGCCTACCCTCCAAATTTTGTATAGGTCATGCCAATGTGATGATTTTTCATTTTCCGATTTCATCGAGTGTTGCTCAAAGACATCGGAAAACATATATTTCCAATGTTTTTGATCAACATTTGATGAAATTGGAAAAAAAAAATAACCATCACATTTGCATGGGATGACCCGTAACCAATTTTGAGGGCAGGGGGGTGGCAATTTTTTTCCACAGAGCAGCATTTCCGTAGACCAATCTGTGAGAATTTCAGATTTTTATATCCATAATTAGACCCACAGTGAAATAATAACTTAAAAGACCGCGAATTCACGTGTATTTCAAATGGAGAAGTTCATCCTCCGTGGTCAAGGGTCAAGCGTCAAAATAAAAATCTGAAAAAATTACAGGATGAGTTTTGATTTATTTGGAGTCGATTTGGGGGGTGTCCCGGGAAATTCATGTGTTTCCCCGTTTTAACGACCACCCTAAGCTACACATTATGCATATATCGCGTCACTAATGCCATAAGGTCGTAAGCGCCAAAAAAAAAAAAATCGTTTTTTTAGTGGCAAAATCTTTTTCGGCATATAACATCGTTTGAGCATATCCGCAAAAAAAATTTTTTTTTGGCGCTTACGATCCTATGGCGTTAGTGACGCAATATAGTATAAATAAAAGTTGTAGTCCCAGGTGTTAAGAGTATAAATTTATTACAGTATGTTAGTGCAAATCGGTATTTATTCACTATTTAGGTCCACTTGCTTCTTCCGTATGTATTCCGGAATAAGTCGCGCACTCATTCCTTTTTTTCAAGTTCAGACAGGGCCGTAATTGCACACCTATTGCTGCAGCTGGTCCATGACCTATGTTCCGGATTAAACGGGACTAAACCGTGTTGCAGAAGACATCACGTAAGCGGACGATTCCGCATACGCCTGTACTCATAACCGTGTACATGATTTATGAGATCATACGGTAGATTGGGAGCACGTATAGACCCGTATGAAGATCGGAATGACACCCGCATACGTCTGGGATAACACCGAATACGAGTGCCGGAAAATACTTACAGAAACGTTCCGGATCACACCGGATATCAATCTGATAGCACAAATTCCGGCCCGCCGAAACGATTCCGGATAGAACCGAATGACAATCGCATAGCGCAAGTTCCGACACGCCGGAACAATTCCGGATAGAACCGTATGACAATCGTATAGCTTAAGTTCCGACTAACCGAAACAATGACGGATAGAACCGAATGACAATCGCATAGCGCAAGTTCCGACACGCCGGAACAATTCCGGATAGAACCTTATGACAATCGTATAGCTTAAGTTCCGACTAACCGAAACAATGACGGATAGAACCGAATGACAATCGCATAGCGCAAGTTCCGACACGCCGGAACAATTCCGGATAGAACCGTATGACAATCGTATAGCTTAAATTCCGACTAACCGGAACAATGACGGATAGAACCGTATGATAATCGTACAACGCAAGTCCCGACTTGCCAGAAAAATACCGGGTACAGCCGGACGAAAAGCGGAATCAAAAACCGAGTAGATTTCCGGATAGGATAACTAACAGTCCGTATGCTATCCGAAACCTATCTGACATTTTAAGCAGGGATGTGTTATGAACAATTGAGAACCAAAAATTCCAAGATCGGTCCAACGCTGGGTCTGATTCTTTGCGGCAACCGAGTGATTTTGTATTTTCCTGTCTTCAGCGCAGCCACTATTAGACTGAAAGTAATACATGATGTAAGATATGGATAATGAAGGTCAAACCCTTCCCAAACATAATGATTTTTTTAAATTTTATCAGAGTCTTCAAGTTGAAGAAAAAAGGAAAATTGTTTTTCAGAAATTCAACCCATTTGAAGGTGTATATACCCCCTTAACTGAATAATTCTCAACTATGAATGGAATATGAATTGTGATGAATTATTTACAAATTAGCGATCTTTTTTCTATATTTTAAAATGTTTTAATATTAAAAAATAAAAAATAAATGAGTAGAAAAGGAAATAAAGTAAGTGAAAGAAGAATTTTATTTCGTTATCCCTTTAATATTTAAAAAAACGATTTTTTTTTGCTTTTACGCCCGTATGATATTCGTCCATCTAATTATGAATTAATAATTATTTATCATTGAAAGCTCTCACAAAAGCTTCAATGAAGCCTACGCATTCATCAGAGAGATTACCAGGGATGGTCGCGTGCGCCCCTTTAGCGAGACAAGTGAACGTCGGCGTGCAACTCTGCATCGAAATCTCGCGGGTACACGATTTCGTTATCGTTTTTCATCAACTTCCCGCTTCTTATGGGGGTCATTCGCGATATTGAATGACCACGCATTTTAATCGTTGAAACTTCCCCTTCAACAATCACCAACTTCTAGCCCTGAATTCGAAGTCTTTCAATGCGAAAAATGTCGATAAACGAAACCTTGCGCTCAGGAAGTACCTGGGTCTCCTCTGTAAGGACAATTGGCGGAATAACACTAAAGTGAGATTTGAGGTCGTAATAAAAAACGACTCCACAACAAATTTCAGTGGAATCGAGCGAAGCGTTCCGGAGTTATTACCGATGACCGATTCTCACTTGCTGGACGCATAACTTCTCCACGAGTTATCCGACTGCGACATGTGGGGGTGTTTATTGCACGTCAAGAGCTGCCCTTTCAATTGGTATGAGGTACCAAAGGGTACGATAACATCAACTATTATTTTACGGGAGGTTCGCGAAATCACGATTATCACCAATTTTCGAAGTCCCCTGGCAATCGGCCAATTCTCAATCTATCGGGATAAAACTAGTCTCATTCGAAAGATTATGAAATTTCATAGAATGTGATTTTTTTATTTTGCATCCACAGTATACCTACATATTCGCACACTCTAGACATACTGCAATGCTATTTCGGTCGGTAACTTCGGGCACTCTTTAATCCCCGAGCCCACTTCAAGCCCACTTTGCCGGCTCACGCTTTCCCATTAGGTGAACCGTCTTTATTATATCTTCAGTCAACGGTATAAATGAAAACAAGGTTTGGTTGAAAAGAAGAAGAAGAAAAAAATCAGTTCACTTCTTCATTCGATCATCATACCACTGTACCGAATCGCTGATCTCTTCTATATTCATTCAAGAACACCATCGTCGATGGAGAAGAACTCGCAACCGCGTTCACAATTGTGTGGCGTTCGATATTTCGGAGGTAAGTAGTGGCTCCAATACAAATTCATGATGACGACTCACCGGACGATGGTTTCGACTGTGATTCCATCAGTGTTCCCAACCGTAAGATAATTATCGTACACGTACCATAATTTCGAACTACCGTACGGTGTACGATAACGATTCACTATCGTACAGAAATGTACGATAATATTCAAATATTGTACGATATCTACGATAATTCCAAATATTGAGAGAAAATGGTGTTTTTTACTAAACAAAATAAATTTCTACAAATCCTATCTCGAGAACTTCGCGCTCCTATTCGCGCGCATACAAGAGTTTGATAGATGTGGACTACGTGTTGCACCATGTGTAATGTGACGCTGCATTTTGCAACTGTCACAGTCGGGCCACTAAGATCAGTGACGACGTGAGGACGGACAACTCCAGAAAGTAGCCAAGGTCTCAGGTCAGAATTTAGTTGATTATCGCTTATATTATTCATCATTCCTTCCCTTCTATTCTATGAAATTCTGTAAAATGTCGACGCTCGGAGGACTACGCCAGGACGTCGAGGGATTCATCCGACGTCTAAATCGAGGTCCTTCCCGAACTATTGGTTCCCGTCTTTCTCTCCAACGCTCTTAGTCGTGGATACCGCAGGAAAGGTCGAATAAGGGCGACTCGCTGAGTCCCACCTCCCGTTCCCGCAGACTCCTCAGCCTGGTGCTGGACCACTTCCCGTCGACTATTTCTGGACGTCTCGGCAATGGTTGAATAGAGCAGGGCGAACACCCAAAAGTAACCCGACCAAAGCTTCCCGTTGCCGAAGACTTATCGACCTGGAGTCGAGCTAGACCATGTCAACGACTTTCTCGTCATCGTCACGCTATCGTGGGGTTACTCAAGAAAGGTCCCGATAGTAGAACTGCAATCGTGTGATGCAGGCCTGTCTGTAAGCCTTCCATACCGCTCATGGGGAATTCTGGATGCAGATCCGGTTATTGGGGCATCAGAACTTCCGCCAGATCCTCTAATTGGTCAGTTTTCTAGTTAAAGCGCAACTAGGGTGCACTTCATCCCGACGATGATCCCGAGAAGTCCCGAGACGAGAGACCAGAGCTTGGAAGAGAAGAGACGAGGAGAGAGAAGCCATCGAAGTCCAGTCTACTACATTTGAAATATCCCGCCGTACCGTGTAGCTAACTACACGCCTGGACAAATATTCAAAACTCAGGCGAAATAGGACAACGTGTTCCCGAAAGTACGTCCAACAGTACTCAGTGCCTGATTGGTCGCCTAAGCTACGTGCGAAGATCGGCTCATGGCATGGAAATCCCGAAGCTATAAAATGTAGGACGACACAGAACTCGATCTACTTCTACGCTCGTCCGTCTTCACGTCAAGATCACCAGCAAATCCCGAGCAGTCATATCCCGACTATCCCGATTTTTACAGTGCTTCGTATTTCTCTATTCCGTCTTCTCTATTCTGTCTTCTTTATTCCGTTATTTTTAGTCTTTAATAGTAATAGTTTAGCTTCAGTTAAAAAGAACACTTAGTGTCTTAGTTAAATCCCGTATTCGTACGAGGAAGCCTGTATTTCATCGATAAGGTAAGACCTATTTTCTGTAAAACCACGAGTTAGGTCACGAATCCCGTCTAGTTATTTAGTCTGTTATATATTATATATTTGGTGTGACGTAGGTCACGAAATAGCGGAACGAAAGTCTTGGACTTCGTCCCGAGTTTCTAGTATTTTAGTAGTCTGATTAAGGACGGATTCACGAGCTGACTTGTGCTTAGCATCTCTTTGTGGGTTTTCTTTTCTCTATTCTATTCTATTCTTTATCTTACGCTGCTTAACGCATGCCGTAGAGCTTAGTTGCTTATTCTCTTCTTAGTAGCGAATAAAATGATAGCGATCGACCTGTAGACAAATAATTTCTGGAGATAGCGAGCGTAGAAGCAAGCATTTGTTATTTAATTTATAGTTCTTAGTTATTAATATTCTGTTCGATTTATTCCGCATGATTATTATATTATGATATTATCGTCTGATATCTTTTCCCGTTCAACTGAATAGTATATTCCGTATTATATCGAATCGCATTGCTTTGATATTTTTGCTATTATTCCATTCTATTTTCTGTGAATATTATTTACGCTCTAATCCCGATATTCCTGGAACCGTCTGAGACATAACGATAATTTTGTAAATTGAGTCCTATATCCCGTAAAATACGGCTATTTTGTTAATAAATTAATCAAATATGAAATGTTAAACATTCTTGTCTAATTTGGCACCCCGCCCCTCTACCGTAATTAGTTGATTATATTCTGAGCTAACTGGCAAGTTCCGCCGTCAATTATCTAATATTTGTTATATTCGTTATATTTCAAGTGACGTTTTCACGTCTGGCGTCCAACTCTAGTTTTTGGTCTTATTCATCTAATTAATTAATCTCTCACGTGTATTGACGCCGAAGTGCACGGATTACCGGGTTTACCCCTATCCCTGAAAAGTGTACCGTTGCAGTAAATACATGGGTAAATACTAAATTATGAAATTTAATAAAATTCAGTGTAGGGTGCAATATGTGTTACAATAATATTGAGTTAATTTTTATTTTCTTAAGAAATATCGTTTTTCTCAAATATTTGGAAATGTACGATACTTTTGGCTTGGGTACGATAATTTCACGCCCCTGGTACGATCAGCGCCACCTTTTAGGTTGCCAACACTGCTTGTGGTGCCGTAATAGGGTAAATAAATAAGCAGGGAAATGAATAATCACGTAAACTTGCTGTACGAATAATAATCACGTATTCGTACAATATTGCTGTACAAAACACAATTTTCATGTATTTTTGAGATAGCTGTACGAATAATAATCAAGCATTCGTATAATATTGCTGTACAAATAATTATCACGTATTCGTACAATTGCTGTACGAATAATTATCACGTATTCGTACAGTTCCTGTACGAATAGTCGCGTCGAAAAAGAAAACATTCAGCTTCAGAGAAACGGAAGGAGTCAGCTCGTACTAATCCAGAGATAGAAGAACCTCGTTTTGGTAGAATCCTAGTGGAGACTTTGAATGCCTTCTCCGGTGACTACTCGCCGTTCACAAAATCACATTTCTAAATCTATCAATTCTTGGATTAAGACTTGGAATACCATCGCAGACGACTGCTCGCTCCTTATAATCCAAAATTCAGGACTTCAATAATTCTTTGGATGCTGACTTGGTATACCTCCTACGACGACTACTCGTCTATCACAGAACTACGTTTTGAAATCTAACAATTCTTGGACTAAGACTTAGAATACTATCACAGATGTCTGGGCACTTCTTAGATTATTGAATTTTGGACTTTATCAATAGCTATATCACCGACTTTGAATACTCGCTCAGGCCGCTTTTAGCCTAAAATCATATGATAATATAATATGCCAAAATATGCTCCAACTTGACCGAGACTATCGTGTAACTCATTAGCTACTTATTGACTGATACTAGACATTTATCAAACACAGACTGAACTCCTGACGAACCTGAACCTGCACACCTGTTGAAACAGTCAAAGAAAGGAAACAGAAGTGGATATACGCTCGAAGGCTGCAAGGAATTTGGTCAGTTTCTAGAAATAGCCTTTTAAACAGCTCCAAAAATTGACTTGTGATTGGTCAGGGGGAGACCGCCGGAACAAAGACATTGGAACAAAGCAGCCATTGGAAACCAGCCTTTGGAACAAAGACCTGAAATAGCCATTTGGATGACTGAAATAATACTAAATAGTATTAGCAGCGAGATTAGCGAAGCCACGAACCTAGTCGAGGTCATATCTCGTCATTGTTATTTATGACCAGCGTGTTGTCACGTGCACCAAATTTAAAAAAATTTTTTTTTACTAATAAGATATTAAAATAGTAACTGTTTAGAATACTTATAATAATAATTCATGAATGTATGGTAACATAGATATATTATTTTCATTGACGAGAAAGATATGATTTGATATTGAATACAATATTCAATTAATTAAGTAAAAAATTAAGATAACTAACTAATTTATTTTTATAATATTATCCAGATTATAATTTTGAAAGTTTTAATCTTTGAATAATAATTGAAGAACATGGACTGGTAGTCGGTATCCATTTCTATTGAAACGAATTGCAATAAGAAGAATCATCCATGTAAATATTTCAAATTTTATAAATTATTGACTGTGAATAGTATGTGTGATAATGAAGTGATAGTATTGAAATGTGATCGTAAACTTTGGAAAGTGAATAAATAATCAGCTGGAACATAAGATTTTCATGCACGCATTTTTATTTATTCAGCTTATAGTTGAGGATTTTACATTATAAGGAGCGAGCAGTCGTCTCTGATAGTATTTTAAGTCTCAGTCTAAGAATGGTCAAAGTTTAGAATGTGAAAGACGAGTAGTCACCGGAGAAGGCATTCAAGGTCCCCACTACGATTCTACCAAAACCAGCTCCTGTTATCTCTGGACAAGTACGAGCTGACTCCTTCCGTTTCTCTGGAGCTGCATGTTTCCTTTCTGTGCCTGTTTCGACGGGTGTGCAGGTTCAGGTTCTTCAGGAGTTCAGTCTGTGTTTGATAAATGTCGAGTATCAGTAAAGTAGTGTAACGTTACCATATTTATTATTAAATATGATAAGGAATAGTCTAGCATTATTTAAATTTACGCGACTAGCGCGCCCGCCATCTGCGGGCAAAAGCATGAAGCATGAAGCGGGCAACGTATAGAGAAGGCGTTCAGATCGGCCGATAAATCAGAGCGATCTCCTTGTGGAGAGCTGTCGGTGGTATTTAGCATCGCGGGGTGGTTTCGACCTCCTTGCCTGTCTGGGTACTAATGACTACTCTCTTGCTTTTTGTGTAAAGGTGCTGCTCCAGGGGTTACTTCGGTCTCCCTGGCTGTCAGGGTCATTCCACAGCATAAGCTTAACTTCACCTTGTTGAAATTCTTTTATTATTCTTTCGAAAAAAAAAGGGAAACCTACATTTGCTATTCAAAGCTTCAGCTATAAATAAACACTAAATTGGAGATCCTCTCATTCTTCTTCCTCTTATTCGAATCACATTACACCAACTGGTGCATTAACCCCTCTCAAGTAAGTTGATAGCTTTGAGGAAACATTATATAACTTTATTATTTACTCCAGAATAATATTTAAATCCTATCTATTTGTTTTTACATGAAATAAAAAGAATTATAATACCATCCATCGGTCATGCTACATTTCTCGCTCCTCCTTCCCCATTCACTTAGCTTATAAAGTAGGCCCGTGGAGTATTCCAAACCCCCTGAAGTAGAGGCATGTCTCAAAAAATATAATTAATCTCAACAAATCAAATAAAAAAAAATAGAAAATAAGTTACAGTAGTAGTTAATGAGTTACACGATAGTCTCGGTCAACTGGGAGCATATTTTATATTATATTTTATTGTGTATTTTTTTTTTTTTTTATATTAGATTATCAAATTATTTTAGGCTAAAAGCGGCCTGAGCGAGTATTCAGAGTCGGTGATGTAGGTATTGATAAAGTCTAAAATTTAATAATCCAAGAATTGTTAGATTTAAAAATATAATTCGGTGATAGACGAGTAGTCGTCGTAGTAGGTATTCCAAGTCAGCATCCAAAGAATTATTAAAGTACTGAATTTTACATTATAAGAAGCAAGCAGTTGTCTCCGATAGTATTTTAAGTCTCAGTCTAAGAATGGTCAAAGTTTAGAATGTGAAAGACGAGTAGTCGCCGCAGAACGCATTCAAATTCCCCACTACAATTCTACCAAAACCAGCTTCTTTCATCTCTGGATTAGTACGAGTTGTCTGCTTCCGTTTCTCTGAAGCTGAATGTTTCCTCTATTTGCCTGTTTCGACGGGTGGTTCTTGCAGGGTTCAGTCTGTGTTTGATAAATGTCTTGTATTAGTCAAGAAGTAATAATGAGTTACACGATAGTCTCAATGATGTAGAATCTAGTCCTGGACATGGTTCAACACACGAAATCAACAAAGAATCTGGTTTTTTAGGCACAGCGTAACTTGCATCACCTAATTTCATTGTATTTTTATCGAATCAACTTACCGTAAATTTTCAGGTTACAATTTCTTTTGTCATCACTTGAAAAGATTGAAAACATAAACTTTCGCCCGTTTGTATTCTTCGAGGGCAGTGCCGTCTTTATGCACAGGCCTGAAAGGCCCGGGCCTAGGGCCCCAGGCATCCCCAAGGGCCCCCTGCCAAGGAGTACTTGCTAAAATTTTGAGAAAGCCATCGTTTCGTAAAAATTTACATTACATATTCATTTCATGAGATTTTCGCCGCCTTAAGAGGGCCCCGCCCCGGCCCATCAGGCCTAGAGCCCCGAGGTCGATAAAGACGGCACTGTTCGAGGGGGAAGTTATAAATTACAATTATTTTCCAACTGATTTACACGTCAATCCATAGGTTATTAAAAGTCTAATAAGCTAGCACACCCACATTCTGAGAATCGATTTTTTATGGGTGGAGATTTACTTGCTTTTTATTTGCTATTTTTTTGCCAAATGTTTTATTTTTTTGCTCCACCTCTTTAGCCAGAGTTCATGAAAAAAATAGAAAGGGGATGGAAAAATTAAAAACAACAGTGCCATATTTTTTGCTATTTATGTGCTCCAGAATGCACCCCTTCCGATTCTCTTTTCCATCACCCCCCTGCCTAGAAGAGTCGCCCCTACCATAGCCGAAAGCAACGAATTGATAAAAAATGAAAATTTCGGAAGACTGACCACGCCTGATTTAATTGCTCGCCGGTTCCAGCGAAAATATCACTTGACTTATTTTTTTGCTCAACCCCCTATCTGGTAAACCCACCCCGACGGTTGAAGACGAGAACAGCTGAAGGTCGCAGAAGTGGATTTCGAAAAACTGAGTATGCCTGACTTAATTGCTCGCTGATTCCAGTTAGAATATCACTTGACTTATTTTTTTGCTCAACTCCATATCTGGAAAACCCACCCCCACGGTTAAAGACGAGAACAGAAGGTCGCAGGAGTGGAATTTCAGAAAACTAAAAACGCCTGATTCAATTGCTGGCCGTTTCCAGCGAGAATATCACTTGACTTATTGTTTTGGTATGAGGCTGAAACTAGCGGCCAGAGCTGGCGGCCATGCACCGAGCTGCGCTGAGCTCACGTACATCGGTGCGGGTTTAGCGAATAGAATTCACGACTGTTGAGCAGCCGACCCATGTATGCGTTTCCGCGCGGCGGTGTGATTGCACGATTTATTGGTTTTTTCTACCTAAAAATAGGGCCCCCGGGTTGCCGTTTACTAACAACCTGAAAAGAGCGGTACAAAAAGAATTCTTTTTAGAACGCTTTTTCAAAGCTATCGAGAACGACCGTATGGGTATATTTATACATACCCCAGAAAACACCTTCGGTGCAAAAACCTTCCGCCAAGTCCATTAATGTGTAGATCACTCCACCAAAAAATAATCAAAGGTTGTGCTCGCTCACTCGATTGGTTGATGATTATCAACATACAAAAGCATTGAAATCAGATACAACTGCCAAGTACCTGTAGAATGATGAAAGTTTGGAATTGAAAAATTTGTTGAAACTAAATAACGTTGTACTCGTTCGCTCGCTGCGCTTGCTCACTCTATTGACTTATGATTATGGGTTGAAAAAACAATTCGGATGAAGGGATTGAAGATGTCAACATTTATCTAAAAACATTCATAACGAAAAAATAATTTTAAAAAAATTTTTAAAAAAAATTTGGAGTCCGTGGTACGTTGGCGGGCCAATGTTTGAATATCTATCAGATGACATTGACATGGTTCGTGATCGATATTTCATATTTCTTTTTCTACAGAAGGCCCCCCAAGTACCACTACCTCCAAATTTTTTTTTTAAATTTTTTTTAAATTATTTTTTCGTTATGAATATTTTGAGATAAATGTTGACATCTTCAATCTCTTCATCCGAATTGTTTTTTCAACCCATAATCATAAGCCAATAGAGTGAGCGAGCGCAGCGAGCGAACGAGTACAACGTTATTTAGTTTGAACAAATTTTTCAATTCTAAACTTTTATCATTCTACAGGTACTTGGCAGTTGTATCTGATTTCAATGCTTTTGTATGTTGATAATCATCAACCAATCGAGTGAGCGAGCACAAGCTTTGATTATTTTGTGGTGGAGTGATCTACACATTAATGGACTTGGCGGAAAGTTTTTGCACCGAAGGTGCTTTTTGGGGTTGATTTCACTACTTTTTGTAAAATTTTGCTTGACCACCTAATAATTGTGCTCGCTTGCTACGCTCGCTCGGTTGTTTTGTGCTATTTCATACCGCCTGAAGTCCCTCGATAAGCAGGAACGTCAACAGCAACGAGCACGCGTGTGCTCATAATTTTCCCCAAGTCTCAAATTTGTAGAGTGACGCGTAATGTACTTTCATAGCGTTTACAAATTGTTCCACGACGATAATTTTTTATACTTACAACATCTAACCCTGCGTGCCGCCCTCCTCCTGTCTCATCTGGGCCTGGGACCGGCAATGACGGAGTTACTTGCACGCAGGGTTATAGTTGCTGCTCATGACTAAATATACCGAGAAGATTCGGTGAGAGTAGACAACCCCCTTCCTACGCCAAAACTAACACAGGCGCGCACCGCGTGCGTGAGGCTCGGCGGGCGGCGCTAAGCGACCAGTGGTGCTTCTACGGAATCTTCCGCGCTAGGCCGAATCCGTATAGCCCATCCATGCTAACTCGATAAATACTTTAGCCCATCCGCGCTAACTCGATAAATACTTAACTTAAAAAGCAATCATCACACTGAACACGGAAAAGAATGAGCGCGAATAAAATGAATTCGCCTGACGTGAACATTTATTTTAAGATTTATCAACTAATAACAACTGAATATCAATTAATTGAATTTAAGTATTGATTATCAGTGTTTAGGAGCGATATTTGAGACAAAGTGGAACAGCTAAGTGGAGGGTGAATCATTGAAGACGACATGGTCAAAAATTGGTTTATCTATTGATTTATTTATTGATTCATTTATTTTCAGATCTAGATTTTATTCAAAACATCTGTTCGGTACTAGTATTCAATCTAATAAAAATTAAAAATTCGTTAGAAAGTTTTCGGTGTTTGTGTCAACTTTAGTTTAATAATAACATCATGAATAATTTGATCAGAGTACAATGCAGAGAATGAAGTCATCGAGGATAAGGCTGCCACCCACAGGCCACGTCCTTAGGTCTGAAACAGAAAAACGAAATTTATCAACGATTATTGGTTAATCGAGGGATCCATTGCTGTTGAATTATAGTGTACGCACAAACTTATCAGAGATTGAATGCTTGGGAATCGAAGAAAGGCTACCGATGAGCCACTGTCGAACGTAGTATACTTTCACTGAAACCATTTTCGTCTCTCAACGACTACTTCTATCGGAAACCTGAGTGCTGACATGTACCTCAGCGAAGCTTCATAGCGTACGGAGGGGCTTTGTCGCAGGAGTTTGTAGTTCGTCGTAAATCAGGTGTCTGAGAAGAATAAACTCATACTCGTTGGAGAAGATGTTGCCATCCCAGGACATCGTTACTTCCTCTGAAACAGCAAGGTGAGAGTATAACTGACTATCATGAGAATTTATAAGTCTTGTAAGTCTTTTGATGTCCGATAACTTTGTATCCTACGTACCCAATGACTGATCGCCCGCTAACTCTTGAGGAGAAATATCGCCGGCGTCGTTGTCCAAGCTGACCTCAGGCAACAGACTGCGAAGAGTGATCGAGAACCAAGCAGGGATCGAAGAAGCGAGAGCTAGCAACAGCGTCGGCGAGGCTTGGCAGCGTACGGAGTAGCTTCGTTGCAAGGGTTCGTAGCCCGTCGACGATATTCATCGAACATTTCGTACTCGTCTGACGACCATTGAACGTTCATGTCTCGTACCAGGCGAAGAAACCTCGTCGCAGATTTTCCCAGTGCGACGAGGCAGCGTACGAGGAGCTTCGTTGCCAGGGTTCGTAGCCCGTGGACGATATTCATCGAACATTTCTTACTCCTCTAATGACCATCCAACGTTCATGTCTCGTAGCAGGCGAAGAAGCCTCGTCGCAGATGTTCCCAGTACGACGAGGCAGCGTACGAGGAGCCTTGTTGCAAGGGTTCGTCGCACATCGACGATATTCATCGAACATTTCTTACTTGTCCAACGAGCATTCGACGTTCATGTCTTGTCGCAGGCGGAGGAGATTCATCGCAGATGTTCGCAGTGCGATGAGGCAGCGTACAAGGAGCTTCGCTGCCAGAGTTCGCAGTGCGTCGACGAGCATTTTCTATCAAATTTTTGTGCGGCAAGGCTTGGCCAGAGTCCAGAGAAGGACTGCATATCGTCGACGTGCTACGAACCCTTGCAACAAAGCTCCTCGTACACTGCCTCATCGCACCACGAACATCTGAGACGGAGCTTCTCCGCCTGCTACGAGACATGAACGTTGAATGCTCATTGGACGAGCAAGAAATGTTCGATGAATATCGTGGACGTGCTACAAACGCTTGCAACGAAGCTCCTCGTATGCTACCTGATCGCACTACAAACTCCTGCCACAAAGCCCCTCCGCACGCTATGAAGCCTCGCTGAGGTACATGCCAGCACTCCGGTCTTCGATAGAAGTAGTCGTTAAGAAACAAAAATGGTTTGAGTAAAAGTCTACTACGTTCGACAGTGTCTCATCGGTAGCCTCTCTTCGATTCCCAAGCATTCAATCTCCGATAACTTTGGCCGTACGCCATAATTCAACAGCAATGGATCCCTCGATTAACCAATAATTGTTGATGAATTTCATTTTTCTGTTAATAAATAAATAAATCAATAAATCAATAAATAAACCAATTCTTGACCATGCTATCTTCAATGATTTACCCTCCACTTACCTGTTCCATTTCGTCTGAAATATCGATCCTAAACACTGATAATCAATACTTAAATCCAATTAATTGATATTCGATTTTAAATTCGTTCATAAATTTCGAAAATAAATGTTCACATCAGGCAAATTCATTTTATTCGCGTTCATTCTTTTCCGTGTTCAGTGCGATGATTGCTTCTTAGGTTAAGTATCAAGGTGGGCTATGCGGACTCGGCCTAGCGCGGAAGATTCGGTAGAAGCACCGGAGGTCGCTTAGCCCCGCCCGCCGAGCCTCACGCACGCAGTGCGCGCCTGTGTTAGTTTTGGCGTAGGAAGGGGGCTGTCTACTCTCACCGAATCTTCTCGGTATATGGATATCAGGTATATGTATTGCAATTCGTAGGTAGTTTTTTTTTTAATGCAACTAGGTCCTCTGCAAAAAGAACATGTACACGTCCCGTACTCATAACGTCAACTTCCAATTCGGGTCTGAACAGAAGGTATCAATATATTTAGAATTGAGCCTATTCATGCAAGACTAGCGTAGAGCATAAAATGGAAATTTATGAAGTCAAACACCTGCATTCTGCTCTCTTCGTCTGACTTTTGCCGTTTCTCGTATGAAATAACACTATCCTGATACTTTGCAACCCAAGCGTTTTCTCTGATTATCCTCTCGTCTTATATGGCGACCCGCTACAAAATTAAATAATCCATAAATAAGTAATTTCATTCCATTTGTCGTGATAGCACTAATCTTAATTTGGAGAAAGCTTAATAGAGTCGAACATATAGACACAGGTTGCATACCAAAATGTAGCAAATTTATTGAAATTTGACATTAAATTATTAATATACATTATGGATTAAAAAATTATCTCCACCGAAGGTCAAGGCACTACGTTGACGTGGAGTGTAGAATAAAGCCTATCGGAGTCCAACAAACAACGTTGACTGAAAATCTCGTTTTGACTAGATGATACGGAGTTAGATTATAGGACTCGTCGGAATCCTACGTATAACGTTGACTCACAATTTGAGTCTCAGCAGACGAGCCTTTGGAGATGAGCTTAACATGGAGCTTGAAGTAAAATTCGTTGCAATTCAACGCTTGAACTCGGCTTTATTGGTCTGGCTCCTTGCCGTTCCCTATATCGAATAATGCTATCCTCATATTTTTCAACTTCAACATTTTCTCTTGATTTTCTCTTGTCAGACTTCCTCAGGCGATAACTTGCTAAACAATTGAACCGAAAAAACCGTTTCTTCTGATAATTGCATTCATAAATCAGTTAATATTCATCTGACAGTCTTGTCCGTTTATAATTGTTATTTTATTTTATTTATCACCATGAATTTTACACGTCAGCCGATTTGCATAACCTCGAAAGCTCGAGATCGTAGGGTTTGAGATTAACCTATCGAAACATTTTTATTGGTGACTATCACATTAATGTACTTGGCGTAAGGTTTTGGCACCCGAGGGGCTTGCGGTGGGTATTCACTAGTTTTTGTACGTTCAAATTTTGTATTAAGCATTGCTCGTATTTCTCTTAATTCCTTTATTATTGGGATTTAAAAACATGAAATGACAATACGCGTCTGCTAGTGTAGGAGACCATAGACATAAAGCATGGACTGCGCATTCGGGCCGAAAATCGCTCGGTCGGTAGAAAGAGACAGCATATACACGCGGCCAAATCTGTTTCGTTCTAACCAACAACGTCAAATGCAAAGAAAGAGACAGATTTGGCCGCGTGTGTTACCCTTCTCTCTCACTTTTGGCGTTACCATAGGCTGTATAGGGAATGCGCAGTCCATGCTCTATGTCTATGTAGGAGACGGTTTCTGTCTGCGATACTGGCGCTATCTACGTCGGAACTATCTCGTACTGACGTCACTCTACAACTGTTGTGTGGATTTTCCCGTCTAGTGATTGCATGGGAATGGTTTTTGAAGTGTCCGTTATAAGGATGAGTTGGATGAGTTAAGCAGTAAAGTATGAATCTGGAATATATCACTTTATTTACATTTCACGTGTATATAGCTCGACGGCTTATGATCCACACTGGCACTCTGGAGTCCTGCTCCGAATGTGTGCGTGTAGTGGTCGCTCAACTGTGCATACACACTCATACTCCATACGTCATCAAGTTACATACATTACAGTTTCAATGTGAATCTTGGTCTGACGACCAAGGGGGTCTGACGACCAAAGGTTTCCAAATAATTAAAAAAAAACATCCTCAAAATTTTAAATTTTTATCTCAATTTTAACACGTGCCGCAAAGCCTCTGAAGTTTTGCGTTTGATTAACGTGGCGTTTTTCACCGACCTTTATTTAGAAATTTGGCGCACCGTCAATAAGTACGAAAAAAATCTAATACTTGTAGAAATCTTTTCAGAAAACCTGATATTATTTTATTAGATTCAGAGAGATTGCAAATTCAAAATGGCGGATCCGAAATAGCGGCTGGATTTGAACATTTTTTATGTTTTACAGCCGCTATTTTGGATCCGCCATTTTGAATTTTGAATTAATTTTAATTTTGTTAAATTTATTTAATTTTATAAAATTATTAAAAATAAATAATTAAATTAAATTAATATCCAATAAAATTGTTCATATTCCAGGAAAGATTACGTTTTTGGGTCTCAAAATGTTGACTGTATAGAGTTACTGAGTTTATTGAGAATATCTTGGTGCATATAAACTTGATGAAAAAATTGAAAGAGACCTTTTTTTGTAGAGAATTTAATTTCCTACCAAAATGTCCTAAAACTACAATTTTATCAAAAAATGAACTTAGATCGGCTGTCGGCACGTGTTCTTTTGATTTGAGAAAAGAAAAAATTGCCAGTGTGACGTCCGGGCATCACCGCCCGTACGTTCGCCGCTCACTTACTTCAGTACCTCAACTCTTCACACGCTTCCCCCCTTTTCCCTCTACGTCTCCACTCTTCTTATCTGCCTGCTACCAGATCATCCGCGTCTTCCCTTCCTACGTCTAGAAAAGACTCGTTGCACCCGGCACTGCCAAATGCAACGAGTCAGCAAAAACCTTTTATCTTACTGTCCTAGCAACTACCTACCTAGCTATGCTTCCCTCGTTTCCTCACTCACTTCTCAACTATACCTCTTCGTGCGAAAATAGCATATATAACACAAGTACCATTATAACGAACAACTGTTAACCCGAATAAAAGTTATTAGTTCGCTAACTAAACCTTCATCACATCAACAGTCCCTCAGTTATACTCTGGTATTTGAAGCAGGGGACAAGACCCCAATAAAAGACGTAACACTGATGGCAGTGGTGGTCCCCCTGTTACTAAGGGCATGTGAAAGAAAAGTAAACGAAATATAAACCACTAACTAAACAAATCGTGACACCAAATAGTGAATCAATGTGCAAAATCAGTTGTGTGAACTAATAACCAAGAAAGCAACACTCGGTATAAACCACTGCGCCTAATACAAAGAAAAAATGAACAGTGTCCTGTTACATTGCACGATACATCTTGTACGACCTGAATCGCTCATATACGCGAAAAGTGTAAACTATTAAACCGCTATTATCAACCTGGCGATAATTGGAAATCACAGAATTTGTTAACACAAATCGCAGCAACCGAACCTCGAAGGCACCTCGCCCCCCAAAGGCTCATCTGAGCCCCACAAAGAGCGAACTCGCTCCAACGACGACCCGAAACCTGTTGACAACTCCAAGACACCAATATCACCAACGCTATCGCTCGACCCTCAGATCCAGAGTCAAGATCTCTACAGCAACAATCACCACTTTAGAGATATGCTAAGAAAAATCACTCTCATTGTACTCACCATAATTTCCAGAACGTAAGCTACCTTAACATACGTATACCATTTAAGATAAGTCATAAACCCCGCCGGAAACCATGTCTGACACAGAGACAGCATTCATGAATTTGAAAGTCGCGACTACAGCGATTCCAACTTTTGACGGAACAAATATCACGATAAAATCTTTCCTCAAAAAAATCGAAAACATAAGATTACTAATAGCACCGCGAGATTCACTGCTATTCGCTGCACTCGTACGATCAAAAATTGAAGGCCGCGCAGAAAGGGCACTCCCGCGAGAAAGCTTCCAATCACTACAATCTCTTATAGACAACTTAAAACGCACGTTTGAACCGAAACAAAGACTATCAGAGGTGCAATGTGCTATAGCGTGTGCACGCCAAGAGAAAGACGAGACCGCATTAAATTATGGAACTAGGATAGAAGAACTCGTAGATACGGCCATTGACATTAAAGAGTCAAAAGAATCCGCTGAAAACGCGACTATACTGATAAAAAACGTTGAAGAAAACGCTGCACGCGCATTTATAAAGGGTCTGTGTGACGCGCTAGAACAAAGGGTGTTAAATGAGAAGCCAAACACGCTGCGAGCGGCAGTCGATAAGGCGGTGAGCGCGGAAAAGATAGTATCAGAAAGGCAAAAACTAAGAGCGCAGACACCAAAAACAAATGAACCGACTCAAAACCGTAGCATTGATAGCTCGAAACGAACACCGCCTCACGACCCGTCGCTGAACTGTAGGTTCTGCAAGCGTGTTGGGCACTCAATAGATAAATGTAGATCACGAGAGCGTACCGACCATCTATCTTGTACATACTGTGAACGTAAAGGTCATACGGTTGAAAGGTGCCGCGCGCGAAACTACCAAAACCAACAAACACCCCAGAATCCTTCATTTTACCAATCAAACGCTCCACAATACACCCAACAACCTCAGGCACACAACAGACCTCAACATAACAATCATGGTCAGCGACCAAATCAATCTAATAACCAAAACCGAAATCGAACCAACTCCGAACAGCCAAGATACGCACGCATAAACTTTACAAACACAAAGACTAAACGAGTAACGGGACCACCATACGGACGCAACGACGTCCCGAACTCTAGAAATGCGTCCGAATACGTGAAAAGGATCCTTTTAGAATCACCGACTATTAGAATTCAATCACCCCAAATCATCGGCAACACTGGAACACTAATAGTAGATACCGGTGCCAATTTAAACCTAATAAAACAAAAGATTATCACCCCGGACACTCGTGTCGAATCGAGGGATAAACGTTACATCTCGGGAATAACAGAAGGGTTCACAGTAACACAAGGTAGCATTAATCTAGAATTCGCGGGCACTTGCCACGAATTGCACCTAATAAGCAACGAATTTCCTCTACAAGAAGACGACATCCTAAGCGCCGATTTCCTGCGACTCGAGGAAGCAACAATCTGTTTTAAAAACGACCAACTCCATTCGCGAAACACAGGCGTTATCCCACTACATTACAAATCCTCGAACAATAATATAAGAACATCCCGCAGCCTTACAACAGCGGCAACACAAACACCTAAGATACACCTACACACGCCTCAACTCGAAAAACAGATGAGCACACTCTTGGTTGACACCAGAGCCGACATAAACGTGATAAAACTTAACGCAGTCAAACCAAGTATACACTACACCCCAACGGACAATACCCAGATAACCGGCACAACAGACGGTGCTATAAAAACTCTAGGAAGCGTCAACGTACGAATCGACAATAGTTGGCACGTATTCCACCTAGTCGATAATTCCTTCCCAATAAAAGAAGACGGCATTTTGGGTACGAAATTCCTATACACTGAGAACGCCACAATTTCGTTCGGAACTGGTACAGTAACAACGGATAACTGTAAACCATTTAAAATACTAGACGAAAATATTGTATCCATCCCTAGCCGAACTGGTAAAGTAATATCATTGAAAGTCGCCAACCCGACGTTAAAAACAGGATTCATTGATAACATAGACCTTGGCCCCAGTATTTTTCTCGGCGAAGCCTTAGTCACGAACAGAAACGGTTTAGCATATGCCTACGTGATTAACTCCAACGAAACAGCTGTAGAGATAAGTAGGCCTGTAGTAACCTTAGAAGAAGTCGACGAACTCGAGGATACGAGACCCCAGCTGACCGACACAAGACTCGCCAGCGTTCAATCAATCCTACTAACCAAGGCTCGGGAAACTAATACCAAAACCCCAAAAAGCACCTTCGGTGCAAAAACCTTCCGCCAAGTCCATTAATGTGTAGATCACTCAACCAAAAAATAATCAAAGGTTGTGCTCGCTCACTCGATTGGTTGATGATTATAAACATACAAAAGCATTGAAATCAGATACAACTGCCAAGTACCTGTAGAATAATAAAAGTTTGGAATTGAAAAATTTGTTCAAACTAAATAACGTTGTACTCGTTCGCTCGCTGCGTTCGCTCACTCTATTGGCTTACGATTATGGGTTAAAAAAACAATTCGGATGAAGAAATTGAAGATGTCAACATTTATCAAAAAATATTCATTACGAAAAAATAATTTAAAAAAAATTTGAAAAAAAAATTTGGAGTCCGTGGTACGTTGGCGGGCCAATGTTTAAATATCTATCAGATGACATTGACATGGTTCGCGATCGATATTACATATTTCTTTTTCTACGAAAGGCCCCCCAAGTACCACTACCTCCAAATTTTTTTTTCAAATTTTTTTTAAATTTTTTCGTAATGAATATTTTTTGATAAATGTTGACATCTTCAATTTCTTCATCCGAATTGTTTTTTCAACCCATAATCATAAGCCAATAGAGTGAGCGAGCGCAGCGAGCGAACGAGTACAACGTTATTTAGTTTGAACAAATTTTTCAATTCCAAACTTTTATCATTCTACAGGTACTTGGCAGTTGTATCTGATTTCAATGCTTTTGTATGTTGATAATCATCAACCAATCGAGTGAGCGAGCACAACCTTTGATTATTTTTTGGTGGAGTGATCTACACATTAATGGACTTGGCGGAAGGTTTTTGCACCGAAGGTGCTTTTTGGGGTTGATTTCACTACTTTTTGTAAAATTTTGCTTGACCACCTAATAATTGTGCTCGCTCGCTACGCTCGCTCGGTTGTTTTGTGCTATTTCATACCGTCAGAAGTCCCTCGATAAGCAGGAACGTCAACAGCAACGAGCACGCGTGTGCTCATAATTTTCCCCAAGTCTCAAATTTGTAGAGTGACACGTAATGTACTTTCATAGCGTTTACAAATTGTTCCACTACAATAATTTTTCATACCTACAACATCTAACCCTGCGTGCAGCCCTCCTCCTGTCTCATCTGGGCCTGGGACCGGCAATGGCGGAGTTACTTGCACGCAGGGTTATAGTTGCTGCTCATGACTAAATATGTATAAATATCTGATATATGTATTGCAACCTCTGCAAAAAGAACATGTACGCGTCTCGGACTGATAACGTCAACTTCCAATTCGGGTCTGAACAGAAGGTATCAAAATATTTGGATCTGAGCCTATTCATGCAAGACTAACGTAGAATATAAAATGGAAGTTTATGAAGTCAAACACTCGCATTCAGCTCTCTTCGTCTGACTCTTGCCGTTTCTCCTATCGAATCACACTATACCGATACTTTGCAATCCAAACGTTTTCTTTCATCATCCTCACGTCTTATACGGCAACCCGCTACAAAATTGAACAATCCATAAGAAAGATTTTTCTTCAATAATTCCATTCATGAATGATTATACGCTGAGTCTACAAATAATAAATAAATATAAATCAGAATCTCTATCATCTGAGAAAGAGGAAGTCGATCGATCATTTCTTTGATATTGAATAAGTATTTTTATTCTCACCATTTGTCGTGATAGCACTAACCTGAATTTGATTGAGCTTCTGAGCGGAGAATCTAAGCTAATTGTAAAACATGGATTAAAAAATTATCTTCACCGAAGGTCAAGGCATTACGTTGACGTGGAGTGTAGAATAAAGCCCATCGTAGTCTAACACACAACGTCGACTTACAGTCTCGTTTGGACTAGAGGATACCGAGATAAAATATAGAACTCGTTGAAATCCTACACATAACGTTGACTCACAGTTTAGGCCCGAGCAGACGAGCCTCTAGAAATGAGCCTAACATCGAGCTTGAAGTGGAATTTGTTGCAATCCAACGTTTGAACTTGGCTTTGTTGGTCTGGCTCCTTGCCGTTCCTCATATGAAATCATGCTATCCTGATATTTTCCAACTTGAACATTTTTTCTTGATGTTCTATTCTCAGACTTCCTCAGGCGGTGACTTGCTAGAAAATTGAATCCCCAAAACACCGTTTCCTTCGATAATTGCATTCGTGAATAGAAATAAGCCAAATCTACAATGTATAAGTGAATAAAATATAGAGGTAATAGTTAGTTAATAGTCATCTAACAGTCTTGTGTCATACAAGGTAAGCCTAATCGTGAAATTATCCGTTCAAAATTATTACTATTTATCACTATGAATTTTACACGTCAGTCGATTCGCATAACCTCAAAAGCTCAATATCGTAAGATTTAAGATAATTAACCTATCGAAACATTTTTGTTGGTGGCTATCACTTAAATGTACTTGGTGTGAGGTTTTCGCACCTAAGTGGCTTTTGGGAGGTACTCACTAGTTTTTGTACCTTCAAATTTTGTACCAATACCAATTGCTTGTAATTTCTTTTATTTCCTTTATTTGGATTGAAAAACATGAGATAATAACAACACGCGTCTGCTAGTGTTCCAGACATAGAACTTATATTACTGGAAGGGGAATAGGACCTGTCGGGCTGACGCCAACATGTTGAGACAGAGATATACCTCTTTCTTCTTTCCTAACGCGGCGTCTTTCCTTTCCACGCAGGCGCGCATCGCCCTAGTCGTAGTCATTCCTAACCTATAACGTTAACCACGAATAACCATTGTCAGATTGTTTGCTTGGATGATAATTTTGAATAGCATATTAATTTATAACCGTTGTCAGTAAATGTATAACTAAACTATTTCTGTGATACATGATGAATTACAACTTTACGCTAACCCTAACCTATCAATCTTCGTGCGGTACTATTTAGGCGAGGGGTATGCGCGGACAGGGGACTGCACGTTAGGAAAAGAGAGAGAGATATATCTCTGTCTCAACATGTTGGCGTCAGTCTGCCGCTCATTGCGCAAATGGGCTATTCCCCTTCCAGGAATATAAGTTCTATGGTTCCAGACGGTTTCTGTCTGCGATACCAGCGCCATCTACCTCGTGACTCTCGTACTTACGCCACTCTATACAACTTTTGTGTGGTTTCCCGTCTAGTGATTTTATATGGGAATGGTTTGAATTGGCTGAATCTTGGTCTGAAGAACACTAGGGAGAAGAACCAACATTGTACGTGGAAACGGGGTATCAGAATCTGTAGTTAATAATATCCTAGCACTCCGGACACCGATTCAATCGATCTAAGGCTCAAATGAAAGCTTCTCATGCCCACATCCTAGATTAAATTAGTTTCATTTGTGTATGTTGTGAGGTTAAAGAAAACGAACATACTAGTTCGCGGTATAGGTTAGGGTAGTTGCCTCTCGGGTATAAAGACTCGTTGAGTCTCGCGCTTGAAAATTTTTTTTTTTTAATGTACTTCGCTCGAGACTCTACAGAGTCTCTTGATAACACTTCCCGTTCGCTTCACTTCTCCCCTAACTACGACTCGAAACGCCTCCACACCCTTATGGAAAACCTTCGATTGAACCATTTGATCGACGAAGAAAAACAGTCGATAACTGACCTTGCTATAGAATTTAACCACCTTTTCTTCCTACCGGGCGACAAATTAAAACATACACAACTGGTCAGTCATACCATCCCTACCACAGATGACATTCCGATTCATACAATACAGTACAGATATCCTCAAATTCACAAAGAAGAGATAAATACACAAGTTAGCAAACTCCTTGATCAAGATATCATCAAACACTCTTCTTCACCATACAACTCCCCGGTTTGGATAGTACCCAAGAAAACAGACGCCGCCGGCAATAAGAAATGGCGCATGGTCATAGACTTCCGTAAACTGAATGAAAAAACTATCAGCGACGCCTATCCGCTACCCAACATAACGGACATTTTAGATCAATTAGGATCCGCCAAATACTTTTCTAAATTCGATTTGGCGTCAGGTTTCCACCAGATACCGATGCATCCTGATCACAGTCCCAAAACGGCTTTCTCAACGCCACATGGCCACTATGAATTCAACAGAATTCCCTTTGGCCTTGTTATACCTATATATGGTTTGTATAAACAGTATAGGAGAAGGAAGGGAGTTATTCAAAGAGACACACGATGTGGTAGTTTGTGTTCCTTTATTATAACTGCCTGCCCGTCATGCGGGCCGATGCCTCGTAGGCCACACGCATACATACGAACATACCCATACTTGCTCTTAACTCTATATCTATGATAATCCCGACTTCTACATCTCTCCCTCACTTAAGGGGGTATATACACCTTTAAATGGGTTGAATTTCTGAAAAACAATTTTCCTTTTTTTTTCAACTTGAAGACTCTGATCAAATTCAAAAAAATCATCATGTTTGGGGAGGGTTTGACCTTCATTATCCATATCTTACATCATGTCTTACTTCCAGTTTAATAGTGGCTGCGCTGAAGACAGGAAAATACAAAATCACTCGGTTGCCGCAAAGAATCAGACCCAGCGTTTGACCGATCTTGGAATTTTTGGTTCTCAATTGTTCATAAGACATGCCTTTATCAGATGAACATAGAACTTTTTGATAAACCCATTTTTAGTTGAAATATTAGGAAAATAAGCAAATTTTTTTTTCAAATTCAGAAAAAAAATCGAAAAAATTCAATAACTCAAGTAATTCTTGCAATATCAAAAAGTTCTATGTTCATCTGATAGAGGCATGTGTTATGAACAATTGAGAACCAAAAATTCCAAGATCGGTCCAACGCTGGGTCTGATTCTTTGCGGCAACCGAGTGATTTTGTATTTTCCTGTCTTCAGCGCAGCCACTATTAGACTGGAAGTAATACATGATGTAAGATATGGATAATGAAGGTCAAACCCTTCCCAAACATAATGATTTTTTTAAATTTTATCAGAGTCTTCAAGTTGAAAAAAAAAGGAAAATTGTTTTTCAGAAATTCAACCCATTTAAAGGTGTATATACCCCCTTAATATCAACGCTAGCCTGTTAAGTTTTGTTTTTGATTGTTATTACCACCACCATGTAAAAAATGCACCATCAACCTTCCAACGTCTAATGGATCAGGTACTTTCCAGACTCCTCGGCAACGAAGTCTTCGTTTATCTGGACGACATAGTAATCAATGCGAGATCATTAGAAGAACACGCCATTAAATTCAAAAAACTTATGGAACGATTAGCCAATGCCGGACTAACCCTTCAGCCCGACAAATGCGAGTTTCTACGTAAAGAGATAGCATACCTAGGCCACGTCATCACAAAAGACGGAGTAAAACCGGATCCCAACAAAATAGCAGCCGTCAAAAACTACCCCGTCCCTACGAATCCGAAGCAAATCAAACCATTCCTCGGACTGATCGGCTACTACCGCAGATTCATACCTAACTTATCAAAACTCGCAAAGCCCATAAACAACTTAATAAAGAAGAAAAACCGATTTCTTTGGACGTCCGAACACCGACTCGCATTCGAAACACTACGCGATAACCTTTGTAACGAACCTATTTTACAGTACCCGGACTTTGAGAAACCGTTTATATTGACGACCGATGCCTCTAACTGCGCCGTAGGCGCAATTCTCAGCCAAGGAGAAATCGGCCAAGACTTACCTATCGCATACGCCTCGAGATCCCTCGAAAAGGCGGAAGTCAACTACTCGACGAATGACAAAGAACTCTTAGCAATCATCTTCGCCGTGAAACACTTCCGACCATATCTTTACGGACGAACATTCACACTCGTCACAGATCACAGACCACTAGTTTGGATAAACAATGTGAAAGACCCAACCTCACGACTGCTACGATGGCGCCTGACACTCGACGAATATTCTTACAACGTTATCTACAAAAAAGGAAAGATGAATTCGAACGCAGATGCGCTATCCAGAAACCCACCACCTGACACAATCCAAATCCTACCTCTTGTCTCAAAGCGCCTTAGAACCGATACCGAACCCTCAGAGGAAAAAAAAAAAAGATGAAGATAACACATCAACTCCCAAGACGTCCCCGACAAACCACAGACGAATCCACTAACCCTGCCCCAACTAAAAGACCTAAAGAACAAGAAACGCCAACTATGACAACGTCAACTCTCTCGGACAATTCAGATACTGAAGCTACCCACCAAAAACCTGAACCCCCAAAAAATCGAAAGACTACCGACTCCTCTAGTAACCAGCCCCCACGGAAGAAAGAGACCCCTCACCTATCCGAGTTCGCTCATGACTCTCAACACCGCCAGAAGAAGACAACGATAAACGAACAAACTCTCCAGAAACCTACCCTAGCGTTAAAAAACCGAATAAACGTTATCGCGATACGCAATCTTCAGGTAACCCGGCACCACGAGGTAAACCGAACGTAGATAATGACTCAGACTCTACGGACGACTCAGACACTCAGATACACATCCGCCGTAAGCGCATTATCACGACCTCGTCCAGCTCAAATCGAAGGGTTCACAAAAAAGTTCGCAAACAAACCGGAGGCGCGATTTCCGATGAAAAACGAACAAAACGTGAACTCCCGTACACTCATACGGACCGTAGTACAAATCAGCAAAACAAACCACCCAATGCTGAACCGGGAACGTCAAAAAATAATATGCCAAGACCTGCGCCCTACATACGCAAGAAGATTTATAAAAAACTCTCGAACACAAATCCGATCACGGACTCAGAGTCAACAGCAACACCCACTAGATCTGATATAGGAAGACGAGAAGACATAGCCGGAACCTCCACCAACCAGAATCCATAAAACACACCCCCATACGGCCAATTTCTCGTAGATCTAGAGTTTCTACCTTTGGCTTACAATAAACACATTACAGAGATGAACGCTGACATATCAAAACAAAAAGACAACCTCGCACACTGCATTTTAGCAGACTGTAAAGCTTCACTAGGTCTCGCGGATCAGATAGTGAAACAGGGATTGATACAACGTAAACAACTTCTAGCCATGAAGCCTGAAGTGACAGACATTATAACAGTCACATACCCACGACGTATAATCTATAATTTAGTAACAAAAGAACATCACTACGACAAACCTACGAAAGAAGTCATGTACAAGACACTAGCCAAACTAAAAATAACACTTATCAAAGGAGGAGTGAAATCACTATCAATACCAAGATTAGGCTGCGGCCTAGATGTACTTAGCTGGGACCTAATTAGTCGTATCATCCATTACATATTCAAGGACACAGACATTAAAATCACCATTTGTGTATACGAAAATCCGATATCTCACCGACCAACCCTCGAAATCGACGAACGACCAAACCCAGTAACGGTCACCCCACACCCAACAACAGAACATAACATCATTCCACCAACAGAAGTAAATAACACTACCGACTACACGACGGACACAGACTACTCGTCAGATCCCGAGAACTCAAGATTAACAGAAAGTGACGACACCGATTCACCAATAGACACCCTAGATTTTCGAGACCTACCCAACAATGATTCTCCCACCCCAACCCACATTAACATTCTACAACATACAGGTATTCAAAATAGCGATACCAACAGCACACCTGATGACTTCAACCATTTTATAAATAACCTGGATGACATAATACCTGTAACTAACGTCAAGGAATCAAAAGACCAAATGTTCCTAATAAACGACAACTATGTTCACTGCGTCCCAGCGGACCACCCTACAGATGACCCATTGGCAAAACGACTAATAGACAAGGGCATGCTCAACAGAAAATCGTTCACAATTCGAACACCGCAGAAACTAGAAATAGCTCTGACAAAATTCAGAGGAAGATATATCCTCACACTTGTAATCAAAAACAAACACACAGACAAAGATAATCTGGAAGACCTTTATAACATACTCCTCAACTTGAAACGTATCCTAATACGCAAAAATATAAACTCCTTCACCTTTATGGCCAGTCCACAATCAGCTCTACCGTACCGTACCGTACCGTACCGTACCGTAAAACGGGCGCACGCGCACACCGACAGCGCAAGCGTAGATCGACAATATCATTGATGTCCGGCTATTGCGCGTGCGCCCGTTTCACGGTACGGTACGGTAGGGATGATTGTGGACTGGCCATTACAAAAAACAACGTAGAGCTACGTAACTTTCAGTGGTCAACGATTGAAAAACTGTTTTACTACATCTTCGCAAATACGAACATAAGAATCACACTCTGCACCGAAGAAATTACCACGCCCGACGAAACCCTACGCCACGAGATAATCAAAGAACACCATGAATCGCTAATCGGAGGCCACCAAGGGGTAACGAAGACCTTTAACCGGATAAGAGAAAAGTACATTTGGCCAAACCTCGTATCTCAAATACAAACCTTTATCAAAACTTGTGACAGTTGCCGAAGGAAAGAGTTAGTTCGAGTTAAGACGAAATTACCAATGATGATCACGGACACTCCTGCAAATGCATTTGATAATGTAGCACTTGATATTGTTGGACCACTGCCACTAACAAAATCAAACAGTCAATACCTTCTAACTATACAGTGCAACCTAACGAAATTTCTTGACGCTATACTACTTCCAAACGCGACAGCTCAAACAATAGGCACAGCCTTCGCTAAAGACTATATTACGCGCTATGGAACTCCGCGAACAATACTAACGGACCAAGGTCAAAATTTTATGAGCAACACGATCAAACAAATCAGTAAACTTTTCAAAATTAAACAAGTACGAACGACTGCCTATCACTCACAATCGAATGGATCCTTCGAAAGGAGCCACCTCGTACTTATAGAACATATCAAACATTACACAAAGAACGGTCATGACTGGGACGAATATATACGATTCGCAATATTTTGTTACAATACTGCAAAACACGAAACCACTAGCTTTACTTCACATCAATTAATTTTTGGTCAAGAAGCACGATTACCATCAGATATGACCCCAACAATCGGGACGACTAGTAGTTACAACACATTTATTCTCGATTTATTAACGAATCTTACAGACATTCGTAAGAGAGCTATAGAAAATTTGAGAAAAGCAAAATTAAAATCGAAGTCTTATTACGATAGAAATATTAAGCCACAGCTCTTTGAAGCAGGACAAAAGGTTTTTCTACCAAATAAAACACGAACGAAATTTGAAGATCACTACAAAGGTCCATATATCATTAAACGAATAATTGACAATATAAACGCAGAAATTTACATCACGCCGAACAAAACAAAAATAGTTCACTTAAACAAATTAAAGTTAGCACACACACGAAACTAACACGACAAATAATTACAGATACGGCACGGCACTCGAAAACGATGAAAACAACCTTACCCAAAAAGTACCTTCGGTGCAAAAACCTTCCGCCAAGTCCATTAATGTGTAGATCACTCAGCCAAAAAATAATCAAAGGTTGTGCTCGCTCACTCGATTGGTTGATGATTATCAATATACAAAAGCATTGAAATCAGATACAACTGCCAAGTACCTGTAGAATAATAAAAGTTTGGAATTGAAAAATTTGTTCAAACTAAATAACGTTGTACTCGTTCGCTCGCTGCGTTCGCTCACTCTATTGGCTTACGATTATGGGTTAAAAAAACAATTCGGATGAAGAAATTGAAGATGTCAACATTTATCAAAAAATATTCATTACGAAAAAATAATTTAAAAAAAATTTGAAAAAAAAATTTGGAGTCCGTGGTACGTTGGCGGGCCAATGTTTAAATATCTATCAGATGACATTGACATGGTTCGCGATCGATATGACATATTTCTTTTTCTACGAAAGGCCCCCCAAGTACCACTACCTCCAAATTTTTTTTTCAAATTTTTTTTAAATTTTTTCGTAATGAATATTTTTTGATAAATGTTGACATCTTCAATTTCTTCATCCGAATTGTTTTTTCAACCCATAATCATAAGCCAATAGAGTGAGCGAGCGCAGCGAGCGAACGAGTACAACGTTATTTAGTTTGAACAAATTTTTCAATTCCAAACTTTTATCATTCTACAGGTACTTGGCAGTTGTATCTGATTTCAATGCTTTTGTATGTTGATAATCATCAACCAATCGAGTGAGCGAGCACAACCTTTGATTATTTTTTGGTGGAGTGATCTACACATTAATGGACTTGGCGGAAGGTTTTTGCACCGAAGGTGCTTTTTGGGGTTGATTTCACTACTTTTTGTAAAATTTTGCTTGACCACCTAATAATTGTGCTCGCTCGCTACGCTCGCTCGGTTGTTTTGTGCTATTTCATACCGCCAGAAGTCCCTCGATAAGCAGAAACGTCAACAGCAACGAGCACGCGTGTGCTCATAATTTTCCCCAAGTCTCAAATTTGTAGAGTGACACGTAATGTACTTTCATAGCGTTTACAAATTGTTCCACTACAATAATTTTTTATACCTACAACATCTAACCCTGCGTGCAGCCCTCCTCCTGTCTCATCTGGGCCTGGGACCGGCAATGGCGGAGTTACTTGCACGCAGGGTTATAGTTGTTGCTCATGACTAAATATATATAAATATCAGATATATGTATTGCAACCTCTGCAAAAAGAACATGTACGCGTCCCGGACTCATAACGTCAACTTCCAATTCGGGTCTGAACAGAAGGTATCAAAATATTTGGAATTGAGCCTATTCATGCAAGACTAGCGTAGAGCATAAAATGGAAGTTTATGAAGTCAAACACTTGCATTCTGCTCTCTTCGTCTGACTCTCGCCGTTTCTCCTATCGAATCACACTATACCGATACTTTGCAACCCAAGCGTTTTCTTTCATCATCCTCACGTCTCATACGGCAACCCGCTACAAAATTAAACAATCCATAAGAAAGATCTTTCTTCAATAATTCCATTCATGAATGATTATACGCTGAGTCTACAAATAATAAATAAATATAAATCAGAATCTCTATCATCTGAGAAAGAGGAAGTCGATCGATCATTTTTTCAATATTGAATAAGTATTTTTATTCTCACCATTTGTCGTGATAGCACTAATCTGAATTTGATTGAGCTTCTGAGCGGAGAATCTAAGCTAATTGTAAAACATGGATTAAAAAATTATTTTCACCGAAGGTCAAGGCATTACGTTGACGTGGAGTGTAGAATAAAGCCTATCGTAGTCCAACACACAACGTCGACTTGCAGTCTCATTTGGACTAGAGGATACCGAGATAAAATATAGAATTCGTTGAAATCCTACACATAACGTTGGCTCGCAGTTCAGGTCCGAGCAGACGAGCCTCTAGAAATGAGCCTAACATCGAGCTTGAAGTGGAATTTGTTGCAATCTAACGCTTGAACTCGGCTTTGTTGGTCTGGCTCCTTGCCGTTCCGTATATCAAATCATGCTATCCTGATATTTTTCAACTTCAACATTTTTTCTTGATTTTCTATTGTCACACTTTCTCAGGCGGTGACTTGCTAGAAAATTGAATCCCCAAAACACCGTTTCCTCCGATAATTGCATTCAGGAATGGAAATAAGCCAAATCTACAATGTATAAGTGAATTGAATTTAGAGGTAATAGTCAGTTAATAGTCATCTAACAGTCTTGTGTCATACAAGGTAAGCCTAATCGTAAGCTTATCCGTTCACAATTATTATTCTATTTATCACTATAAATTTTACACGTCAGTCGATTCGCATAACCTCTAAAGCTCAAGATCGTAGGATTTAAGATAATTAACCTATGGAAACATTTTTGTTGGCGGCTATCACTTAAATGTACTTGGTGTGAGGTTTTCGCACCTGAGTGGCTTTTGGGAGGTATTCGCTAGTTTTTGTACGTTTAAATTTTGCATTAAGCATTGCTCGTACTTTCTTTTATTTCCTTTATTTGGATTTAAAAATATGAAATGACACCACGCGTCTGCTAGTGTAGCGGACGGTTTCTGTCTGCGATACTGGCGCTATCTACGTCGGAACTATCTCGTATACTGACGTCACTCTATACAACTTTTGTGTGGTTTCTCGTCTAGTGATTTTATGTGAGAATGGTTTGAATTGGCTGAATCTTGGTCTGAAGAACACTAAGGAAAAAAACAAACATTGTACGTGGAAACGGGGTATCAGAATCTGTAGTTAATAATATCTCAGCACTCCGGACACCGATTCAATCGATCTAAGGCTCAAATGAAAGCTATTCATGCCCACATCCTAGATTAAATTAGTTTCATTTGTGTATGTTGTGAGGTGAAAGAGAACGAGGATACTAGTTCGCGGTATAGGTTAGGGTAGTTGCCTCTCGGGTATAAAGACTCGTTGAGTCTCGCGCTTGAAAAAAAAATTTTTCAATGTACTTGGCGCGAGACTCTACCGAGTCTCTTGATACCTTGATACAATTAACTCTAAACCTAACCAAGATATATCAGGACCTAAACAAAAACCATACCGTAAACCTATCGACAATTCCCATATTCCACCAATACAAAACCACACCCCTAAACGCCGATGACATAAAATCTAACAGCCTAGCACTGGAGGATATAATCAAACAGGCAAATGAAATAAGTACACACAAACGCACACAGCAAAACACCGACAGCCTAACGACTAGTCTCTGCTACGCAGCCATTGGCCTAGGAATTATAGCAGCCCTGTTCGTGGCATTTAAATTCTCAATATTCGGAAAAATAGCAACGGTCTTCTCCTGCCTGGGGAAGACAAGACGCGACAGCGGAGGCTCAAAGTCACCTACTTACGAAAAACCTATCAAATTAAACATTATTCACCCACACCTAAACGAAAACACTCCTCAAGAGGCAATCCCACCACCACTTCCGCCAATGGGCCCGTCTGTGCACAAGAGCAAGACCCGAAAGCCCCACCCACTACACCGGACAGCGACAGGCTCGCACCCGCTCGAACCGGTGAAATACTACGATTAAATATACAAGTCGGTACGCTCATTTAATTTTAACGATAGATTAACGATAGATTTAAGTCATCAAGCCATCACCAATGTTTTGAACAATTACTTAGACGCATAAGCATTTAACATGTAATTCGAACCTTTGTCATTAGGATAATAATATTACGACCAATGCCAATGTTTCTTTTTTTTCTTTTTCCTAATTTGAAATTGTAATCACTCACGTATTGTTAGACATAAATCTTAGATAATATTTGATAACTACGTTAAAAGGAAGCATACCGCTTGAATACAAGCGATATGTTTCCTCTAACGGGGGGGGTGGTGTTACGTCCGGGCATTACCGCCCGTACGTTCGCCCCTCACTTACTTCAGTACCTCAACTCTTCACACGCTTCCCCCCTTTTCCCTCTACGTCTCCACTATTCTTATCTGCCTGCTACCAGATCATCCGCGTCTTCCCTTCCTACTTCTAAAAAAGACTCGTTGCACTCGGCACTGCCAAATGCAACGAGTCAGCAAAAACCTTTTATCTTACTGTCCTAGCAACTACCTACCTAGCTATGCTTCCCTCGTTTCCTTACTCACTTCTCAACTATACCTCTTCGTGCGGAGATAGCATATATAACACAAGTACCATTATAACAAACAACTGTTAACCCGAATAAAAGTTATTAGTTCGCTAACTAAACCTTCATTACATCAACAATCCCTCAGTTATACTCTGGTATTTGAAGCAGGGGACAAGACCCCAATAAAAGACGTAACACCAGCATGTTTTTAGACGAAAAGGAAACTTTTCAGGTGGCGTCTGATGAAATTTAATTTTCAACGACCACCCTAATATATATACTTATACCGAGAAGATTCGGTGAGAGTAGACAGCCCCCTTCCTACGCCAAAACTAACACAGGCGCGCACCGCGTGCGTGAGGCTCGGCGGGCGGGGCTAAGCGACCAGTGGTGCTTCTACCGAATCTTCCGCGCTAGGCCGAGTCCGCATAGCCCACCTTGATACTTAACCTAAGAAGCAATCATCTAACTGAACACGGAAAAGAATGAACGCGAATAAAATGAATTTGCCTGATGTGAACATTTATTTTCGAAATTTATGAACGAATTTAAAATCGAATATCAATTAATTGGATTTAAGTATTGATTATCAGTGTTTAGGATCGATATTTGAGACGAAATGGAACAGGTAAGTGGAGGGTAAATCATTGAAGACAGCATGGTCAAGAATTGGTTTATTTATTGATTTATATATTTATTTATTTATTAACAGAAAAATGAAATTCATCAACGATTATTGGTTAATCGAGGGATCCATTGCTGTTGAATTATGGCGTGCGTCCAAACTTATCGGAGATTGAATGCTTGGGAATCGAAGAGAGGCTACCGATGAGCCACTGTCGAACGTAGTAGACTTTTACTCAAACCATTTTTGTTTCTTAACGACTACTTCTATCGAAGACCGGAGTGCTGGCATGTACCTCAGCGAGGCTTCATAGCGTGTGGAGGGGCTTTGTCGCAGGAGTTTGTAGTGCGATGAGGTAGCGTACGAGGAGCTTCGTGGCAAGCGTTTGTAGCATGTCCACGATATTCATCGAACATTTCTTGCTCGTCCAATGAGCATTCAACGTTCATGTCTCGTAGCAGGCGAAGAAGCCTCGTCGCAGATGTTCCCAGTACGACGAGGCAGCGTACGAAAAGCTTTGTTGCAAGGGTTTGTTGCACATCGACGATATTCATCGAACATTTCTTACTTGTCCAACGAGCATTCGACGTTCATGTCTTGTCGCAGGCGGAGGAGATTCGTCGCAGATGTTTGCAGTGCGATGAGGCAGCGTACAAGGAGCTTCGTTGCCAGGGTTCGCAGTGCGTCGACGAGCATTTTCTATCAAATTTTTGTGCGGCAAGGCTTGGCCAGAGTCCAGAGAAGGACTGCATATCGTCGACGTGCTACGAACCCTTGCAACAAAGCTCCTCGTACACTGCCTCATCGCACCACGAACATCTGAGACGGAGCTTCTCCGCCTGCTACGAGACATGAACGTTGAATGCTCATTGGACGAGCAAGAAATGTTCGATGAATATCGTGGACATGCTACAAACGCTTGCCACGAAGCTCCTCGTACGCTACCTCATCGCACTACAAACTCCTGCGACAAAGCCCCTCCGCACGCTATGAAGCCTCGCTGAGGTACATGCCAGCACTCCGGTCTTCGATAGAAGTAGTCGTTAAGAAACAAAAATGGTTTGAGTAAAAGTCTACTACGTTCGACAGTGGCTCATCGGTAGCCTCTCTGCGATTCCCAAGCATTCAATCTCCGATAAGTTTGGACGTACGCCATAATTCAACAGCAATGGATCCCTCGATTAACCAATAATCGTTGATGAATTTCATTTTTCTGTTAATAAATAAATAAATAAATAAATAAATCAATAAATAAACCAATTCTTGACCATGCTGTCTTCAATGATTTACCCTCCACTTACCTGTTCCATTTCGTCTCAAATATCGATCCTAAACACTGATAATCAATACTTAAATCCAATTAATTGATATTTGATTTTAAATTCGTTCATAAATTTCGAAAATGAATTTTCACATCAGGCAAATTCATTTTATTCGCGTTCATTCTTTTCCGTGTTCAGTGCGATGATTGCTTTTAGGTTAAGTATCAAGGTGGGCTACGCGGACTCGGCCTAGCGCGGAAGATTCGGTAGAAGCACCACTGGTCGCTTAGCCCCGCCCGCCGAGCCTGACGCACGCGGTGCGCGCCTGTGTTAGTTTTGGCGTAGGAAGGGGGCTGTCTACTCTCACCGAATCTTCTCGGTATACATATCAGGCACTGAAACGCAGACATCAAGACATGCGTCACAAAAAATATGATGTGCACCAAGGGCTAAGAGGGCTGTTTTACCTCGTGTGGTTGCAGTATTGTATTGTATTTCTGCCTCAACCTAGGTTGAGCGGTTAACCGGGCGCTCAGTCCTTCAGGACCATTGTGCCCGAGCCCTTTGGGGCACCTAGTTTGAGGGATCTGGGGTCAGGTGAGCCATCTTAGCGAATAGCAGTAGCCCACCCACCCCCATCTCCTCGATTCTCATACCTGCGTCGTGCGTGACACCGAGGGCCTCCTTCCGAGACCCCTTTAGGCTCTCACAACGTGTTATTAGGTGGAGTGGGGTTTCCTCCTCCGCCCCACATCTGGTACAAAGTGGCCCGTTCCTGAGCCCCATTCGGACCAAGTGCTTTCCTGTGAACCAGTGGCCAGTGATAAGTCCCACCAGCAGCCTGAGCCTGGTTCTTTCCAGCTTGTTCAGTGAGACACCTAGTTCACGGGAGGGCCCTTGAAAGAGGGCCCTCGTGTGGGCCATACCTGGTGCCCTTGACCATAGGTCTGCGAAGCGTTGCTCCGTCCATTCCCTCGCAAGGCCTTTGGCGTGTGTCGGGGGTAGGCCTATGAGGCACCCGTCGTCGACCTCATTGCGTAGGGCCCCTGCCTTTGCCAAGCAGTGCGCCGCCTCGTTACCCTGTATGCCGCTGTGACCCGGCACCCACAGTAGTTTCACGCGGTTATCGCGGGAGATTTTTGATGGTATCTCCGCACATTCTTTGACGAGCCCTGATCTGACTACGCAGGCGCTGAGAGATCGGAGCGCCGTCAGGCTGTCACTACAAATGTAGATGTGTTTGCCCCTGAATACCTTCGCCTGGATCTTCTTGGCGCAGGTCAGTATGGCAAACATTTCGGCCTGGAGAACTGTTGCCGTGGGCCCGAGCGCAAGGGACACGCTTGTTTTCGGTCCCTCGCTCCAGATACCGGCCCCAGCCCCTGTGGCGGTCTTGGACCCGTCCGTGTACCAAACGAGTCCCCGTGGTGAGAATAGATTGTCCCGGTCGTCAGACCAGGTCTGTTTGTTTGGAACTTCTACCTTGTAGTTTGGCTCGAACTGGTAGTGGTTGGGGCAGCGGTCCCCGCCTTGAGTTAGGTTCACCTGCGGTGCCCCTGCCTTTTGCAGTACCACCGTGTGCCCCACACCAGTTCTCTTCCAGTGTCCTTGGTGCATCAGGCGCAGGGCTGCCCTCCTGGCCTCCGCCTCCACCACAAGGTGCGGGGGCGGGAGGTTCAGGAGAGCCCCCAGGGCGAGCGTGGGCGAGGTTCCGAGCGCCCCCGTTATCCCCAGGCACGCCAGCCTGTATGGTCGTTCCAGTGTTTTCTGCAGTGTGGATTTGCCCATTGCGGGCCACCACACAGCGGATGCGGGCGATTATCTGGGGCAGGAGGATAGCTGTGTAGATCCACTTGACCACCCTTGGTTTGAGTCCCCAGGTTCGACCAATCATCCTCCTGCATGCCCAGTATGTGGCTGTGGCCTTGCGAGCCTGCTTGCTCACGTGTTCTTTCCACGATAGCTTGCTGTCCAGGTGGATGCCTAGGTAGCGCACCGTGTGTGAGAGACTCAGCTTCGAGCCGAAGACTTCTATGGGTCCCACTTCGAAGCGTCGTTTTTTCGTGAATACAACCATCTCAGTCTTGCTGGGATTTATCCTCAGTGCCTGAGATGTTCACCATTCTTGTACGATATTCAGGGCCTTCTGCATCCTGCTCGACATGGCTCGAGGGTGGTCCCCCGCGACGACCAGTGCCACGTCGTCTGCGTAGCCCACGGTCGTCACCCCCAGTTCCTCGAGCCTGACGAGGAGCCCATCTATGACGAGAGTCCACAACAGGGGGGAGAGAACTCCTCCCTGCGGGCAGCCCCTGTCTACTTGAGCCCTGGCCACTGTCTCTCCGATGCTTGCTGTGACAGTCCTGGATTGCAGCATTTGCCTGATCCAGTCTACCACCGCACAGTGCGGCCAAAGGCCCCTTTATGCGGCCAAAAGTCAAAAAAAAAAGTTTTTAGTTGGGGATATTTTGTCATTGGGTTGGCTAAAGGAGTCCCCTAGGAGACGGAAAACGTTTATAGTAAGGTCCCTTGCCTCAAATCCCCCCCATAATCTCAGTCTGAATATGCCCTTCGCCCGAACGCTACACGACGACGCGCGACGGTTAGGAAAGTGCGACTGGCGACGCGTCGGATAAACAGACGTCAAATTTTTGTTTTTAAAGCGATGTGAACAGAACAAAATGGATTCTCAAGCTGAAGGTGAGTAGAATAAGTAAAAAAAAATCTGAATATAAATTCCCGAATAGTACATTGTTAGAAGGAGATATGTAAGGACTATTTTTTGGTTATTTTTCTCGAATTTAATGGATTTGATTGAGTGAATACTTTTTTATCTTACTACATCTTGCTCTCTGAGTCATTTGAGGTTATAGATAAAAGTATTATGTACTAAATAAAATCAATTTTAGCTGCCCGTTGCCGCCCATTCAGTTTTTGTGCAATGTATTACAAAAAAAAAAGTAAGATATTCGTTTCAACGGTCACAGTAATACATGAAAAACAAAATGAAATAAAGCATAGAATTCAAAACCGAAAGTGAAAAACGAAGATGAAAGTGAGCCTTCGAAGGAAAACACATCCATACAGTAAATCAAAAGAATATGAGAAAGAGATAGATAGATAGATAGAAGCCATTTATTTATGTCCTGGAAGTAGAAAAATTCCCTAAGGACAACATTAAAAGTTTCCCTTGGATATTTACAATAGTGGACCTTCAGGGCCAAGGTATACATTACATTCTTTTTTTTTTTTTTTTTAAACATCGTAACTTATAACTAGCGACATTACAATTTACCTGTTATTTTGTTGTTTTGCGTCATTGACGTGCCTCAGCTTCGCCAAGATTTCGCATTAACCAGTGTAGTGAAATACTTAAGCTGAATTTTAGTCTATAATTAATTCTATTCAAGTTTTCATTTTTGTACTTAAGGGGGTATGTACACCTTTGGAGGAGTTGAAATTTCCAAAAAGAAATTAATCTTTTTCTGCGACTTGAGGACTCTGACAAAATCCAAAAAAATCATGATGTCTAAGGAGGGTTCAACCCTCATTACGCATATTTTACATCATGTATTACTTTCAGTCTGATGGTGGCTACGTTAAAGAGAAAAAAATACAAACTGACTCGGTTGTCGTAAAGAATCAGAACCACCGTTGGATTAATCTTAAAATGTTTGGTCCTCGATTGTTCATAGAAGATGCCTCTATGGTATGAACGTAGGCATTTTTGATATTGCAAAAATTACTTGAGTTATTCAATTTTAAAAAATTTTTTTTTTTGCAACTTCTAAATTCTTCTTACTTTTTTGCCAGTATCTCAATCAAAAATGGGTTTATCAAAAAATCCTACGTTCATACCATAGAGGAAAGTCTTGTGAATAATTGAAGACCAAAAATTCCAGAATCGATCCAACGGTGCTGCTGATTCTTTACGACAACCGGTCAAAATATTCATTCTCCAGAAATCAACTTTTAAACTTTTTTATTTAAATTTTTTTTTTTATTTCCTACTTTTCCCAGAGAAGAAAATGTAGTTACAGGAAATCAAGTTTTAAGATTTTCCTTATGATTAATATGCTGGATCTGCAGCTGCCCTCGTATCGATGTGTTATGAGTCGAGTCGGGTCTAGACACATGTGCCAGGCGGAGGTTTGCAGTGAGTTTTGACCTGTTCTGTACAACAACAGTGTCCGTTAGGTGTCCGGTGAGGCTGTTAGAAAAATAATGAATTGCTTAAGAAAATAAACTGATCAAAATTTTTCAAAACATAAAAATTCTTTAAAATTTTTTACCTTCAATATTTTTGAATTCAGAAAATGCTAGCACAATTTTTGTCAATATTCCGAAAATTCTTTCATCTTTCATCAATCATACCTTTTTTCTTATAATATTTATTGGACTCTCGCAATTAATATATCATAGAAATACTCATCTTTCTAGAAATCCTAATGTATAGTCTCCTGGTATCGATTTCAAACGCACTTTTCGATGGATCATCTTCTTTCGAGTCCGAAGTCTCATCTCAGATACATATAAGGTAAAGGACCCAGTACCGGAACGAGACCCAATATCGGAACGATTTGACACTCAATAATTTATATATAATCTCGTACGCGATGGAATTTTTCGAATCTTGATTAATTTGATACCTTAATCTTTTATTCATATAACATATATAAATGTGAATTGGAAGTATATTCAAAGTATGAAATAAAAATTGTCAAATATAGCAGTAGTCTCAGATGTACGACTTTTCCAAGTTCCTTAATGGTTTTGTTAAGAAATCAGTCGATGATCTTAAGCTTGTAGAAAGTGCATAAAAAAACTTTTCGGATATTTTTTTTTTTATGTGTTGTAACATTGCATGTTACGACAGGCTCCTCACCCCTTAAACGACCTTAGCGGAGTGGATGAAAATGAGAGAATGAGTAGATAGACCCCGAGGTCCGATAGAAATTCCGAGAGGCGACCGTGACCGACTAAAGACTGTTGAGCATATTATTTATTCTTTTGTTTTGTGTTACGACTTTTCTCTAACATGTGGGAGACGAGGCCTAGCCGACGGCTAAAAACTAAGACAGAGACACGCCACGACCAACGAGTGACGCCAAAAACCGACTATTGGGATCCTAATCGACGAACGCCACCTAACAGCTCCGGAGGATAGCGATGGCCACGCTACCTCCTGCTATTAATCTAGAGGACACGGGGAAGTGCCAAGGGCATTCTACAACGGGGGATATCGGTGGTGGACGAGATTCCCGCCACCAAGAAGAGCCTGCAACCCGTGGGCCTCCGACGTAGCGAGCTAAAATCATCGTGGCGAACTTTGAATTACGCGCGTGACGACCACCGGTCGCCATGTTACATGGATCCTTCGGTCGATACAAAAATCGATATTTGGCCGTAACACGAGGGCGCTGATCACCGGCGCCATGCGGTCTTGTCACTCTGCGTTAGACTAGCGTCAACAATACTTGTGTTCCGGCAATAGAGTTGAATTGAGAGGCTTTTATAATTTTGTTTGCTATCTTTTGCGTTCGAGCCTCGTGGGTTTTCCTTTGAGAATTCGCATAGTGAGTGAGGGGTTTTCCTTTGAGGAACAGTGTCCCCGTGGGAACTGAGAATGGACGTCCAGCGAGAAAGAATCTTGTTCTTGCGTTGGCTGGAAAACGGTAAGCGTTAGCCACTCTTACCCATACCAATTCGAATTCGGCAACGGCCGTCAGCCATATTGCCTTTGTGCAGCCACGAGGCTAATTAACATTTTTGGAATCGAATTACACCGATTTCCGAGAGGTAGGCCGTCACCAGTGTCCCCATGTATTAGAGTTTATCGTTCGAGTTATTATTTTCCTGAGAAAAATCGAGTATTTTATAGTCTGTTAAGTTCGGGTTTGATATCTGTCGTACACGAGTGCGACAGAGATAGTCCTAGTCAGTCACTGTCGCTCTCTCTTCCTCCCGTAGGGAGAGACACAGCTAGTTAGTGTTTAGATTTCGAGTCTTTGTTTTTCGGGCTCGAGTCAACAAAGAATTCTAATTAAATAATTATCGCGTTATTCGCAGAGTTAGGTTAAGTTAGTTTTAGTGAGCTCTTGTAAATATTACTTCTTTGATCAATTTCTTTTTTTTTATTCTTTAATACGAGCCGAAGGCTCACCCATTGTAAATACTAGCCTGTTAATTAGTTGTAAGTTCTACTCGTGTAGTTTATTTAGCGTTCCCGTTGGGATATTGTCCCACGAGGACCTAGTTTGTCGAGTTACTTATTTTTGCATTATTTTGTTTTGTTATCGCTCTCCTACGTGGAAGCTAGTAGTTTATTAATTATTGTAAAACTCGTCAAGCGTGGCCAGGTCGCCTGTATACGACCTGTGGCCGTCCTATATTCGAGGGGAAGTATCCCCCATTGCTCAATTTATTATTTTTATTATTTTTTTTTTATATACTATTTTTATTGAATAAATGCTATTTTTTTCTTTGTTAAATTCAAAGTTACGAGTCGTTAGTCAACGCCCTGCTAATCCTTCACTTAATCCCGACCCCTCTCCGCGGTACTGTAGCTAGCCGACGGTTATTATTTTGTTTAGATTTTTGAAATCGGCGGTTATCCGCCTGGCGCCCAACTTTTGCTATTTCTTTGTTTTCTTTTGGCCAATTGTCGAGTGGATGGTTCTCGGAGACTGGCTATCCGGTCCAGATCCGAGGATCAAATAAAATCCACGTCACAGTGTTTATAGAAGTATTTTGAAATCAGAATAATTTATTTATAATATGAGCAAAATTCCCTTTTCATTTAAATTCTACCGTTCCTTTATTGGTCCCCTAAAAATGAGCTGTACCCAGTGTCGGAACAGCCATCCATGTTGCTTTTATCGCATGACACATGCGGGGCATTTTATTGAGTGTACAGATCGAGTGGGGCCAAAAAATTAATTTCTGATTGAATATTTAATGCAGTGAGTACGTTTGTTATAAAAAATACATGAAATATACATTAAATTTAATTGAGATGGTAAAAATTAATCTCTGTGTCAAATGTTTTATTCGGAAACTATTTAATTCTAGTATAACCTCAAAATCATTTGTTTCTATTTTATTATTATTTACTTGATAAAATGTTTATTTATTTTTTTTCTTATAAGATATTAAATCATTCAAAAATATAAAATGCATTTCATATTTGTACATATCAAATAATTATTGAAACTCACTATAATGGAGTACATGGCAATTATTTTATATATCAATTATTTACTTATTCACAGGTTGTAAATAAAGAGAAAAAATAAAATAAAAATGAATTTATTATAAAAGAATAATAAAACCCTTTTATAATAGAATTTTTCGATGTTAAATGCTTCTATCACTAATTATTATTGCCTTAACTCATTTATCATTAATTATTTCTTCTAATCAACTGCTATATTATTCAATCACTTTAAGGTAAGCATAATCCTTTCATTGAAATAAACTCATTTTATTAACCGTTCCAGTACTGGGTTAACTATGTTCCAGTACTGGGTTAACTATGTTCCGATACTGGGTCTGAGCTTTTTAGGTGTTCCGATACTGGGTCTTTTAGGCTCATTCGTAAAACAAAATTTTAATATATTAAATTTTAGTAAAACTAATCAATGTAATTACGCCTGAATAGCTAAATGTCTATTCCATCCGGTGAATTAATTCATTTTCGTCCATCAGCTACTTAAGTATTTTGCAAATAAGAAAAATCAGTCATATACCCTTCGTCGTTCCGGTACTGGGTTCTTTACCTTACACTGTGTTTATTCAATAATGGAAATTACTATTGGTTTGAATTCGTAATGAAAGCACGACAATATTTACAAACAAGTGGACACCTAACCTCGAAAAAATGTAGATCGCAGCCATGTGTTCTGTCAATGATCACAATTCAGAAGAATATTGAAAATTAAATATGTGTAAAAAACGATAATTACGAAGAATCGAAAGATCACAAAATCGAAATATATAAAAACGTCATAAAAGTAAGACAGTAGTGTTAGCGGTGTTGTACAATAATTATGGGACCGATATGAGGTTTCGCGCGCCACGCGGTGGCGCTTTTTCGCAATTTGGCACGGTCATGGCTGTAACTTTTCAAATCCTCTAGATATTCTGACGCCGATTTATTTGCAGGTAGAGTAGGTCACTAGCATTCCAAATAAATTATTAAAAAAAAAACAATTTCTCCAAAATTTAAAGGTGTAGACACCCCCTTAAGTGTATATTCTTTTTTTTTTTTTTTTTTTTTTCCGCATGTTCTATTATTTATAGATTCTTACTTTTACGTTTTTTTTTTTTTTTTTTTTTTTTCCTCATCCATTTCTCCATTTTTCCCACAGATAAACCACTTAGGTTCGACTTATCATCATAGCTCATTATCTGCTTGCACTGATCACCCTCTCCTGCTTCTCCAGCAGGAAGTTGTGAAGTGACACCCCGAAGGCTAGAACCGTCGGTAGTTTTCTAATTTCAATGGGAATTGAGTTCCACAGGTTCGCTGCTGCAGAGGAGAAGGCCGCCAGACCTTGGTTGGTTCTAGCATTTGGTATATTTAGGTCGTCTGGTGTTCCGTGGTTCGCACGCACGGCGCATTCGCTTTTGAGTTTGAGTCTCTCATACAGGTAGGCGGGTCTCTTCAATCTGAGAACCTTGAATGTCAGTTTCCCTAAGAAGAGTAGTCTGCGGAAGCTCGGCATAAGCCATTTGAGTTTTACATAGTATTGTGTTATCGGAGTATCTATCCTGAGATTATAGATCAGTCTAATACCCCTGTTAACTAGTTTTTTTAGTTTACCGTCAATCGCATCACTGCAGCCAGTCAAGAGAGTACAGCCATAGTCTAGGTGTGGAAGCACGAGAGCTTTAACTAGTTTTGTCTTTAGATTTTGGCTTAAGTAGAGTTCTGATTTTTTGAGTCTGTATAGAGCACCGTTTGCCTTTGAGACTGCACTCCTCGCCTGGCTGTTCCAGGAGATTTTCGTGTCTATGATTACCCCAAGATATTTGACCTCCTCTGAGAACTCGACCTCCGTGCCTCCGATTCGGACCTTGGGGGTGTCACTGCCATAGATACTATTAATGAATTTGTTCGACCCCAGGACTATCACCTGAGTCTTCTTCGCGTTGATAACCAACCCATTGTCTTTAGCCCAGTCACAGATGGCTTGCGCCTCCACGCTCATTCCTTCAATCGCTTGAGCCAATTCGCAAGGAGGAACATGCAGGTACACTCCCAGGTCGTCGGCAAACATGGCGTGCTTAGTTCTACGCAGAGCATTTGAGATGTCGCTGCTAAAGCATAGAAAGAATAGCGGACCAAAGATTGTGCCTTGAGGCACCCCCCTTTCCATATTAGTCCATTTTGACTTCACTACTTTCCCCCCTGCCGCCTCACCAAGTACCGCCTGCCTACGACCTGTAAGGTACGAGCGCACCCACCCGCAAGTCTTCCCCGACAGTTCCAATTCGATCAGCTTGTTCAGTAACAGATTATGGTCGACTGTGTCAAAAGCTTTAGAAAAGTCAAATAGGACAAGAAGGGTGACCATACGTCTGTCCACGGCCCATTTCGCGTCCTCAATTACATTCAGCAGTGCTGTTTCGGTGCTCATCGCCCTTCGATACCCCGATTGAAGTTTATCGAGTTTATCATTTTCTTCAAGGAAGTCAATGATCTGAAGAGAAAGTATTTTCTCAAGTAGTTTCGAGAGATAACAAGTTAAGGCTATGGGTCTGAAGTCACTACTGTCCTTGGGAGCGCTTGTTTTAGGAATAGGGATTATGAATGCTTTTTTCCATAAGTCCGGGAAAATTCCCCGTTCTATAGAGAAATTGAATAGGTGTAGAATATGATTCGAGCATGATGGGAGGCTTAATTGAATCATTTTAGCTGAGATGCTGTCCGGCCCCATCGCTGTGGAATTCGAATAGTTGATATTGCTAACAAGGTCTTTGACTGTGATGATTCTGAAATCAAACTTTGCATACGTTGCACTCCCCCCCCCCCCAGCCCTCCGCAGAGCTCTCATTACAAGGACGTGTGTTGTTAGATACTTTGCCTATTGCCCCGAAGAACTCGGAGAGACCCTCGAGATCCATAGAGGAACTGGTGCTCTTTTGTGCTTTTTGTTTCACTATGCCTAGTCCCCGCAGCTCAGACCAAAGGGCTCTCGGATTGGGAGAGTTTTCAAGCTTATTATAATAGAATTCATCTTTAGCTTCACATATTTTGTGTTTCACCATATTACGTAGGGCTACGAATTCCTCTCTGACATCGGGTCTCTCCGTTTTCCTGTACCTGGCACGTGTCGCGTCACGTTTTCTCATGAGCGCTCTAATCTCCTGAGAAAGCCATTCGGCCTTTTGTTTTTTTACAGTTACCTGTTTATATGGGGCTAGTTGGTCGAATATATTGGTGATATTCTCGTTCAGGAACTCCACTTTGAAATCGATGGAGTCAGAACTGTAAAAACTGTTCCAGTCACATCTGTCTAGTTCTCTAAGAAGAGTGTTAACATCTAGATTTTTGAGATCCCTATATGAGAACGTGCGGGGTGGCGGTCTGGGTAGTGAGATTCTAAGCTCAATCATTAAAAGGTCGTGCCCCTGGGTTGACCTCATCACCTGTTTGCTAGAAGCTACCTTTTCTGTGTCATTTATGAGAATATGATCTATCCAAGTATGCGCGGTCGGTGTGTGATGGGTGGGATGGAAGGAAATGACATGCAGTCCCAACTCGTTCACTGCCTCCCTGAGATGCCTGGACTCGTCGCTATTCGCTTTGTTCAAATCTATATTGATGTCGCCCATGATCACGATGGTGCTATACAGTGACGAGAATTTGCCTACCGCAGCCCAGAATTCGAAGGGATACATGACCTTCGGCGGTCTGTACAATAAACCTATGAGAGTGCCACCTCTGTTAGGAAGCTTGACCTCCATTAGCATGAATTCGGGTTTCTTAGCATAAAGATTGGGAGACTGCTCCAGTACTTTTACAGACATGTCCCTGCGCACGTATACCGCCACTCCCCCACAGTCGCGACCATGTCTATCGTTTCTAAAGAGATTGAAACCATCGATTTTCACGTTGTTATCCTCCATGTGCTCTTTAAGAAATGACTCTGATATACCTAGTATGTCAAGATCATGCTCCTCCCTCAGCTGGCTCACTTCGGCAAAGTTGCAAGTGAGGGACTGGCAGTTTACGTGCCCTATTTTCAAATTCTTACATCTATCCTTATTACCATTATCACCTACGAGTTCAGTTGGAGGCTCTACAACCCTTAATTGCTATTGAGAGGCCTCGGCCTGGTTCCTAGTCACTCTGGCTTCCGATTCTCCTTTTCCGGCTCTTCCTCCTTTTTTGACTCCATCTGGGCGCTGCACCTCTTCCTCTGATTTTCTCTTCTTATCTTTGGGGGTAGGTTCCTTCGGGACCGGGATGCTTCTTTCCAGGCCGTGATCTCCAGTGCAACTTGCTGCTATGGCTTCCACATCACACATATTGTGGAATGTGAGAGTGGGAGTTCCATCATCGACGCGGCCATGCACTTTCCCATCTTTAACCCAGGCATATTTAAGAAGATCACTCTTTTTGGCTTTCCTCACTTCCAGGAATACTTTTCTCAGCTGCGGAGTGAGTTTTTCATTCACACAGATCGTAGAGTTTACCTCATTGACCATTCCAATGTCTTTGATCGTGAGAGAGCGGTCTCTCTCTCTGAGACGACGCATCAGACTCATTTTCACCTGCACCTGTGAGAATTCCACTACAATGGCCGCATGAGCGGATGGGTCAGAAGCTGACCGATTGGTTTGGTTGTTTATGCGATAGCAGCAACTAAGGACCTCGCTCCCGATTTTAAGACCAACTGCCTTGCCTATTTTCCCAACAACGAGTTCCAGATTTTCCTCAGGAGTGGCTGGGATTCCCAAGATGTCCACAAAGTTTCTGAGCTGCTTTTGCTTCATAGTTTCCAGTGAGTTTTGGAGTTGCATCACTTGCGATTGTATTTCATGCTGGTTGGCTGCTACCTTCTTAATTTCTTTGGTACTCATGGATGACCGCCCCTCTAATGTACTAATTCTCTTTTCATGGTCCTCAATCTTTTCCACGCATGTTTTAACATTCTTGTCCACCGCATTCAGAGTCGCAGTTTGTCGATTGATTGCTTTCATTAGGTCGGCCAGAGACGGCTCTTCGTTCGGTGCAGGCGACTTGCTCATTGTTGACGTTTCTCTTCACAGCTGGTCGAGTCAGGTCCCGCGCCCCGCTTCAGACTCCCTGTCGATCGTTCAGCAGTGTCTAATTATCGACCGAGGGTAGCGTGGTCAGTAGTAAATTGTCAATAGTCCATAGTCTTGGTATCTAGCTTGTCCACGGAAAGATCAGGTCCGGCTTACGGATGTTTAGCTTGCGCACCCGCCAGCAGTGGGAAGGTGGGGAAGGTTATCTATGTACACTGCACAGTTTGTGTCTATGAGCACTGCACTGTATATGTCTATCGCGGTAGTAGTTCAATAGAGAATGTGCGGTTTCGCGAACTCACTGAAGGATTTTAGCCATATACCACATACCCTGGATCGCTCACTAATTCCAATGGTTCTTATTAACACGGTGCAGGCTTGATATCCAGCCGTGTCAGTGATTCTAGCCCGGCCACTCTGGTCACCACCACACTGACACCATTTGTTGTGACAAACTATTGTTCACTTCAATAAATGCTCTCTTCGTCTAGTAGCACAGCCTTTAATCAGTAACTCTAACCTAGAGATTGAAAATAACTTTTACTCTCCCTTCCCACTCCGTTCCGCTGTTTCTGATACACTTTTAATTGAATAATCAGGCAATTCCCCGGAGCGTCGGCGAAATGACCGTTCACGTTCAGCGAGAGAGAGAGGGGGTTATACGGAGGGGGCAGGGTCAGGCAGGTATAGGGATTGAGTTAGAAAAAAAAGAAATTCTTTCGCGAGCGAGCGAACGCGTAAGACAGCGCATACACCTGGAGCTGCCTAATGTAACTGTGATGTATGTGTGCGTAAAAGTGTTTTTTTGTTTTTTTTTCAGGATCCAGTAATGTAACAGAACGTGAAGGTGCCAGCTTTACAGGGCTGGCATTATTTAATGTAATAAAACCAGGAATAAAAGAAAACAGAAAACATATGTATGTCATGATTGAAAAATTTTTGTCTGAAAGACATAATTGTGAATACATATTATCGAATGACGAGCAACTAAGATTATCAAAATTGATAGCCGATATAAAAAAGAGGTGGAATAATAGTAACAGAACAGACGAAAATTTCAAAAGAAAAAATCACGATTGGCTGTTGAAATCCGTTGAACTACGCGAACCGGAAAAGAAAAAATCTGATACAAAACAGCCTATCTCAGGCCGCGGCCAGCCAGAAGTGAGTTTGTCAGAGTCTTCTGATCGCAGTAAGCGCAGAAAAACTGAAAATCTACGAGCATCAACATCGATTGAAGAACTTCTTTATTCTGCAAAAAGTAAATTGCGGGCCGAAGGTAAAACTGATTTTGCTAAAGTGGTAGACGATATTACAACAGGCAGTCCTACAAAAGCTAAAAAATATAGAAAATCTTTGGAGTCCTCAAATACTACAAATATACCTTTCACAAGTGACAAAGCGCTATCATTATTCATTGAACTGGGATTATCACAAAGCAAATATCAGCAGCTACGCAACGCTCATTTGGAAAACAAATCAAACATGATACCATCATATAAAAAGCTACAAAAGGCAAAATTGCAATGTTATCCGACTTCAGGTCTTTCTTTCACTGTAGATAAAGCGGAAGTAAAATTACAACCTCTGTTAAACCACACACTGGAACGTATTCTTTCGGTTCAAACGGAAGTGATAAAAACTTTATCAGACGAAAAACTTAAAAATTTAACCTTGTTTTGTAAATGGGGCTGCGATGGGAGTTCGGGGCACACTCAATATAAACAGAAGCTTGACGAAAACAGCAATACTGATGAAAGTATTTTTTTCACGTCTCTCGTCCCATTACAACTTTTTAATACCAATACTTTGACAAATGAAACTACTGTAGTTTGGAAAAATCCCCGAACATCATCTACGAGATTTTGTCGGCCCATTCAAATTGAATGCGCTAAAGAATCTGTAGATTTAACAAAAAACACCACTAATGATGTAGAAGAACAAATGAAAAATTTGACCCCATGTAATACTACTATTGCCGGAAAAGAAGTGATTATCAAATATGATTTGAGATTGACAATGATAGATACGAAAGTGTGCAATTCAATCACTGACACATCATCTGCGATGCGTTGGTATTTGTGTAATTGTACATCTAGTCAATTTAATAACATAGATAAAATGTTAGAACAGGAAGTTGTTATAGATCACTTACGATTTGGCCTGTCAACTTTACATTGCTGGATTCGGTGCTTCGAATTTTTACTACATCTATCATACAAATTAGACAATAAAAAATGGCAGGCTCGTGCAGAAGATGAAAAAGAATCTGTAAAAAGAAGAAAAAAAAATATACAAGTAGCTTTTAAAAAAGAATTGGGTTTGATTGTTGACACGCCAAAAGCTGGTAGTGGTACCTCAAATGACGGAAACACCGATCGAGGTTTTTTTTTGAAAACTACAAAAAAGCTGCACAAATAACAGGAGTTGACGAAGATATTATATATCGTTTTTATATTATATTGCAAACTATTGCATGTGGTCATGCTATTGATGATAGCAATTTTCGGCAGTATGCAGTAAAATTAGCTAAAGACATTGTACAACAATATCCCTGGTATTATATGCCCACATTGGTTCACAAACTTTTGATTCATGGCCCCGAAATAATAAAACATTCGGTGTTACCGATCGGTCAAATGTCCGAAGATGCGCAGGAAGCCTGTAATAAATTTTTTAAGATCTATCGCATGAATTTCGCGAGAAAACATTATCGTCAAAAAACGTTGGAGGATGTTTTCAAACGATTTTTGCTTGCGTCTGATCCACAAATTTCCAGCTGTCGGAGATTACCCATGAAACCACTAAAATCTTTATCTGAAGACTGTATTAAGTTGTTAGCTCCTCCAACTGTGAATAATCAAACGGAACTACAATATTATGACAGTTCTTCGGCCTCAGAAGCCGATACAGATATAGAAGATTGCAACTGTGACGAGATTGGCAATGCAAATTTTGTCATGTAATATTATTTTCTACACCTAATTTTTAAATATTTTATCCATTACGCTTCTGAACTCTTTATATGCAGGGCTCCCACTCGACCACTTTTCCCACTTTTCCTCACTTTTTTTGCGAAACTCACTTTTAACCCACTTTTTTTCTCAAAAACTCACTTTTCTCACTTATCCGACGATATTATCATTTTTTTTACAATTGTATAATATTTTATTCACAAATATTTGAAGAATTGCAGTTTCAGCGCAAAGCAGAGCGCGGATTGGTTGCGTTGGGCAAGTCCAGCGCTCGTGCGAAAGCACTGTAGCTGTATTTTGTAGCATTGTTGGTACAGATTATCATTTATTCACCGTAATTCCTGCTCAGGGAATAGAGCTCGAAAATCGGGACTCGATTTTTCTGAGAGCTCATAAATAGCCGATATTTCGTTTTTCACTTTTCCGAAAGTGGGGGTGGCTAGGTACGTGAAGGTTATCATTATTCAGTTACCATTCCCGCCTGCCAGCTTCTGATTAGCTATATTTATTCCATTATTTTCATCCGATTCTATCATTTTCGGCTATACATTGTAACGAGGCAGATTTGTTCAGCCTCGTAAATAAACCATCTCCTCTTCCTCAGACCGAAGTGACCACCTTAGTTAATAAACCGAATTCAAAGCGAGAAGTCCCAGCTCAAGTGCCCAAGGTCCATTGTAGTAATTATAAGTTCATGTACTAATACTTTTTCCCGTTCCCTATATCTTATATTCCCGTACCGTTCCTGCCGAATTCATCGAGGGAGATCATCCCTCAATCTCATCCGGCCTGGCAGGCCACCCGGCCTTCGAGTGATTAACCGGGGGACAAACGAGTCATCGTATCCCGAGATATGCCTGGAAGAGCGCTGCAATAAGAATCTGTCACATGAAGTAGCCCCTATCCTTCCTCTACCTGTCCCGGACCGGCTTGGTCCACCGGTCCAATATGCAGAATTCCGCCTTCCAGGATATCGAAACAAATAGAACACGACGAGACATCTAACAACCCCCTGGCGAAAGCTTGAAGTGCCAAAAGGCCCTGTCAGGCCCGCGACACAACCCGGCTGCAGAAGTCAACACGCCCATTAATTTTATGCGCAATACCCCCCTTCACCCCCCCCCCCCCCCAAAATAGCATTTAGATAGAGACAGATCTAGATGCTTCACTTCTTGCTTGGAATCAGTTCGATACAGTCCTGTTTATTGAAAAACGATTTTAATTGTTTCTTTGTTCGAAGTTTATCGGATATTAACGTCTAAAGCCAATAAATATTAACGTCATAAACTCAGTTAGTGAGTGTTGTACCTTGTAAAAGGTAAGATTCCGACTTAAGACGACTCTTCGATTGATTATAGATTGATTAAAAAGAAATTCGTTTCTTCTTGCGTAGTTGGGTCAGGCCTCGAGGAGGGTGACGCCATTAACTTATCATCGAATTGTCGTGCTTTAGTTTTGTTTAACTATTGATTATTGATTATATTATTGATTATTGTATTCCCCCCTGATATATATTGTGCCTTATCGATTGATTTTTCGAGAAAATACCGTCTATAATAATCATAGCATCAATAATGGTCGTATCGTCCCTGTTTCTCGTGTCGTTATAATTTATCGTGTTTTTATTATTTATCGTATCGTCATTCTTCATCGTATCGTCATTCTTCATCGTATTTTTATTATTTATCGTCTAAACCTTGTTTATCGTGTCTTCCTTATTTTTCGTATAATTAGTAGTTATCGTATCGTCAATTATTTGTCTTAAATCGTGTGTTAAATATTTCCGTGTCTCTTTCCTTGAAAGTATTATTACTTGTTAATTTGAATTACCGATAATTGTTATTTGTTGAACTCTCAGAAAATATATCCCCGCGTGGAAAAATAAGTTCGTAGTCAAATACGACAAAAATCTCGACGGCTTGTCGAGCCACGGATCTCTGGAAAAATCGGTCTACAGGCTGTAGATTAGCTAATGTAAAATAATCCCCTTCCCGTAACCCCTTGTCGTTGAAAGTAGTCAGTAAACCCTTATTAAACCTTGAGCTGGTATAAGTATCATTACTTCGATTTATAATTTGTATTAGATTCTCGCGTTCCCTTTCTGTTAATTTGTTGCGGCGTAGTTGCATGGCGTGCCTCGTGTAAAGTTGCCTTGGCCATCTTTGCATGAACTGGTTTGAATCTAGTCCCGACGCCTTGCACTTCCTATAGAAAGACGCCTTGCATGTACTATAGAAAATTCTGTAATACCGACTGGTCCCATTAGTTCTAAGAAGTCCCCAAATTATTGATTTTATAGATTCTCAATCCCCCTAGGTTACCGACCTATAATTTATGAACTAATATTTTAGTGAGATTGATTCCTACCATACCATATTTGTTTTCTTCCTTTTATGTAAATTGTCCTACCTTATCTTCTTCTATACTACCTTATATTCTATATTGTTATCTGTCCTACTTTCCATCTGTGACCTAGTCAGTCAGCTGTTCCGAACTAATTTTTGTTTGAATTGTTTAATTGTGTTAGTCCCGATCCAAGGTATCGGCTTTGATTGTTTTATTTGTTTTATCTTGTGTTGAATGATTGATAATTATCGTTCCGAATAAAATTGGTTTCTTTGTGATCTAATCCATAAACCAAAAAAAAAATATATAAGTCTACCCTAAATTATTTCGCCCCCATGTTCCCCTCACGCTGAGCCAACCGTATAGTATAATTGTTGTTAATTAATATCTCCTGTTATTTTATTTCGTTTATTATAATATATTTTATTCAATTCAATTCATACTATTACTTTATTTTACTTTATTTCAATTATTGTTATTATTTCATTCCATTTATTATTACAATACCGTTCCGTTCCCGTCCCCTTTATTTTGTTTACCGCGGTACCCCTAGGTACCTGGCGCCCAACTTTTAGCAACCCAAGGAAGGTGCCGAATCTTTGTCAGTCGTGCACCCGACGGAGTAAACCCCCCCCCCCCCCCCCCCCGTCGGCTCTGCTCGTCACCACATATTAGGGTGGTCATTGAAATAAAAAAATTCCGGGCCGGCCCCCTAATCGACTCCAAATGAATCAAAACTAACTTTGTAATTTTTTCAGATTTTTATTTTCACGCTTGACCTTTGACCACAGAGAGTAAACTTTTCTATTCAAAATGCACGGGGTTTCGCGGTCTTTCCAGTGATTATTTCACTGTAGAACTGATGATGGGCCTAAAAATTTGAAATTCTCCCAAACTAGTCTACGAGAACGCTGGTGTGTGAAAAAAAATAAGAGAGAATAAGAATATCCCCCTACTCTCAGCATTTTGTATGGGTTACGTCATGCCATAATGTGATGATGTTTACTTTTTCCAATTTTATCGAATATTGTTCAAAAACATTTACAGTATATGTTTCCCGACGTTTGAACAGCATTCGATGAAAATGAAAGAAAAAAAATCATCATATTGGCATAGAATAACCCATACAAAATTTTCAAGGTAGGGAAATGGCCATTTTTTTCGACACAGCAGCATTATCGTAGATTAATCTTTGAGAATTTCACATTTTTAGGTCCATAATTAATCTTACAATAAAATAACAACTGGTGAGACTGCGAATCACCTGCATGCATTTTAAATTCAAAAGTTGATCCTCTGTGGTCAAGGGTCAAGCGTTGAAATAAAAATCTGACAGAATTAGAGGATTAGTTTGAACTTATTTGCAGCCGATTTGGGGGGTGGCCCGAAAAATCAGTTTTTATCCCACCTTAACGACCACCCTAATACGTATACTCAAAAATAATGATTTCTCATTTTGTATATCGTCTTCAGCTGGCTTCACGCTTCAACTAGTCACTATTTCTTCATTTGCTGCTCAGACTTTCACTCATTTCTGTTCGATTATCAACCCTGCGATGTACTTTTCACTCACTTTTTACTCACTTTTTACTCACTTTTTACTCACTTCTTTTGTAATTTTACTCACTTTTCTCACTTTTTTTGACCAAGTAGTCGAGTGGGAGCCCTGCATATGTAATGTGAGTTACAATGGTAAATGTCAATAAAAATATAATAATTTTTTCAGAATTTTTTTCCTGTATAACATCGCCATATTGCACCCCGCCATTTTTAATTTGTTCATTCTCAATTACATACCCTAACAATGTCAAAACAAAGACTTTTAATCAATCGCCCAATTCATGTAATTTTTTATGAGTTTTTTCGTATGACATGACGCCATACTAGGTCGGCCATCTTGAATTTGCTAATTCTGATGATGAATTCATAATCAGCGACCCCAAAAACCCCCATATACCAATTTGTGGATCATTCTCTACATTTTTCGACTTTTGTCCGCATAAAGGGGCCTTTGGCCGCACTGTGCACCGTTCTGTTAGTGCCGAAGCTTGTCGCGGCATCACATATCGCGTTGAAGGATGTGTTATCGAACGCCCCTTCCACGTCCATGAACACGCACAGCGCTGCTCTCTGCCGGAGTATTGGCCCTTCTATCTCGCGGACGAGGTGATGAAGTGCCGTTTCCGTAGATTTGCCGGCTTGGTATGCATGCTGGGCCCGTGAGACTGGCCTTTCAGCCAGTACCCGGTCCCTGATGTATCTGTCGACCAACCTCTCCATGGTTTTCAGCATGAAGGACATGAGGCTGATGGGTCTCCACGATTTCGCTTGGTCGTAGCAGCCTTTGCCCGGTTTCGGTATAAAGACTACCCTGACCTCTCTCCAGTTCCTCGGAATGTAGCTTAATGCTATACAGGCCCTGAAGATTGCGTTTAGCGGGCTGATGAGGGCATCACCGCCCTTCTGTAGAAGGGCTGGGAATATCCCGTCTGTGCCTGGGCTCTTGTATCCGTCGAAGGTATCAATTGCCCATTTTATTCTGGCTGGCCTGATGATTTCTGCCGCAATCCCCCAGTCCCCTGGGCCCCTCCTGCAGGGTGCCTCCTCTGAGAGAGGCCCCCTTGTTGCAGGCGTGGAGCCCGGGAAGTGGGTGCTGAGCATGTGCGACAGTATGTCTGCCTGACTCTCCGCCATACTGCCATCAGGGAGTATGAGGCTGTCGAGCTTTATCGGAGGACCTGAAGTGAAGACCTTGCGGAGCTTGGCCACTACAGTGAGGGCCTCAGTCTCCTCGCAGAATCCCCTCCAGGCCTCGTTTTTTGATCTCTTGATGAGATTCTTGTATTACTTCTGAGCTGTTCTGTAGGCAGCCCAGTCAGCTTCCTTCCTCATTTTGAGAGCCCTGTTGAGCAGCTTGCGAGAGCTGGTCCTGTGTTCGCCCAGCTCTTTGCTCCACCAAGGCACCTTCTTACTTGTTTTCCTTTGTTTGGCAGGACATGCCTTCTCATACGCTTGTATGATGGCCGTCTGCAGTTTGGTTACCTCTTTTTCCACTAGCCCTGTCGTTTTGAGCCGATGACAGGTCCCCCCGAGCCGCTTTCCCAGCTCCTCCTTGTAGGAGGTCCAGTCGGTGGCCCTGGGGTTCCTGTATGTCTCTGTCTGTTCCCAGGTCGCGCTTGCGGTTAGGTCGAAGCAGATTCTTTTGTGGTCAGAGAGGGTTTCTTCCCTTCGCACCCGCCAGTGTCTGACGATGCTGGTGAGTCTGGGTGTGCCAAGTGTGATGTCAATCACCTCTTGCCTGGTGGGGATGACGAACGTCGGTTGTGACCCTTTATTGAGGATCTCCAGCCCCGTGGATGAGAGGTATTCCAGCAATGCTGAGCCCCGTTCATTCGTGTTCGAGCTACCCCATACCTCATGGTGTGCGTTTGCGTCGCACCCAATCAGCAGATTGAGTCGTTTATTAGTGCAGTGCTCTACCAGTGCTCTGAGTTCCGCCGTGGGTGGCGGATCCACTGAGTCGTATGGCAGGTAGGCTGAGCAGACAACCACGTCGATCGTACCGCCTCTGGCCAGCTTCACCTTGATAGAGGCTGCTGCTAGGTCCCTGCAGCAGAATTGGCTCAGCCTTAGAGCGCAGTGTCTCTTGTTGATGAAGACACAGGCTCTTGGGCCGGCGCCCCCTTCTGCACTTATCAGAGCCCCGCTGCTGATGTCTATACCCTTTACAAGTCCCCCTACAACCCAGGGTTCTTGGATTAGTGATATATCAGTGTTTTCCACCGCAAGGTCTCGGCTGTGTACTGCCGAGGCCGCCTTGCAGTGGCGTAGATTGATTTGTGATATTGCGATCCCGTCCCTCACCTTGGACCCTATTTTCGCCTCACATTTCTCCCACTGGTGGGTGGCAGTCCCGGTTACCGGGCCTCCCCTCCCCCCTTGTTTTCTTCAGACAGGGCCCCTTTCCCTGGGGGCTCCACCTCATGCGCCTCCGGCTTGGCTGGTGTGCAGTCCAGGGTCTTTTGGGTCCCGGCCCGCACATCAGCCTCCCCGGCCCTGCTTACCTCGTGGGCCCTCGAGGGCCGGCCCCTTGCTCTGCCGGAGCCGCCCCCCTTTTTGGGTGGGTCCATCTTACCTTGGGCCCCAGAGGATTTCCCCTGGTTCCCATGGTCGGATGAGCCCTGCCCTTCGCCCCCTGTGGCCTTAGCCGTCGCTGTTTCGGGGAGGGGTCCCTTCTCCTCGGTTGAAGCCGGGGCCCCTCTTACCCCTCCTGTCGCTGTGTCCTCGGCCTCCAGCGACGAGGAGCCGGAAGCACCCCCAGACCCACCCGTCCTCTGGTGAGCCTCCCTGAAGGAGACCCTCCCGAGTCCATAGTGAGCTAGGTGGCCCCCGGCCCTTATCGTGCCTCTGGACTGGGCGTCGACCCCCACGGCCAGAAGTACCGATTTCGGTCCCTCTTTCCTGTCCCAGACCCTCCATGATTGGGTCTGGAGGCCGGTATTTTGCCGTCTGAGTCTTTTTAGGATGACTTCGTTCTCCTCCAGGATACCGGGGAGGAGAACAGTCATCCTAGTGAGCTTCGGCAGCTGCCTACCCTCCATTACTTGGAGGGATGCCTCCGCCCATGGCTTTAGTGTAGGGACCGTGGTTCGAAGCCACTTGAGTGTTACCTCGTCGGAGCAGGTCACCCTTACAAGTCCCTGGTCGCACCGGTACTGCTCGAAACGCGGTACCCCTTCCCCTTCCGGGATGGAGTCCAGCGCCGCGCACAGCGCCTGCACCACCAGGTCCTCTTCCCCATTTTTGAAGGTCTGTTCGGGGTAGCCGGAAGGTGCGATGGCCACCCTCTTGCCCGCCTCGACCGCTTCCTTATAGCTGGCCGGCTTGTTGATGGCACCTCTGCTCCTCTTAGCGGCAGAGTAAGCCTCTGGCGGGGTGCTGTCGGAGGCCCTGGGCCTTTTCGCGCCCAGGCCCTCTGTCCCCGCCGGTGTCCGGCAGTGTGTTGTGTCACCGCTGGGTTGCCCACTTTGTGAGCCCCCCGTTGCGGCACGCTCTGTTGCGAGAGGGGCTCCTCTCGGGATTGGCGCTGAGGGGGCCTCGGAGGCCAGCCTGGCCTTCTTCGCCCTCCTCTTTGCCGCCCCCGAGCGGTTGCCCTTTCTCACTTTCAAGTCTGGGGTGCCAGAGGTCCCGGCATTAGCTGAGCCCTCCTTTCCCCCGTCCTAGCCGGTGGACTTGGTCCCTGAGTCCTTGGGCCCGATGTGGGCCATGGAGATTAGTGTCTCCATTTCGTCCATCAGTCCCTCGAACCCGGAGCCCTGATCCACCGATGAGCCCACATCCATGGGAGTGGTCCCATCGGTTTCCGTTTCTCCTTCTTCTTCTTTTTTGTTTGTTTTTGTTTTATCCATGTTGTTCCCACGAATGTTCAGGAAATAAAGGTCCGCCCCCACAGAGCCTGTTGTGGGGGTAAGGCAGAATACAATGGGGTGTTGCCCGGTTCCCCAAGGGGATCGTTCAAGGCACTTTGACCCAAGGGCCATTCAGCCCTCGGCACGATGGCTCCCACCTTGGCTTGGGAAGTTGGTCCACGGCCGGGGCCTTAGCTCCCCTCGGCCGGTTTTTACTTCGGCCGGGTCGCCTATAGCCCCAGCTAACCTGGGCATCCACGGTCTCCGTCCCAAGTTCCGGTACCCTGCGGTCCCCGGTCCTCGAGACTTCCCCCGTTTTCTCCCTGGCCGTTCTCCTATTCGCCACCCGGAGACGCGCTCGGTTGGCTCTCAACCCTGTTCCCCGCACTCCTTTACGGAGATAGGCGAACCCGAGGTGGTTGCAGTACTCGTTTTCAAATCCTTGTTCAAATAAAGATTTATTGCAAATAAATAGAAGTATATTTACGGGAAATAAACTACATCTTTCTTCATGGCATTTCAAATAGATAAATTGTGAATAAGTGAATTTCTTAGAGAGAAGTAAGTCATCTTATTATTGATTCAAATAAATACTTCTTTGGTTTAAGTAAATATTTCTTTGACGCAAATAAAAACATTACAAATATGGTAATTTATTTGATTTAAATAAAGCTTTCCTTTGGGTGTAAGGGGCTGTCGGCACCGCTTAATATTAAAATTAAGGGCTAAGATTTGGCGAGGTTTGTTTTTTATTTATTCGGAACCGATTCATGTACTCGGAGCGAAACTGCATTCCGTCGATAATTAAAATAACTGTCACTCTGATGTATACTAGACTGTTTCAAAAAAACCAAAGTTTTTTTTTTCACCTTCCATCGATGAGGCAACTGGAGGCGGACATAGCGAACAATTCGCACCCAAGCAGGTGTTAGAATGATTTTTTTTGGACTGGCGCCAACCATTTTCAGTTTTTGCATTCATTTAACATGGGAATTTTTTTCTTCTCCGCTTTTCTTCGACTGCACCATTCAAAAAATATCCGAAACTGCTATAATTTGGGGAACGTATGAAGGAATGTTACAAACATATTTCTATGTGAAGATGCATGAAAAAAAAATACCCATATGGACAAACAGACGTTTATTTCAAATCATATGAACGTTACATTGAAATTCTCGTGAAATTTCGCTCGAATCATATTTCAATATTACTATTGTTATTATTATTAATTATAAACATTAAATAATGATGATAATAATAATAATAATAATAATAATAATAATAATAATACCTAAATGAATATTAAATTATTATTATTATTATTACTATTATTATTATTATTATTATTATTTAATGTTTATAATTAATAATAGTAACAATCGTAATATTAAAATATGATTCGAGCGAAATTTCACGAGAATTTCAGTGTAACATTCACATGATTTGAAATAAACGTCTTTTTGTCCATACGGGTATTTTTTTTTCATGCATCTTCACATAGAAATATGTTTGTAACATTCCTCCATACGTTCCCCAAATTATAGTAGTTTCGGACATTTTTTGAATGGTGCAGTCGAAGAAAAGCGGAGAAGAAAAAAATTCCCATGTCAAATGAATAGGAAAAATGAAAATGCTTGGCGCCAGCCCAAAAATAATCATTTTAACACCTGCTTTGGTGCAAATTCTTCGCTATGTCCGCCGCCAATTGCCTCATCGATGGGAAGTGAAAAAAAAAACTTCGATTTTTTTGAAACAGTCTAATGTATACGCTATATAAGCTTAAGCCTGGAGCACAAACTTTTCGTGCCGGCTCACCTACGGAGATCGTGAACCGCGTACAGTCACCCACACGCAGCGCCGACCAATCACAGCTATGTGTGAGCGATCGTGGCGCCTGTAGGTGAGGCGGAACACGGCACACGGCAAAGTCTGTGCTCTAGGCTTTACGAACGGAATCCAACAGCCAATCCGCACACCGCTTCTAATTGAACCGTGATGTTCCGAGTACCACGTTCGGCACGACATATTACTTAGGATCCCCCGGGTGCCGGCCGACTCTTTCATCTTCAGTTCTTTCTCGCCGCCGTTTTATACTAGTGCGCAGTTATTGTATCGCAATATTACAACGGCCAAAGAAAGTAAAAGAAGAAAACAAGAAGAAGAAGAAAATGAAGAGGAAACAGAAGAATGTGAGAAGGAAGATCGGGTTTGTCTACAGAAATCTTTGTGCCATAGATTGTGTACACCCAGAGAAATGGGTTTCTTGAAGTTATTTAATCTAAATAACTTTCATTTGTATATGAAACTAATAGGTACCTAGTATGTTCTGTAACGGAGTTTCAGAGTGCAACTCCGCACCCTACGGCGTTCCTTCGATAAATTACTAATTAATAAAAACTAAGAGAGTGTTGGGCGCCAGACACGTAAGTGTCGTTTTCACAGAAATCAACTATAGCGATATTCAACAAACTAATAAATTGCCGGAACGACGGCCTTGAAGCTAGGTTAGCTCAGATTTACAAAGATAAGGGTAGAGTGGGTGGATTCACCTTTTTAACTAATTAAATAAAATATAAACTACCAGATATAAATTCCTTCAGTGAAATCTGCGATTTCGTATATTGTTCTTATTTAAATGTGGTACAGATTTAGCGATAACAGAAAAGTCGACTATAAGCGAGAATGCTAAACTACGCAGAATTAGTTATCAAAATAATAGCTACGAATAATGCGAGAAAATAACAATTGGAATGATGCTTAGAAAAATACTGAATTTAACAAAAGAAAGAATATTATATTATTGAGCCTTACCGCGACGCAGCGGTACAAAAGAACGTAAACACGCCGGTTAGCTAGCTATGCCGTAGAAGCGATATAATGCAAGCTACACTACTTTCCAGACTACGTATCACCGAGCGATACGATACTCAATATCAACTTTTCTAATGCGGCACACTAGCGTTATTAATTAATTATTAGACGATATAATGGCTCAATAAATAATTTCAGAAAAGCTCAGAGATGCGACAAGCTAAATTAATGACAGATTTATACTAAAATAATCAAGATATCAGATCAAAGATACTACGTAGCGGTAGTAATCTTATTATCACGTAATATAGCGAAAGTCAGAACATGACATAGCACAAGTAAATCGCATAAATCAGATATATCATATAGAACACAGAATCAGATAGAATGAACAGAATAATATAAATCAAACGGAATAATGAAATAATAAATCAAATTAATAAAGGAACAACTTAAAACTATGACTAACTACGTTCAGCCAACCCCGGGGAGTTGGAATTACAAGCGACACACCATGTGATATTATACTAATTAATTACTAATAAATTACTAAATCAAAGATAGCGAATAAATCAAAGCGTTAGATATTCTCAAAGCGAGAATTAAAGCAAGAACAAGCTCTCAAATAATCTTAACAAATCAAAAGCAAAGATAGCAAAGAAATCAGACTAATAAGCGGAAAATTATCAAGCCAAAAGATATTCTTAATTACTACAGCCAATTTAAAGTGCTTTCACTGAATTTCTGTAAATACGATAATAGGCGACTACGTGGCCCGTAGGCGGCACGCGGTACAAAGAAAATCTACGATAAATGAACAAATAGAAATTCAGATCTAGTTTTTCCGTGGCTTTACTAGCATTTACAGATCATAAAGACCTTACCTTAAGTTGAGCTGCTTTGAAGCACACACTTAACTAACTTTACAATTTTAACTAAATATATCACTTATTGAGCGAGACTAGGCTAGACTAGGCGAGAGAGAAGGATTATGCGTCCAGTCTGGGCGAAGCGAAACGTAGAAGTGATGAGGCTAAGCGATACCTCGGTACGTCTCGACGATCTTTCCTGATTTTGAAAATCAAGAGCCTATCAGGACCAGCTAATGAGCTGATTGGCCCTGCGAAAAACGTTCCATGGACGAGCAGCTCGTCAGCTGCTCGGCCCAAGGCGTCAACTTGTTGCCTGACGTTAGGCGTTAGGTTTCAGAACTTCGTTGCGTTAGATCAGCCGTTCTGCTGAACTTCGGTGGCGAGAGGATCTTCGGGAAGCTGCGACCTTGGTTCTTACGAAGCGATACCGTAACAGCGATACCAACCGCATGGGATGCACTTTACAGCGGTTTTCTCGTCATCAGATAACCCGACTGCAAACTTCTGGTAGGCCTAGGTGTTCCTTCTGGACCTCCACCTCTTTCTGACCTATCCAGAGGACGCAGGACACTATTCTTGTCCACTCTTACGTCATACCTCCTTCAGCGATAACGTTACGTCACTGGTCCTAATGCCGGACTCTGCGTGACGTCGGTAATGGCAGCTGGAGCGGGTGATGGAGCTGGCTGTCTCTATGTGATAGCCAGATGCTGGGTGGCAAGATTCATCTGCCGGCAGGAGACTGCATCACAGTCCTATTCACCGCCTAGCGATATTGGACCAAGGTCCACAGTCTTCCCTCTGGTTGATTCGGTACTGTCCTAGTACGATTACTGGATTACGTACTGCGTGGCCGTCTCTTTAACACCAGTTCGGGTGGCGGAAGTTCTAGTAGCGGAAGTTCAGGATCGTCGTCTTCTTTATCTTCTTTCTCTCTCTCTCTCTCGCGGTACATTAACAGAAAAACACTCCAAATTAGTCTAGCTCTATTGCTTATTCTAGGTGTGTCACTTGTATCCCGAGGGTCTAGACGGCGGTAAAAACTCTCTCTCGCGATATAGCTAATAAAATGTGTGATTTTCGGAACCTTTGTGACGGCAGCTAATCTGCAACGTCACAGTTCATATACAAATAAAAGTTATTTAGATTAAATAACATTTATTTAGATCAAATAATTCCAAGAAACTCATTTCTCTTGGTGTATTATGTGACTTGTGTGAACAGGATTCATCAAAATCTGCCCTTGTCTCGGAAGTAAGTGCTGTAATTTTGTATACCTACATACACAGAGACAAATATTCTGTCATGAATGCCGACAAGTATTTGAATTGTGTTGGCAAAATCTGACATGCAATATCATCGATACCAATCATTTATACGTGCCATCAGGACATGATGTACATACTAATCTTATCACGCCGGAATGATTATGAACTTCAATTGTATCTTAACATACATCCGATGGTTTGTACTTTTATTTTTGCATGATAATTATGTGGATGCCCGATTAACCCTAGGAGTACACACATATTTTTCGCTACTTAGTTACACACACCTGGGTCCGTGAGACCCAGTCAACTTTCGTATGGGGTAGTTTCCCTTATAATAGGGAAAGGTAGGGCAAAACGGACCGGGAGGGCAAAACGGACCGTAGGGCAAAACGGACCGCCGGAAAAATTTCTTTGGAATTATTATAAAAAATTCAATGATGCATCGTGAAGGTAACCCTCGAACTTAGTAACATTTTGAGGTAGGTCTTAGTCAATCTAGTCGAGTCAATTATCCTTTCTAGTCGTTTGCGATGACTTGACTGAGTCTGACTCGACGTGATTGACTAAGACCGACCTCAAAATATTTCTAAGTTCGAGGGTTAACTTTACGATGCATCATTGAATTTTTTATAATAATTCCAAAGAAATTTTTCAGGCGGTCCGTTTTGCTCTCTCGGTCCGTTTTGCCCTACCTTCCCCTACGTCTATTTTAATGATTTTTTTTTCAAATGAAGGAGCAGACTGTCAAGAAAGCACCCGTGAAGACGGATTATGCGATTGACTCATATTTTGTCTGAGAACGCTGTTTGAGCAGATAGAAATGTTTCGCGCAAATAGGAAAAATGCGAGTTTTGCACTTTTGGCCGGGTCTGTGAGACCCGAGGGTGTACTCCTAGGGTTGAAAAAGATTATATATTGTAACGTTCCGGCTGTGCTGGCACGGCCGCTGCCTAGCCAGTACAGCCGGCAAGTGACCACCGCGCATCCGCGACGCGCAGGAGCGACCGTGAGTGAGTCGCGATTCCGTGCATACCGCGAGTTCCGTGCAACCGCACCGCAGATCCGCGGATGTTGCGGATTTCGCTATAAAAAGGGGGTATCGGAGCACCCGATACCGATTGTGTGGTAAAGCGCTCGTCGAGTCACATCGGTTAATTGAATTAATTAGGCACGTAGCTAAAATTGTGCGTGACCTCCCTTGCTCTTGAAGCGTGTTCATGACTTGCTAAAATTGAAGTAGATAGAATTACGTTTTTTGATACGAAAAATAAGTCTAATAAAATCACAGTTCTCATAAATAGTTTTGCTAATTTTGAATGAACTCAAAAAAATTAGACAGTAAACGTAAAAGTAGTCTTAATAATATTTAACGGCGCAATTTAAATCAATTCACGGATTGGAAATCCGCGAATCTCCGGATATGACAAATTCACTCAATATTAAAATAATCGGAAACATTGATGTTATGGAAATTTAGATTTGATTTAACTTTAAACTCTGCTTTATTAACTCTGTTTGAATTCTTTATTTTATTTTCTTTATGCTTTTTCTTTATAACAACGCTATGCTAAATAAGCCATTTTCTGTTCTATTGTTCATGCTATTCTATGCTATTAATTACTATTAAAGCTATTATTGTTGAACTGCATCATTTTCTTTCATCTTCCTTTTCTTTCTGTTATGTATCTAAGACCTTTCAGTTTTCACAAATCATTACAGTAGTTTTAGCTTAGCAGTAGGCTTGGTGTGTGTGGCTCGCCCAGCTCTGTCGAGTCGTAGTTCTGAGTTTGCTCTCAGGCTGGCGGTACTAGTCTAACAAACCCGAATCCGCATGCTTGATCTGAGAGTGTTGTCGAACTGCTTTCCAGGCTTGGCTAGCGTGGCATATCCAGCTCTACAAGTCACAGTTCTGTTCAGGGAAAACCCTGCTCCGAATCTGTTATTGGGTTATCGAGGTCTTTCACTCTTTCCTCAGGAGGAGCTCCAAAATATAACACCCGTGACAAAGATACTCACGCGGACTAGCACCTTATCCCCAGCCTTCAGCTGAGATATTGGTGCAGTAAGTTACAATATTATATATCGATTATATATGAAAAATGGCCCTCTATGAATATATATTTATATATATATATATTTATATAGGGCCATTTTTCATACATAATTATATATAATCTTTCTTAATCGGGTGATTAAGATAAGATGAAACTTTTCTTTCACTGTATTTCAAAATGAATTCAATTTCGGTATTTATCATTTTCTATTCAACATGTGATAAATCCTCAACCGATACAATCGAAACATGTTCTGTCCCTGATGATGTCATTCATAACGTATTATGCTCATATTTTAAATATTAATTAAAAATAACAACACGATAGTTTATTCATGAGGTTATGAGTAACCCATAGAATCTATGGTATAGATATTTATTTTCAGTAGTTTCAACTACCACCTAAAATAACAGAAAATACTGTTTTTGTTCAATAACTAAAATTAACTGATAGGATATATCACAGCCTGGGAAACGTCATGAATATTGTAAAAAATTTGAGTGATATATTTGAGTATAATAGGATATTTATATTTATATATTTGTATTTATATTCATATTTATATTTATATTTATATTTATATTTATATTTATATTTATATTTATATTTATATTTATATTTGGCGAGTCTTCTCATTGGTCGTACGCTGCACTGACATGACCCCTCTGAGGTGGGCGGTTTTTATTATATGCCGTGCATGCTAATGACGATCTATTTTGATGCGGTATAATATCTTAAAAAATTTGCAAATACGGTTTGACAAGTTTAAGCATGGAATGAATCTTATAAATGTAATGATATAGTATTCGATAAACCTCCCGTGTTGGTAAAGTATACGTGATTTAACGGGCGTATGCAATTATATGGGGAGTTACAGACGTAAACTGGTCCACAGACTCGTCAATTTTTTTCAGGCCATCGTACTGTACCCACGTGTCATCGCGTCGTCGACAAATTGCCGTATAGTGCCCGCGCTGAACGGGGACGGAAGAGGTACTTCGGGTAGTACATGTTAGTACAGCGGGGGGTTCGAAATGTACCACCCCTATTAAATGATAAACATCATCAACTGATGGCACGTTGATCTGTGTGGGAATGAGAGCTATAATAATTGTATTCTCGTCAGCCTTCGAATCTAGCGAGAACACCTCGAACAGAATAACATTCCCTGTAAACAAAACATATGGTAAGAACAAGTAGATAATACAGATATATGAATCATTTGAATACACTAGCAGAGTAGTAAACATTAACATCTTTAGTTATTATATTATGTAGGTATATTCGTCCAAGCGAAAACCGAAACGGACGAATTCGGGTAGAGCCACACATTAATAGTACATTATGTCATTAGGCCGATGAAGTATTTTCCGACGAATTTGAGTTTATATCGATTAAATCGGTGTCCGGAGTGCTGAGATATGATTAACTACAAATTCTGATACCCCGTTTCCTCGTACAATTTTTCTCTTTAGTCGTCGTCTTCAGACCAAGATTTACATTAAAACCATTCCCATATAAAATCACTAGACGGGAAAATCCACACAAATTGTATAGAGTGACGTCACCACGAGATAGTTACGACCTAGATAGCGCCAGTATCGCAGACAGAAACCGTCTCCTACACTAGCAGACGCGTATTGTCATTTCATGTTTTTAAATCCTAATAAAGGAAATAAGAGAAAGTACGAGCGATGCTTAATACAAAATTTGAACATACAAAAACTAGTGAATACCCACCAAAAGCCCCTCGGGTGCGGAAACCTTACGCCAAGTACATTAATGTGATAGTCACCAATAAAAATGTTTCGAAAGGTTAATCTTAAATCCTACGATCTCGAGCTTTTGAGGTTATGCGAATCGACTGACGTGTAAAATTCACGGTGATAAATAAAATAGCAAATGTAAACGGACAAGACTGTCAGGTGACTATTAACTGACTATTACCTCTAAATTTTATTCACCTATACATTGTAGATATGGCTTATTTTCATTTAGGAATGCAATTATCAGAAGAAACGGTTTTTTCGGTTCAATTATTTAGCAACTTATCGCCTGAGGAATTCTGACAAGAGAAAATCAAGAGAAAATGTTGGAGTCGAAAAATATGAGGATAGCATGATTTGATATAGGGAACAGCAAGGAGCCAGACCAATAAACCCAAGTTCAAGCCCTGGATTGCAACGAATTCCACTTCAAGCTCCATGTTAAGCTCATCTCCGAAAACTCGTCTGCTCAGGCTCCAATTGTGAGTCGACATTATGCGTAGGATTCCGACGAGTTTTATAATCTAACTCCCTATCATCTAGCCAAATCGAGACTGTCGGTCAACGTTGTATGTTGGACTCCGATAGGCTTTATTCTACACTCCACGTCAACGTAGTGCCCTGACCTTCGGTGCAGATAATTTTTTAATTCTTGATTTACTAACAGCTTGAATTTTCCGTTCAGAACTATATCAAAGTCTGTATAAATATCTATGATTACATGTAAATTAATAGTACAAACTATATATTCATAATATAATGTCAAATTTCAATACGTAATTTTGTTAGATTTTGGTATGCAACCCGTGTCTGTATTTTTGTCTATCTTAAGCTTTCTGCAAATCCAGATTAGTGCTATTACGACAAATAGAATGAGAATACTCATTTGCTATTCAAAGAAATTATCGATCGACTCCCTCTTTCTCAGATGATAGAGATTCTCATTTTTTATATTTATTTATTCATTGTAGACTGAGCATATAATCATTTATGAATGTAATTATTCCAGAAAAACCTTCTTTACGTAACACAGGCGCGATTTACGCGCTTTATGAGGTTTGTTCGGAGAACATAAAGTAGGCGCTTATTGATCAGTGAAAAAAAAGATAGTGGTGCGAGTCGTTTTGCTTATTTCATTGTCCTAGGAACATAATAGTACATCATGTCATTAGGCCGATGAAGTATTTTCCGACGAATTTGAGTTTATAATCTGAGCCGAAGGCGAGGATTATAATGAAATTCGTCAGAAAATACTTTGGGGGCCGTATGGCGTATACAATTTTATGTGTCCATGCTAAAAACCGCGTTTAAACCGAGCGAAGCGAGGTTGGAATCGCAGTTTTTCGGGCCTAGACACATAAAAAATATGATAAATGCTCTCAGTTTTTGTAATTCATCAATATACAGGGTCTCACAGAATTCGCGACGGATATTTCACAGGGTAAATCTTGATCATAAATGAGATTGAACTTTCCTCAGCCGATTTTTTTGGAAATGCACGGATTTTTAAGTATTTTCATTTCAGCCGATTTTCGGCGGTTTGTCGATGTGATTATCGCTCGGTTGTGTACGCGTCTCTCAGATTATTGTCGCCGCAAAGAAGAGTGCACACAACCAAGCGGTAAGCACATCGACGAACGGCCGTTCATAAACCGCGTGTCATTGGCTGAAATGAAAATAATTATAACGAGAAACCTATGCATTTACGGAAAAATCGCCTGAGGAAATTTCGATCCCATTATTGATCAAGATTTACCCTGTGAAATATCCTTCACGAATTCTGTGATACCCTGTACACCGAGAAAAAAAATCGTTCGGATCAAATGAATTTCAATTCGGTGAAACGAAAGCGGCGATCGCGGGCGGCGAAGTGAAATGTTAATTGAATCAACAAAATTATGCAGTCAAATCAAAACTGGAAAAATGGTTGTGACGACTACACGCGGTATTTGACTCAAATATCAAAATGTTGCTGGACATGAATTTTCAATTGTCGGAACGGCCACATTTGGCTGATTCAAATGTATCACTATGTTGATTTGCTGGCATAAATCATTACCTCAATCCAATCATTAATTGATTCCGATTTTTTTTTTTTTGCGCCTATGCCCAAATGATATGTTATATGGCATGAAAAAGATTTTGCCACCAAAAAAAACGATTTTTTTTTGGCGCTTACGACCTTATGACCTCAGTGACGCGATATTATGAGCGTGAAATTACATATTAAAGATTTTCATATTAGAAAAACATCGCATTGTTTTGGCCGGGATTCGATCCGGGACGCACGCATTCGTTCGCATTTCTAGTCGCACGCTCTACTGACTACGCTAAACTATTTATTGGAATAAGTTATCACTTTTTCGTATTTATTTTGAATTTGGCATCTGTCTCGATGATATCATATCATTTCAATGTTGCTAAGATATCTTAACTGAACATCCGAATTCCAAATATTTTCTTAATTCAATTTCTTGTCTTGAGTTTCGAAAGTTCTCAAGAATAAAATTCAGCTCAGACTTAGCTACGTTTTCGTGTACACAATTTGAAAAACTGAAATTATTCCAAACCACCCTTACATTTAATTAGTTCAAGCGTGAACCTAAGTAACAAAGAAATAGTTCCCATAATCATAGGCAAAACAATTCGATGAATCCTATGATATTGTTGGATGAACAACATATCATGTTGACAGAATAAATTCGCTTACATGTAAAGTCAACGTCACAATTTTGTTAATATATAGCTGTTTCACACGTTTCAAGCAACAGAATATTCATTCAATGCAATACGTTTACCCAAGAAAAGAAGATTGTACATTGAACTTTATATTTTGTACATGTTACTAGATATTACTTCATATAACATCTAATGTAGTTGAATTTACTAAGTCTTTCAACAAAATGGATTACTCCAGTGAGAAAAACCGAAATTTTTGTTTCAATCAATATTTACTTGACTCAAGTGTCAAATGATTGATGCAATTATTTTCACACTGACTAAATATATTTGGTTAATTCAAACGATTTTTTTTCTCGGTGTAGGGTAACATGGGGCAAAATGGGCACCAAATAAGTAAAATAATAATTTCGTCGGAAATGATTTTGTATGATACAGCGAGGTATTTCGCATCAATAATGACACTAAAAAGCAAAAAAAAAAAAACAAAATTGGTTTATAGAATGCAGCATGTTTTACGCGTTTTTCATGCTCGATTTCGGTACACAAAGTAGGCGTTTTAGAGACAGTTGAACGGATCTGTGAATGCGCATGCGAAGAGCCTACTTTTAGCTACTTTTGAGTCCTAGAAGTTAAAAGTGGTCTCTGACGTAGGAGTTGTTATGCGTTTAGACTACATGCTCGAAAGAGCGATAAGTCGAAAAAAGGAAGAAGAAGAAGAAGCGTTGTTATGCGTAACAACACGTTATTATGCATTACTATGCGTGTATGTAGTCCGTCGACGTTGTGTACCGGATCGAGTATGAGCTTGTAAAACATACTTTTGTTGTATAAAATATCGTGTGTACGAACGAGTCGAAGGTCTTTTACGCCGGGTGTATTTGCAATACTCGTCTTCGACTCGTCTACGACTCGTATTGCAAATTTACGCTCGGCGTTAAATGACCTGCTTTGCCTCCTTGGTACACAATATACTATTTCTTCTTCACATATCCGAATAATTCACTGATTGCACGCGACGAACATATCCCGATCTTGAAAAAAGTAGACAAAAAAAATTGTTTCAACCATTTGGATTTTTTTTTTCTTGGCAATGTATGGTTCGTGATTCCTGTTATTGATTGTAGACATATTTACAGTAAATGGTATAGTGAAAATAGTAACGAAAGAAGAAATCAAGAATCATTTTAGTTGATTAGTTTCTTCTGTTATAACCCTGCTCTGATTATTAATTTCAAATCAAAAGCCCCAAATATAATGTGTCAAACAGAGACTGACCTATTTGCGTGACGACAGTACTCTCTCTACCCAGGCATCCCTTCGTGCCACATTGATTACCGGCCGTTAGAAGTACGTCGCTTTCGACGATATTATTGAAATCCGCTTCGAATAATCGAGAATGCAGGATTTGAATCTTAGCGAATTGTTTATTTCTAGGGGCACACCCTTGGTCGCACTGTGTACGTTCTGACAAGGCAGGTGAGTCTTGGAATAGCAAAGAAACCAAATGAGCCACCGTAACTTGGCAGGGTAAGATACTGCCGCTCATACTGCGTCTGGGAGTTGTGAATATACCGGTTAGTATTTCTGTCCTCAAGCGATATGCACAATTTGTCAGCCCTTTATCCAGAACATGTATTATCAATTTCGGAAATAAATTGATTCCAGCACTGATAATCAAGTGTTCTTTCAACAGAGGTCGGTCGCACGCTCCTGCTAAGAAGATTTGAAACAAACTATCGAAGGCACAAGTGTTTTCCAACGAAATATGCATACGTCCGATCCTCACTGATTGCAGAGTCATATCGCTGCCATTCCGTATGATCGGTCATTGCTTTATTTTAGCGTGTAAGATGAACTCATGCTTGGTGAAACTTTTCTGCAGGTATTTTGATGTCTTCTTCTTATTTTTTATCGGTTTTGTTATTGCCAGTCCTCGCCAATTCTCGATTTCTTGGGACGCGAGAGCGCTTGACAGATTTTCTAATTTGTTACACGCCACACATACACGTTTCTGACCGTATCCTTCTGTGTTATTCTCACAGGCTACGGAGCACAAATCCAAAGCGTGTACTGGTGTCTGGCAAACGACACAAACATGAGCTCCTGTAGGCTAATCACCGTTAATGCACGCTGGACACGAAGAAGGTGACGAATGCACGAATATCGGTGTATCTATACGGGGAAAGATATTCTGTAATGTCTGCTGTGAAGTAAGTGAATTTTATAGGATTTCTGAGAGATTAGAGGGACAACCTTATTTTACTGTTGAAATATACCAGCTCTTTAATCAAGCTTAACGAAGAGACACTGCCGAAAATTTTAGTGATATTCACTGATGAGAATATCTTTTTGAATATGAGTATATAAAACTTACTGCACAATTTTTCTCGGTGTATAATCGGTGTTGACGAAGGTGCGGACGTTGGCTTATCTATGATCGGTGTCAGTACGCAATCAATGTTGGAAGGCAATGTCGGTTCATGCTCTATGATTGATATCTGTGCAGGTTCATCTTCAACCATTGTGGTCAAGACCCCCAGCGACTGAGCTTCAGCAATTTTAATTAGTCGATTAATATAGTCGAGATGCTTTTGCACGAAATCGTCTACTCGCATCGGTTTGTTGCAATTTCTGAGCAGTCGATTTTTTATTCGGTTTAAATCACTTTCGACCGAGGCACTGGATGCAGATACGCGACCATAGCCATACCTATCCCTGAACGCGCAGGACCATAACGGTAGCCACTTGGCATCTTTGACCAAACGATCGGCGAGTTGAGGTATGAAATGCGCATTATCACGGTTACCGTCACCATCTGATACCAATGCTTTCACCTCGTTATCAATATTTTTGGCCCATGACGACCAACTGTTGAGATGTGTATCTTCATCGGTACTATCGCGATCTTCATCAGTACTATCGCGATTTTCTACACCGTTGTCCAAATTTTCCAAGTCAGGGTTTTCGATGGTTATGCGGTTTTTGAGCCGTTCTTTGTGTTCTTCACACGGTGTGATTTGACCAGTCACGAAATTACACTCCGTCTCGCTTCGAGCAACTATTAAAATAGATTTTAATAATTCCGCAGCATCCTCAACTGAACGAGATTGGATTAACTGACCCAATGATGCTAAGAAGAAGGTCTGTATACGTCGATTCGCGCCTTTCAAAAATCGCACGTACATGTGAATAAAATGCGCGACATCAATCCGAATCCAGCAGTTCGGTACAGACTCGTCAGAAAATGCATCCGCATATTCGTCAATGGTCGAGTACGATGTGAACGTACGAATGGAGGCTGTTAGCAATGCCTTGGCGGAATCACAGACAACTTCTTTGGGACAAGGTGCACCTGGAAAAGTTATTCGAGTGAATCTACTCAAAGTATGAATGATTATACCATTATTTGTTTGTAAGGTTTCCAATTACAAACGTTATCAAATATTCGAGACAATCAGGTACGTACATTTCAATATTAAGAAGTAAGTTTCTATAGATTAAACACAGCGAAATTTATTGACAAATGTTTTGCAGGTGAATTCAATTCATCACGTACTAAAATGATAAGGACGTATGCGTCCGAAATAATGAGGTGAACATAAGTCATTGCAAGTGGCAGTGAGTATTTGGAATCATACCTGAGGTTATCCACTCCATCAGCCATGCTTGTATCGAAGTAGTTTTGTGACTTTCAGTCAACATTTGTGCGACAGAGAACTGGCCACGCGAATCACAACGAACGACACATTCGTATAAGAATATGTGACTGGACTTAGTTTTATCGTCACACCGCTGTACCTTCTTTACAATACTCCCAGTGGCATCAATAGCTATACAAGCTGGTTGATCTCGTGCATAGTTCCTGTATGCGTGCTTTTGATGGTTCGTCCAGTAATAGACGGAAAATGGATTCAATGATAAATGATGTATCATGTTCTTATGCGAGCCTAATTGCATTTTCGCTAATGCTAAAACTGGATCCCGATCTAAATGCAAGGAAGCCGCATACTCATTTTTCGCCGTATTCAATACGTTTGAACTCCTTAAATGCGGTGGTTCAGGGTCACCCGGGTGCATTACTTCTTTTGCTTTTTCAGCGCGATATACACTGACGGATTTTCCCTGGAGCTCTGCAGCAACAGCTCTCCTGACGGGTGCCCTAAGGTACCTTTTACTGCAAGTGTTATCGCCTTGGTTCACAGTGCATTTTATACGAATGTCTTCTTCCTGTGAATCAATTATCTCGCATCGAAGAGTGGAGCCGCATTTACATTGCCCATTCATCGAGCCAGACCTGCAGTTGTTGGCGATGTGGTGATTTTTAAAGTTAAATTCGCATTTCAGACGTGTAGCATCCCAGATTTTCTCAGTGAGAATCTCTTGCCATTTCCCTGATTGCAGAACTGTACAAGACCGTAGATACGGTTTGAGCTGGCTTGTGCCGGTACGCTTGTATGTTTTGTTTATGAGTAGTTCGTCAAATTCAGTTTTGGTTAAAAATATATAAAATTGCAGGGCACCAGCTTCACCTTCGACAGACGCTACCGAGTGATTTGACTGATTCGTCACTTGAAGGTCACTATTTTCTAACGAGACACTGTCGTTTACAGTAACACTGAGACGATTCGTGAGTCTATGTCTCACGCCGTAAGTATTGCACGTGACCAAAGTATATAACGAATTTGGCAAATCACATTCCCCAATTCCTGTGATATAATAGACCACACATTATTCTGCTTCGACACTATACCACTCGGAGAAAGAAGCACGTCTTCCTTGTGATTCAAGACCGCTTCGATAATCGAGTCTGAGTCGATCTCACGCGGTCTTCCACGCCCTAACACCATTTCTATTAATTATAACAGTACTTTATACAAACGCGACTACTTTCAATAACTTCTGAACGAAGACTGACTGCATCAGTTCCATTCAGTCGTCGAACTGCTTTTGTATTTCTCGAAAGATTGAGAAATAAAGGACTCGTAATACAATAGACAAATAAATATTGATAATACAGTGTTGCATCGTTTCACCAATTCGAGGCTGTAGGATTCATCAAACATTTTTACCAATAACTGTCGAGAAATATGCTCCAAAATTATATTGATAGGTACCGTTCTATTTTCCCCAAATTTTCAAATTTTTTTTTGATTTCAAACATCAAAATCCGCCCATTCAAAACATTTTGAATACAGCCACAAAAATTCTGTGGCGAACGACGATGACGTTGGGACAAGTTTAAGGGGGGGGTATACCCGATTTGTTACCGACACCGCCTATATCTCCGAAACGGGGCTATCAATCGACTTTTTCTTTCGGCAGCCGATGTTTGACGAGTAATGAGTTCGAACTGGTACATTTGATCGAATGAAATCGGGATTTTGTTTTTTTTTTGTTCGACAAGTGTTGGCGTGCCATTTATGTCGACTTATATCAAAGCCTACGCATAAAAAATGCAAAATCGACCGAGAGAGCCCGATTCTATATGGAATTCCGAACACAACCATCCCAAAACATCTTTGTTTTCGACAACGATAAAGGGGCCAGTTGTATTCTACGTTTTCATGGTAATTTTCGCGATTGTCAACGGCTGAGAGCAGCTGAGAGCGGCCATTGCCGCTAATGTCAGTATATTAGTTCCCACACCGCCTGTGAGATGTAGCCACGCGCAAATTTTTAGCTTATTAGTGAGAGACGATTGGGCTGCAGGTCGAGTCACGTGGTTACAGGTGTATCAACCATAGAACTTATATTCCTGGAAGGGGAATGGCCCATTTGCGCAATGAGCGGCAGACTGACGCCAACATGTTGAGACAGAGATATATCTCTCTCTCTCCTACTACCGACAGTAGTAGCGTAGTGCTAGCACTCGAGACTATGGAGCGGGAGGACCTGAGTTCAAATCCCCAAGCGAGTCAAAGAAGGCCTGAGCGGCAACTTGCGAAAAAATGTAAGACGGGTCACGCCGTTCAGGCGCAGACTTGACTCACGGTGGTTTGAGCTTGGATCCGGCTACACCTGGACAAGGTTTTTCGGCGGTTTCCCTTGTCCCTCGTGCGAATGCGGGTGTTTCTATATATGAAGGTATATTTATATACCTATATATACAACCTGTCTGCTTGCTCGTACTATATGTACCCCTCTCTCTCTCTCTACCTAAGTTAAGTTAGGTTATAAGACTGTTGTTCTCCGCCTACCTTGCATAGCGCATTGTAAATGCAAGGTAGGATTTATCCAATATCGCTATGGATAATAAATAAAGACTATTCTATTCTATTCTATTCTATTCCTTTCCTAACGTGCAGTCCCCTCTCCGCGCATACCCCTCGCCCGAATAGTACCGCACGAAGATTGATAGGTTAGGGTTAGCGTAAAGTTGTAATTCATTATGTATCACAGAAATAGTTTAGTTATACATTTACTGACAACGGTTATAAATTAATATGCTATTCAAAATTATCATCCAAGCAAACAATCTGACAATGGTTATTCGTGGTTAACGTTACAGGTTAGGAATGACTACGACTAGGGCGGTGTGCGCCTGCGTGGAAAGGAAAGACGCCGCGTTAGGAAAGGAGAAAGAGATATATTTCTGTCTCAACATGTTGGCGTCAGCCCGACAGGTCCTATTCCCCTTCCAGAAATATAAGTTCTATGGTATCAACGTAACAGCGTGGCGACATCTCACGGGCGGTGTGGGAACTAATATAATAACATTGGCGGCAATGGCTGCTCTCAGCTGCTCTCAGCTGTTGACAATCGCCAAAATTAGCACAAAAACGTAGAATACAACTGGCCCCTTCATCGTTGTCGAAAACAAAGATGTTTTGGGATGGTTGTGTTCGGAATTCCATATAGAATCGGGCTCTCTCGGTCGATTTTGCATTTTTTATACGTAGGCTTTGATATAAGTCGACATAAATAGCACGCAACACTTTTCGATCAAAAAAAAAAATCCCGATTTCATTCCATCAAATGTACTAGTTCGAACTCATTACTCGTCAAACATCGGCTGCCGAAAGGACTAGTCGATTGATAGCCCCGTTTCGGAGATATAGGCGGTGTCGGTAACGAATCGGGTATACCCCCCCCCCCCCCTTAACCGTGAAAATAATTATTATTTTTTTTTGGTAATTGAAAATATGTTTTTTTTTTCAATATACCCGATTAAAAAAGATTATATATGATTATATATGATTACTAGGGGGGCTCCGCCCCCCTGCGCGCTTCGCGCGCCAACCCCCCATGTTAGTAGTAGTTTTTATTAGTAGTTTTAAGATCCAAATAATCCGTGGACATTGTATGTTCTTAGAAAAATGATCAAATTTTTTATAAAATCCAGTGTTTGGTTTGTTACTCCCGATTATATATTCTCCTCACATTGGTTATTAGGTATTAAGAATTCAGACTATATTTTATGCTTCAGATTTTATATATAAAGTATACTCTATTTATAATCAGCATAACAGCTATATCAAGAGACTCGGTAGAGTCTCGCGCCAAGTACATTAAGAAAAAATTTTTTTCAAGCGCGAGACTCAACGAGTCTATATACCCGAGAGGCAGCTACCCTAACCTATACCGCGAACTAGTATCGTCGTTTTCTTTCACCTCACAATATACACAGATTGAAACTAATTTAATCTAGGATGTGGGCATGAAAAGCTTTCATTTGAGCCTTAGATCGATTAAATCGGTGTCCGGAGTGCTGAGATATGATTAACTACCAATTCTGATACCCCGTTTCCTCGTAAAATTTTTCGTTTTCGTTTTCGTTTTCGTCGTCGTCAGACCAAGAACATTAAAACCATTCCCATATAAAATCACTAGACGGGAAACCCACCAAAGTTGTATAGAGTGACGTCAGTATACGAGATAGTTCCGATCGGATAGATCGCGCCAATAGATAGCGCCAGTATCGCAGACAGAAACCGTCCGCTACACTAGCAGACGCGTGTTGTCATTTCATGTTTTTAAATCCAAATAAAGGAAATAAAAGAAAGTACAAGCAATGCTTATATACGAAATTTGGAGGTACAAGAACTAGTGAATACCTCCCAAAAGCCACTTAGGTGCGAAAACCTTACACCAAGTATACATTAATGTGATAGTCACGAACAAAAATATTTCGATAGGTAAATCTTAAATCCTACGATCTCGAGCTTTTGAGGTTATGCGAATCGACTCACGTGTAAAATTCACGGTGATAAATAAAATAACAATTGTAAACGGACAAGACTGTCAGGTGACTATTAACTGACTATTACCTCTAAATTTTATTCACTTATACATTGTAGATTCGGCTTATTTCCATTCATGAATGCAATTATCGGAGGAAACGGTGTTTCGGGGATTCAATTTTCTAGCAAGTCACCGCCTCAGGAAGTCTGACAATAGAAAACCAAGAAAAAATGTTGAAGTTGAAAAATATCAGGATAGCATGATTTGATATAAGTAACGGCAAGGAGCCAGACCAACAAAGCCGAGTTCAAACGTTGGATTGCAACAAATTCCACTTCAAGCTCGATGTTAGGCTCATTTCTAGAGGCTCGTCTGCTCGGACCTAAACTGTGAGCCAACGTTATGTGTAGGATTTCAATGAGTTCTATATTTTATCTCGGTATCCTCTAGTCCAAACGAGACTGTAAGTCGACGTTGTGTGTTGGACTACGATAGGCTTTATTCTACACTCCACGTCAACGTAATGCCTTGACCTTCGGTGAAGATAATTCTTTAATCCATGTTTTACAATTAGCTTAGATTCTCCGCTCAGAAGCTCAATCAAATTCAGATTAGTGCTATCACGACAAATGGTGAAAATGAAAATACTTATTCAATATTAAAGAAATGATCGATCGACTCCCTCTTTCTCAGATGATAGAGATTCTGATTTATATTTATTTATTATTTGTAGACTCAGCGTATAATCATTTAGGAATGGAAATATTGGAAAAAAATCTTTCTTATGGATTGTTTAATCTTGTAGCGGGTCGCCGTATAAGACGTGAGGATGATGAAAGATAACGCTTGGACTGCAAAGTATCGGTATAGTGTGATTTGATACGAGAAACGGCAAGAGTCAGACGAAGAGAGCAGAATGCGAGTGTTTGACTTCATAAACTTCCATTTCATGCTCTACGCTAGTCTTGCATGAATAGGCTCAATTCTAAATATTATTATACCTTCTGTTCAGACCCGAATTGGAAGTTGACGTTATGAGTACGGGATGCGTACATGTTCTTTTTGTAGAGGACCTACGAAAAAAACTACCTACGAATTGCAATACATACATCTGATATTTATATATTTAATCATGAGCAGCAACTATAACCCTGCGTGCAAGTAACTCCGCCATTGCTGGTCCCAGGCCCAGATGAAACAGGAGGAGGGCTGCACGCAGGGTTAGATGTTGTAGGTATAAAAAATTATCGTAGTGAAACAATTTGTAAACGCTATGATATGAAAGTACATTACGCGTCAGTCTACAAGTTTGAGACTTGGGGAAAATTATGAGCACACGCGTGCTCGTTGCTGTTGACGTTCCTGCTTATCGAGGGACTTCGGGCGGTATGAAATAGTACAAAACAACCGAGCGAGCGTAGCGAGCGAGCACAATTATTAGGTGGTCAAGCAAAATTTTACAAAAAGTAGTGAAATCAACCCCAAAAAGCACCTTCGGTGCAAAAACCTTTCGCCAAGTCCATTAATGTGTAGACTACCAAAACATAATCAAAAGTTGTGCTCGTTCGCTCGCTGCGCTCGCTCACTCGATTGGTTGATGATTAACAACATACAAAAGCATTGAAATCAGATACAACTGCCAAGTACCTGTAGAACAATAAAAGTTTGGAATTGAAAAATTTTTTCACACTAAATAACGTTGTACTCGTTCGCTCGCTGCGCTCGCTCACTCGATTGGCTTATGATTATTGGTTGAAAAAAAAATTCGGATGAAGAAATTGAAGAAGTCAACATTTATCCAAAAATATTCATAACGAAAAAATTATTTAAAGAAAATTTTTAAAGAAAATTTGGAGGTAGTGGCACTTGGCGGGCCTTTTATAGAAAAAGAACTATGTAATATCGATCGCGACCCTGTCAATGTCATCTGATGGTTATTCAAACATTGGCCCGCCAATGTACCACGGACTCCAAATTTTCTTTAAAAATTTTCTTTAAATAATTTTTTCGTTATGAATATTTTTGGATAAATGTTGACTTCTTCAATTTCTTCATCCGAATTTTTTTTTCAACCAATAATCATAAGCCAATCGAGTGAGCGAGCGCAGCGAGCGAACGAGTACAACGTTATTTAGTGTGAAAAAATTTTTCAATTCCAAACTTTTATTGTTCTACAGGTACTTGGCAGTTGTATCTGATTTCAATGCTTTTGTATGTTGTTAATCATCAACCAATCGAGTGAGCGAGCGCAGCGAGCGAACGAGCACAACTTTTGATTATGTTTTGGTAGTCTACACATTAATGGACTTGGCGAAAGGTTTTTGCACCGAAGGTGCTTTTTGGGGTTTAACAATTACTGCAACAGTTATCGTTTCCACACCATTTTGCAGTAGAACGTTGCTGATTTTTAGAGTCCTGCAACTTGCCATTAAATATATTATCGAGGGCTAAGGACCAGAAGGGCGTACCCACAATTTTTCGACTTTGTTGAATTTGCTGCCATAAGTGCGTATTTCGGAAAATTTAGCACGTCAGCCGTTCTAGCAACATCCGCAGTTTTTCGTGGGTTACGCCCTTCTGATCCTTAGCCCTCGTTATAATTGCATAATATTATTTATTTATTTACAGATTTATTGTACATCACCATGAATATATTTAAAATTTATTCAATTACCAAATATTATAATTATATCATCAGGACAGTTTTTATTTATTATAAAGAGTAAAACTGATTTGACTCTACGTCTCAATTTATAATAAAATCAACATGAACATCTATTGTTATTGTAATACAACGTGATTCAAATTCGGATCCAGTCGTCCAGGTCTTTGGCCTCATAGTTCACGTATTCCATGTCCTCCGCTCTGTAGTTCTTGTAGTACAGGTCCTCCCCTTTATACCGGGAGATTATGTGGAAATGAAAGGCTCCAAGCGCGCGAACTTTGATTTACCTAAATCTCATTGGCCAGCAGAATAGCGCCAGGGACTCCACTCACTTCTCAGTAATATCCCTAGTTCTGTCGTCTGCTAGATTCACACAAACATAACCTATTCCTGCAACGGTCTGCCGCCATTTGTATTTGACAACAATCAGAAACAAATAGCAGACGGACTCTAGGGATATTCGTGGCGAGTCTGAAATTGGTGACCCTCGAAATATTCGAATAAATCAGCGCCTGCGCGCTTGGAGCCTTTCATTTCCACATAATCTCCCGGTATATCAAAGCGCAAAGCATTCATATATTGAGGCGCAAAGCGGCCATATATGCATGCGCAAAGCAGCATGGTTGGCCTGTTTTCCATGTTTTCCTCTCAGGACCGCCGCTGCTCAGGGCTCTGCCCTTCAGATTTGTTGATTGTAATAGCAAATGCTGATAGAATAGGGAATTGTCTACAATATAATACGAATAGTAAACTCGCCCGATTCCGAATTTTTTCCAAATTTTCCGGTTCCATTTTGGTAACTATGGCAACCATTTTGTTTACCATGACAACTATTTTGTTTATCGTGGTAACCATTCTGGTTACCATGGCAACCATTTTGGTTACCATGGCAACAATTTTGGTTACCATGGCAACCATTTTGGTTACCATAGCAACCATTTTGGTTACCATGGCAACCATTTTGGTTACCATGGCACCCATTTTGGTTACCATGGCAACCAAACCCAGGAATTCTAAGAGAAACAAAAGAATTCTGGGAAAAACGAAAGAATTCTGGGAAAACCCAGGAACTCTGGGAAAAACAAAAGAATTCTGGAGAAAACCCAGGAATTCTGGGAAAAACAAAAGAATTCTGGGAAAACCCAGGAATTCTGGGAAAAACAAAAGAATTCTGGAAAAACCCAGGAATTCTGGGAAAAACAAAAGAATTCTGGGGAAAACAACAGAATTTTGGGGAAAACCCAGGAATTCTGGAGAAAAAACGAAAGAATTCTGGGGGAAACAAAAGAATTCTGGAAAAACCCAGGAATTCTGGAAAAAACAAAAGACTTCTGAGGAAAACCCAGGAATTTTGGGGAAAAAACAAAAGAATTCTGGGGGAAACAAAAGAATTCTGGGCAAACCCAGGAATTCTGGGAAAAACAAAAGAATTCTGGGGAAAACCCAGGAACTTTGGGGAAACCTTTGGCCTTTGACCGTTGACCTTTGACCTTTGACCTTTGACCAAAAAACAAAAGAATCTGAAAAACTGACACGGCAGCGGTGGCGGCGAGATATCTTTATAATATAGAGAGATATATGATTATATATCATCTATATCTCTCTATATTATAAAGATATCTCGCCGCCGCCGCCGCCGCCGCCGCCGCCGCCGCCGCCGCCGCCGCCGCCGCTGCCGCCGCCGTGTCAGTATTTCAGATTCTTTTGTTCCGCAGAATTCTTTTGTTTTTCCTATAATTCCTGGGTTTTCCCAGAATTCTTTTGTTTTCCCCAGAATTCATTTGTTTTTCCCAGAATTCCTGGGTTTTCCCAGAATTCATTTGTTTTCCCCAGAATTCCTGGGTTTTCCCCAGTATTCCAGATTCTTTTGTTTTCCTGGACCTAGGACCTTTAACCTTTGACCTTTGACCTTTTTATATGTTCGGGAGTCATAAAACAAACACTGGATTTCATGAAAAATGTATATCTCTCTATATTATAAAGATATCTCGCCGCCACCGCCGCTGCCGTGTCAGTTTTCCAGGGAATTCTGGGTAATATTCCACCTAACCTAACCAACCGAACCGAAATATATATCTCTCTATATTATAAAGATATCTCGCCGCCGCCGCCGCCGCCGCCGCCGCCGCCGCCGCCGCTGCCGCCGTGTCAGTATTTCAGATTCTTTTGTTCCGCAGAATTCTTTTGTTTTTCCTATAATTCCTGGGTTTTCCCAGAATTCTTTTGTTTTCCCCAGAATTCTTTTGTTTTTCCCAGAATTCCTGGGTTTTCCCAGAATTCATTTGTTTTCCCCAGAATTCCTGGGTTTTCCCCAGTATTACAGATTCTTTTGTTTTCCTGGACCTAGGACCTTTAACCTTTGACCTTTGACCTTTTTATATGTTCGGGAGTCATAAAACAAACACTGGATTTCATGAAAAATGTATATCTCTCTATATTATAAAGATATCTCGCCGCCGCCGCCGCTGCCGTGTCAGTTTTCCAGGGAATTCTGGGTAATATCCCACCTAACCTAACCCAACCTAACCTTACCCAACCTAACCTTACCCAACCTAACACGACCCCTGTCCTAGACTATCCCCGGCTGTACTCGGCTATCCTCGGCTCACCTCGGCTAACCTTGGCTAACCTCGGGTATCCTCAATATCTAACCCAACTCAACCCAACCCAACCTAACTCAACCTAACCCAACCTAACCCAACCTAACCCAACCTAACCCAACCTGACCCAACCTAACCCAACCCAACCCAACCTAACCCAACCTAACTCAACCTAACCCAACCTAACCTAACCCAACCCATCTAAGGGTATCTCGGGTATCCTCGGGTATCCTCAGATATCCTCGGGTATCCTCGGGTATCCTCGGGTATCTTCGGGTATCTTCGGGTATCTTCGGGTAACCTCGGGTATCCTCGGGTATCCTCAATATCTATCCCAACCCAACCCACCTACGGATATCTCGAGTATCCTCGGGTATCCTCAGGTATCCTCGGCTATCCTCGGGTATCCTTGGTTTTCCTCGGGTATCGAAAGTGAAAAAATCAAAAATAGAAGTCACACAGATTATGTGAATCCGATTCACGTGGAAGAACTGAAATATTATAAAACTTCACTTCTACTGTTCGTATTTTTATTTTTCGTTTCGACCAAACCGAACATAGTTACTCATTGTTATTGGGTCACAGTTTGCACCTATTATTGCCCATGATTCCCTGCGATACTGACACGGCGGCGACGGCTCTTTGTAGTATAAAGTATAAAGTATAAAGTCTAAAGTTTAAAATATAAATTCTAAATTCTTAGTACCTAATAGCCAATGTGAGAAGAATATGTAATCGGGAGTCACAAAACAAACACTGGATTTCATCAAAAATTCGGTCATTTTCCGAAGAACATACAATCCGCGGATTATTCGGGTCTTAAAACAACTGATAAAATATGGGGGGTTGGCGCGCGAAGCGCGCAGGGGGGCAGAGCCCCCCTAGTATATATATAAATATATATAATTATATATAATTATATAGGGTTATACATAAATATTGTAACATTGCATGTTACGACAGGCTCCTCACCCCTTAAACGACCTTAGCGGAGTGACTGGAAAAGTACGAATGTTTAGAGAACCCCGAGGTTTGACAGAAATTCCGAGAGGCGACCGTGACCGACTAAAGACTGTTGAGCATATTATTTATTCTTTTGTTTTGTTTTACGACTTTTCTCTAACATGTGGGAGACGAGGCCCAGCCGACGGCTAAAATACTGTGACAGAGACACACCACTACCGACGCAAGACGTCCCAGTATCGACTGTTTGGATCCTACTCGACGAACGCCACCCAAAAGCTTCGGAGGATAGTTAGTGGCCACGCTACCTCCTGCTATTAATCTAGAGGACACGGGAGAGTGCCAAGGGCACTCTACAACGGGGGATATCGGTGGTGGAAGAGATTCCCGCCACCAGGAAGAGCCTGCATCCCGTGAGCCTCCGACGTAGCACGCTAAAATCATCGTGGCGAACTTTGAATCACGCGCGTGGCGACCACCGGTCGCCATGCTTAAGGGATCCTTCGGTCGATACGAAAATCGATATTTGGCCGTAACACGAGGGCGCTGATTACCGGCGCCATGCGGTCTAGTCTCTCTGCGTTAGACTAGCGTCACGAACACACGAGTGTATCTTTCTTTTTTGCGTCTTGATTGTAGTTGAGTTAGATTAGATTGTGTTTAAGCCTCGTGGGCTTACTAGAGTTTTTTTTTTGGTTGAGTGAGTGTTGTTCCCCGAGGAATATTTCCCCCGTGGGATTAGATGATGGATTTGAGACAGGAGAAGGCTTCCTTCCTCAGGTGGCTGGAAGACGGTAAGCGTTAGCCATTCTTACCCATGCTAATTCGAATTCGGCAACGGCCGTCAGCCATATTGCCTTGAGCAGCCACGAGGCTAATTAACATTTTTGGAATCGAATTACACCGATTTCCGAGAGGTAGGCCGTCACCAGTGTCCCCATGTATTAGAGTTTATCGTTCGAGTTACTATTTTTGTAGAGAAATATCGAGTATTATAGTCTGTTAAGTTCGGGTTTGATATCTGTCGTACACGAGTGCGACAGAGATAGTCGTAGTCAGTCACTGTCGCTCTCTCTTCCTCCCGTGGGGAGAGACATAGCTATTCGTTATTTGGACTTCGAGTCTTTGTTTTTCGGGTTCGAGTCAATAAAGAATTCGATTTAATTATTAGTCGCGTTATTCGCAGAGTTAGGTTAAGTTAGTCTAAGTGAGATCTGTAAATATTACTTCGTAGATCAATTTCATTTTTCTAGTCTTTATTACGAGCCGAAGGCTCACCCATTGTAAATAATAGCCTGTTAATTAGTTGTAAGTTCGCCTCGTGGAGTCTGGTTAACGTTTTAGTTGAGATATCGTCCCACGAGGACCGAGTTTGTCGAGTTATTTAATTTTTGCATGATTTTCCTCTGTTATTGCTATCCTACGTGGAAGCCAGTAGTCTATTAGATATTGTAAAACTCGCCAAACGTGGCCGGGTCACTTTTACACGACCTGTGGCCGTTCTTTCTACGAGGGAATTTATTCCCGATTGTTAAAATTATTATTTCTATTTCTTTTCTATTTTGTTGAATAAATTCTATTTTTTTTTTATTGTCAAATTCAAACGCTCGAGTCGTTATTTAACGTCCCGCTAATCCTTCAATTAATCCTGACCCCTCTCCGCGGTACTGTAGCTAGCCGACGCTTTACGTACCCGTAGGTTATATTTTGTTTATATTTTTGAACGTGGCGGTTATCCGCCTGGCGCCCAGCATATTTTTCAGGTAATTAACGTTGGCCAATTGTCGAGTGGACGGCTCTCGGAGGCTAGCATCCGGTCTAGTTCGAGGGCTAAATAAAATCCACGTCACAATATATATATATATGGGTCATTCTCAGTTAAGAGGTAAATTCGACGTCCACGGTGAAAAATCACCTTTTTCAAAAAAATTCATCGAAAAGAATGTAATTATCTCTCAAAACTGATGCTCATGTAAGTGGTTGATCAAATTCATTTCTTAATTTTATTTAATCTCGTCACAATTTTATCTCAAAGTCGGAAAACATCTCTCCCCTGGCCTATCCCCGGGCCGATTCTGTTTGTGTATTAGTAATTTAAAGTACTTAGAAATCAAATATATTATTTAAATTATATATTTCAACAAAATGAATCAAATAACTTATCGTAATCAAGCAAGTTAAATTGCGTGATATTTTTTTTTCTTTAAAAAAATTACGTTTACGTTTGTCCCCCGCATTTTGCGTCTCGTCCCCTGGCATGTTTATTTTCCTGTGGAATCGGCATTTGGTTACTGACTCGCGGGAATTTAAGACCATGAACGAACGTCGTTGAGTTTCTAGTTTGTAATCAGCGCCACTCGAACTAGGTGCGCAGTCATTTTGTCATTTATTTGATTACTGACACTCTATGGATACAGTTGAGAACGAGTGAATAAAGTCTCTCCCCTGGTAAGTTTTATTTTAAAAATATTCATCTGGAAATTTTAATTCATCTGTATATTCACTTCTTGTTATGTATAGATTCTAAGTTTTCTTGGTTAATCACGTACAATAAATACATTTGTCATTATTTTTGTTTTTATTACTAAAAAGTATCTACCCTGTCTGTATCTCCCCTGTCTTTAGACCAATCATTTCACGTTTTCAAATGACACTAATTATGGGAATCATGAAAAAAATACAGTCGGCTCTCGCAATAGGGCCACTTCCCCTGAACAGCGTTCAGCAGCTTCCCCCACTACCCCACCTGCCGGTATTATAGCCACGCTGTTCTCGACTACGCGCGCAATAAGCCGGTAATAAAAATGAACAGTTTGCACGAAATGTTCTATCTCTCGCATGCGCGCGGCCTTATTGTGAGCGCCCGACGCCAAACGCGGTGATGGCACACCAACCATTGGTGGGGGAACGGAAATTCTTGGAATTATCTTCCCCTACACCCCCATGACCGGCCCTATTGCGAGAGCTGACTGTACTACGATGTAATGATAGACGCGAATAATATACCGTACCGTTTGAGGCATTTAGTTTTCACACGTTTTTGAAAAAATAAAATGAATGAAAAAAAAAAAAAAACTTAAATGAAAAGTTGTTTTCTTTCATAAAATAACATTAAAATCCTTTCCCTGTTCACAAAGTATCCTACTCTGTACATCAAGTCTCTCCCCTGGATTGAGTATCTTCCCCGGCTTCTTATAAAACGAGATAAGATTATTAAATTGACTGACCGCCCTGCAGACACGTTTAGAATGATTATTTTGATCGAAACATAAAATTTAGTTAAATTTTCAAATTTTTCATCGTGCCGCGATTTATCAATAAGCGATTTAGCTCTTAACTGAGAATGACCCACATATATTGTAACATTGCATGTTACGACAGGCTCCTCACCCCTTAAGCGACCTTAGCGGAGTAGATGAAGATGAGAAAATGAATAGGTAGACCCCGAGGTCCGACAGAATTTCCGAGAGGCGACCGTGACCGACTAAAGACGGTTAAACATATTATTTATTCTTTTGTTTTGTTTTACGACTTTTCTCTAACATGTGGGAGACGAGGCCCAGCCGACGGCTAAGAGACTGTGACACAGACACACCACTACCGACGCAAGACGTTCCAGTATCGACTATTTGGATCCTACTCGACGAACGCCACCCAGAAGCTTCGGAGGATAGTAGTGGCCACGCTACCTCCGGCTATTAATCTAGAGGACACGGGGGAGTGCCAAGGGCATTCTACAACGGGGGATATCGGTGGTGGAAGAGATTCCCGCCACCAAGAAGAGCCTGCAACCCGTGAGCCTCCGACGTAGCGAGCTAAAATCATCGTGGCGAACTTTGAATTACGCGCGTGGCGACCACCGATCGCCATGCTTAAGGGATCCTTCGGTCGATACAAAAATCGATATTTAGCCGTAACACGAGGGCGCTGATTACCGGCGCCATGCGGTCTAGTCACTCTGCGTTAGACTAGCGTTCTGAGCACTCTTGCCTTTAGCGGATATATATTACTATTACGTTAGGAAATCAAAAATTTGTGCGTTCGAGCCCCGTGGGTTGACTCACTGAGTTTTCTTACGTTGTGAGAGTAAGTGTTCCCCGAGGAGTATTTTTTTCGAGGGATCCTGAAAATGGTTCTGGACTGGGAAGAAACCTCGTTTCTTAGATGGCTGGAAGACGGTAAGCGTTAGCCATGCTCACCCATGCTAATTTGAATTCGGCAACGGCCGTCAGCCATATTGCCTTTGAGCAGCCACGAGGCTAATTAATATTTTTGGAATCGAATTAAACCGATCTCCGAAGGGTAGGCCGTCACCAGTGTCCCCGTGTATTAGAGAATATCGTTCGAGTCATTATTTTGTAGAGAAATATCGAGTATTGTATGGTTTATTAAGTTCGGGTTTGCTGCCTGTCGTACACGAGTGCGACAAGGATAGTCTCAGTCCGTCACTGTCGCTCTCTCTTCCTCCTGTGGGGAGGGACGCAGCTAGATATTATTGAAACTTCGAGTCTTTGTTTTTCGGGTTCGAGTCAATAAAGAATTCTAATCAAATATTTATGGCGTTATTCGCAGAGTTAGGTTAAGTTAGTCTTAGTAAGATCTGTAAATATCACTTCTTTCGATCAATTTCACTTCCCTATTCGTTATTAAGAGCTGAGAGCTCACCCATTGTAAATATTAGATTGTTAATTAGTTGTAAGTCCTCCTCGTGGAGTTTATTTAGCGTTCTAGTTGAAATATTGTCTCACGAGGACCGAGTTTGTCGAGTTGTTTAATTATTTGGCATGATTTTCCTTGTTATTGCTCTCCCACGTGGAAGCTAGTAGTTTATTAGACATTGTAAAGCTCGTCAAACGTGGCCGGGTCACTTTTACACGACCTGTGGCCGTTCGTTATACGAGGGAGTTTATCCCTGATTGTTAATAGTATATTGTGTACCAAGGGCGTAAAGTGGGCTTTTTTAGACCGAGTGTGGAGTTTGCAGTACGAGTCGGAGGTGAGCTAGCACGAGTCGAAGACGAGGGCATTTGCGAGCCGAAGACGAGTACTGCAACCACACAAGGTCAAAAAGCCCACTTAGCCCTTGGTGCACACCATATTTTTTGTGACACGCGCGATGTTCGCGTTTTTGAGCGATTTCAAAGAAGCGGGCGCTAAAAACTCAAAAACGCCCGCTGCTCGATTTAGCGGGCGATAAAAACTGAAAAACGCCCGCTGCTCAATTTAGCGGGCCATAAAAACTGAAAAACGCCCGTTGATCGATTTAGCGGGCGATAAAAACTGAAAAACGCCCGCTGCGCGATTGAGCGGGCGTTTTTGAGTTTTTAGCGCCCGCTCGTCTGAAAATTGGCACTTTACGCCCGCATAATAGGTCAAAAAAACGCGCAGATCGTGCATGTGTTACAAAAACGTATTATTGCTATTTCTTTTCTGCCATTTTTTTTTTATTGAATAAATTCTATTTTTCTGTTATTAAATTCAATCGCTCGAGTCGTTATTTAACGTCCCGCTAATCCTTCATTTAATCCTGACCCCTCTCCGCGGTACTGTAGCTAGCCGACGCTTTCCATACCCGTAGGTTATCTTTTGTTTATATTTTTGAACGTGGCGGTTATCCGCCTGGCGCCCAGCATTATTTTCAGGCGATTCATTTTGGCCAATTGTCGAGTGGATGGTTCTCGGAGGCTAGTATCCGGTCTAGTCCGAGGACCAAATAAAATCCACGTCACAATATATATTGTAACGTGGTGGATTTAGATCCGCCACTGACCAGCTCCTTCCTCCCCGTGTTGCGCACACCGCTGCGCCGTCACTACTACTCTAGCCGGTTGTCACACACACACTCAAGGCTCACTCGTTATTAGTCCGGCCGTATGCCAGCTTCGCGTTTGCGAAGAGTGAGCCGATTATATCTCAGGTAACTTATAAAAGAAACTATCGCAGTAGTAAAGAACGCTTAATAAAGCTAAACAGGTAAAGAAAGATTCCGCAATTTAGATATTTGCAGGTAACCCCAAGGCAAGGAGGAACAGTCAACAAGTACAGTTAGTTATCTATGAAAAGCAATCAGCAACAAAATATTGACGGAGAATTAATATAGAAATATAAATTAATATAGGTAAGGTAATAAGCAAATGAACAATGGTTGAAGTTAACAGAAATCACAGCTGATAAAGTTGAGGCTACCTATAGCATTTCACACCCTATACTAGTAGTATTGGTGACTGCGACAACCCGTCAACACGAGATATTGGCCACGCGAAGTCTCGCAGCACTAGTGAATTACCAGAAAATATATTGCACAACTAGGCTGGGTAAAGAAAATCACGCAGACGGGTGGTCGTAGCCTAGGCGAAAAAGCCTACCTTTATCTGGCTCGATACGGGACGGCAGGATCCACACACGCACGCACACACTATGGCTAGTCGCCGGTAACGTACACGGCACAGGCCCCAAGAAGCCGGCACCAACTTATTAAATAATATTTTAAAGCACTCAGGCCGTAATTAAGCACTACTGTACTAATCTACACAGAGTAGGTAAGGCACCCTATAAGATATAGACAATCTTAAAGCTAGGAAAGCAAATAAAGACAAGATATCTGTAGCTGAAGGTAAAGCGAACAAAAGCGTGAAAGCTGCGAAAAATGGCGATAAGATAATAGGAGGAAACCGATCATTCCGGAAACGTCCTGGAAGCTCGGCATGATTAGATGGCGCCTCAAGAGTTGGGGGAGGTAGCCTTTCCATACACGACGAGTTCACTGTACCGACACCTGTCAGGCAGTTGACGATGACCGTTGCGGGAGGTACGGGGACGGGAGGCAGCGTCAGGCCGGGAGGTGCGGCCCTCTCCCGATCGGTAGGCAGATTTCGGCTAGCAATTAGCGTCGGTACAGATACTACCGTCGTGACTTCACGGGCGTACCCCCCCGTACGGCACTCCCTCGGCGTCCCTCGACGATCTTGGCGTGCGGTGGGTACCTGTAAACGTACAAAAGCTTACGGCAGACAGTGACTTAAACTAAATAATGAACCTTTTGCCTTGGGGTCGGTAAAAAGAATAGACGCACACAACACTAAACAGATATTCGGACGCTCCGCGGGGAAGAAGGAGCTGGTCAGTGGCGGATCTAAATCCACCACGTTACAACACCCCCCTCCCAAACGGAACGTGCGGGCCTCAGAAGGAGGGCCGCAAAGCTTCCGCAGACCACGACTTCCTCGTCTATACGCGCGACTCTATTGGAGTTGGTAATTACAGTGCGAAGCGTTCTCCGACTGACCAAACTCAGCACCTTTTCGACGGGTTGCCGGGGTATCTCTTCATCAAATCTTATCCGGTACGAGACGGCAGGGCTCGGGTCTGGTATCCGGCGCATAAGCAAGATTAAAAGGTACGTACTCGCCAGGAGTACAGCAGGCATATCAAAATCATCACTACATCAAAATATGAAAATTCCGTGGTAACACGACAAGGTAAGGGTAACCGCACGTTTTTTCTCTCTCGGTCTACGTCCCAAAGGAAGAAGAAACTGTTACGGAAGGTAACAAAACACAAAAAAAACAAAAAGATAATAGTAACCAAAAAAAAATGATAGTAAAAAGAAAGCTAACTAACGTAATGCCCCGCCTGAGTAGATCGGCGTTCGGCTTCCAGAAAAGATGAAGAAGGGAAAAAAAAGAAATGATAAAGAAGGTTCTGACCTCCTTAATACTGCGAGCCAGAAGACAGCTCGTGGGTAAAGCAAGCAAGACACAAAAAAAAAATAAAAGAATAGAGAAAACTAGGAAGCGAACCGTGATCAGACTCAGAAGGTAGGCGTACGTAGTTATGAATAGCAACTAGTCCGTGCGAGAGAGTCGAAACAGGTTACCGCGGCGAAAGGAAAAAAATTGGAGATAAGATCGCGAATTCAGACCCAAGTAGACAATAATAGTTTCGGTACGGCAAGAAGACAGACACACTAGGATCGAGACGGCAAGACAGCTTCCCGACTTACTTACTACGGGGCGTCGGCGGGACGGAATAAATGCGGTACCCGGCGCAAGGCGGCAACTAGGGCGACCGCCTAAGCCTCGTCAACGGTCGGCAATGGGGTGTCTTGGCGTTGACTCGGGGGTGCGTGCTGGGGTCCCAGGGACCTGAGAGGTTGGGAGGTGGATTCCCACGGCAGGTGGGGACCCAGGCGACCCTGTCGCCACAAAAGCGCGGACCTCAGACAGGTGCGTACGGTCACCTCGCGCCGGCCGCAGCCGTAGCAGAATCGCCCGTGTACGCCACGAGGTAGCGAACACCGGCCGAACTCATGCCCTGGCTGAAGGCAATTCCAGCACGGCTCACCGACCCCGTTAACCGGTGATCGGGAGGTCTGTGCGGACTGAGAGGGCCGCGGTACGGGAGTTGGGCCGGAGGAATCACCGCGGAGAGGCCGCTGCGACCCCATCAACGACGGGATGGCCTGCGTTTGCGGGCGCCGGGGACTCGCGTCCGTGAGAGCTCCCACTGGCTCAGGCCCTCGCAAGGCTTGCCACGGGCTGACCAGCAGAGCTCCCCGGTTACGGTTTCTCGGCCGACGCCGACGCGGCGGCGGAGTTACAACCGTACGCGAAGTGGAGGGAATGGGGTTGTAGGAGTCGGCCGAAACCGAGATGAGGGTAGTGGTCGAGGTAGCCGTGGCGATCGTGGTCGGTACGACGGCCGAGCTCGAGCGTGAAGGCCGAGGCCTTCTCTTACGTGCCCGGCGGCGCTTGAGAGGCGCGCCGGGGATTCCGCCCCTCTGGCTCGTCGACGGCGTCGTTGGCGGACCCTGGTTCCCCTGTGGAACGACTGGCGGGGGGTCCACGTCCATAGCGGCCCCGTCCTCTCGCACTACCCCTGGGCCTACCCCTGGGTCGACCTCGGCGGCTGTTTCCGGGTGCTGGGACTCCTCTGGCCCCCTCGGACCGGCTTCGGCGGTTGGACCTGGCGGAGCCAGCGATTCTCGACCCGCTAGGTTGGTCGCCTCCATCCTGTCGCACCAGTTCGGGCCGGTCAGACTGCTGTTCGTCAGCGGTAGGTGCGGGATCGGCTCCCTGAGGGTTTGCTGAGTCGTCCTCTGGTACGGCACGTACGGGATTCTCAACCTCCTGTGATAGGGGGGAGAGCAAAGGGGTGAGTACGGTATCGGTAGGCTCGGCCTCAGGGGAGGCCGAAGCATCTAGAGACGGCAGAATGGGATGGGAAGGGAGACCTTGGGTTACGCTGCGGTAGGGCTTTAAGTCTTTGACGTGGGATTTCCCCACATCTCTACCGGTCGCATCAACTAAGTCATAGACGACAGCGGAGCGTACGCGAGTCACCGTATAAGGCCCACTATACTTCGGAGCCAGCTTGGCTGCGACGAAGTTCGCCGCAGAGGACAGCACGTGCTGTCTGCGCCACACTAGGTCCCCTACCTGAAACGCTAGGTCTCGGCGGCCTCGGTTGTAATGTTGGGCCTGTCGATCCGACGCGTCTTCCAGGTGGCGAGCCACGAGGTCTCTTAGGGCAGGTAGTCGACGGACTCTACTTTCCCATTCGGTATGCGATAGCGGTACGATAGCGGGGGGTCCTTCTTCCGAGCGACGCACTGAGGGTGCTATCCTCATTTCTCGCCCGAAGTTCAAGAACGCCGGAGTAATCTGCGTGGCACTATGTACTGCCGAGTTGATCGCGAATCGAAACTCAGGCAGATGCCGGTCCCAATCCCGATGATCGGCCTCCAAAAAGGCACAGATCATGGTTTTTAGGACCCGGTTCACCCGCTCTACCGGGTTCGCCTGGGCATGATACGGGGGAATGGTCGTGTGTACGATGCCTAATTCGGTACATGCGGCAGTAATGACTTTATTGGCGAATTCCGTGCCATTGTCGGTAAGCAGAACTTCCGGGGTCCCCCAACGGAAGACGACTAGTTCCTCCAAGGAGCGGAGTACACTCGACGCATTTGCCTTACGCAACGGACAGCATTCGACTCACTTGGAGAAGAGGTCCTGCATCACGAGTACGTAGGCAAATCCTTGGCGGCTTGGGGGAAACGGACCCATAATATCTGCAGCCACGACTACCCATGGCTGCTCTATTGCTCGTATTTTATTTCTTTCTGCGGCCTAACCGCCTTCTAAATCGGCGACGTCGGAATTAGATTCCGCCGCTATTTTATTTTGTTACTTTCTTTTTTTTGTTATTTTGGCCTATTAGCTATTTTCTCTGCGTTATCTTTAATCTAATTTCATTGTATTAGGCCTAACCGGCCCTGCCTGCAGTCCTGTATTATTTATTTATTATTTTTTTTTGTATCGTTGCCTTCTGAGTTCAAATTATATTTATCGTTGTCATTTATCTGTACCGAGTAAGTGTGTTATTTCTACGCCCCCACGTTCCCCTCACCGTCTACTAGCCGAGTATATTTTGAGTTTTGAATTTATCTATTTCGTAGTGTTTCTCTTTCTGATTAGTATTTTGACTTTTGAATTTAACTGTTCCCTTAGTATTTTCTTTTTTTCCGATTAACTTTTCTTTTGAATTTTGGATTTAGCTGATCTTTATTGCCTCTCTTTTTCTCTGTCTTTCAATTCACTTTATCTGGCACATTCGTGTGCCTGGCGCCCAACCTTAGCTTTTGTTTATTTCTATTTTTCTTTCCCTTTTTGTATCGTACCGTTCAGTATCTTTTCGTGAGAATACGTTGGGACCTTTTTGAGCGGGATTTATTTTACTACTCATTTTCCTCCGGGTAGGAAAATTGCTCGTTACAAATTGGCGCCCAACGTGGGGTGTTGTAACGTGGTGGATTTAGATCCGCCACTGACCAGCTCCTTCTTCCCCGCGGAGCGTCCGAATATCTGTTTAGTGTTGTGTGCGTCTATTCTTTTTACCGACCCCAAGGCAAAAGGTTCATTATTTAGTTTAAGTCACTGTCTGCCGTAAGCTTTTGTACGTTTACAGGTACCCACCGCACGCCAAGATCGTCGAGGGACGCCGAGGGAGTGCCGTACGGGGGGGTACGCCCGTGAAGTCACGACGGTAGTATCTGTACCGACGCTAATTGCTAGCCGAAATCTGCCTACCGATCGGGAGAGGGCCGCACCTCCCGGCCTGACGCTGCCTCCCGTCCCCGTACCTCCCGCAACGGTCATCGTCAACTGCCTGACAGGTGTCGGTACAGTGAACTCGTCGTGTATGGAAAGGCTACCTCCCCCAACTCTTGAGGCGCCATCTAATCATGCCGAGCTTCCAGGACGTTTCCGGAATGATCGGTTTCCTCCTATTATCTTATCGCCATTTTTCGCAGCTTTCACGCTTTTGTTCGCTTTACCTTCAGCTACAGATATCTTGTCTTTATTTGCTTTCCTAGCTTTAAGATTGTCTATATCTTATAGGGTGCCTTACCTACTCTGTGTAGATTAGTACAGTAGTGCTTAATTACGGCCTGAGTGCTTTAAAATATTATTTAATAAGTTGGTGCCGGCTTCTTGGGGCCTGTGCCGTGTACGTTACCGGCGACTAGCCATAGTGTGTGCGTGCGTGTGTGGATCCTGCCGTCCCGTATCGAGCCAGATAAAGGTAGGCTTTTTCGCCTAGGCTACGACCACCCGTCTGCGTGATTTTCTTTACCCAGCCTAGTTGTGCAATATATTTTCTGGTAATTCACTAGTGCTGCGAGACTTCGCGTGGCCAATATCTCGTATTGACGGGTTGTCGCAGTCACCAATACTACTAGTATAGGGTGTGAAATGATATAGGTAGCCTCAACTTTATCAGCTGTGATTTCTGTTAACTTCAACCATTGTTCATTTGCTTATTACCTTACCTATATTAATTTATATTTCTATATTAATTCTCCGTCAATATTTTGCTGCTGATTGCTTTTCATAGATAACTAACTGTACTTGTTGACTGTTCCTCCTTGCCTTGGGGTTACCTGCAAATATCTAAATTGCGGAATCTTTCTTTACCTGTTCAGCTTTATTAAGCGTTCTTTACTACTGCGATAGTTTCTTTTATAAGTTACCTGAGATATAATCGGCTCACTCTTCGCAAACGCGAAGCTGGCATACGGCCGGACTAACTACGAGTGAGCCTTGAGTGTGTGTGTGACAACCGGCTCGAGTAGTAGTGACGGCGCAGAGGTGTGCGCAACGCCTCAGCTGCTCTAGCAACGGCTTAGTGAGTCGTCTGTGTGTTCCCTCCCCTTCCTGCCGTCTCGTCTCGAACGTCGGCCGTTCTCTACGGCGAGCCTGACGCCTAGCTCCGGATCAGCTGTCTATCCTGCCGTCCCCGGAATATATCGACGCGTCGCAGGTTCAAGCCTGCCGCGTTCCACCGGAGCTAGACCTTTTTTTTTTTTCCTATTTTCTTTTGAGTTGTTAAACTACCTTTATAATTTTCACTTTTTCTTTAATATCTGGCCTTTTGGGTTTCTTATAGCCACTGTATAGTTTTATTAGGTTCCGTTGCGATTGTATGCATGAGTTGCGGCTATCAAGCCCGCTTATATTCCGTACCGACTAATCTAGCGATTTTGTTTGATTAATAGAGGTTTCTTTTATATTTTTTTTTTTTTGTACATCCATCCCGTACGTCCGTACGGTCTCGCTGCCGAAAGCATAATAAATCTGCGCTAAGTTTCCGACTGCTAAATACCGTACTTGATAGTGTTTATTTCGTCGCCCCCACGTTCCCCTCTCCCTGGCCTGGCCGGCCAATACCGTCTCTCGTTTTCTTTTCTTTCAGCTTCCGTTACCTCGGCACGGTTTCGTGCCAGGCGCCCAACCCTTTTGATTTTTTTCTAGGTATCGTTTGTGACGTTGGGACGCTTTGTGCGAGATTAGTTGTTCTATCGCGTATTTCCCCGTAGAAAACTGCTCGTTACAATATATTGTAACGAGGCAGATTTGTTCAGCCTCGTAAATGAACCATCTCCTCTTTCTCAGACCGAAGTGACCACCTCAGTTAATAAACCGAATTCAAAGCGAGAAGTCCCAGCTCAAGTGCCCAAGGTCCATTGTAGTGCTTATAATTTCATGTACTAATACTTTTCCCGTTCCCTATGACAAGAGACTCGGTAGAGTCTCGCGCCAAGTACATTAAAAAAAAAAATTTTCAAGCGCGAGACTCAACGAGTCTTTATACCCGAGAGGCAACTACCCTAACCTATAACGCGAACTAGTATCTTCGTTTTTTTCCACCTCACAACATCTACACGGATGAAACTAATTTAATCTAGGGTGTGGGCATGCACAGCTTCATTTCAGCCCTAGATCGGTTGAATCGGTGTCCAGGATGCTGAGATATGATTAACTACAAATTCTGATAATCCGTCTTCACGTACAATGTTTCTCCTTCTCTTTAGTCTTCTTCAGACCAAGATTCAGGCAATTCAAACCATTCCCATATAAAATCACTAGACGGGAAACCACACAAAAGTTGTATAGAGTGGCGTAAGTACGAGAGTCACGAGGTAGATGGCGCTGGTATCGCAGACAGAAACCGTCTGGATCACTAGCAGACCCGTGTTGTCATTATTTCATGTTTTTAAATCCAAATGAAGGAAATAAAAGAAAGTACAAGCAATGCTTGGTACAAAATTTGAAGGTACAAAAACTAGTGAATACCTCCCGAAAGCCACTTAGGTGCGAAAACCTCACACCAAGTTCATTTAAGTGATAGCCACCAACGAAAATGTTTCGATAGGCTAATTATCTTAAATCCTACGATCTTGAGCTTTCGAGGTTATGCGAATCGACTGACGTGTAAAATTCATAGTGATAAATGAATAATAATTGTGAACGGATAATTTTACGATTAGGCTTACCTTGTATGACACAAGACTGTTAGATGACTATTAACTGACTATAACCTCTCAATTTTATTCACTTATACATTGTACATTTGGCTTATTTCCATTCATGAATGCAATTATCGGAGAGAACGGTGTTTTGGGGATTCAATTTTCTAGCAAGTCACCGCCTGAGGAAGTCTGACAATAGAAAATCAGGAAAAAATGTTGAAGTTGAAAAATATCAGGATAGCATGATTTGATATAAGGAACGGCAAGGAGCCAGACCAACAAAGCCGAGTTCAAACGTTGGATCGCAATGAATTCCGCTTCAAGCTCGATGTTAGGCTCATTTCTAGAGGCTCGTCTGCTTGGACCTAAACTGTGAGCCAACGTTATGTGTAGGATTTCAACGAGTTCTATATTTTATCTCGGTATCCTTTAGTCCAAACGAGACTGTAAGTCGACGTTGTGTAATGGACAACGATAGGCTTTATTCTACACTTCACGTCAACGTAATGCCTTGACCTTCGGTAAAGATAATTTTTTAATCCATGTTTTACAATTAGCTTAGATTCTCCGCTCAGAAGCTCAATCAAATTCAGATTAGTGCTATCACGACAAATGGTGAGAATGAAAATACTTATTCAATATCAAAGAAATGATCGATCGACTCCCTTTCTCAGATGATAGAGATTCTGATTTATATTTATTTATTATTTGTAGACTCAGCGTATAATCATTTATAAATGGAATTATCGAAGAAAAATCTTTCTTATGGATTGTTTAATTTTGTAGCGGGTCGCCGTATAAGACGTGAGGATAATGAAAGAAAACGCTTGGGTTGCAAAGTATCGGTATAGTCTGATTTGATACGAGAAACGGCAAGAGTCAAACGAAGAGAGCAGAATGCGAGTGTTTGACTTCATAAACTTCCATTTTATGCTCTACGCTAGTCTTGCATAAATAGGCTCAATTCTAAATATTTTGATACCTTCTGTTCAGACCCGAATTGGAAGTTGCCGTTATGAGTACGGGACGCGTACATGTTCTTTTGGCGGAGGACCTAGTTGCATTAAAAAAAAAAACTACCTACGAATTGCAATACATATATCTGATATTTGTATATATTTAGTCATGAGCAGCAACTATAACCCTGCGTGCAAGTAACTCGGCCATTGCCGGTCCCAGGCCCAGATGAGACAGGAGGAGAGCTGCACGCAGGGTTAGATGTTGTAGGTATAAAAAATTATTGTAGTGGAACAATTTATAAATGCTATGAAAGTACATTACGCGTCACTCTACAAATTTGAGACTTGGGGAAAATTATGAGCACACGCGTGCTCGTTGCTGTTGATGTTCCTGCTTATCGAGGGACTTCGGGCGGTATGAAATAGTGCAAAACAACCGAGCGAGCGTAGCGAGCGAGCACAATTATTAGGTGGTCAAGCAAAATTTTACAAAAAGTAGTGAAATCAACCCCAAAAAGCACCTTTGGTGCAAAAACCTTTCGCCAAGTCCATTAATGTGTAGATCACTCCACCAAAAAATAATCAAAGGTTATGCTCGTTCGCTCGCTGCGCTCGCTCACTCGATTGGTTGATGATTATCAACATACAAAAGCATTGAAATCAGATACAACTGCCAAGTACCTATAGAATAATAAAAGTTTGCAATTGAAGAATTTGTTCAAACTACATGACGTTGTACTCGTTCGCTCGCTGCGCTCGCTCACTCTATTGGCTTATGATTATTGGTTGAAAAAACAATTCGGATGAAGAAATTGAACATGTCAACATTTATCTAAAAATATTCAAAACGAAAAAATAATTTAAACAAAATTAAAAAAAAAAATTTGGAGGTAGTGGTACTTGGGGGGCCTTTTGTAGAAAAAGAAATATGAAATGTCGATCGCGAACCATGTCAATGTCATCTGATAGATATTCAAACAATGGCCCACCAACGTACCACGGACTCCAAATTTTTTTTTTTGATTTTGTTTAAATTATTTTTTCGTTATGAATATTTTTAGATAAATGTTGACATCTTCAATTTCTTCATCCGAATTGTTTTTCAACCAATAATCATAAGCCAATAGAGTGAGCGAGCGCAGCGAGCGAACGAGTACAACGTCATGTAGTTTCAACAAATTCTTCAATTGCAGACTTTTATTATTCTACAGGTACTTTGCAGTTGTATCTGATTTCAATGCTTTTGTATGTTGATAATCATCAACCAATCGAGTGAGCGAGCGCAGCGAGCGAACGAGCACAACCTTTGATTATTTTTTGGTGGAGTGATCTACACATTAATGGACTTGGCAAAAGGTTTTTGCACCAAATCTATTATTCCCGTACCGTTCCTACCGGAATCATCGAGGGAGATCATCCCTCAATCTCATCCGGCCTGGCAGGCCACCCGGCCTTCGAGTGATTAAACAGGGGAAAAACGAGTCATCGTATCCCGAGATATGCCTGGAAGAGCGCTGCAATATGAATCTGTCACATGGAGTAGCTCCACCCCTCCCTCTACCTGTCCCGCACCGGCCTGGTCCACCGGTCGAATATGCAGAATTCCGCCTTCCAGGATATCGAAACAAATAGAACACGACGAGACATCTAACAACCCCCTGGCGAAAGCTTGAAGTGCCAAAAGGCCCTGTCAGGCCCGCGACACAACCCGGCTGCAGAAGTTAACACGCCCATTAATTTTATGCGCAATACCCCCCTTCACCTCCCAAATAGCATTTAGATAGAGACAGATCTAGACGCTTCACTTCTTGCTTGGAATCAGTTCGATACAGTCCTGTTTATTGAAAAAACGATTTTAATTATTTTCTTTGTTCGAAGTTTATCGAATATTAACGTCTAAAGCCAATAAATATTAACGTCATAAACTCAGTTAGTGAGTGTCACATCTTACTTAAGGTAAGATTCCAACTCTAGATGACTCTTCGATTGATATTACACTCGAACCTCCGCTATTTGACCGAGTCGGGACCGAGCATTTCTGCTATTTGATGAAAGTAGGGGCCCCGCACTCCTTGTGGACGGTTTTCTGCGCAGCCAGTTCGCGCCACTCCGCGTCACTCACGGCCCCGATGTTAAGGGGAACGCTGCCGAATAGTGGGGGTTAAGCCCGTCAAATAGCAGAAGGCAAGTGTGATCAAATAGCGGAGTTCGTCAAATAGCGGGTGATCAAATAGCGGAGGTTCGAGTGTAGATAGATTGAAAAGAAATTCGTTTCTTCTTGAGTAGTTGGGTCAGGCCTCGAGGAGGGTGACGCCATTAATATATCATCGAATTGTCGTGCTTTAGTTTTGTTTAACTGTCGATTATTGATTGTATTATTGATTATTGTGTTCCCCTGATATATAATTGTGCCTTATCGATTGATTTTTCGAGAAAATACCGTCTATAATAATCATAGCGTCAATAATTGTCGTACCGTCCCTAGATATCGTACCGTGATTATTTATCGTGTTTTTATTATTCATCGTATCGTCATTATTCATCGTATTTTTATCATTTATCGTCTAAACCTTGTTTATCGTGTCTTCCTTATTTCTCGTATAATTACTAGTTATCGTATCGTCAATTATTTGTCCTAAATTGTTTGTTAAATATTTCCGTGTTTCTTTCCTTGAAAGTATTAATAATTGTTACTCTGAATTACCTATAATTGTTCTTTGTTAAACTCCCAGAAAATATATCCCCGCGTGGAAAAATTAGTTTCGTAGTCAAATACGACAAGTAATCTCGACGGCTTGTTGAGCCACGTGTCTCTGGAAAAATCGGTCTACAGGCTGTAGATTAGATATTATAAAATAATCCCCTTTCCGTAAACCCTTGTCGTTGAAAGTAGTCAGTAAACCCTTATTAAACCTTGAGCTGGTATAAGTATCATTACTTCGATTTATAATTTGTATTAGATTCTCGCGTTCCCTTTGTGTTAATTTGTTGCGGCGTAGTTGCATGGCGTGCCTCGTGTAAAGTTGCCTTGGCCATCTTTATACGAACTTGTTTGAATCTAGTCCCTCCGCCTTGCACTTCCTATAGAAAGACGCCTTGCATGTACTATAGAAAATTCTGTAATACCGACTGGTCCCATTAGTTACAAGAAGTCCCCAAATTATTGATTTTATAGATTTCCGATCCCCCTATGTTACCGACCTATAAATTATAAACTAATATTTTAGTGAGATTGATTCCTACCGTACCATAAGATATTTGTTTTCTTCCTTTTATGTAAATTGTCCTACCTTATCTTCTTCTACATAACCTTATCTCCTATATTGTTATCTGTCCTACTTTTCATTTGTGACCTAGTCATTCAGCTGTTCCAAATTATTTTTGTTTGAATTGTTTAATTGTGTTAGTTCCGTTCTAAGGTATCGGCTTTGATTGTTTTATTTGTTTTATCTTGTGTTTAATTATTCTAAATATTTATTGTTAATTATCGTCTCGAATAAAATTGGTTTCTTTGCGATTTTATCCATAAACCATAAAAATTATATAAGTCTACCCTAAATTATTTTGCCCCCATGTTCCCCTCACGCTGAGCCAACCGTATAGTATAGTTGTTGTTATTTAATACCTCCTATTATTTTATTCCGTTTATTATAATATATTTTATTTTAATTCAGTTATTACAATTACTTTATTTTATTTTATTTCAATTAATATTATTATTTCCCTTTCATTCATTATTATATTATCGTTCCGTTCCCGTTCCCTTTAGTTTGTTTACCGCGGTACCCCAAGGTACCTGGCGCCCAACTTTTAGTAAACCAAGGAAGGTGCCGAATCTTTGCTTGTCGTGCACCCGTTACGGAGTAAACCCCCACCGTCGGCTCTGCTCGTCACAATATATATTAGGGTGGCAATATTTTTCCGCCTTTTTTTGTTATTTCGAGCTCACATGAAAATTTGTTAGTTTGATCCATTTTGAGAGCCCTTTCCAAATTTTAGCTTAATTAAAAATTTTGTAGAGGTCGCTCAAGAATTTTGAAAATGTCGAAATTCAACGAAATCGATTTTTTTTTTTATATTCTACACTCACTAACTAATTCCATCTTTTCTGGGTGGATTGTAGAGAAACATACTGAAATTTCAAGTAAAAATAATAATATATAAGGGTCGCTCAAGAATTAAACAAAAAAAATTCTAATAAACTTTCAATGGTTTAGGCCTTCAAATATTATTATTTTTACTTGAAATTTCAGTATGATCCTCTACAATCTATATATATAATTGTGTAATGATAAGCTTGAGACTCCCTTTTGAACATAGTTTTTTGATATCCCATAAATTATCATTTTTCACCTAGTGGCATACGTTTGAACGCAGAGCTGTGAAATGGGGAGAAAAACCAAACTTTTCAAAGTTCTCTGCGGGGTAGTAACAAAATATATTTGCAATTTTTCCTCACCAAGTTATAAGTCGCGCGACTAATGCCATAAAGTCGTGAGCGGTAGAACGAAAAAAAAAACGTTTTTGGGTGCAAAAATCTTTTTCATGCAATATAACATCTTTCGGTCATATCCGCAGAAAACATTTTTTTTCGGCGCCAACGACCTTATGGCATTAGTCACGCAAAGTGTATAAACCTACTGGTCTAGCCGTACGAATGACTTTAATCAAAATTCGATAGGGTAGACGTACTTGTTTTGGCCACCTTAGTACCGTTTGTGGTCACCACTTGCTCCATTTGTGGCCATACCCATTACCATGTAAATCAAAGCCTGGCCACAACCGGTACAAAACTATTTTAACAGCTTTAATAATTAATAACTTCACTTTAAACAATCAAGTACTGGAAAAGATGGGTTTAATATTTGCTGTAGGGTATGTTTTCGTGATCAATTCAATAAATGAATATATTTATAATGCCAGAAAGAAGGGAAGCATTAGTCAAGCATGGCCACAAACGGTACAGTGGCCACAAATGGTACGTCTACCCTAACTCAGTGAGAAACAATCGGAAAGAAATTTTGAAGAAACACTTAAACCGGGAAACTCCAAGTTTCAAAACCTGTATCGTGAGAAGTTTCTGCGATTTTGTTACTGCACCACAGAGAACTTTGAATAGCTGTTTTTTCTCGGCGTTTCACAGCTGTGTGCTCGAACCCTTGTCATGAAAAATGATCGTACACAAGCCATTCAAAAACCAGCTCGACAAAAAAGTTTCAAGCTTCGAATTTCTTTTTCGGATTTTTTGAAACGATTTCCTCTGAGTTATAGAGTTGCAGCACGAACCGAAGGCGAGGGTTGCAATCACGCGAGATCAGAATAAGTTTTTGCGTCAAGTATTGTACAAGATCTCACTTTATAAGGTTTGGTAATGGACGTTATACGTATAACGTTATACTATAACGTCTATTATCACACTGAGTGATGTAAAATATTATTTTACAAGAAATTCTCTCGAATTCACGTGAAAAACAATTTCGTGAAGAACATTGTTTTATTGACCCGTTATGACCGTAAGTGGCGTGCCATATTCAGCACATTAATTTTGGAATGCCCCGAAAAAAAATTCTCTTGATAAGGTCAGTGAATTGACGTGCTGAATGCATAAATTCACCCTAGATGAATCACTAAAATTCATCAGTTCAAAAATTTCACACTCTTATCCCTCTATAATTGAATATGTCAGAATTTCTCGCTAAGATTCATTAACGCATGTGAATTTTTTTGTATAGAATAGTCCCTTTCAGACCTTTGTTGCATATATTTAGGAGTAAGAGTGTGTGATGTACTTATGAGGTTGAAGTTCGTAACGTTAATGCAACGAAATATTCACGGAAAAATTCTCAAATTCAAGGCTTGAACGTTTTAAATGGATCAAGAACGGTGCACGATTCCTCTGATTGTGTGCAACATGTTGAGCTCGCATATTTCACAATTCTAATAACATTGAGGTCACGAAATATTGCATTTGTTCAACAGTAGATAGGCAAGGGGGGTTCTGGATCAATCTAGGTCAAATATTTTGATCCAGAACCCCCCTGTGTTCTGATTGGTCGAAGCCCCCTCCCACTCGCTGAAAGGACGTCCCCCTAACGGTAATCGATGATTACGCAATTATAACGGGATCTTTCGCAATTTTAATGGGATCTATCGGCAAGGACCGCCTCCTATACGTATTTGTCAATTTTTAACGCAAGTACCGCCCCCTATAGTAACGGTAATTTCGCAAGGGGGGGTTGTGTCTGAATTTATGCAACCTGATTTCTGAATTTCTGAATTTCTGATTTCTGAATTATGCGACCTGATCTCTGAAATGATGCGATCTGATATCTGAAATGCTGCAAGCCCCCGATCGATGCGAGCTCGATCGATGCTGGCTTCATGTTGTCTGAATCGTCGTGGTCAAGACCTACTTTACCCACCCCGTGAGCGCGCGCGCGCTCTTACCGACCGTCGAGTGAGAACATAACCCCTCTGAAAATCGATACCGACGAAGTTTTCTTATAATTTCGAACGTTCTGTTTGCGTTTCAGATATGTATTGGTGGCCCTGAAAAGGGCCGATTTCATGGTCCTGGAAGTCGATTTTTGGTATGACGAAAACCCTGAACCGAATCCTCTCTGAAAAACATACAGGTATCCTATTATCAATTACTGAAACGACGTATTCGAAATTAAATATTAACTTACCTAGTATCACGAGGATCCGTAGCCAGCGTCCTCATCAACACCTATCCCCATGAACAAGAATATGCCCCGTTCGACATCGGCGACGGACGGCTCCTCCACGTCGTTATCATCACCATCATCACCAGCGCTGACATACCCTCCATCCTCATCCTCCTGCTCCACGAGCCAGCGCTGTATGAAGTAATAATGTTCGAGGAGGTGCCGGTCCGCCACCATCTCGTACAACCACAGATCACGCAGATCCACATGTACAAGTACATCTACCCCCACGATGTAAATGAATAACATATTCTGGTCCATGTCTGTAAAAAGATAATAATATTGTTTTTAAAAATATGTTAATCGAAGAATGTTGGATAGATGAGTTAACATATTATCATATGAAAATTAAAATTATGATGAATGAAAAAACTATAACGATAAACAATGATACAAATAGCGATCTGTAACAATTCAAAAAAACAAATACTTACTTTCTTATTCTTCACAGATTTTCTCTCTTGGAAGGTTTCGTCAGCGCTAAAATCAGAAATTCAATAAATTAAAAATCACTGTATTTCACCGAACCACTAAGAAACATGTGAATTCATATTTCTTTTTCAAACCTAAATGAACTAACTGTATTCTCTTTCAACTTGCCTCTATACCGTTTACGGTGCGAATGAGATCAGCATGCACCCTTCGGGGTAGTGTGCACGCTCCCAAAAGTCGTACACACCATTACAATCAAATATATATAATATATATGTGTATAATATATACTTACTTTCGAAGTATTCATCACATATATACTTTTCGAACTATCCATCACATATGCACTCGAGTAGAACGTTCCCTATAGCTGATAGTTAGATAATCTAGGAAGAAAATAAGCGTATGCCAAGCTGTATATATAACACTTGAGTATTCTAAACAATACGAGTTCGCGTTATCTTGAGCAAGTCACAACGATTTTTACGAGTGGCTTAACGTTGAATTCTATAGAGACATGCGGATATTAACGATACAGTACCTACATATTTATGTATTACTAACGGTATTGAAATCCACATGAACTGAATCCCCTTTAATTACCACGTAAATAAAGAATGTAGAGCGGAAGAAACTTTTTCAAAATAAGTCCATCGAATAGTAAGTTTTTTTCCAGGAATAGAGGAGCACGTACGCACACACATTTGATTTCGCCTCCTATAAAACGGCGTTTTCGTAACGTTTTTCAGTTATTCGAATTTTAGTCGTGCAAGAAGGTGTACACTCTTGAGGAGCTTCGTCTAATTTATCTGCAAAAATGACTTCCGAAAATATAAACAAAGTTTACCGCATGGATGACTTCTTACCTACGAAGAAAATATCAGAGCTGGAGGTTGGGAAAGATTATAAAGTTTCATCGTTCAAATCTGTTACCACCAAATACGGGCCTAAAACCATGGTGGAGATCGAGGATAGTTTTATGATGTTTCTGCCAAGCAGAATATCAAAGGCATTCGACGATAACAAGAATCAGTTACAAGTACATGAAACTGCTGCTGCGGAAAATCGTCTACGCTTACGGTACCTCGGTGGACAATACAACCAGTGTGAATTTCTTTATTTGTAAAATTATTCTCACATATTTTACTATACCGATTTCCTGGAAGTCGAGGTGTTCAAACAATGGGTTTAATATTAAATTTAAAATAAACTTTCATTGTGCGTGTCAAAAAAAAAAAAAAAAAAGTTATTCTCCCTCAAACTTTCCATTTATTTACCCTGAAGTGAGATATAGACGCAGAAATGGATGCTCAATCGTGTTTGAAGTTAATTAACATTGTAAAAAATGCTCATAAACTGTTGGACGGTGCGTCACCTCATCAAATCGAGCGATGGAAAAATTTGTGTAATCGTAATATCAGACTCTTGAACAAAATATTGCGAACAGTTACTCTTTCCGTTGGAGAAAGACACAGAATCGTCACAACAGTTTCCATACTTCAATCGTTGGGTGAGAAATTCAAGGACAAACAACGAAGTGGTCAAGGTATCGGAACATCGAGGAGAAGGATAAAAGACAGAGTTCAGTGGAAGGACTTGGAATCAGTATTTAAAGGTCGAATACGTACTGGTGTTATAATCAATCTACGTTACAAAGATCTGAGATCTTTTTTGCAGGATTCGAAAACCTTGGCTATCGTACGATTGAAGAATTCTCTACAGCAAGGAGGTAATCTGAAAGTGAACGGTATACTGGCTTGCAAGTTTTCCATCCTGAAAAATTCTGAAACCGTCGAAGAGTTGAAATTTTTCAACACAAAAAACGAAGTTATCCTTCGGACAACGGATATTAAGAGATGGTTCGATGAGAATTTGATCGATTGTCTCCTGGTGAAGGTTGAGGATTTTCAAGAGCAGGACTCGGGTTGGACATTAATCGAAATTGTTAACCTAATGATTAATATTAATCGGTACGAGCCGCTACGTGGAGGTTTATCTACCCACGTGCATTTACCTCTGGATATACAGAAGAAGAAGGCTGTGGTGAACGTCAAGAACAGCGATGAATTCTGCTTTCTGTGGGCCATCGTTGCAGCTCTTTATCCTGCAGATACTAATGTTGATCGAACAAGTTCTTACCCTCATCACAGCATGATATTAAACTGTGAGGGTATCAAGTTTCCTATAGCTTTGGAAGATATTTCTAAATTTGAACGAATCAATTGTCTAGCAATTAACGTTTACGGTATGGAAACCGAATCGAGAAGACCTAGTGAAATAGTACCCCTCTATTTGAGTAAAAATAAGACAGATAAACCTACGATCCACCTTATTGCTATAGATAGTTGTATAGAAATCAATGGTCAGCTCGTTTTTCACTTTGCTTGAATCAAAAATTTATCTAGATTGTTAAGTTCACAACTGTCGAAGCATAAGACCGCGAAATTTCTGTGTGATAGATGCCTGTGTCATTTCCAAGTTCAAGCCTCGTACGAAAGACATAAACAAGACTGTGAAAATATAAACAAGTGTAAGATGATATTACCGAAAGAAGAAGATAAGATTTTAAGTTTTAGAAACTATAGATACAAGGAGTTTGTACCGTTCGTCGTATACGCTGATATAGAGTGTATCCTCGAGCCGACGGAGAATGAAACCTTGTATGAAAAGCATATTCCACATAGTACAGCGTACTATCTACACTGTGCCTTCGACGATTCTCGATCAAAATTTGAAATTAAACGTAATCCCGATTGTATTCAATGGTTCGTTAGCGAATTACAAAAATTAGCAGAATTAACAAATTTTTACCCGAAAAGAAACGTACCGATGCAACTCACTAGTGAGGAAATGCAAGATATGGATAATACTAAAATATGTCATATTTGTGAGAAACCATTCACTCCAACGGATAAAAATCATCGCGATCATTGTCATTTCACAGGCAAGTACCGCGGCGTGGCGCATCCGGGCTGTAATTTGAATTATAAATCTTCGCATATTATTCCAGTAGTTTTTCACAATCTGTCCGACTATGATTCACACTCGTTAATCAAAGCTTTAGCTACACAGTTCGACGGTGAATTGAGTCTTCTTCCTGTCAACAAAGAACGGTACATTTCCTTTACAAAAAAGATTCAAGATACAAATGTAAGCCTACGATTCATCGATGCGTGTCGGTTTATGGCAAGTAGTTTAGACAAACTGGCTTCATATCTGAATAATAATGATGATACAATTGTTCGAAGGTTCGAATAGTGCAGAGGAATTCGAGTTACTCACGAGAAAGGGGGTATTTCCCTACGAATATGTAGATAGTTGGGTAAAGCTTGATGAGAAAAAATTACCAGCGATTGAAAAATTCTATTCAAAATTGAACGATACCAACGTCTCGGAAGTGAATTATCAACACGCAATGAAAGTCTGGGGTACGTTTAATATTGATACGCTGGGCGAATACTCTGATTTATATTTGAAAACGGATGTTCTACTCCTAGCGGATATTTTTGAAAATTTTCGTCGTAACTGTCATTCTACCTATAGCCTGGATCCTCTGCACTATTACATCGCTCCTGGACTCGCCTTCGACGCGATGCTCAAGTCCACGCGTGTTGAGCTAGAACTCCTCATTGATGTGGAGATGCTCTTGTTCATCCAAAAGGGGATTCGGGGTGGTGTAGCTCAGTGCTCAAACCGGCACGCTGAGAGTAACAATAGATATATGGGTAAGGACTTTGATGCCAGTAAAGAGGAATCCTACCTCATGTATTTCGATGTAAACAATCTGTACGGCGGAGCGATGAGTCAGTGCCTACCTCGTGGATCGTTCCAATGAGAATACGAGTCGATTAATGTTTGTAATATTCCCGATGATTCACATGTAGGATACATTCTTGAGGTAGACTTGGAGTATCCTTTGGAGCTTCACGAAACACACAAGGACCTACCTCTTTGCCCCGAACACTATACACCCTCGCACAGTAAAAATTCCAAATTAATGACTACTCTTTTTCCGAAAAAGAACTACGTTGTTCACTACCAGAATTTAAAACAATATTTAAGCCTTGGAATGAAATTAACGAAAATTCATAGAACCTTAAAATTTGAACAATCTCCATGGTTGAAACCGTACATAGATCTGAACACTGAATTGAGAAAAAAGTCCAATAACGAGTTTGAGAAGAATTTCTTCAAATTGATGAATAACGCGGTATTCGGTAAGACTATGGAGAACGTAAGAAAGCAAAAAGATGTTAGATTAGTGACACAGTGGGAGGGGAGGTACGGAGCGAAAGCACTCATCGCAAAACCGAATTTTCATAGCTGTACCATATTTGATAATGACATAGTAATTATCGAGCTCAGTAGGGTTAAAATACACTTCAATAAACCTATTCACGCTGGATTTTCCATCCTCGATCTATCTAAGATTTTCATCCACGATTTTCACTACAACTACGTTAAACGTACCTTTGCTGATCGATCAAAGTTATTCTACACGGATACAGATAGTCTTCTGTATTACTTCACTGTTCCCGACATATACGAATACATCAAACGTGATTCACATAAATTTGATACATCCGATTACCCGCTCGATAATATCTATGGAATCCCATTAGCGAATAAGAAAGTGGTAGGTTTAATGAAGGATGAATGTAATGGGAAGATTATGAAAGAATTTGTAGGATTACGAGCGAAATTATATACTTTTAAAATTTTTGAGGAAGATAAAAAGCAAAAACGAGCAAAAGGTATTAAGGCAGCGACGTTGAGAACAATCATGTTCGATGATTACAAAAAGTGTCTCATGCAACATCAGAATTTAGTGAAACCTCAGTACCTCATTAGGAGTAAGGAACATGAGGTTCATACCGTATTACAAAAGAAAAATAGCACTCAGTTGGTGCAATGATAAAAGAATTATTATTCCCAATACTACCGATACCGTACCATGGGGTTACTGTAAATGAATAAAAACATGTATTACATATTTATGTATATCTTTATTGAATAAAAATTACATATCCGCTTTATTTATCCAGCTGTTGTGTGAATTATCAAAACCTAACCATTTTACAAACAGTTTACTTCCACGCTCTCGCAGCACTTTCTCCACCAGGTAAACATCAGGGTGTTTGACTTCGGAGAGTTCCTCTTCGTAGAAGCCACCTTCGATCGGTTGATTCTGATAGTCGACGAGTTTGTATGTGACAGGATCAGTATTCTCTATCTTACTTATGGTAAATATTTCAGTTGTCCAGTTGGGTGTGTGACCTTTGTCAAACGTATGTTTATTCCTACTAACTCGAACTTTATCACCGAGCTTGAACTTCTTCTTCCGTGTTTGATTAACTTGAAATTTCCCGTACACGCTGCGCAGGAGAGTCTTTTCGTTTTGAGCTGTAACCTCACTCGGTTTGATTCCAATTGTACGATGCTTGGTGTTGTTGTAAGTTAGCATCAGATCCGGTACAATATCTAGCCACTTATTCCTAACGGTACAATATCTAGCCACTTATTCCTAACTTATTCCACTAATTTCCTCGGAGAGAAAAACGCTTCCACATGTTACTTTTCAGCGTACGATTGAAACGCTCGCAGATCGAGGCTTTCAGGTTGCTGAAGGTTGAATATAGCGTAATGCCGTGTCGTTGTAGCAGAGCCCTGAACTCGGTGTTGTAAAATTCTTTACCGCGATCAACGTGCAATTTTTTCGGCACGCGACCCTTCTTGAAAACAGAGTCCATAGCATTTGTCACATCCTTTCCACTCTTGGTCTTGATCGGCACTGCCCAGGCGAATTTCGAAAAAATATCTATGATCGTCAGTAGGTATTTGTAGCCATTGTTGTATTTCGCGTAAGCAATCATGTCCACGAGATCAGCCTGCCAGGTCTCGTCTATTCCTCGCATGATAACGCGGCGACGCGGATAATTCCTTCGTGCAGGCTTATGAAGTTCCTCCACCAACGCTAGCTTTTTGTCTTCCATCCTCCAGTCTGGTCAAACGCTCATCCAATTGCACTATTATTCCAGAATTATGAACTGCCAAGTCTTGTCCGTTTTTGTTTTCTGCTTCGAGACGTTTCAGAGTTGCGTTGACGCTCGATTCCAGGCTTCTTATCATAAAATTGGTTTCACTATCGTTGATTTTCTCCGATCTTGTCAGCTTCTCTTCCAGTTGTGTAATGAGTTGAGAGTGGTGAGTGGCAAGGTTGTCGAGAGATTCGATCCTCCTACCGATATTTGCCACGTCGTTTCGCAAAGATGATGTGACTTGCTGTAAGAGTTGAGCTTCTTGCCGTACAGCGCTTTGCACCACTCTCATGAAGGCTGCATCATTTTCTTCCACAGGATCCGCAAGGTTACTTAATCTCTTGTTATCCATATCGTATTGCCCGTCGAGAGTCTTTTTGAAGCCATAACCGGGAGGACCGCGGGTTCCCGACAGCCTACCACCCTTCGCCCTCGTCAATTGCCTACCAAACACGTCCACGCTCATTTTAAAACTGAGCCCTGCCAATTCTTGGAGAAGTCTAATATACAATTCCAGCCTCACGCAACTCCTCAATGATGGAAATAATCTCATTGGAGTGACTCGTGTTACCGGCCGCCTGGGATGCGTAGAGCAATCGAAGTCGTTCGACTAGCTCATTGGGATCGTCCCAATACACGTAATCCATTCGACTCTTCTTACCTCCGACGATTTTGAGACGCGGTAAGGCTTCACCCTTCTTCTTCTTCTTCTGTCCCACAGAGGTGGGAATTTGAGAAATAATTTTTCTGAATTTATTGCTATTCTCAGAACGAATAGCCGTATCACTGCGGTAAAACTTTCGATGCTCGTTTGTGTTGAGCACGATTTTATTGTAATTCTCCAAATCTGTCTGGCTCACTATGGTGTCACTGGGTCACTTTTTGAACAGTAGTTCGAGTGAGCCTGGTGTTGATTGATAACTCATGCTTCCAATATGAATGATATCCTTATCAAAAGTCACCTTAGAGTCTCCACCCTAAGAACGTTATTCTTCAATCTACGAACACCGGTACGAAGTATCCAAGTCTCTCGCTGCGTTTGTTTCGAACATTTGGAGATACGTTTGAGACAAATCGTTGCCAACGGTAGAAGACTCATGCTTCGAGGGGGTAACAATTTCATTCTCGTCGGAGGATTCTTCGTCAGCCGTTACAAAAGAGTCCTCCCCAGACTCCCTCGCAGTCTTTTTTTGCGGGAATTCCAGTTTCGTAGGTGTCTCTTCAATTTCGCTCTTGATGGTCTCCTGTTTCAGCGACTGATTCACCAGCTGCTGAAGAGGTTTTGTTATAGGTTTAAAAACTTCAATCATAGCCTTTTCGTTGGTATCCCGACCCATCTTCAACATTTTATGCTTGCGTCGAATAGCATCGCTCGCCTCCGCAATTTGATGCAGCACATCTTTCTGTTGATGCAAATCAGCACTCTGCATGTTGATGCTTCTAAGTTCGATTTATAACTGCTGTCGTCACAACGCTTGCCTCATATTTATGGTTACGAAGCAGTCAAAACCCTTGCGATACCTACCCCCGTTGAGATCGCTATCTTTATCGATCATAACGAAACCATGTTTATTATCGCTCCAACAGGTTGAGCACAGGTCCCTGAACTGCGCAAAGGACATATCCGTGTTGACGTGATCATCGTATACCGCGTGGTTCCTCGCTTGCACCTCAGTGATTTGGGTAGCAGACCGTCAGGTATAGTCGGCATGAAAAAATTATCCGTGATCGTAGCGGCCAGTTCTTGTTTGTTTTATTGAGTTTTGACGGGTACGGTGAAGTGGTGTCATATTATTACGGAGAAGAATTATTACACGCTCAAAATATTCTTTGTGCACCGAATGATCGTTATCCAGGGGATTGCGACTGATTAGCGTGTCGATAGATGAGTAAGTAAAACTATTTTTCATAATTACGAGTGCATCTGTAAGAGCGTAACCTCAAAACGGCAAGTAATCTCAAGGACAAGTGACCGTTCTCAGGTAGGCCGAGGGGCTTTACGGTCCTAGTAATTGACACTTATCAGTTCATACTTTGTGCCTTATAATTATTAGTAGTTATTATTTCAGAGAGCATGCAGCAGCCTCAGAATTTCTTTGACCTGGCATCTTCATAGCTAGACTCGTACTAACACAGGGTGTGAAGGTGTTTAATGCTGCCAAATCATTCTACGAAAAACTGAAACACTGATTCGCACACCTAGATCTAAACTAGGACAAGTCATAAAATCTCATTTTTCAGTATGAGGAAAAAACGTTTTGCCAATTATGCCTTCGGATAATTAATTAATTAAATAATTATTATTCATAATAAATATAATTATATAATATTACTAATGATAATTATCATTAATCATCATTATCAATATTATAATAATTATATTATTATATTATTATTATTGATTATTTATTAATTCAGCAAAACCAAGTTAGTGCAATCTGTCTGCATGATTATGAGCATTAGGTTGAATCTGTTCTTGTGGTTACTTGCGTATTTTATCAGGGTATACAAAAATGATAATAACTCAAAATTCAAGTTTTTTGACTTGTCCTAGTTTAGATCTAGGTGTGCGATATGTTTAACGAGAAGGACAGCCAACTGGGACGTTGGTTGCACAATGCTGAAGAGTTGGGGCATTTTCCACTGCATACCAATTGACACGAGTAACATGCTAGGCTAGCATGTTCATAATCAAAAAACAAGGCGGATTAATTAGGTATGAAGAGAAACATCAACGGGGGTATACCCACGTTGAAGATAATTTCTTCAAATCACTGCTACGCTCTGATAATAAATTTTAGTCACTCAGTTTTTTTATAGTTGATTAGTGCTGTTTTGATACAGAGTTTATGATTTTTTTCAGATTTGGTGTCCTTCGCTGAACATAAATTCAGTCCATCGAAGAAAAAGTAGTTATCGTAGGGTACAGGCTGCTGCGTTGCATGAAATTTCTTCAACTTTGGAGGATATATTCCGTATGAATGTAATTTAGGGCCAAACCAATAATATTTCATGAATTTGAATTTTAGACATCGAAATTTTTGCTGGTAAGACTTTTTTCCATCGTTTTGGAAAAAATGATTTAAAATCAAAAATTTCCATGTCTTAAAATTAAACTCATGAAATATTATTGGTTTGCCCCCAAATTACATTTATACAGAATATTTCTTCCATAGTTGAAGAAATTTTATGCAACGCAGCAACCTGTACCATACGACAACTACTTGTTCTTCGATGGACTGACTTAGTTTAGCGGAGGACACAAAATCTAAGTAGAATAAAAACTATGTGACAAAATAACACTAATCAACTGTAAAAAAATTGAGTCACCAAAATGTTTCCTCAGAGCATGGCAGTGATTTAAGGAAAAGTATTTTCAAGGTGGGTATATCCCTTAATCCAGCGAGGGGCATATGTGTGTATTTGATAGTTATTGGATATGTATACTATTTCAAGCAATATATTAGGTATGTATTCTATTTCAAGCAATATTCCACTCACAAAACCTGTAATTGGATGTTACGTCGATGTAGTTATTCCGAATAAATATATTTGAAGAAACCCATATCCTACCAAATATTTAATACTATCTACAGCAAATTGAAAATTGAGAATGTTATGGCTGATTACAGCAACTACGGAACGATTGATTTTCCGTGGAAATATTAGGGGAACAAACAAGAATTCGGAACACAGCTGTTGATGGCTTTAATATGATTTAATTGCAGACTGCACGAGGCTTCATTAATACGAAGATAATACATGACTTTTTGCAGAATCTTAAAACTATGACCAGTTCTGTTAGACCAAGCTAGCTCTATTGTACTGTATCGGTGGCCTGAATCGCAGCTTGGAGTTTCACCGCTGATCAGAATTAAAGTTTAGGGGAGCCATCTGTATCGTGTGTAGGTGAATATATTTTTTTTTATTGAACATAACTTACAGGTGCTGTGCATCTCTGCAGTATACAGGATTATAGTGTATTGTATTGTATTGTCACCGCATGACCTGATTAGATAAATCGTTTCGATGAATAAAATAGATAAATATATACCATTATACAAGTATACAATTATTATATCTACTACGAACTCCAATCCCAATCCTTGCACCTTCCGACGCAGTCATGGTTGACTTAACCATTGTGAGCATTGAGAACTGTGACTGCATCAATATTAAACTCATTATTTATGTTCAGCAAAGGACACAAAATCTGAAAAAATCATAAACTCTGTATCAAAACAGCGCTAATCAACTATAAAAAAACTGAGTACCTAAAATCTATTATCAGAGCGTAGCAGTGATTTGAAAAAATTATCTTCAAGGTGGGTATACCCCCGTTGATGTTTCTCTTCATACCTAATTAATCCGCCTTGTTTTTTGATTATGAACATGCTAGCTTAGCATGTTACTCGTGTCAATTTGTAACCGACGTCCCAGTTTGATGTCCTTCTCGTTAAACATAGTGTTCCAGCTGTTCCTGCACACGCTCCGTAGAATGATTTGGCAGCAGTAAACACCTTCACACCCTGTGTTAGTACGAGTCAAGCTATGAAGATGCCAGGTCAAAGGAAATCCGAGGCTGATGCATGCTCTCTGAAATAATAACTACTAAAGATGCAAAAGCTTGTACGGCACAAAGTATGAACTGATACAGGAATGCGAATTGATGTGCGACACTAAACCCTGCGTGTGTTCACAGGTTAAACTTTTGACTTTGGCCAGTTCTGGGTCATGTAGTGCCAGGTCGGCACGCCCGTTCTCGCAGAGCCCCGCGGACTCTAAGTGTCAATTACTAGGACCGTAAAGCCCCTCGGCCTACCTGAGAACGGTCACTTGTCCTTGAGATTACTTGTCGTTTTGAGGTTACGCTCTTACAGATGCACTCGTAATTATGAAAAATAGTTTTACTTACTCATCTATCGACACGCTAATCAGTCGCAATCCCCTGGATAACGATCATTCGGTGCACAAAGAATATTTTGAGCGTGTAATAATTCTTCTCCGTAATAATATGACACCACTTCACCGTACCCGTCAAAACTCAATAAAACAAACAAGAACTGGCCGCTACGATCACGGATAATTTTTTCATGCCGACTATACCTGACGGTCTGCTACCCAAATCACTGAGGTGCAATCGAGGAATCACGCGGTATATGTTTCAAATTCATTTCATCTTGTCGGAAGAGTATCAGCATATAAGCATTGTCACGTACGAGGTGTTTGGGAATACGAGCATAAGTCTGACAAAGATAGAAACAGTCGACCGCGTTGTGTCTCCCCATACAAAGCAAGGCTCTGATGTTATCCTGTTTTTCGCAGACTACGTCATCGAAAATCATGAGAGAGTTCGGTCGCGCGTCTTCCGGTCTGATCACTTGCTCGTGTTCGCTGAACGGAAAATATCCAACACCCTTGATCGAATCGAAGAGCCTTTCGAGAAACTGGTACTTGGGCTGATTGAGCGATTTTGAATAAGCGTAGATATTCGCAAATTTTATACCGTTCGGATGTGTGATGAGGGATAAGAGGGTATTGGTCTTTCCGCAATTGGATGGTCCGCAAATAACTGCGCGCACGCTATTCGGTGGTAGCGGACCGTGACGTTTTCCCCTGTTGAGAATTGTTACTCAACATTCCAATACATTTCGTAAATTGACTACCTTTAATAATTAAGCAAGGCATGACCTGGAATGCGACAAAGCGCATCGCATTGCAGGTTGCGCCAATAATCGAGTAAGCATTATGTAAGTTATAAATTAGGCTAAAGACGGAGCCGCGCTTCAGTCTTGAGCAGATACCTTGAAGAAAGCGGAGGCTATCTCCGAATACTCATTGACTCGAACCGGAGCAAGTGCTCCAAACGCAATTCTTTTGTACTTTGTTAAATATTAAATAAAAACTACTTTGTCGCTATCTAGCACTTAGAGTGATTGTCAAAGATCACCTCTGGGAACAACCCAATAACTCCCTGTATCCCATAATCACGGGGGTTAAATATTACAACATTGGTGGCAGCGGTCTAGCGGATAAACCAGAGCTTGCAAGATAGTTGACGCTAGAACAAAAGTAGAAAAGTGAAATAAAGAACGAAGTACATAAATAAAAAGAGAAAAGTTAAAAAGGTGCAACACGCAGTCGTTGTAACCTAGTGAAAAATACATCGCAAGGAAAGAGCTACAGCACGCAGCATTCGTGGCCAAGGCAAAGGAACGAGCACGAGGTACCTACAGCAGCAGCAGCAGCAGAAGCAGCAGAACGCAGCGGTTCAACAGTACCAGAGGAATCAGAGGGTCAGCAACAGCCCAGCAGAATCGGAAAAGCGAGATGAAGATATTCATTTTTATGTAAGTCAGTTTGAAATCCTCGCAGTTTTAGTATTTAAGCCGCAAACATTGTCATTGAGAGCTAGCTGCCAGTTAGAAGCGTGCGAGCATTTAGAAAATTTTCGTGTTTAGAGTATACAAAGAGTTTTAGATATTTTTTCGTCAAAGTAACGAGTCAGTCAGGCTCATCAGGCTTGAAATAGAATTTTCGATTAGAGTAGATGTCTGCTACTTGGAATAAGATTGAGGAACTTGTCGCTTGGCGGCAAAGAGGTCCTCCTACAAGTTTGCGAAAGATACGGTCTAGCAGTCGGTGATTCAAACACTGTAGAGGAGATTAGGGCAACCTTACGAGCATTTATTAAAAGCAATAGAAAGGGACAGCCAACTCCTTCCCCAAAGCCTAGACCAGGCACTTCCTTTTTTCCTGACCTACCTCAAACAGCATCCCAGGAGACAATACCCATTCCGGGTTCGGTTCCTGACGAGAAAGAATCAAGGCAACACACAGCAACCAAGATGACGGACTACTTGTCATTAAGATGGTCAACGTTTTCGATGGAAGCGAGCCACGTAAGGTGGACGATTTGTTGCAAACAATCGAGTATGCGAAAGATAAAGTAAATCCGAATCAAAGACCAGACGTGTTAGAATTGGTCCTAAAAACAAAGATACAGGGCGAAGCAGCCATGGAACTCAGATATAAAGATATAAATTCTTTCGAAAAGCTGAAAGCCGAGCTTTTGGCATTGTACGGAGTTAAAAGCTCTACGCCAGCATTGTTGGTAGAATTATTTTCAAGTAGACAGAAAACGGGTGAAAACGCGCATGATTTCGGAAAGAGGGTTACGCGTCTTATGATGGATCTTATTACAGCATGCGGAGCTAGGACAAATATAGCAGCGGAAAGAAAAGGAATAGAAGACCTACTCAGATATCAAACACTTGCCATTTTCGAAAACGGGCTACATTATAATTTGAGAATGATCGTAAAATCGTACCATTTCTCGGAACTTTCGGCTTCAATAAAGGGCGCGGAAGAGGAAGAAAAATCGCAAAACGGCGTAAACTCTATAAATCGGAGAACGAACCAGCCGGGCGATAGGAATACATCAGCAGTGAAGTGTCTGAAGTGTAATCAAACGGGACATTTTGCACGGGATTGTACCCAGGTGAAATACAAGCAATCGTTACCTACAGCAGGTCAGAGTAGATCGGTGCATCGTGTAGAATTAGTATGCAATTTTTGTAAACGCAGAGGGCACCTATATAAAGATTGTAGGGATAGAATGCGTCGCGATGAACGACGATCAGGAAATAACGGTAGCGGATCAGGCGAAAACCAAAAAGCTAGTACGGGTTACTCCCAAAATTCTTATAGTAAAAACGCAGGGCATGAAGGATCCCAGCAATCGACGAGGAATGCAGGATCGTACAAATCCATGAACGTCGCCAACGCAGATAGAGCAAGTCGGAACAGAATAGAATTAAAGGCAAACGGAACCACTAAGGAAAAGATGACTCTTTTAGTAGACTCTGGTGCCGACGCCAGCATCATCAAAACAGGGATGTTGAAAGATGATTTGCCAGTTTTAGAAGAAACGACGAGTTTATCGGGAATAGGACAAGGCGTTGTTGAGGCACTTTGTAAAGTCATATTAACAATCCCATTGAAAGATAGAAGTATTGAGCACCCTTTCTTTGTGGTAAGAGACGATTTCAGTCTAGATGCGGATGGCATCATTGGAATAGATTTCATAGAGGATCACGAAGCCGCGATAGGTAAAAGCGCTCAAGCATTTTTCATACACGGGCAACGTTTCGAGCTCTTACGACCGTTAAAAACGGAGAAAATTAGGTTAGCGCCACGAACAATAAGGAAGGTCAGTGCAAAAACAAATAGTAAGTTCATCGGCATTGTAGAGAAGAAGGAACTCGCCGACGGAGTATACCTAGGAAATTGCTTAACTAAACCGGCGAACCAAGAATGCATAGTAGACATTTTGAACCTAAACGATCACGAGGTGATATTGGAGACGCCAACCGTGGAATTGGAGGAGTTATGCGAGGAAAATAGCGAAACGAGCGACGAAGAAGCAGCCTACATAGGTTTAATAACTGGTAGAACGGGTAACCAACGAATCAAGCTAGTACATGATACCATTCGCACAGATCATCTTAACGAGGAGGAGAGAAATACTCTACTTAAGATATGCGAAAAGTATAGCGAAATCTTCTATTTACCAGGGGATAAGCTAGGCGTTACTAACGCGACCAGCCATACAATTACATTGACGGATGGGGGAAAACCGATTAATGTTCGTCCATACCGCCTACCTGAGTCGCAGAAACAAGAAGTAAACAAGCAAATAGAAGCCATGTTAGAGAGTAACATAATACGCCCGAGTCGTAGCCAATGGAACGCACCGCTTCTAGTAGTACCGAAAAAACCTGACGCATCAGGAAAGCAGAAATTTAGAATAGTCGTCGACTACAGAAAATTGAACGAGATCACGGTAGGGGATTCGTATCCTTTGCCAAATATTACAGAAATATTGGATCAGTTAGGAAAAGCGAAGTACTTTACTACATTAGACCTCGCCTCGGGATTTCATCAGATTCCGATGGCTGAAGAGTAGATGGGTAAGGGGGGTTCTGGGACAATCTAGGTCAAATATTCTGTCCCAGAACCCCCCTGTGTTCTGATTGGTCGAAACCCCCCTCCCACTCGCTGCGAGGACGTCCCCTAACGGTAATCTATAATTTCACAATTTTAAGGACGTCCTCCTAACGGTAATCGATGATTTCGCAATTATAACGGAATATTTCGCAATTTTAATGGGATCTATCGACATAAGGACCGCCTCCTGTACGTATATGTCAATTTTGTAAAACGCAAGTACCGCCCCCTATAGTAACGGTAATTTCGCAAGGGGGGTCGTGTCTGAATTTATGCGACCTGATTTCTGAATTTCTGAATTTCTGAATTTCTGAATTATGCGACCTGATCTCTGAAATGATGCGATCTGATATCTGAAATGCTGCAAGCCCCCTCGATCGATGCGAGCTCGATCGATGCTGGCTTCGTGTTGTCTGAATCGTTGTCAAGACCTACTTTACCCGTGAGCGCGCGCGCGCTCTTACCGACCGTCGAGTGAGAACATAACCCCTCTGAAAAACGATACCGACGATCTTTTTCGTTATAGTTTCGAACGTTCTGTTTTGCTATGTATTGGTGGCCCTGAAAAGGGCCGATTTGATGGCCCTGAAAAGGACCGATTGGTTTTTTCGATTATTTAGGAGCTTGCCGCTTCCTCTTCTTGAGTGGAGTCTTTTTTGGCTTCAACGCAGTTGTGGCAGCAGCAGCATCAGCTTCTGTCACGTAGGTAGACAAATTCTCAGCGGCAGCGGCAGCAGCAGCTTCTAGAGAAATAAATTAATGATATTTTTAATTGATAGAATGAACAAAAAATACTGTTAAATTGCACAGAGTAGATAAATTTAGTGCATAAAATTTAGTGATTGCTAATTAGTTGAGAGCTCTTACCTTGATCGTCGTTCAATGCCGTCTCGATGATTCCAGCTAACCCGGCCGAGAGTTCGTCAGTTCTTTCTTCTAGAAACATGAATCAATGATATTTAATTGATAAAATGAACAAAAAATACTTTTAAATCACACGGAGTAGGTAAATGTTTAGTGTATGCTAATTAGTTGAGAGTCCTTACCTTGGTCATCCAGGACCATAGCAATAACTCCCGCCAAATCGACGGGGTTTTGCAGAATCGTCTCGGCAACTGGAACTCGCGGCTTCAATTGCCCCTCTCCATCGTAATGGTAACTCTTCTCGGCTGCCTGGATCGCATGGAACGCTGCGTGACAGCAAACACATTTCTCCCAATTAATCTTTATCAATGCTGCACCGCATTGTTCGCAGAAAAATAGCGGTGGTGGTTGATCAATTGGGAGAATATTATGCTCCCTGTCAACTGTCCACGGTCCAGGCAGCCTCACCACACAACCCTCACAGTAGAGCCCCGAATCCAAGGTGTTTGCCTTAAACTTGAGGGTCCTGAAGCACCGTGCATGGGTGGTGAAAACCGCGCGCAACGCGGCCTCTCGCAGGGTCCACGTTTTCTCGAGAGGTATCGCCCACCCGTCTATCAGCGCTAACACCTGCTTGGTGTACGGTGTTAGAAAGATATTCGGAAGTGCTGTAATAAACCAGAAAAAATCAAACACCTGAATAACACCAAAGAACTATTTTCACTAAATCACAAAATTCACAATGATACTTACACATTTTTCTCCGCGAATATTCACAATATTTTTTCAAAAAACTTTTTTTAACTAGCAACTGTAGCGATCCTGCACCCACAAACTCTAAGACGCGAATGAACTCGGTACGTAACCCTTCATGAGTATGCGACTTCCTAAAACTAATGTGCAGCTATAAAATTCAATACCTCGAAGTAATCATCGGCTTGGTCTCCGATGCTGAAACGAAATTGTTATCTAAACCTCAGTGTTTTGTAAACATATTGAATATCAAAAACTAGCGTTCAACTAAGCTAGCGCAATACAACGGCTAAGGAGTCAAATAAGCTACGGGAGGAATTAAAAATAATTTATGAAGACTGTAAAATTTTACAGTGAATTCTTTTATTCTTTAAATCAGATAACACACAAATTACAAAGAGCATGAATTTATTGAATCATTTGACATTGAGAGCAGTCTCCGATCATGGGAGGAGGCTCATCGAATTCTCCGCTTTGCGATCCGTAATGTATTTGACATCTCCGACAGTTTGCGATATCTACATCCTTCTTCATAGCCTCCGATAGTTTGTCCCACACCTCATCCATGATACTCGAGCCGTAAATAAGAATGAAATCTTTGGTCAAATAGGCGATGTCTTCAGCCTTCATTCGTTTCAAACCCCCTACTTCAATGGACATGATCAATGATTTATGAAGTGATGGTTTGCACTCCTTCAAATACCAAGTTTTCAATCGCTGTACGTTTTCAAAGGCGCAATGATATTTGGGAAGGTTTCCGTGCCAGTCCTCGTGCCAATGAAGCACCTCGTAGTCTCTCATCCATCGAAAACTTGGACAGTCCAATTCTTCTAAATCGATGACAGGCTTGGACTCGTCGTTGATGATTTTCTTAATCCACTCTTTCTTCTCCTTTCCCTTGACGTAGATATAACTTACATGCTCGACAACTCTTCGTACAACTTCCTGCACCTTGTCGTAAGACATAATGCCGGCATTCCATGGTATTCCATGATGATTCCGCGTCAACCAAGCGTTGACAGCTCTACATTTGGTAGATAAGATTTTCCAAGCACACGGCGGTTTGAAAAGAATGCGCGTCAGGCCTTGCTCGCCTGTCTCATACGCTTGAATGGTGATTGCAGCGAGTTCTTTCAGTACGAATTCGTTGATAGGATGTTGGAAACCTTGTACATTCAATATCATCTCCATTGTAACAATTTGTTTTCTCTCTAGACTAGTACGATGTGGATTTCACAAAAATCGAGCGTTAACTAATTTCAAAAAGTTTTCAACCTCACTTTTATATCGTGTATCCCCTCTTTAACGGCTACCGTACACAAGCTGAAACTGTGAAAATAATATTGTGCAATAAAATAAACATCTCTTTTATTATATATATTTTTTTTTAATCGTAGTAAAGTACAGTTTTTTCATAAAATAGGGTAAAGTACAGTTATTTTGTGAATTATAGATTATAGAATTATAAAAACGTAGGAGGATATAGTTTTCCTCAAGTTAATTTCTTTACACCACCGCTGATTGGGTTGTACTCAATAATACGATCGTGTAAAATCATACAATAGACTGAGGTTTGCGGCGGAAAGGGATACGTTGACTCGAATTCAAGGCGAATGTCCACGGGTCCGGATTTCAGGAAATCGTTTTGCTTCGAACAATCGATGACGATGAGCGGTGCGTATTTCAGAAATTCGTTCCTGCTCAATAACGGTTCGGGATCCTTAGCGTAGTACGATGTCTGGAAGTTTGCATACATATCGTAGAGCAGAGCGTACTGGTTGCGAGCAACATCGAGATTTAGGTTTCCGTAGGGATAACTCTGCGAGTTGAGAAAGAGCTTCACATCTCGGATGCTGCAGTGATCAAAATGACTTGCGTTCATAGCAACATTATTTTTTCGACCCGTCTGAAAGCCTACTACAACGTATCGGGGTTTTTCCAGCTGAGTGGAGGTTTTTACGACCCAGACATGCTTCGAGGTAGCGGGTAGTAGTGGATACTCGTATAATTCCCACGAGCGGTAACTGATAGGGATGGGTGCGTCTTTGGCAATATAGTTCAGCAACTGGATTTTTCGCTGATCGGAGACCTTGATGTACGGAATCATCCACTCGAGTTTAAGTAGAGAAATTTTAAACTGTTCCACAGTACCATCAGCGGCTGTCTGTATAATTGCATTCGTGTCGGTGTTTGTCCTTGTAAGAATCAACTCGTGCTTGGCATTGACGATTATTCGGCGATAGTCCTCAGCGAAACCCAGCAACCAACTCAGCGGTATGGAGATATCGAAGTAACCGTTCTCATCAACTATTTCATTGTCGTTGTCATTGTCGATCCAACCGGCGTTCTCTCGCAGAGACCTTTGGCTAGGACTTTGCGATATGTAATTCTTCATGAGGGTTGTGATACCAACGTTCTTATTTCGATCGATCTCAACAGCATTCAGCTCGTAGCGTATATCCTCAAACAGATGACAGATGGTATTGTTGACTAACTTTGTGGCAGTGACCGGAGTTCGCCCATCGGCCTTGGTCAATCTACCGTATACGTGCAGCGAGCTCCTACTCGGTAACAGACATAAATCTTGATGTTGAACGGCGATCCGAATTTCATCGTTGTTTTCGAAGCTCGTTGATGCGAAGGGTTGATGCGCATGAGTCTCGTAGTGTGCGACGGACTCGTCAAACACAATTGGTTTTTGTATCGTTAGGATCTCCTCCATGGTGCAAAGCAGACGATTGTAAGACAGCAGAATTGTACTCTTACTTTCCGGTTGATTTTCATGAAATAACTCTGAGTCCCAGACTCTTCAGGAACTTGATGTTTTGACGTCTGAGCTCTCCGGAAGGTGTGCGACGACTGCTCGTCCCCCGACATGCCGGTTCTATTTTATAACTCCGGCCGACTTTAGTTTCAAAAACGATACCCATTACGATTTCACGTGCAGTCTTATCGTTACCACTTCACCTTGGAAATTAACCAATCTTCCGTCTTGATCGACTAGTCTGAGCTGAAGATGATCTATTGCTTGAACGGTGATCGGAAGGTAAATGACGTTCGATGGTACTTCGATGATCTTATATCCAGGTGGGACGACGGGGAAAAACTCGTGAATGGTGTGCACTTGTTGTCCGTTGAGGTACGCACCCGTAGTGACGTTGCACTCGACTCGTAGGGAGTTAACCTTGAGAATGGCTACAGGCAAGTCAGATGTATGTGTGACATCTGCTTCAAGGGTGCGTGGAGTGAAACCCAATAGTCGACCGATAGAGTCGGAGGGTTCAAAATTTATCTTACGATTGCACTTGATTTCGCTACACAGCGTATTGTTGTTTGCTCGTAGGCCGATGGAGACGTCACGATCGGCTAATACTTTTTGCACATAACTCTTTATGTCTTCAATTTCGTAGCTTCCGGTGGGTATGGTTATAACTTCAATCCCATCGATGTGAAGCTTGTTGTTATCCTCATCGATGTTGGGAATCGAGTTGAAGGTTAGCAACTCGACGAGTCCTAACGTGTAATTTTTGAACGGTGATAGCTCGATGGGTGGGAAATAGTAGGCTTCTAGTACGGATCACGTGCCCGATAGTGTTAACGTAAAAGAATCACCCATGATGATCCGCGCTCAACTGATGTTTTGCGTGACGGAGGAAAGCGTTTTATAGCAGTCCGCTGAGGAATTTGAGGCACAGATGTCCGCACACCACCGTATCATAGTCTTGATATTTTTTATGATTATACATTACAATGCTACCACCACCGAGGTATGTCATGAGATCTTTGGGTGGTTGTAAATCACCAAAGCTGTCAAAGTAAATGACTTTGTTGTTCTTCTTTCTGTACGCAACCCAGTGTGTGCCAGGACCTTCTTTATTGTCAAGATTCACTATGGCAGCTTCGTACTTTCTCGGTCCACCTTTCGGCATTCCGTTTCTCATGTACACTCCGCGAAACCCCGGAATTTTCATAATCTCAGCGTACTTCAGCAGATCGAAATCGGTGAGTGCTCGGTGTGGTAGCCTTACGTGTTTTTTGGATTCAACTGAAGACCTAAACCTTTTTTGTAGGGTTTCAGGTACAACCCCTTTCCCAAAGCGATCGCCTCCATTGTCTCGTTGTGACGTTGCCGCTCATTTAATTCACGTTTTGCTGCGCTTGCCTCATTCACAGCTTTTGCAATACCAGCTGCCCCACCTGCTAGAGCTCCGGTAGCACTCAAACCGGCTAATAGAGGTATGAGAAAGGGTAGGAAACCTCCAATTTTTTTTGGTACAGGGAGAATGCGTGGAGTTTTCACCTTGTTCCTACCACCCGCGTTTTTGACAGCTTCGCGTGCCCCTGTGAGAGCCGACTTGACGGGGTTGGTACTGTTCGATCCCATGGAAGCTCTTGCCGCCTTTACTATTTGTTTCAATGAGATTTTTTTCTTGTCGCAAGATTTTTTCCTCGTGGAGCTTTTCTCCCGTATCCCCATACCTAATTTCCTTTTCACTTTCATTGCGTTGGTTACACCCCAGGCGGCTGCCTTTTCCGTAACGCTCGCGTCTTTGGCGAGCACGCGGTGCCAGGCCTTCTCCGCGAGTACTTTGTCCGCCTCGTGTCGAGCAGCAAGATTATCTCGTTCTTTCGAGTAAGCGATGTCGTGTTCCTTGCACGCAGCGTCTAGAGGATTGATGCCCGGATCACCGCGCGCGAGTCTCTTCGCTAATTTGGTGCCAGGTGCGCAGTACTGGTAGCTCGGTATATGCAATTCAATGGGAAGCTTGTTGATGATTCTGTTGACGAGACCTTTTCCCCTCGGTCGCTTGCGTTCTCCGTTACGTTTGTGTACGATCATGGTTCCGACACAACTGACTCAAAATCCTATAAATAGCGAGTATTTATAGTTTTTGGAGACAGTCAAGATACATCAGCGGAAAGCGGTCTTTTGGTTGCACCCCTCGTCTTGGGTTAAGCATCATGAAGTTCAAGGAGCAAAGTACCAAGTTACCGGTGATCAATTTCGACAAACTGACACAAACGAATGTGAAGGAACGGGGTAAACGTCACGGTCCGCTACTACCGAATAGCGTGCGCGCAGTGATTTGCGGACCATCCAATTGCGGCAAGACCAATACCCTCTTATCTCTGATCACACATCCCAATGGTCTAAAATTTGCAAATATCTACGCTTATTCAAAATCGCTCAATCAGCCCAAGTACCAGTTTCTCAAAAGGCTCCTCGATTCGATCAAGGGTGTTGGATATTTTCCGTTCAGCGAACACGAGCAAGTGATCAGACCGGAAGACGCGCGACCGAACTCTCTCATGATTTTCGATGACGTAGCCTGCGAAAAACAGGATAACATCAGAGCCTTCTTTTGTATGGGGAGACACAACGCGGTCGACTGTTTCTATCTTTGTCAGACTTATGCTCGTATTCCCAAACACCTCGTACGTGACAATGCTAATATGCTGATACTCTTCCGACAAGATGAAATGAATTTGAAACATATATACGATGATCACGTCAACACGGATATGTCCTTTGCGCAGTTCAGGGACCTGTGCTCAGCCTGTTGGAGCGATAATAAACATGGTTTCGTTATGATCGATAAAGATAGCGATCTCAACGGGGGTAGGTATCGCAAGGGTTTTGACTGCTTCGTAACCATAAATATGAGGCAAGCGTTGTGACGACAGCAGTTATAAATCGAACTTAGAAGCATCAACATGCAGAGTGCTGATTTGCATCAACAGAAAGATGTGCTGCATCAAATTGCGGAGGCGAGCGATGCTATACGACGCAAGCATAAAATGTTGAAGATGGGCCGGGATACCAACGAAAAGGCTATGATTGAAGTTTTTAAACCTATAACAAAACCTCTTCAGCAGCTGGTGAATCAGTCGCTGAAACAGGAGACCATCAAGAGCGAAATTGAAGAGACACCTACGAAACTGGAATTCCCGCGAAAAAATACTAAGAGGGAGTCTGAGGAGGACTCTTTTGTAACGGCTGACGAAGAATCCTCCGACGAGAATGAACCGGTTACCCCCTCGAAGCATGAATCTTCTACCGTTGGCAACGATTTGTCTCAAACGTATCTCCAAATGTTCGAAACAAACGCAGCGAGAGACTTGGATACTTCGTACGGTGTTCGTAGATTGAAGAATAACGTTCTCTGGGTTGGAGATTCTGAAGTGACTTTTGACAAGGATATCATTCATATTGGAAGCATGAGTTATCAATCAACACCAGGCTTACTCGAACTACTGTTCAAAAAATCACCCAGTGACACCATAGTGAGCCGGACAGATTTGGAGAATTACAATAAAATCGTGGTCAACACAAACGCGCATCGAAAGTTTGACCGCAGTGATACGGCTATTCGTTCTGAGAATAGCGATAAATTCAGAAAAATTATTTCTCAAATTCCCACCTCTGTGGGACAGAAGAAGAAGAAGAAGAAGGGTGAAGCCTTACCGCGTCTCAAAATCGTCGCAGGTAAGAAGAGTCGAATGGATTACGTGTACTGGGACGATCCCAATGAGCTAGTCGAACGACTTCGATTGCTCTACGCGTCCCAGGCGGCCGGTAACACGAGTCACTCCAATGAGATTATTTCCATCATTGAGGAGTTGCGTGAGGCTGGAATTGTATATTAGACTTCTCCAAGAATTGGCAGGGCTCAGTTTTAAAATGAGCGTGGACGTGTTTGGTAGGCAATTGACGAGGGCGAAGGGTGGTAGGCTGTCGGGAAACCGCGGTCCTCCCGGTTACGGCTTCAAAAAGACTCTCGACGGGCAATACGATATGGATAACAAGAGATTAAGTAACCTTGCGGATCCTGTGGAAGAAAATGATGCAGCCTCCATGAGAGTGGTGCAAAGCGCTGTACGGCAAGAAGCTCAACTCTTACACCAAGTCACATCATCTTTGCGAAACGACGTGGCAAATATCGGTAGGAGGATCGAATCTCTCGAAAACCTTGCCACTCACCATTCTCAACTCATTACGCAACTGGAAGAGAAGCTGACAAGATCGGAGAAAATCAACGATAGTGAAACCAATTTTATGATAAGAAGCCTGGAATCGAGCGTGAACGCAACTTTGAAACGTCTCGAAGCAGAAAACAAAAACGGACAAGACTTGGCAGTTCATAATTCTGGAATAATAGTGCAATTGGATGAGCGTTTGACCAGACTGGAGGATGGAAGACAAAAAGCTAACGTTGGTGGAGGAACTTCATAAGCCTGCACGAAGGAATTATCCGCGTCGCCGCGTTATCATGCGAGGAATAGACGAGACCTGGCAGGCTGATCTCGTGGATATGATTGCTTACGCGAAATACAACAATGGCTACAAATACCTACTGACGATCATAGATATTTTTTCGAAATTCGCCTGGGCAGTGCCGATCAAGACCAAGAGTGGAAAGGATGTGACAAATGCTATGAACTCTGTTTTCAAGGAGGGTCGCGTACCGAAAAAATTGCACGTTGATCGCGGCAAAGAATTTTGCAACACCGAGTTCAAGGCTCTGCTACAACGACACGGCATTACGCTATATTCAACCTTCAGCAACCTGAAAGCCTCGATCTGCGAGCGTTTCAATCGTACGCTGAAAAGTAACATGTGGAAGCGTTTTTCTCTCCGAGGAAATTATAAGTGGCTAGATATTGTACCGGATCTGATGCTAACTTACAACAACACCAAGCATCGTACAATTGGAATGAAACCGAGTGAGGTTACAGCTCAAAACGAAAAGATTCTCCTGCGCAACGTATACGGGAAATTTCAAGTTAATCAAACACGGAAGAAGAAGTTCAAGCTCGGTGATAAAGTTCGAGTTAGTAGGAATAAACATACGTTTGACAAAGGTTACACACCCAACTGGACAACCGAAATATTTACCATAAGTAAGATAGAGAATACTGATCCTGTCACATACAAACTCGTCGACTATCAGAATCAACCGATCGAAGGTGGCTTCTACGAAGAGGAACTCTCCGAAGTCAAACACACTGATGTTTACCTGGTGGAGAAAGTGCTGCGAGAGCGTGGAAGTAAACTGTTTGTAAAATGGTTAGGTTTTGATAATTCACACAACAGCTGGATAAATAAAGCGGATATGTAATTTTTATTCAATAAAGATATACATAAATATGTAATACATGTTTTTATTCATTTACAATAACCCCATGGTACGGTATCGGTAGTGTTGGGAAGAATAACCCTTTTATCATCGCACCAACTGAGTGCTATTTTCTTTTGTAATACGGTATGAACCTCATGTTTCTTACTCCTAATGAGGTACTGAGGTTTAACTAAATTCTGATGTTGCATGAGACACTTTTTGTAATCATCGAACATGATTGTTCTCAACGTCGCTGCCTTAATACCTTTTGCTCGCTTTTGCTCTTTATCCTCCTCAAAAATTTTAAAAGTGTACAATTTCGCTCGTAATCCTACAAATTCTTTCATAATCTTCCCATTACATTCATCCTTCATTAAACCTACCACTTTCTTATTCGCTAATGGGATTCCATAGATATTATCGAGCGGGTAATCGGATGTATCAAATTTATGAGAATCACGTTTGATGTATACGTATATGTCGGGAACAGTGAAGTGATACAGAAGACTATCTGTATCCGTGTACAATAACTTTGATCGATCAGCAAAGGTACGTTTAACGTAGTTGTAGTGAAAGTCGTAGATAAAAATCTTGGACAGATTGAGGATGGAAAATCCAGCGTAAATAGGTTTATTAAAGTGTATTTTAACCCTACTGAGCTCGACAATTACTATGTCATTATCAAATATGGTACAGCTATGAAAATTCGGTTTTGCGATGAGTGCTTTCGCTCCGTACCTCCCCTCCCACTGTGTCACTAATTTAACATCTTTTTGCTTTCTTACGTTCTCCATAGTCTTACCGAATACCGCGTTATTCATCAATTTAAAGAAATTCTTCTCAAACTCGTTATTGGACTTTTTTCTCAAATCAGTATTCAGATCTATGTACGGTTTCAACCATGGAGATTGTTCAAATTTCAAGATTCTATGAATTTTCGCTAATTTCATTCCCAGACTTACATATTGTTTCAAATTCTGGTAGTGAACAACGTATTTCTTTTTCGGGAAAAGAGTGGTCATTAATTTGGAATTTTTACTGTGCGAGGGTGTATAGTGTTCGGGGCAAAGAGGTAGGTCCTTGTGTGTTTCGTGAAGCTCCAAAGGATACTCCAAGTCCACCTCAAGAATGTATCCTACATGTGAATCATCGGGAATATTACAAACATTAATCGACTCGTATTCCCACTGGAAAGATCCACGAGGTAAACACTGACTCATCGCTCCACCGTACAGATTGTTTACATCGAAGTACATGAGGTAGGATTCCTCTTTACCGGCATCAAAGTCCTTACCCATATATCTATTGTTACTCTCAGCGTGCCGGTTCGAGCACTGAGCTACACCACCTCGAATCCCCTTTTGGATAAACAAGAGCATCTCCACATCGGTGAGGAGTTCTAGCTCAACACACGTGGACTTGAGCATTGCGTCGAAGGCGAGTCCAGGAGCGGTGTAATAGTGCAGAGGATCCAGGCTATAGGTAGAATGACAGTTACGACGAAAATTTTCAAAAATATCCGCTAGGAGTAGAACATCCGTTTTCAAATATAAATCAAAGTATTCGCCCAGCGTATCAATATTAAACGTACCCCAGACTTTTATTGCATGTTGATAATTCACTTCCGAGACGTTGGTATCGTTCAATTTTGAATAGAATTTTTCAATCGCTGGTAATTTTTTCTCATCAAGCTTTACCCAACTATCTACATATTCGTAGGGAAATACCCCCTTTCTCGTGAGTAACTCGAATTCCTCTGCACTATTCGAACCTTCGAACAATTGTATTATCATTATTATTCAGATATGAAGCCAGTTTGTCTAAACTACTTGCCATAAACCGACACGCATCGATGAATCGTAGGCTTACATTTGTATCTTGAATCTTTTTTGTAAAGGAAATGTACCGTTCTTTGTTGACAGGAAGAAGACTCAATTCACCGTCGAACTGTGTAGCTAAAGCTTTGATTAACGAGTGTGAATCATAGTCGGACAGATTGTGAAAAACTACTGGAATAATATGCGAAGATTTATAATTCAAATTACAGCCCGGATGCGCCACGCCGCGGTACTTGCCTGTGAAATGACAATGATCGCGATGATTTTTATCCGTTGGAGTGAATGGTTTCTCACAAATATGACATATTTTAGTATTATCCATATCTTGCATTTCCTCACTAGTGAGTTGCATCGGTACGTTTCTTTTCGGGTAAAAATTTGTTAATTCTGCTAATTTTTGTAATTCGCTAACGAACCATTGAATACAATCGGGATTACGTTTAATTTCAAATTTTGATCGAGAATCGTCGAAGGCACAGTGTAGATAGTACGCTGTACTATGTGGAATATGCTTTTCATACAAGGTTTCATTCTCCGTCGGCTCGAGGATACACTCTATATCAGCGTATACGACGAACGGTACAAACTCCTTGTATCTATAGTTTCTAAAACTTAAAATCTTATCTTCTTCTTTCGGTAATATCATCTTACACTTGTTTATATTTTCACAGTCTTGTTTATGTCTTTCGTACGAGGCTTGAACTTGGAAATGACACAGGCATCTATCACACAGAAATTTCGCGGTCTTATGCTTCGACAGTTGTGAACTTAACAATCTAGATAAATTTTTGATTCAAGCAAAGTGAAAAACGAGCTGACCATTGATTTCTATACAACTATCTATAGCAATAAGGTGGATCGTAGGTTTATCTGTCTTATTTTTACTCAAATAGAGGGGTACTATTTCACTAGGTCTTCTCGATTCGGTTTCCATACCGTAAACGTTAATTGCTAGACAATTGATTCGTTCAAATTTAGAAATATCTTCCAAAGCTATAGGAAACTTGATACCCTCACAGTTTAATATCATGCTGTGATGAGGGTAAGAACTTGTTCGATCAACATTAGTATCTGCAGGATAAAGAGCTGCAACGATGGCCCACAGAAAGCAGAATTCATCGCTGTTCTTGACGTTCACCACAGCCTTCTTCTTCTGTATATCCAGAGGTAAATGCACGTAGGTAGATAAACCTCCACGTAGCGGCTCGTACCGATTAATATTAATCATTAGGTTAACAATTTCGATTAATGTCCAACCCGAGTCCTGCTCTTGAAAATCCTCAACCTTCACCAGGAGACAATCGATCAAATTCTCATCGAACCATCTCTTAATATCCGTTGTCCGAAGGATAACTTCGTTTTTTGTGTTGAAAAATTTCAACTCTTCGACGGTTTCAGAATTTTTCAGGATGGAAAACTTGCAAGCCAGTATACCGTTCACTTTCAGATTACCTCCTTGCTGTAGAGAATTCTTCAATCGTACGCCAGCCAACGTTTTCGAATCCTGCAAAAAAGATCTCAGATCTTTGTGGCGTAGATTGATTATAACACCAGTACGTATTCGACCTTTGAATACTGATTCCAAGTCCTTCCACTGAACTCTGTCTTTTACCCTTCTCCTCGATGTTCCGATACCTTGACCACTTCGTTGTTTGTTCTTGAATTTCTCACCCAACGATTGAAGTATGGAAACTGTTGTGACGATTCTGTGTCTTTCTCCAACGGAAAGAGTAACTGTTCGCAATATTTTATTCAAGAGTCTGATATTACGATTACACAAATTTTTCCATCGCTCGATTTGATGAGGTGGCGCACCGTGCAACAATTTATAAGCACTTTCTACAATGTTAATTAACTTCAAACACGATTGAGCATCCATTTCTGCGTTTATATCTCACTTCGGTGTAAATAAATGAAAAGTTGAGGGCAAATAACTTTTTGATATGCACAATAAAATTTTATTTTAAATATAATATTAAACCCATTGTTTGAACACCTCGACTTTCAAGAAATCGGTATAGTAAAAAATATGTAATAATAATTTTTACAAGTAAAGAAATTCACACTGGTTGTATTGTCCACCGAGGTACCGTAAGCGTAGACGATTTTCCGCAGCAGCAGTTTCATGTACTTGTAACTGATCCTTGTTATCGTTGAATGCCTTTGATATTCTGCTTGGTAGAAACATCATAAAACTATCCTCGATCTCCACCATGGTTTTAGGCCCGTATTTGGTGGTAACAGATTTGAACGATGAAACTTTATAATCTTTCCCAACCTCCAGCTCTGATATTTTCTTCGTAGGTAAGAAGTCATCCATACGGCAAACTTTGTTTATATTTTCAGAAGCCATTTTTGCAGATAAGATAGACGAAGCTTCTCAAGAGTGTACACCTTCTTGCACGACTAAAATTCGAATAACTGAAAAACGTTACGAAAACGCCGTTTTATAGGAGGTGAAATCAAATGTGTGTGCGTACGTGTTCCTCTATTCCGGGAAAAACTTACCATTCGATGAACTTATTTCGTAAAAGTTTCGTCCGCTCTACATTCTTTCTTTACGTGGTAATTAAAGGGGATTCAGTTCATGTGGATTTTAATACCGTTAGTAATACATAAAATATGTAGGTATTGTATCGTTAATATTCGCATGTCTCTATAGAATTCAACGTTAAGCCACTCGTAAAAATTGTTGTGACTCGCTCAAGATAACGCGAACTCGTATTGTTTAGAATACTTAAGTGTTATATATACAGCTTGGCATACGCTTATTTTCTTCCTAGATTATCTAACTATAAGCTATAGGGAACGTTCTACTCGAGTGCATATGTGATGGATAGTTCGAAAATTATATATGTGATGAATACTTCGAAAGTAAGTATATATATATTATACACATATATATTATATATATTTGAGTGCACTACCCGAAGGGTGCATGCTGATCTCATTCGCATCGTAAACGGTATAGAGGCAGGTTGAAAGAGAATACAGTTAGTTCATTTAGATTTGAAAAAGAATTACGAATTTAGATGTTTCTTTGATTTTTAATTTATTGAATTTCTGATTTTAGCGCTGACAAAACCTTCCAAGAGAGAAAATCTGTGAAGAACAAGAAAGTAAGTATTTGTTTTTTGAATTGTTACAGATCGCTATTTGTATCATTGTTTATCGTTATAGTTTTTTCATTCATCATAATTTTAATTTTCATATGATAATATGTTAACTCATCTATCCAACATTCTTCGATTAACATATTTTAAAAACAATATTATTATTATCTTTTTACAGACATGGACCAGGATATGTTATTTATTTACATCGTGCCGGTAGATGTACTTGTACATGTGGATCTGCGTGATCTGTGGTTGTACGAGATGGTGGCGGACCGACACCTTCTCGTACATTATTACTTCATACAGCGCTGGCTCATGGAGCAGGAGGATGAGGATGGAGGGTATGAGAGCGCTGATGATGATGATGATGGTGATGATAACGTCGTGGAGGAGCCGTCCGTCGCCGATGTCGAACGGGGTATATTCTGGTTCATGGGGATAGGTGTTGATGAGGACGCTGGCTACGGATCCTCGTAATACCGAGTAAGTTAATATTTAATTTCGAATACGTCGTTTCAGTAATTGATAATAGGATACCTGTATGTTTTTCAGAGAGGATTCGGTTAAGGGGGATATCATCACACCAAAAATCGACTTTAGGGACCATCAAATCGGCCCTTTTCAGGGCCACCAATACATAGCAAAACAGAACGTTCGAAACTATAACGAAAAAGATCGTCGGTATCGTTTTTCAGAGGGGTTATGTTCTCACTCGACGGTCGGTAAGAGCGCGCGCGCGCTCACGGGTAAAGTAGGTCTTGACAACGATTCAGACAACACGAAGCCAGCATCGATCGAGCTCGCATCGATCGAGGGGGCTTGCAGCATTTCAGATATCAGATCGCATCATTTCAGAGATCAGGTCGCATAATTCAGAAATTCAGAAATTCAGAAATTCAGAAATCAGGTCGCATAAATTCAGACACGACCCCCCTTGCGAAATTACCGTTACTATAGGGGGCGGTACTTGCGTTTTACAAAATTGACATATACGTACAGGAGGCGGTCCTTATGTCGATAGATCCCATTAAAATTGCGAAATATTCCGTTATAATTGCGAAATCATCGATTACCGTTAGGAGGACGTCCTTAAAATTGTGAAATTATAGATTACCGTTAGGGGACGTCCTCGCAGCGAGTGGGAGGGGGGTTTCGACCAATCAGAACACAGGGGGGTTCTGGGACAGAATATTTGACCTAGATTGTCCCAGAACCCCCCTTACCCATCTACTCTGAAGAAGACAAGGAAAAAACTGCTTTCTCAACAGCACATGGGCATTATGAGTATAATTCAATGCCATTCGGAATGAAGAATGCGCCAGCGACATTCCAACGTTTGATGAATACTGTTTCAGCAGGACTACAAGCATCTAAGTGCTACGTTTATTTAGACGACATTGTAATTCACGGAGCAACACTGAAAGAGCACAACGATAGGCTCATCGAGGTACTAAAGCGACTGCAGGAGAGCAATCTCATCCTCCAGCCAGACAAATGTCAATTTCTTCGAAAGGAAACTAGTTATCTAGGGCATGTGATAACGTCGGAGGGAATTCTCCCAGATCCCTCGAAAATTGCGGACGTCAAGAAATTTAAGAGCCCGACAAACGTTAAACAAGTGCAGTCATTTTTAGGGCTAGCAGGTTATTACAGGAGATTCATAGAAGGATTTTCGAGTATAGCACGACCGTTAACGCAACTTACGCAGAAGGGACGCAAGTTCGAGTGGACAATGGTAGAAGAAAACGCATTCGAAACGCTAAAATCAAAGCTCATCACGGCACCCATCCTAAAGTATCCGGATTTCACGAAACCTTTCTTGATAACAACAGATGCATCCGACAAGGCAATCGGAGCAATCCTCTCTCAAGGACCAATTGGGCAAGATTTACCGATAGCGTACGCAAGTCGAACGCTTAACAAGGCCGAAAGAAATTACTCGACCACTGAGAGGGAAATGTTAGCAATCGTCTTCGGGACTAGGCAGTTTAGACCATACGTATATGGAACGCATTTCACTGTGATCACGGATCACCTCCCTCTTAAATGGATCTTCAAAATCGAGGATCCTGGATCAAGGTTACTGAGAATGAGATTAAAACTCGCCGAACACGAGTATGATGTAGTCTACAAACCTGGAAAACTAAATACGAATGCGGACGCGCTCAGCAGAATATATAAGATTTACAGCAACAGCCAGGAATTCGAAGAGGAAAAACCTTTGGAAGAAGGTACGGAACCTTCAGAAGGTACAAACATTCTCGTAATGTCAGAAGAAAAAGAAGGAGAAGAAGAGGAAAAAGAAGATGATGATGAATCGGAACCGGAATACACAGAAGACAAGAAGAAAAAGATCTTGTACGAATATCACGACGCACCCATGGGTGGGCACCAAGGCGTATCGCGTACACTAGAACGCATAAAAATGGAACACAGGTGGCCCAATATGCGCAAAGAAGTAGAAGACTACATAGGTAAATGCGAGAAATGTCAGAAAAATAAAACGCAGAGAAAACTGAAAGCACCCATGATAATCACCGATACTCCTTCGAAAGCCTTCGAAAAATGTGCGCTAGATATCGTAGGGCCGTTGACTGTAACTAATACAGGCAATAAGTATGTACTTACGTTTCAAGATGCTTTAACCAAATTTAGCAAAGCTATGCCAGTGGCTGACCAGGAAGCTTCCACAGTGGCTAGAGAATTCGTAAAAAATATTATATGCGAATATGGAACACCCAAGGTAATCCTTACTGATCAGGTAACGAATTTTTTAAGCAATGTATTTAAGAATATGTGTAAGCTTTTGAAAATCGAGAAAATTCAAACGACGGCATATCATCCAGAATCTAACGGAGCACTGGAACGATCACATAGAACACTAGCAGAATATCTAAGGAGTTATATCGAAGAGGACCAGAGCAACTGGGATGAGTGGTTGCCGTACGCAATGTTCACGTACAACACAACCCCTCACACTGCAACAGGGTACACCCCGTACGAGCTTGTTTTCGGGCACCCGGCAGAAATACCATCATCGGTAAAGCAAGCGCCGAGACTTACTTACGCGTATGACGACTACGTTCAGGAACTACGCGAAAGACTTAGGGCGGCTAATCTCAAAGCAAAAGAGAATCTGGAAGCAGCCAAGGGAAAAGCAAAATCATACTACGACAAAAAAACGGTAGAGACAAAAGTCCAGCCAGGAGATAAGGTTCTTCTACTAGATGAGACGGTTCGGCGGGGGAGATCAGCGAAATTAACGCCAAAGTATGTAGGTCCATACGAGATCACGGAAAAGCATTCGGATGTCAACTACACCATCCGGAAGGGTCGGAAGGAGACCAAAGTTCACGCCAACCGATCGAAGTTATTCGTAGAACATTGACTAGAAGGAGAGAAGCACGTCCCCAGCACCTATCCCACCCCTCACCATATTCCTCACAAATTTCACCATATAACAAAGGGAGGGGATGCATTAGTAGTAATATCTAAATTGACTTGCAGATCATGCCTGGCGATGGCGCTGGCAAAAGAAGAAATCAGTCCATCTTTCAAGATCGAGAGGTTCAGGGATAATCCGGGCGTTTACTTCGAGAAAATAGGGACGCTGCAGGTGTACAAAGATAGGTGGAGTTTAGTAATAGACATGGACCTCCGCACGGTATTCGAGAGAGAAAAAAATGTGAAGGCACACCTGAACAATATACGCAAGACATGCGAGATTCCAGATAACGCAGGCTCGCTTTTATGTGAGACTATGAGTGAAACAGTAGGAAATTTGTTAGATAAGGTTGATAGGGGTTTGCAACTAGTCCGCGACGTCACATGCGTCGGGCCGGCACGAAAGCGCCGAGGTTTCATAGACGGTTTAGGCTCGATAGCAAAATCCTTGTTCGGGACTATGGATGCAGCAGACGCGGCTAGGATAGATCAAGAGATCGATGATCTTCGGGAAGATCAAGCCAACCTAAAAACGGCAATGAGTAAGCAAATCCAAATAGTATCATAGACGCTAGGAGTGTTTAATAATACCATGAGGGTAGTGGAAGAAAATGAGCAAACTTTGCTCGAGATAACTAAGCAGCTTAGTAGCAGTCTTTCCAACGGTATAGAGAGAACAGCAGCGAGGCAAAAGCTCGACGAGCATATAGAGGCAATAGGCCTAATAGTAGATGCGTTGCTGAGTGATGTGAAGGATTTGGTACAATTTTTAACAGAAATAAAAAGGGGTATTATCAACCCCACCGTGCTTACTCCAGCCAAAATACTAGAGTACCTCTCGTCGGCGCTACCACACCTGCCGGCGGGTCACAGCTTCCCTATACCATTGACGCGACCAGGGGTATCATTGTTGATGACAGTCGCGGATATTAAATCTTACGGGAGGGAAGACACGGTAGTCACAGTAATAGAAATACCTCTCATAGGTAGTGAAGAGTATAGCATCAGCAAAGTATATCCTCTGCCTGTAAGGGCACAAAACGATACCTATTGTTATCTAGAAACAACGGAGGAATTAGCAGTGGTGGACCATGATTATAGAAATTACCTATGAATGAAGGAGGCGGACTTGGGGACGTGTAAACGTTTAGGTGAACACTATTTGTGCGACCCAAGGCGCCCTACGAACTCAATAGGAATAGGTTCACCCTGTGAAATTGCTATTCTCTCAAAGCTGGACGTAGAACTATCACAATGCCCGAAAAGAATTGTTAGGGTAAACAAGGCAATAGTTTTAGTTTTGAATAGATCAGGAACATGGTTATATATAGCTCCAGAGGCCGAGGCAATCACAGTAGCTTGCGAAGGGTTGCCTGCGGCGCGTGAAACATTGATAGGCACTGGCATCATAGCTCTCAACGGGAAATGCGCTGTAACTGCGAAGGATTTCCGTATGGAGACATTACGGCAGTATCAAAGCAGGCAGGAATTCAGTTACCTGCCACCGTGTAACCTTAGTTTGCACGAGACGGACTGGGAGGCAATCCCTAAGTCCAGTGATAAAAGTGTCAGTGTAGTACTCAAGAGCGTCCTGCGAGACGCAAACGAGCTAAACTCATTGGGAACTAGCCTTGAGAACCTACATAAGGAATTAGATGATAAGAACAATAGTCACAGGCGGCACCTGCCGTATGTGGCACCTTTGTATCCAATAAGTGGAATAGTATTAGTAGGCATGATAGGTTACATAATCTATAAATGTGTATCTACAGGTAAATTTAGATGTAAAGAAACGTCACGACAAACAGTGGCACCGGAGCCTCCGCAACCGCGGAAACGGGTTCCGATGGCCAGGGAAACTGTTATTAATTTTAAACGTAACTCGTCTATCACGGGTACGACGTAATCAGCATTAAGTTATGAATGGGTTTTTACTAGTAAGAAACATGTAATGAATTGGGATAAGAGTATATGTAATATGTATTATATATAAGTAACCACAAATAAATTATTGTATCTAATATCAAAATAATAAAGCCGGGTTTGGGTTAAAGTAAGATTAGCAAATAAGGTTAAGACTAAGGGAATTTGTACTTAGTAAATAAGGGAAAAATAGTCCGGAGGCCTATTCTCCTAAGGGGGAAGGGATGTTGAGAATTGTTACTCAACATTCCAATACATTTCGTAAATTGACTACCTTTAATAATTAAGCAAGGCATGACCTGGAATGCGACAAAGCGCATCGCATTGCAGGTTACGCCAATAATCGAGTAAGCATTATGTAAGTTATAAATTAGGCTAAAGACGGAGCCGCGCTTCAGTCTTGAGCAGATACCTTGAAGAAAGCGGAGGCTATCTCCGAATACTCATTGACTCGAACCGGAGCAAGTGCTCCAAACGCAATTCTTTTGTACTTTGTTAAATATTAAATAAAAACTACTTTGTCGCTATCTAGCACTTAGAGTGATTGTCAAAGATCACCTCTGGGAACAACCCAATAACTCCCTGTATGCCATAATCACGGGGGTTAAATATTACAACACCCCGTTCCTTCACATTCGTTTGTGTCAGTTTATCGAAATTGATCACCGGTAACTTAGTACTTTGCTCTTTGAACTTCATGGTGCTTAACCCAGGACGAGGGTGCAACCAAAGACCGCTTTCCGTTGATGTATCTTGACTGCCTCCAAAAACTATAAATACTCGCTATTTATAGGATTTTGAGTCAGTTGTACCGGAACCATGATCGTACACAAACGTAACGGAGAGGCAAGCGACCGAGGGGTAAAGGTCTCGTCAACAGAATCATCAACAAGCTTCCCATTGAATTGCATATACCGGGCTACCAGTTCTGCGGACCTGGCACCAAATGAGCGAAGAGACTCGCGCGCGGTGATCCGGGCATCAATCCTCTCGACGCTGCGTGCAAGGAACACGACATCGCCTACTCGAAAAAACGGGATAATTTTGCTGCTCGACACGAGGCGGACAAAGTACTCGCGGAGAAGGCCTGGCACCACGTGCCACAAAGACGCGAGCGTTACGGAAAAGGCAGCCGCCTGGGGTGTAACCAACGCAATGGAAGTGAAACGAAAGTTAGGTATGGGGATGCGGGAGAAAAGCTCCACGAGGAAAAAATCTTGTGACAAGAAAAAAATCTCATTGAAACAAATAGCAAAGGCGGCAAGAGCTTTTTGCGGGTCGAACAGTGCCAACCCCGTCAAAAATGCGGGTGGTAAGAGCAAGGTGCAAACTCCACGCATTCTCCCTGTACCAAAAAAAAATGGAGGTTTCCTACCCTTTCTCATACCCCTATTCGCCGGTTTGAGTGCTACCGGAGCTCTAGCAGGTGGGGCTGCTGGTATTGCAGCAGCTGTGAATGAGGCAAGCGCAGCAAAACGCGAATTACATGAGCGGCAACGTCACAACGAGACAATGGAGGCGATCGCTTTGGGAAAGGGGTTGTACCTGAAACCCTACAAAAAAGGTTTAGCTCTTCAGTTGAATCCAAAAAACACGTAAGGCTACCACACCGAGCGCTGACCGATTTCGATCTGCTGAAGTACGCTGAGATTATGAAAATTCCGAGGTTTCGCGGAGTGTACATGAGAAACGGAATGCCGAAAGGTGGACCGAGAAAGTACGAAGCTGCCATAGTGAATCTTGACAATAAAGAAGGTCCTGGCACACACTGGGTTGCGTACAGAAAGAAGAACAACAAAGTCATTTACTTTGACAGCTTTGGTGATTTACAACCACCCAAAGATCTCACAACATACCTCGGTGGTGGTAGCATTGTAATGTATAATCATAAAAAATATCGAGACTATGATACGGTGGTGTGCGGGCATCTGTGCCTCAAATTTCTCAGCGGACTGCTATAAAACGCTTTCCTCCGTCACGCAAAACATCAGTTGAGCGCGGATCACCATGGGTGATTCTTTTACGTTAACACTATCGGACACGTCATCCGTACTAGAAGCCTACTATTTCCCACCCATCGAGCTATCACCGTTCAAAAAATACACGTTAGGACTCGTCGAGTTGCTAACCTTCAACTCGATTCCCAACATCGATGAGGGTAACAACAAGCTTCACATCGATGGGATTGAAGTTATAACCATACCCACCGGAAGCTACGAAATTGAGGACATAAAGAGTTATGTGCGAAAAGTATTAGTCGATCGTGACATCTCCATCGACCTACGAGCAAACAACAATACGCTGTGTAGCGAAATCAAGTGCAATCGTAAGATAAATTTTGAACCCTCCGACTCTATCGGTCGACTATTGGGTTTCACTCCACGCACCCTTGAAGCAGATGCCACACATACATCTGACTTACCTGTGGCCATTCTCAAGGTTAACTCCCTACGAGTCGAGTGCAACGTCACTACGGGTGCGTACCTCAACGGACAACAAGTGCACACCATTCACGAGTATTTCCCCGTCGTTCCACCTGGATATAAGATCATCGAAGTACCATCGAACGGCATGTACCTTCCGATCACCGTTCAAGCAAGAGATCATCTTCAGCTCAGACTAGTCGATCAAGACGGAAGATTGGTTGATTTCCAAGGTGAAGTGGTAACGATAAGACTGCACGTGAAATCGTAATGGGTATCGTTTTTGAAACTAAAGTCGGTCGGAGTTATAAAATAGAACCGACATGTCGGGGGACGAGCAGTCGTCGCACACCTTCCGGAGAGCTCAGACGTCAAAACATCAAGTTCCTGAAGAGTCTGGGACTCAGAGTTATTTCATGAAAATCAACCGGAAAGTAAGAGTACAATTCTGCTGTCTTACAATCGTCTGCTTTGCACCATGGAGGAGATCCTAACGATACAAAAACCAATTGTGTTTGACGAGTCCGTCGCACACTACGAGACTCATGCACATCAACCCTTCGCATCAACGAGCTTCGAGAACAACGATGAAATTCGGATCGCCGTTCAACATCAAGATTCATGTCTGTTACCGAGCAGGAGCTCGCTGCACGTATACGGTAGATTGAGCAAGGCTGATGGACGAACTCCGGTCACTACCACAAAGTTAGTCAACAATACCATCTGTCATCTGTTTGAGGATATACGCTACGAGCTGAATGCTGTTGAGATCGACCGAAATAAGAACGTCGGTATCACAACCCTCATGAAGAATTACATATCACAAAGTCCTAGCCAAAGGTCTTTGCGAGAGAATGCCGGTTGGATCGACAACGACAATGAAATAGTTGATGAGAACGGTTACTTTGATATCTCCATACCGCTGAATTGGTTGCTGGGTTTCGCTGAGGACTATCGCCGAATAATCGTCAATGCCAAGCACGAGTTGATTCTTACAAGGACAAACACCGACACGGATGCAATTATACAGACAACCGCCGATGGTACTGTGGAACAGTTTAAAATTTCTCTACTTAAACTCGAGTGGCTGATTCCGTACATCAAGGTCTCCGATCAACGAAAAATCCAGTTGCTGAACTATATTGCCAAAGACGCACCCATCCCTATCAGTTACCGCTCGTGGGAATTATACGAGTATCCACTACTGCCCGCTACCTCGAAGCATGTCTGGGTCATGAAAACCTCCACTCAGCTGGAAAAACCCCGATACGTTGTGGTAGGCTTTCAGACGGATCGAAAAAATAATGCCGCTAAGAACGCAAGTCATTTCGATCACTGCAGCATCCGAGATGTGAAGCTCTTTCTCAACTCGCAGAGTTATCCCTACGGAAACCTAAATCTCGATGTTGCTCGCAACCAGTACGCTCTGCTCTACGATATGTATGCAAACTTCCAGACATCGTACTACGCCAAGGATCCCGAACCATTATTGAGCAGGAACGAATTTTTAAAATACGCACTGCTCATCGTCATCGATTGTTCGAAGCAAAACGATTCCCTGAAATCCGGACCCGTGGACATTCGCCTTGAATTCGAGTCAACGTATCCTTTTCCGCCGCAAACTCCTGTCTATTGTATGATTTTACACGATCGTATTATTGAGTACAACCCGATCAGCGGCGGTGTAAAGAAATTAACTTGAGGAAAAACTATGTCATCCTACGTTTTTTATGATTCTATACAACCCGATCAGCGACGGTGTAAAGCAATTAACTTGAGGAAAACTATGTCATCCTACGTTTTTTATGATTCTATAATCTATAATTCACAAAATAACTGTACTTTACCCTATTTTATGAAAAACTGTACTTTACTATGATTAAAAAATATTATAAAAAAGATGTTTATTTCATTGCACAATATCCTTTTCGCAGTTTCACCTATGTGTACGGTAGCCGTTAAGAGGGGATATACGATATAAAAGTGAGGTTGAAAACTTTTTGAAATTAGTTAACGCTCGATTTTTCTGAAATCCACATCGTACCAGTCTAGAGAAAATAAGTTGTTACAATGGAGATGATATTGGATGTACAAGGTTTCCAACATCCTATCAACGAATTCGTACTGAAAGAGCTCGCTGCAATTAGCATTTAAGCGTATGAGACAGACGAGCACGGCCTGACGCGCATCCTTTTCAAACAGCCGTGTGCTTGGAAAATCTTATCTACCAAATGTAGAGCTGTCAATGCTTGGTTGACGCGGAATCATCATGGAATACCATGGAATGCTGGCATTATGTCTTACGACAAGGTGCAGGAAGTTATACGAAGAGTTGTCGAGCATGTAAGTTATATCTACGTCAAGGGAAAGGAGAAGAAAGAGTGGATTAAAAAAATTATCAACGACGAGTCCAAGCCTGTCATCGATTTAGAAGAATTGGGCTGCCCAAGTTTTCGATGGATGAGAGACTACGAGGTGCTTCATTGGCACGAGGACTGGCACGGAAACCTTCCCAAATATCATTGCGCCTTCGGAAACGTACAGCGATTGAAAACTTGGTATTTGAAGGAGTGCAAACCATCACTTCATAAATCATTGATCATGTCCATTGAAGTAGGGGGTTTGAAACGAATGAAGGCTGAAGACATCGCCTATTTGACCAAAGATTTCATTCTTATTTACGGCTCGAGTATCATCGATGAGGTGTGGGACAAACTATCGGAGGCTATGAAGAAGGATGTACACGGAGAAAAAGGAGTTGTTCATACAACAAACTAAATGATAGCTACATGAATGTGACTTACAGCAGCCATGTGGAATGTTGTATGAAGATTACGCATTGCTCTTGTAGCAATACCGGTATAGTTGCCGATGCTTCGTTACTGTAGCAATACACTAAAGTTCGTGGAAAGATATCGTCCAGTTATTGGAGAGAACATTTTGTATCGTTCCGGTAACTATCCCGGTATAGTTGTGGGAGCTATACGCAAGGCGACGGAAGCCACACGTATAGCTGATCTAACTATTCCTCAGTTTCACGCGCGCGTGCGCCTCAGAAATGACAGACAGACCATAACATCGAAATTGCAGGTTATGTAGAACTATTCTCAAGATTTCAAATATTTAACATTTATATACACATATTTATAAAAACGTATACGTATGTATACAAATTTATATGCATGGAGACATTATGTGAAATAATAAACACATATTATATTGCATATTCATTGATAATAACCCATGTTTAAATCGTGCATCTCGTGAGGGCGTATTGAACATAGCATAGCTGCTATAACAAATCCGTCGTTCAGCTCCCACAGCTATACCGCATCGTTCGTGCAAGCGGACTACGTCAGGCTCTAATGTTCCGCTCTTGTAGCTAAACAACAGTACTGTTGCGACCAAAGACCCGATTATAGTTTCAAGAACCAGAAATTCGGCTGTCACAACCACTCTTTTTTCTCCGTGTATAGATATCGCAAACTGTCGGAGATGCCAAATACATTATGGATCGCAGAGCGGAGAATTCGATGAACCTCCTCCCATGATCGGAGACTGCTCTCAATGTCAAATGATTTAATAAATTTATGATCTCTGTAATTTATGTGTTATCTGATTTAAAGAATAAAAAGAATTCACTGTAAAAATTTTTACAGTCTTCATACATATGCATTTTGTACACACATAAATTATTTTTAATTCCTTCCGTAGCTTATTTGACTCCTTAGCTGTTGTCTTGCGCTAGCTTGGTTGGACGCTAGTTTTTGATATTCAATATGTTTACAAAACACTGAGGTTTAGATAACAATTTCGTTCTAGCATCAGAGACTAAGCTGATGATTACTCCGAGGTATTGAATTTATCGCCGTATATTAGTTTTAGGAGGTCGCATACTCATGAAGGGTTCCGTAGCGAGTTCATTCGCGTCTTAGAGTTTGTGAGTGAAACATCGGCTCTTGCATGAATAAATAATTTCTAGCGAAACAAAACTTTTTTAAAAAATCTAAAGAAAAAAAAAAACTTCGGAATTACAATGTGTAAGTATCATTGTGAATTTGTGATTCAGTGAAAAAATAGTTCTCTGCATTCATAAGGTTTTAATTTATTAATTTTTCTGGTTTATCGCAGCACTTCCAAATCTGTTTATGACACCGTGTATCAAACAAATCGTAGCGCTGGTCGAGGGGTGGGCGATACCTTCACTCGAGGAAACGTGGGCCAGGCAAGAGGCTGCGATGCTCGCGGCCTTTCGTAACAACGCGCGTTGTTACGTAACCCTACTCCGTAGAGATAACACCCCGAATTCGGGTTTATATTGCGAGGGTTGTGTGACAAGTCTGCCCGGACCGTGGGGTGTCGAGAGCGAGCACCGTATATTGCCGAGTAACCGGACGCCGACAATATACTTTTGCGAGAAGTGCGGTCTCGCTCTATTGAGGGTTGATTGCCAGAAATGCTGTCGATGCCACGCAGCATTCAAGATGTACCTAACAGCGTACCGCAAACATCATTACGATGAAAATGATGTATTGAAGGTAAATGCACCGGCGGCAAATGTATCGGCTGGCGGATCGCTTTTACGCAAATCTGCGGTCGAAGTACCCTTCGACTTAGCAGGAGTCATGGCGATGGCTCTAGATGCAGAAGCTGACGAAGGTAAGAGCTCTCAACTAATTAGCATACATTACATTTTTTAGTTTTTATTAACTAAAAATATCATTGATTTATGTTTTCTACACGGAGAAAAAAGAGTGGTTGTGATAGCCGAATTTCTGGTTCTTGAAACTATAATCGGGTCTTTGGTCGCAACAGTACTGTTGTTTAGCTACAGGAGCGGAACATTAGAGCCTGACGTAGTCCGCCTGCACGAACGATGCGGTATAGCTGTGGGAGCTGAACGACGGATTTGTTATAGCAGCCATGCTATGTTCAATACGCCCTCACAAGATGCACGATTTAGACATGGGTTATTATCAATAAATATGCAATATAATATGTGTTTATTATTTCACATAATGTCTCCATGCATATAAATTTGTATACATACGTATACGTTTTTATAAATATGTGTATATAAATGTTAAATATTTGAAACCTTGAGAATAGTTCTACATAACCTGCGATTTCGATGTTATGGTCTGTCTGTCATTTCTGAGGCGCACGCGCGCGTGAAACTGAGGAATAGTTAGATCAGCTATACGTGTGGCTCCCGTCGCCTTGCGTATAGCTCCCACAACTATACCGGGATAGTTACCAGAACGATACAAAATGTTCTCTCCAATAACTGAACGATATCTTTCCACGAACTTTAGCGTATTGCTACAGTAACGAAGCATCGGCAACTATACCGGTATTGCTACAAGAGCAATGCGTAATCTCCATACAACATTCCACATGGCTGCTGTAAGTGACATGCATGTAGCGTGTAGAAGAAAAAACTGCAGAAATGTCTGCTGGCTTGGGGGCCGTCATCGCAAAGGCGGTGACTGTAGAAGAAGAAGATGATCGAGGTAAGAGCTCTGAACTAATCAACATACACTAAATTTTACCTACTCTGTGTGATTTGGAAGTATTTTTTTGTTCATTTTTTTAATTAAATGACATTGATTTATGTTTAGAAGCTGCTTCTGGTTCCGCTGTGACCGAAACAACACTAAAGAAGAGGAGAAGGAAGCAGTGAAGAGATACAAATCGGCCTTTTAAGGGCCATCCCACACAAATCGGTCCTTTTCAGGGCCATCAAATCGGCCCTTTTCAGGGCCACCAATACATATCTGAAATGCAAACAGAACGTTCGAAATTATAAGAAAACTTCGTCGGTATCGATTTTCAGAGGGGTTATGTTCTCACTCAACGGTCGGTAAGAGCGCGCGCGCGCTCACGGGGTAGGTAAAGTAGGTCTTGACGACGACGATTCAGACAACATGAAGCCAGCATCGATCGAGCTCGCATCGATCGGGGGCTTGCAGCATTTCAGATATCAGATCGCATCATTTCAGAGATCAGGTCGCATAATTCAGAAATCAGAAATTCAGAAATTCCGAAATCAGGTCGCATAAATTCAGACACAACCCCCCCTTGCGAAATTACCGTTACTATAGGGGGCGGTACTTGCGTTAAAAATTGACAAATACGTACAGGAGGCGGTCCTTGCCGATAGATCCCATTAAAATTGCGAAAGATCCCGTTATAATTGCGTAATCATCGATTACCGTTAGGGGGACGTCCTTTCAGCGAGTGAGAGGGGGCTTCGACCAATCAGAAAACAGGGGGGTTCTGGATCAAAATATTTGACCTAGATTGATCCAGAACCCCCCTTGCCTATCTACTTTCAACGAATATTCTGTTACGTTAACGTTACGAACTTTAACCTCATATGTACTTGGGGTCTATACTCCTTTAAATCATCACCAATCGAATAGAATAATCAGATTAATAACGATAGTTTTAGCCACAAGAATTGATATTAAAAAATATCCTTATGGAAGGGATATGAATAGGTAAAGGACGTGTCATATTCATGATGAAAAATGATATTACCCGTGTAGAAAAAGCCCCACTCAGCCCGATCAGAAGTGGGGTGCTAGTCGTGTGCTGGTCAGGCTATTTTCTATCAAGATTTCTAATCGGGTACTGATCGGGTACTGGTCGGGATATTTTTGATTTACTATAAAACCTTACTGGGTATTAAACGGGGGTTGATTGGGGTAATTTTTCCTATCACCTTGGTGAGTACTAATCAGACTCTGGCTGGACTATCTTCGACCGAAGCTTAATTCTGGTCACTAACATCGGATAATGTTGATACCGGCCACTTTAATTTTCTGACTATACTACGAGACACATGCGCATCGTCGTCTCAGTAATCGAGTGCGGCTATATTTGCCGATTTTTAAGCTCCATCTAATTGGCAGTTATGTACTGTAACATTGCATGTTACTACAGGCTCCTTACCCCTTGGACGACCTTAGCGAAGTGCCTGATAACGAGTGAATGATTATGGTGGCCCTGAGGCCTGACAATAATTCCGAGAGGCGACCGCGACCGACTGAAATCTATACAACCTATTATTTATTCTTTCCTTTTCCTTTACGACTTGTCTCTGACATGTGGGAGACGAGGCCCATCCGACGGCTCAAAACTTCGACTGAGACGCACCTAGACGAACGCAGGACACCAGATATCGGGTGTTTGGATCCCTGTCGAGGAACACCACCTAAGCTCTGGGGGCTAGCTTCGGCCGGACTACCTCCAACATTGAAAGTGAGGACACGGGGGAGTGCCTAGAGCACTCTGCATCGTGGGATATCGGTGGTGGAAGAGATTCCCGCCACCAAGAAGAACCTGCAGCCCGTGGTCCTCCGATTCAGCGAGCTCATGATACCGTGGTGAACTTCGAATTTCGCGCGTAGCGACAACAGGTCGCTATATTTAAGGATCTTTCGCTCGATGCGAAAATCCATATTATGCCGATAATGAGGGCGCTGAGTACCGGCGCCATGCGGTCTAGTCACTCTGCGTTAGACTAGCGTCTAGATCACTCGTGCGATTCATTTTTGCGTTGTTCTGTTTCGAGTTTGCGTTCGAACCCACGGGGTTTGTTGAACTTAGTAGAAGTACGTGTGCGTGTGGTCCAGCGAGTTTCTCGAGGGACGATTTTCACCCCAAGGAAATGGATTACGAACGAGAAAAGATCTTGTTTTTGCGTTAGATGGAAGACGGAAAGCGTTAGCCATTCTGACCATACTGATTTGAATTCGGCAACGGCCGTCTGTCATATTGCCTTTGTGCAGCCACGAGGCTATTTGATATCTTTGGAATCGAATTAAGACGATCTCCGAAGGGTAGGCCGTCACCAGTGTCCCCATGCATTAGAGTTCGAGTCTGGATTTTATAGAGATTAATCGCGTATTTTGTAATATTATTGAGTCGGTACCTGTCGTACACGGGTGCGACAGAGATAGATAGGCGGCTGCTGTCGCTCTCTCTTCCTCCTGCGGGGAGAGACGTAGCTCGAGGCTTAGCTGAGCCTCGGTTGTATTTAGATTTCAAGTCTTAATTTTTGGAAATTCGGGTGTATTAATCTCAAATAGTTATCGCGTTAGTCGCAGAGTTAGGTTGAGTTAGTTTTAGTGAATTTTGTAAATGATAAACTTTATTGAGTAATCTTTTAACCAGAGGCTTAGCCTCTCGGAGGCGAGCCAGTCGTTGCAAAACGATTGGTGTCGTCAGGTTGTGATTTTTGATTATATTACTTTGTCGTACACTGTAGAAAATTTCTTTGTGAATTTACTAAAATTGTATTGGAAGTTTTATGCATATACGATGTTGTAAATCTACTACATATTTGTGAAGGTATTTCAAATACTTGCATCTTAAATTTACTGTACTTTTACAGCGAAGTTACTGAGCAATAGTTTAGTAATTTTAGCAAACCTGAGTATTATGAATCAACTCATGATTTGCAAATTTGAAATGTATTTGTCTATCAATTTTGATGTGCATGTATTTTGAATATGTCACACTGATCACGCCATTTTACGAGGCATGTATAAGGTAAAGGACCCAGTACCGGAACGAGACCCAATATCGGAACGATTTGACACTCAATAATTTATATTTAATCTCGTACGCGATGGAATTTTCCGAATCTTGATTCATTTGATACCTTAATCTTTTATTTAGATAACATATATAAGTGTGAATTGAAAGTATATTCAAAGTATGAAATCAAAATTGTCAAATATAGCAGTAGTCTCAGATGTACGACTTTTCCAAGTTCCTTAATGGTTTTGTTAAGAAATCAGTCGATGATCTTAAGCTTGTAGAAAGTGCATAAAAAAACTTTTCGGATATTTTTTTTTTTTATGTGTTTATAGAAGCATTTTGAAATCAGAATAATTTATTTATAATATCAGCAAAATTCCCTTTTCATTTAAATTCTACCGTTCCTTTATTGGTCCCCTAAAAATGAGCTGTACCCAGTGTCGGAACAGCCATCCATGTTGCTTTTATCGCATGACACATGCGGGGCATTTTATTTAGTGTACAGATCGAGTGGGGCCAAAAAATTAATTTGTGATTGAATATTTAATGCAGTAAGTACGTTTGTTATAAAAAATACATGAAATATACATTAAATTTAATTTAGATGGTAAAAATTAATCTATGTGTCAAATGTTTTTTTCGGAAACTATTTAATTCTAGTATAACCTCAAAATCATTTGTTTCTATTTTATTATTATTCACTTGATAAAATGTTTATTGATTTTTTTTCTTATAAAATATTAAATCATTTAAAAATATAAAATGCATTTTATATTTGTACATATTAAATAATTATTGAGACTCACTATAATGGAGTACATGGCATTTATTTTATATATCAATTATTTACTTATTCACAGGTTGTAAATAAAAAGAAAAAAAAAAAGAAAAGAAAAATTAATTTATTATAAAAGAATAATAAAACCCTTTTATAATAGAATTTTTCGATGTTAAATGCTTCTATCACTAATTATTATTGCCTTAACTCATTTATCATTAATTATTTCTTCTAATTAACTGCTATATTATTCAATCACTTTAAGGTAAGCATAATCCTTTCATTGAAATAAACTCATTTTATTGACCGTTCCGGTACTGGGTTAACTATGTTCCGATACTGGGTCTGTGCTTTTTAGGTGTTCCGATACTGGGTCTGTTAGACTCATTCGTAAAACAAAATTTTAATGTATTAAATTTTAGTGAAACTAATCAATGTAATTACGCCTGAATAGCTAAATGTCTATTCCATCCGGTGAATCAATTCATTTTTGTCCATCAGCTACTTAAGTATTTTGCAAATAAGGAAAATCAGTCATATACCCTTCGTCGTTCCGGTACTGGGTCCTTTACCTTACATTAAATTTAATGTACTCTCACAGTCAAGTTACTGAACATTGCGACGCCTCAACGTAGAATTATGATTTTTCTGCAATTGTGGTAGAAAATGATGATATCTCAAATTCTGGCTGAAAAATATATTATGTCAAATTCACATTGAAAAACATGATATCTCCAATTCTGGTTGAAGATATGTGCTGCAGTCATCAAGTCGGTCAAAAGAAACACATCCGGTAAAGAATGTGGTCTGACTCGGGAGCTGAGAGTGTCAGTATGAATTGGCGATGCATACTTCTAGTCAACGGGGCATGGATTTACTTGTGAGAGACAGGCAGGCTTTAAAGCATCTCCCTGGTTAAAATGCCGTATAGGATTTTATAGGAACGTATAGAATTTCGTATAGAATTCAGTATTTATGTCCGACACCAGTTCATGCAGTTCTATCCGCATCCTATCGCATCGACAGAATGTACTCGGGCCGCTGGAGGACCTATCCGGATTATGTTCGGGACCGAAAACGCAAGCTCGGTGATGTATACGATTCTATACGGTCAGCGTTCGTCATTAAAATCGCGCCTGAAATATTTTAAAGTACGTCACGGGGCTATATACGTCCCTATCTGGTTTCGGTTGCGCATTTTCTAACATCAGAGTCCGACGCGGCGCTCTGTCCGTCCCTATCAGGAATATATTCGGGACCGAAAACCCAAGTCCGGTGATGTATGCGATTCTATACGGTCAGCGTTCATCATCAAAATCGCGTCTAAAATATTTTAAAGTACGTCACGGGGCTATACCCATCCCTATCTGGTTTCGTTCGCGCATTTTCTAACATCAAAGTCCCACGCGGCGCTCTATCCGTCCCTATCAGGAATATATTCGGGACCGAAAACTCGAGCTCAGTGATGTATCCGGCTCTATCCGGTCAGCGTTCGTCATCAAAATCGCGTCTATAATATTTTAAAGTACGTCACGGGGCTATATCCGTTACCGTCGGGCTTGGATGCTGCGCATTGCAAGGCCATAGAAATATTTGCTGTTTGTGTCATTATTTCTAAGTCCCAGTCGGAGCTCTGTCCGTACCTATCCGGGTTCTATCCCGCGATTCATGATGTGATTATTCACACAAAATTTTCTAAGTTGGGATCGGGGTTCTATCCGTACCTATCCGGTTTCCATGTAATGTACATTACTTCAATATTTCCTCGTAAGGTGGCGACCACCGCTTTCGATATTCTCGCGAGTGCCACTTATAGGAGTTGGTGAGTATATATAGAGGCGGAGAATATCATCTACAAGCGTCGTCTAATTCCTGTATTGGTCATGTGTTATCAGTATGTATTGTAACGTGGCAAACGTTTGGACCTCCTCCGTACCAGCCTAAACGAGCGTATGTATCCCCGAGAGCCCCAAAGTCCCGTTAGCTAATTTGAATACTGCCGCCCTTCGTCCTAGCGACGCCTTATCGACTATAGATCCTCGGATTGGTCTATCGATGACGGCTGGCGCTAGCAGGACGAACGGCGATAAGCGGTAATTAGCATAGCGGAAACGAAGAGCCATTCATTGTCTAGCCGTGAAACTGAGTAACGTGCCATAATCACAAGTGAATCGAGCGAGTTAACCCCCGAGTATTTTGAGGTGTTTAGAGGTGTTTGTGTTTATTGTGACCCCCGCGAATTATTACTGGACTTGATTTTGGACTCTGGACTTGATTTATTCCGATTTGGACATATACGACCCTTGCCTATCCACGGACACCAAGCCGAACACGAGGCCGAGCCATCGTAGCCGAGCAGGTAGGATCAATCCGAGCCCGACAATTCAAGATAGCTTCATTCTTCCCCTAAAGTCCCTAAATTCCCGTTGAGTCTCGAGTTAGAGTCAGGAAGCTCTTCGTTCCCTAGTACCGTCGAGAGTATCGAGTCCCCGAGTACCGCGTGTCAGTTGAGAACCGGCAAGCTCAAACTTGTTGTTGTTCTCTAGGTGGCTGTCGATTCTGCGCGTCAGCGTGCCGGCTTACATCGCCGCTGCGCAGAAATCCGCCAAGGTAGAGTCGACGCCATCTTGCCCGAGTCTCTGACGTCACGCGTCGCAGATAGCCTGCTGCGTGTCAGAGCACTCTCGTGGCCAAGTCCCGAGCTAACGAGTACCGATTCCCTTCCCCTCCTAGCTGTTGAGTGATCAGCTGTCAGCCAGAGACTAGAAGCGTAGGCTTCGAAATCGACTGACAGCCAGCCTCCAGCTGGTAGTAGCGAGGAAGGCTATCCCCTACGCCTGCGAAATTGTCAACCGTACCTGTTTCTAGTTTATTATAATATATTAGAGTAGAGTCATTGTGAGAATTTACATAGTATAGTAGAGTAGAGTCGTTTAGTTTATTTCTTTTCTAGTTTTCGATTTAGTTTCTTTATTTAGTCTTAGTATAAAACATACAGTAGCGGTGAGAGTAGCCGAAGCCAGGTGATAGGCTGGACAAATTAATATCACCTTTTTCTTTTTTTCTTTTTAATTAATAAATAATATTCAAATCTAATTCGTATTGTGTCAAGTGTTTTTATTTCTCGCCCCCACGAATATCCCTCTACCGATAGGCTAGCTGGAGCACGAGAGAGAGAGAGAGAGGACTCTGAGCCCGGAGTCTGGCGCCCAACACCTACCTAGAGCTAGTCGGAGGAGGTAACGACGTTGGTGCTGTTTTTGATAACTGAACGTAGTTCCTGCGGGTAACACCCGAGCCCGCGGGAATCGCTGTTACAAAATTGGCGCCCAACGTGGGGCCCGAAATAAAAACACTTCGGGTATTGGCCGAACTCACCCCTATTTTGTGTTAATTTTGATTATTTTGAGTATTGTTGACTTTATCACGGTTGTAATTGAGTAAATCCCCCCTACTTATGGTTTGGTTCTTGCCGATCTGGTCCCGTTCCGACGTTCCGATGTCTACTACACGAGAGCCCCCAGAAACGAGTGAAACTGGAGCCGCGACTCCAGGGACAGCCCGATTTCCACGTATGGGAATCCATCCCGACGATTTTAGCGGCGTCATACGATGGGTTTGCGACCTATCGGACGATGCGTTGACTACGCTTCTCCTGAGATATCACCTAAATCCGGCAGGATCGGGCCAGGAAAGGCGTTGGAGGTTGGTGCGATACCATGAGTGTTCTCGCAATCGAAATGTGACCTGGGTACCGGAGGAAGATGAATTACCTACTGGTCCGACCCGGTCACTCGGACATTCATCACAATCGACGGGAGTAACCACCCGTATGCGTCCGAGAGCGCCACCCCCAATTCTGTCGCCAAATCGAGAGCCTCCCACCCCTTCACCTAGGAGACTGACCCCCCAGGATCCAGTACCGACACCCCCAGTCCCCTCACCGCGTCGTAGAATAACGACTCCGATTCAAGGCCCAGTTCCTAGCACATCCACGCATAATAGCACGCCGTTAGGTTCTAGAGCCGCACCCCCACCGAATTGGGAATCGACTGGTCGTACGTTAGCTACAGGTCGTTCGCGCGTAAGGTTCATGGAAGAACTTAGTCGAGGTGAAATCGGAAGAGCCGCGTCTCTTCCTGAACGAACCGGTCATCCCCTGAGCACCCCTGGAAACCCTCCCTACCCCAGTTCCACAGAAATACCCCGTTTTGATCCTAGGAATTTTATTGAGCTACCCAATGATCCCCAACCTAGAGAACAGACGCAAAGGCTTAGTGCCTTCGTTCCCATCCAACGAGTACCCCAGTCCCACTCTGCACTAACACAAGTCCACTGTCCCACCCCCCAATCACACCGTACTCCCCAGAGTAGCCCCCACCCAGTGAGAATCACTGAAATCGTCTCCCCGGCCCCTGAGAGTAATTCCCGTCCACCCCCAGTCCCTGAGACTGTTCACATTCAACCCTCTGTCTCTGAGAATACTACCCGACTACCCCCAGTCATTGAGACAATCCCCTTCCAACACCCGGTCCCAGAGAGTAATACCCATCCTCCCCCTACCCCTGAGAGTATTCCCCCTCAAAACCCGGTCCCCGAGAGTACTTCCACGTCAACCCCATATCCCGAGAGTACCCCGTGCCAAACTGTGGCCATACCCCAACCTACCCCGCAACCTATGGCTCAACTGAGTCTTGTACAATCCCGAACAACCCCGGAGCCCCCGAATCCATTTTCTGGCCGAGTCAAGGACCCTAACGAAATCGTTCAACGGTGGAAAATATCGTTTTCGGGCGAAGGCGAAGCTAGCGGAGAAGAATTCCTGAGACGAATAGCAGAAAGCCGTAGAGGAAGCCGCCTGAGTGATCACGACATCCTCGGCGCCCTCCCTTTCTTACTGACGGATATCGCGCTACAATGGCATCGTCTAACGTATCACGAGTGGCATACCTGGTCCGACTTCACGGCTGCGTTCCGACGCGAGTTTGGAGTCGTCAATCAAGAGATCAGGGTGCTAGATGAAGCTCGACGACGTACCCAAGCCCCCACGGAGCGGATTACGAGCTACTTAACCTGTTTACGAATGATTTTGAGGAGCCTCCCTACCCCTTGGCCTGAAAAGCAACAATTAGATTTGGCCTATATTAACCTGCACCCGAACTACCGAGCAAAGATAGCTCGTTCCGACGTCTCTACGTTAGCGGAGTTGCAGGAAGCCGGCCGACAGCTCGAGGCTGTCCAGGCACTAGACCGAGTCTATGCACCCCCTCCCACCCGCGATACCGCCTTATACCCGGAATTTGCCTTCAAACTCCCAGCCGCGAGGGCAAAAGTCACCCAACCTGCTGCCTTCGGAGACAAAGCTGCTCCTGTAGCTGGTGCTACCCCCACTGCAGCTTTAGAGAAGCCTCAGCAAAAGTCGCGCCCTAGAAACAGGGGCAACAAGAAAAGGGAATCTCCTTCCCATTCTAGCCAAAATGCGACGCAGGCTAACGCCATCCCCTCCCTGCTATCCCTACCCCTTTCCAATCCAGCTAGATCTGCCGAGGCTGACACCAGGCCAAACCGAGGCCCCCAGACCGCCTCTGCTGCACGGAATGCAGCCACAGGCTGGTCAGCCAGTTGTTTTAGGTGTTATGCCCCGGGACATTTCGTAAGAGAGTGCCCCCACCCCCCGTCCTACATTGCATGCTCAAGCTGCAAGACCCCGGGAGTTACGTACGCGCGCTGCAGCCGCTGTTCAGGAACTGCACCGGGAAACGCCAACGGGAATCGGTAGGCTGGGTCCCTACCAATTCCTCCGTTCAGCGTGGACCCAATCCTCCCTCAGAGATCTCGAGTAACCATACCCGCCCCCCTAACTTGAGAGATCCGCGATACTATGTCAATATCGAGATAGCTGGAAAACCCCTGAAAGCCTTATTTGATCCCGGTTCTAGCCGAACATACATCGGTGGACACGCCATTGAGCAATTCCGCGATCTAGAGTCTAGTTTCATCCCGCTTACCGGATGCCAAGTGATGTATCCAAATGGCGCGGTAGGAGCAGTCACGGGAGAACTAGAATTACCCGTTTGTATCGGTACCACGACTCTTCCAATCTTGGTACGAGTCGCACCCTCCTTTCAGTACGCGTGCATCCTCGGAATCGACGCTCTTGAAGCCTTCGGCTTCGTAGTCGACTTCCGAAAGCGACAATGGCAAACCCATATTATAGTACCGGCGGAATCAAATAATCCAGAGAGAGACACCCCCCTAGAGAACATCCCGATAAGCGAGTGTGCTGGTCTAACCGAACTCACTCGTCCCGAGAAATCCCAATTAGAAAAACTTCTAGCCCGGATTTTACCCCCGCCGAACCCTCATCCCGGAACTACCGACCTAGCCATTCACCGAATAGATGTTCAAGGCCATCCCCCGATTAAGCAAAGGTACTATCAAGTATCGCCGAAAGTACGCGAGTACATGTACGCGGAGGTAGATGCCATGCTGGCTGGAGACATCATCGAACCCTCGAATAGCGAATGGTCGAACCCCATAGTCATGATCCGTAAACCCTCTGGAAAGTATCGTTTCTGTCTCGATTTCCGTAAGGTAAACCAGGTAGCTAAAAAAGACGCGTACCCCCTGCCTCACATGAATAGCATTCTAGATAAGCTTCGTGAAGCCAAGTACATCACTACCTTGGATTTGAGTCAGGCATACTTCCAGGTCCCGTTAGAGAGAGAGAGTCGGGAAATAACCGCGTTCACAGTCCCCGGTCGCGGTTTATTTCAATTCAAACGAATGCCGTATGGCCTATCAGGCGCCCCCGCGACGTTCCAACGCCTGATGGATCGTTTAATTGGACCCGAAATGGAACCTCACGTCTTCGTCTACCTAGACGACGTAATAATCGTGAACGAAACGTTCGAGGACCATATGAGATGGTTGTCGCGAGTCCTAGGTAAAATCACGGAAGCAGGACTCACTATCAATCCGGATAAGTGTGAGTTCTGCCGGTCTGAAGTAAAATACTTAGGGTTCCGAGTCAACCGAGACGGCCTACAAGCCGACCCCGAGAAGGTCGAAGCGATCGTCAATTATCCGGTCCCGAGCACCGTCAAACAAGTTCGGAGATTCCTTGGTATGGCATCTTGGTACCGACGCTTTATTGACGATTTCGCGACGAAGGCCGAGCCTCTGAATAGCCTCCTAAAGAAAAGCCGCCGCTGGCAATGGGAGAACGAGCAGCAGCGAGCCTTTGAAGCTCTTCAGAACGCTTTAATCACACCCCCTACCCTCGCGTGTCCCGATTTTACCCAACCCTTCACCCTTCAGACCGACGCAAGCGATTATGGCATCGGTGCTGTCCTTACACAAACCGTACAGGACGTAGAGCACGTGATAGCTTACGCGAGTAGGTCGTTGACGGACGCTGAACGGAAATATACGGTCACGGAACGCGAATGCCTCGCGGTTCTATGGTCAGTCCGAAAGTTCCGTCCTTATCTCGAAGGATATCACTTCACAGTGATCACCGATCACAGTAGCCTACGGTGGCTATACAACCTTCACAATCCTACAGGTAGACTTGCTCGGTGGGCGTTGGAGTTGCTTGAGTATGATTTTGAGATCATACATCGCAAAGGAGCCTTGCACCACGTCCCCGACGCGTTAAGTCGAATACCTGAACCTACCCCTAATCCAGTAGCTGCCGTAGAGGAAATCCTCGATCCCTGTCCACAAGAGAGTGGAGTTAGTCCAGAGAATGCCAGTCCAGTTCCCGAACTGGAAGGTGGAAGAAGGCCGATTGTATCGACACCGAGTCGATCCTTTGGCTGACCCCCTTCTACCGGATTTGGATCCCTGGAAACTGGTGTTACCCCTAGAGAAACGCGAGGCAGCCCTTAGAGAAGCCCATTCCCTCCCCACCTCAGGTCATCTTGGAGTTGAGAAATCGTACGCGCGCGTGGCTCTCCTCTATTATTGGCCTGGGCTTTATCGAGACGTAGTGCAGTTTATTCGTGCCTGTGAGGAATGCCAACGGTGCAAGGTAGACCAGACCGGACCACGGGGTCTGATGGGTCGCCGAGTGACTGAAGCACCGTTCACCGCGATAGCCGCGGACATTATGGGTCCATTTCCTCCGAGCCGACAAGGATTTGTCTACGTCTTGATGATCCAGGATCTCTTCACAAAGTGGGTGGAATGCGTACCCCTGCGCAAAGCAAACGGTCCCGCAATCCTCAAGGCGTTAGAAGAGCTGGTCTTCTATCGCTGGGGGATTCCGGAGGTCCTTCTGACCGACAACGGTACCGAATTTTCAAATAAAATCATAACTGCCGCTTGTCAGGACCTAGGCATCTTCCACACCACGATTCCTCCCTACCATGCCCAAGCTAACCCTGTCGAGCGAGTGAATCGAGTAATCAAGACGATGATTACTACCTTCTTGGAAGGCGATCATCGCGAGTGGGACAAACACCTGCCTGAGTTCCGGTTCGCCGTGAACTCGGCAATTCACAGCTCGACAAAGGTCTCACCAGCCTTTTTGAATTTCGGTCGAGAGCTAAGGCCACCGAAAACGGTGAGACGGGAGGTAGAAGGCCCCCCGATTATTAGTTTGCAGACGCCAGAAGAGTGGGAGAGCAGAGTGAGAAGGCTAGACGCCTTGAGAGATCTTGTCGCCCAGAACCTCGAAGACGCGACGGAGCGTCAAGCACGGTATTATAACCGTGGGCGTCGAGACATCGAGTTTAAACCTGGCGACCTGGTACTTCGCAGACAACACGTGCTGTCGTCAGCGGCGAACTACATTGCTTCTAAGCTGTCTGCTGAATTCAGCGGCCCGTTCGTCATCAAACGACAAAAGAGTCCTACAGTTTATATTCTCACTGACCCTGAAGGTAATCCGGCGGGCAAGGTTCATATCAAGGACCTTAAACCGTACCACCCCGCGCAAGCGGACTTAACAGAGATCCGAGACAACTCGAGACAATCCCCAGAGACCATTCCCGATATTCCTGAGCCCCAGCCCTCCCGCATTGTTGATAACTCGCTAATACCTGACCTTTCACAGAGAGACGAGAGAGAGAGAGAGTCGTCAGGAGACGAGGTGAGCGACGATTATGCGGAGGAGCCGCAGCCAGGGACCTCCCAGGCGCCTGATCCGCCAGGGTACCGATCCGGAGGACTGGAGAGGCGCCCTACGACCGCCAGACCTGGAGGACCGACACCCGGGGCTCGAGTGCCTGAGGCACGAGCCGTTCAGCCGCGGGTCGACGCTGTCCCTGGAGATGGAGCGGACGAACGAGCTCCTCCAGACAGTCCCGCCAACGGTTCCGGAGGACCCTCCCGAGCCCATGGAGGAGGAGGAGGCCCTACAGCCTCAAGGAGGCCCCGAGGTAGGCCCCCCCGAGCCCGTGGCACCCGTGGTCGTCCCGGCCACGGTCGTAGCCACCCCCCAGGTACCGTTGGAGAACCCCGGCCCTCAGCCAGAGGCGGGCTCCACCCCCCCGGTCCCATCCCGTCGGCGAGTGCCAGTGCGCGCCCCGACACCACCCCCCGACCCTACTACCTCCGGCGAAGAGCGCCGTAGCCGTCGACGCCGTCGACGCAACCGGCCGCGTAACAGGCGCCGTCGCACCACAAGACCGATCTCACCGTCGGTCATGAGCGAAGTGGGGTCCGACGAGACGGAGCCAGGACCGCCAGTCCGGGACTTGACGACCCCTCGGGACTTTGTTCCCGAGGATTTCATCCTGCCGGATCTGTCGCCAGTCCGGCACAGACCTGGCCCCACAAGGCCCACGGCAAGAGTGCCTGGGCTGATGGATCGGCCTTACCCCTCGCCGGCCTCATTCGTGGCCCCGATCCACGAGGTTCAACCGGGTTCCACGACCCTACCGCCCGACGTGGACTTCTACTGGGGTCCGGAACTAGGGGCGTCGGCGGCCGGCATCACGAGAAACCAGCGGCCGCCCATTCCGCCGCTGCTACCAGCCTCATTCGAGGGCCCACCCCCACCCGACGGCAGAAGATGTTGGGCTTGTGGCCTAGAGGGCCACCGATATTCCAGGTGCCCCAGACCAAGGTGGGCCCACTGTTTTATCTGCGGGTGGAAGGGGTACACCGCCCGCACCTGCCCGAACCATCGCCGGACCTGGGAGCTGGCCTACGCGGCCCATAGAATGTCGGCACCAACCCCACCGCCGAGAAGAGGCGTGCGCGAGAGGCTGTCACTCAGCGGACGAGCCACCACGTCAGCGACCCCAGGAGAGAGACAGCAGGCCGGAGGTAGAGCCGCGAGGAGCCCCATTAGAGCACCGGCGTCGAGTGACCCTGACCCCGAGCTAATAGCGGCGGTCATTGCGGTCCTCCGCCGGCTGCAATAGACCCCTTCCCCCCCATTTCTTTTTTTTTTAAACCCCTTTTGCAACCCCAGAGTACCGAAGTGAGCCCCGAGAAACAGAGTACCGTTACAGTCCCGTTTCCAGTCCCGCAATGAGTACCGTACCCCCCCCCTGAGTCCTAATACCCCGTGACAACCCGCCCCTCCTCCCAGCCTCACCTAGAGTACAAAATTTTATAAGTCTGAGTAGATTAAGAGAGAGTCACCGAGGCTGGTAGAGTCGGAGGTTGCGGAAGCGTCCGGTACCCCGTACGTTCCGTTTGGCGGAGGAGTGTTGTAACGTGGCAAACGTTTGGACCTCCTCCGTACCAGCCTAAACGAGCGTATGTATCCCCGAGAGCCCCAAAGTCCCGTTAGCTAATTTGAATACTGCCGCCCTTCGTCCTAGCGACGCCTTATCGACTATAGATCCTCGGATTGGTCTATCGATGACGGCTGGCGCTAGCAGGACGAACGGCGATAAGCGGTAATTAGCATAGCGGAAACGAAGAGCCATTCATTGTCTAGCCGTGAAACTGAGTAACGTGCCATAATCACAAGTGAATCGAGCGAGTTAACCCCCGAGTATTTTGAGGTGTTTAGAGGTGTTTGTGTTTATTGTGACCCCCGCGAATTATTACTGGACTTGATTTTGGACTCTGGACTTGATTTATTCCGATTTGGACATATACGACCCTTGCCTATCCACGGACACCAAGCCGAACACGAGGCCGAGCCATCGTAGCCGAGCAGGTAGGATCAATCCGAGCCCGACAATTCAAGATAGCTTCATTCTTCCCCTAAAGTCCCTAAATTCCCGTTGAGTCTCGAGTTAGAGTCAGGAAGCTCTTCGTTCCCTAGTACCGTCGAGAGTATCGAGTCCCCGAGTACCGCGTGTCAGTTGAGAACCGGCAAGCTCAAACTTGTTGTTGTTCTCTAGGTGGCTGTCGATTCTGCGCGTCAGCGTGCCGGCTTGCATCGCCGCTGCGCAGAAATCCGCCAAGGTAGAGTCGACGCCATCTTGCCCGAGTCTCTGACGTCACGCGTCGCAGATAGCCTGCTGCGTGTCAGAGCACTCTCGTGGCCAAGTCCCGAGCTAACGAGTACCGATTCCCTTCCCCTCCTAGCTGTTGAGTGATCAGCTGTCAGCCAGAGACTAGAAGCGTAGGCTTCGAAATCGACTGACAGCCAGCCTCCAGCTGGTAGTAGCGAGGAAGGCTATCCCCTACGCCTGCGAAATTGTCAACCGTACCTGTTTCTAGTTTATTATAATATATTAGAGTAGAGTCATTGTGAGAATTTACATAGTATAGTAGAGTAGAGTCGTTTAGTTTATTTCTTTTCTAGTTTTCGATTTAGTTTCTTTATTTAGTCTTAGTATAAAACATACAGTAGCGGTGAGAGTAGCCGAAGCCAGGTGATAGGCTGGACAAATTAATATCACCTTTTTCTTTTTTTCTTTTTAATTAATAAATAATATTCAAATCTAATTCGTATTGTGTCAAGTGTTTTTATTTCTCGCCCCCACGAATATCCCTCTACCGATAGGCTAGCTGGAGCACGAGAGAGAGAGAGAGAGGACTCTGAGCCCGGAGTCTGGCGCCCAACACCTACCTAGAGCTAGTCGGAGGAGGTAACGACGTTGGTGCTGTTTTTGATAACTGAACGTAGTTCCTGCGGGTAACACCCGAGCCCGCGGGAATCGCTGTTACAGTATGTTGTCGATATATGGGCTCCCCCCTAAAGCGCTGATGCTTGAAGATTAAAAAAAAAAAAAAAAAAAGGACTGCGATGATGCTCCATGCTATGTTAATTGATGTAATTTTTGTACGTTCCGGATAGGACAGTATCCCGAACATACTTTTATGTGCGCGTACATTACAGATTGAACCGAATACGCTCCGTATAGAACCGCATACGCAGGGGGCATCCTACACTCCGTATAAAACCGTATAAGAGGCGTACCGATATTTTTAAAAATCGCGGTTCTGTCACGCATAGACCCGGATAGGGACACCGAAGGGGCGTCCGAATAGAATGGCATAAAACCGTAAGGAATTGGCATTCAAAATACGACACTTTGCCGTATCGGGCCGTATAGAATTTGGACTCCGGATTCTTATCCCGCATTTTATGCAGGGCTATCGGTATAAGGCAGTACCAATTACTGGGGCACTGACGTATACAAATGTTCATCATCAAACGTTGACGAATCGTTGAGAGTAAAATTCATAAACGTTTTGGTGATTCTGCTGTCCAGTTTTGTAAAATCGAAAACTTGGTTATGAAATTTAAATAAATGCTTGCCGAATTTACGTGACTAGCCACATTTATAATTTCAATATACTTGAGCTCAATTTTCTTTAACTTGTCTATAGTGAATTCAGCAAACTGCTCAGTAAATTTCTAGTAATGTCTAGTGAATTTACAAAACAAGTGAGATTACTATACTGTAACTTACTGCACCAATATCTCAGCTGAAGGCTGGAGATATGGTGCTAGTCCGCGTGAGTGTCTTTGTCACGGGTGATAATTTGGAGCTCCTCCCGTGGAAAAAGTTGAAAAACCACGAAATACCCAAATAATAGACTCTGATCTGGTTTCCCTATATCGAGAGGTTCCCTGATAGAGCTGGATGTGCCACACCAGCCAAGCCTGCGCCGCAGCCCGAAACCGCTCTCAGACCAAGCCGCGGATCGTGGTTTGTTAGACCGTTACCGCAAGTCCAAGAGCATACTCAAAGGCCACAATTATACAGAGCTGAACCAGTCACGCACACCAAGCCTACCAGCAGACTCGGATGTGGATTTTCATCCACACCGTTGCTGCAAAGCTAACGACGTTGTTTTATGAATGCTGAAATGTCTTAACAAAATAATAGAAAGAAAAGGAAGATGAAAGAAAAGGATGCAGTTTAACAATAATAGATTCAATGTTAATCATTTAGGATAGAATAGCATACAGTAAAGCAAGAAACAAAAAATAGCATATCTAGCATAGCGTTGTTATAAAAGAAAAGCATAAAGAAATAAAGTAAAGCATCAAACTAAAGAATTAATAAGCAGAAATGAAGTTAAACTAAGTATAATTTTCTAAATTAAATCAATGTTTCCGATCTTATTTAATATTGCTCGATTTTAATAGTTAATCCGGTAGTTCGCGACTTTCCAAGCCGCGAATTTATTGAATTGCGCAGTTAATCTGGTTAATGCGACTTCTACGCTTGCCGTCTAATTTTTAAGTTTATATAAAATTAGCAAAACTATCGTATAAAATGTGAAATTAATGAGACTTATTTTTTTCAATATCAAAAATCGTGATTCTAATCCTTCAATTTTAATAAGTCCGAATACGATTTATGAGCAAGAGCGGTCACGCACTATTTTAGCTACGTGCCTAATTGATTTGATTAAACGATGTGACTCGACGGGCTCTTTGCCACACAATCGGTATAGGGTGCTCCGATACCCCCTTTTTATAGCGAAATCCGCGACACCCGCGGATCTGCGGTGCGGTTGCACGGAAACCGCGGTATGCACGGAATTGCGGCTCACTCACGGTCGCTCCTGCGCGTCGCGGTTGCGCGGTGGTCATTGTCCGACTGCACTGGCTAGGCGGCGGCCGTGCCAGCACAGCCGGAACGTTACAATACACGTTAAGTGTATTTAAGATGATGTTACGTATTTCTCGTACTTAGTATAGTAAAATTGATTTTCTTTTTATGAATTTAATAAATATGCATAGCAATTGACTTCCCTGCTCGAAAAGCCGGATAGAAACGGAATCGGCAGTGTGTCCGGTTCTATACGTAATTTGTGTGCGGTAGACTTCCGGGCTTGTCCGGAATTTATCCGGGATTCTCGTCGTGTCGCTGTCTGGTGCTATGCGGGCTTATTCTGCCATTTTCGCGAACGTATAGATAAGCTTCTTATATGGTTCTATTCGGAAAGGGTTCCCACCCTGGGTACTATTCCTATCGGGTTTTATCCGGAAAGTAACCCTGCACTAGGCATTTCTCTTATACGGTTCTATCCGGAAAGTGATCCCTCGCCAGGTACCCAGCTCAAAAAGCCAGATAAAAACCGAATCGGCAGTGTGTCCGGTTTTATTTGTAATTTGGGTCCGGTAGATTTCCGGGCTTGTCCGGAACTTGTCCGGTTTTTAGATACGGTCTGATACAGAGCGTCTGATGTTTTTTTTTTTTTTTTTTTTTCAAAGGATCAGTGATTTAGAGGGAGTAACATATATCGACCACATACATACTGATAACACATAACCAATACAGTAATTAGGCGACGCTTATGAATGATATTTTCCGCCTCTATATATACTCAGCAACTCCCATAAGTGGCACTCGCGAGAATATCGAAAGCAGTGGTCGCCGCCTTACGAGAAAATATTGAAGTAATGTACATCACATGGAAACCGGATGGGTACGGACAAAGCCCCCATTCCAACTTATTATGTATTATGATACAGCTAATATTCTAAGTTGGAAGCGGGGCTGTGTCCGTACCTATCCGGTTTTTATCCCGCGATTCATAACGTGATTATTTCTACGGAATTTTCTAAGTCGCAATTGCGGCTTCTGTCCGTACCTATCCGGTTTCTATCCCGCGATTCGTAACGTGATAATTTGCATCAAATTTTCAAAGTTGGAATCGGGGCTCTGTCCGTACCTATCCGGTTTCTATCCCGCGATTCATAACGTGATTATTTACGTCGAATTTTCAAAGTTGGAATTGGGGCTCTGTCCGTACCTATCCGGTTTTGGTCCTGCAAATCATAACGTGATTATTTACATCAAATTTTCAAAGTTGGAATCGGGGCTCTGTCCGTAAATAATCACGTTATAAATCGCGGGATAGAAACCGGATAGGTACGGACAGAAGCCGCAATTGCGACTAAGAAAATTTCGTAGGAATAATCACGTTGTGAATCGCGGGATAAAAACCGGATAGGTATGGACAGAAGCCGCAATTTCGACTTAGAAAATTTCGCGTGAATTATCACGTTACGAATCGCGGGATAGAAACCGGATAGGTACGGACAGAAGCCGCAATTCCGACTTATAAAATTTCGGGTGAATTATCACGTTACGGATCCCGGGATAGAAACCGGATAGGTACGGACAGGAGCCGCAATTCCGACTTAGAAAATTTCGTAGGAATAATCACGTTGTGAATCGCGGGATAGAAACCGGATAGGTATGGACAGAAGCCGCAATTCCGATTTGAGTGACGGATACTTTCCGAATAAAGCCAGATAGTTAACCGAGCCTCCGGATGTTCGTTCCGACGGATTAAGGACACAAACGAATAGGATCCGGACAGGACTTTCGTGACCGATGAAATACGGATAGAAACGGATGCTACGTCTATCCGGAATCCTATCCGATAATCTGTCCGGTTCTATCGTTTCCTATCGGTCATTTTAAGCAGGGTTCTGTGATTAAATAATGGCACTGCGACTCTTGTCGACTGCGCGCTCTTGCACCACCTTATCCTAACTATCGTGGGTATCGAAGAAATAATTGAATCTTGCGTTCCTAAATTCGTCGAATACACATCGTCTTAGTGATAGCTATACCAAGTGTTTTCTCTCAGATAGAACAGCCCTTTCCGTACACCGCGGACACCCACTTCTATTTCAAGAAATACTGACGGTTAAACGCGTAAAATGACTGAATTTTATTTTTTCATTAAAAATATGGTTTTTCACAGGCATTACCGAGGCAAAATCAATACCGACAGGTCTCGGATCCTCAAAATCGATATTTCCATAAATATATTTCAAGTGTAAAATCATAAAAGTAAATTTTTTATACATTTACTTGCGGATGTGAACATTGATTTTGTAATCTTAAAAATATTTATAATAAATATTAGAGTAAATATTTCGATCATGCGGTTGTATTTTAATATTAATTCAATTTCTATTCCAACAAAGATACATTACATCTGTTTTATTGTATACGGATTGCATTTACGGATATCAAAAATTTCACGCAGACTTAAGGGAAGAAATTGTACAATACGTAGTCAACAATTGGTCCTCTGAAGTCGACATGCTTCACAGCACATGTCAGGAGAGCATGTATGCAGACGAACTTGAGTACGAGATGAGAATGGGCTCAAACAATACGTACGGTACCGACTTCGAACTTGGTATATTTGTTAAGTTATACAAATTTCCTACGGTAATTTTTCGCAAAATGATAGGAGGAGAAATAATTCGCATAATGCAGTTCGAAGGTGAAGTTGAGAAACGAACTTTGAACCTTATGTTTTCCGGAGAACAACGCAATGGTCACTGGGAGGTAGTCGAAGAAAAAAACAAACTTGATGAGTTATCTTCAAAAACCAACGATAACGGAAGCTTGGAAGGCTACGATATGTCCAATTTCCAAGTACGCGGTGAAATTATTGGCAGCTTTGTAGAAAAAAACAAACTTGATGAGTTATCTTCAAAAACCAACGATAACGGAAGCATGGAAGGCTACGATATGTCCAATTGTCCAGTACGCAGTGAAATTCTCGCCAGCTTTGAGAAAAAGGAAACTCATGAGGCCGATCCGTGTAACAGGACATCGAGTAACAAACTCGAAGGCAGCGATGGACAAATCGGAAGTACAAATCCGTTTGAATACATAACGGACACCGAGAGCTCGACGAATGAAGAGTTAGGATTGCAGATACATGGTCGGAAAGAGACAGAATTACCTGATGAAAATGATGAACTAGAGACCGACTCCAGTGAAGTCCAAGGAATTATCCTTGAAAAAAATAAAAATAAGCGCAAGAAAGTCAAAATATTTAAAGAGGATCTTGGCCAGTTGAAATTCCTTCAACCCATTTCAAAAGTGCCCTAGGATAAAATGACGAGGATAAGGTAAGGAAGGTTATTGAGGATGTTATGTTGTATACTTTAAATTGCACTTGTACGCTCGGTTTCTACGATTCAGTACGATATAATTTATTAGATTGTGGAGCATATGCAAAATGTAGAAAACCCGATCACCAACAAAAATTCCAGTTTCGCGTAGATAAATTAGAAGAACCTCTTGCTAGGCTTACGGTATCAAGTGACGGAAAATTAACAACCGTTCACGATAAAAACCTAATAGCTGAAACTTTTAGAGTTCTAAAGGGCGAAGAACGTAGGCAATGGCAAACGAATGTACGGCACCGCAGTGTGGTAGCATTCCTCACTGAAATTCAGAAAAAACCAACACGGCAATAAATAACGATGGGCACTTACAGGATCTACGGACACTAAAAGTTGCATATAAGGTGAAGTCACAAGAAAGATGCGAAGAACGATTGACAATAAAATCATTGGATTTGTCTGATTTAATGGAATTATGGGTACAAGAAAATAGAAAAAAAGATCCGTTCTTAAGACATATAAGTCTACCGTTGACGGCCATTATGTATACCGAAGAAGATCTTGACATTATACCTCGCGGGAAGCCAGTAGTATTACACATGGATGCAACAGGATCAATTGCTCGAAAACCAGAAGACTTAAAATGTAAAAAAATATTTTATTATTGTATAATAATGAGACACGAGAAGGAGTTACTGACACTCGCTCATATGATAACGTCAGAGCACGATATTGCATCGATCAGTATATTCTTAAAACGTTATAAGTACTTTGTTATGAAATGTGGTCGAAAGTGGCCAATTGCCAATGTTATCACAATAGACTGGTCATGGGCGTTTATACACGGAATTTTAAGAGTATGGAATCTTGTAACTATTCAGAACTATCTGCATATCATGTACGAATTCTGCGTGAACAATATATTACCACCTAAAAATATGATCATATTGAAAACGTGTTATGGACATTTTATGAAGCGGGTGTCGGCAACCATGCACAGAGAATTTCAGGTACACTTGAATATAAAATCATTCCTATTAGAATGTGTGGGGCTGATGGCTATATGGGCAAATCCATAAAACTTTTAACTTCGATAGATTTTTTATTTTTTTTCCATTCTGCGAGCACACATCTCAGGTTTGGTGTATGTTTTCGCATGACTCACGAGACAAATAATTCACGTCCGTTAACTATTTTCCGGCAGGGGCGTAATAATTATGGTATAGTAATATTGGAAAAAACACAATTTTCACATGAAATGCATTTTCACCACACCAGCACGAAAGTACGACTTTTGACCCCTCGCGCAAAAAAAACAAAAATTCCTTCGTGAAAAATTCCAGAGATCAACGGTGTCCAAGTTATTTAATTGAAAAAAAAAAAAAAATTCAATTAAAAAATTCAGCACCTATGGGTGTCAAAAAATCTCAGATGGTGTAGGATTGACTTTGAGATTGTGTTAAATTGACACCAACATGTGGTCTATACGAGTCCACACCGATTTATTTTGTTACAGTGTGTGTGCCATTCTAGGGTTGATGACTTCATATTCGATTCATACATAGATTTGCGACGCTAATATTTTTTTCAGTTAACACGTATGACAAACTGTAGTTTACAATTATAAAAATATGAAACCAAGAAACATTTCTGACGTGCCGTTGTAAAAACTGAATTTTATACACAGTTTACGTTTCTGATGATCATTTTCGAATTGTTACTGCATGGACACTATTGATGGCACAGTTATGCGACACCTCGCAAAAGATGCCTCTTTGAATTGAACATGTGTCAGCATTGCTCATTTATCGATACATCAAAGGGAGTACGTGTGAAGGAATTGACTTTGCAAAAAACAATAAAAAATTCAATTCATCCTCGCATTTTTGTAGCTATTCTTGTCACCGCTGAATAATTTTTTTTGCGAGAGGAGCACATCTGAGGCAGAGCGGGTGATGTTTTGGGGTATGAAGGAGAAACTAAAACACATTCAATTAAAATAGAAACTGGAAGGGCGCTCGTAGAATATCATTAAAGGTTCAAAAAAATTCGCTAGCCTCGCATGCGATTTCGACATTTTCTTCTTTTTCAAAGTTTGTTACAACTTCAATATATATATTTCAGTAGATTTAATTATGCAAATACGTGTTTAATACTATGTAGAACTAGCCTAAAAACCTGCAAATGCGTAGTATTGTTATCTTACGAAGTATTCTTAATTTTATCGCTCCTCGCTGGGGGTTAAAAGTTCTGTGGATTTGCCCATATGCCGAAATATTAAAAAGTTGGATGAAATATTTAAACATTTTGCGACGATATTGCTCACCAGACACGAAGATGTGGCTAACGATAGTGTCATATTGCTTTAAACAATATGTTAAAAAAGAAAGCACAAGTTTCTCAGATTTTGGAGGATATTGACGATATAGATGCAGATAAAGAATACGATTTAGACGAAGTACATAACTCTCAATACTGTCCAAGTGATGATGCCACAATTTACAAAAATTCACCATTTTACAAAAGATATAACGGAATAACTGTAATTCTGCTCAATGAAATGGAGGAACAAGATAGTAGTGCCCCCACGCAAAAATATATATTTCTTGATATATCACTGGACAGAAGAAAAATATATCCCTCAACTATAAATAGTATATTGTATACCAAGGAGGCAAAGAAGGTCTTTTAACGCCGAGCGTATATTTGCAATACGAGTCGTAGACGAGTATTGCAAATACGCTCGGCGTAAAAGACCTTCGCCTCCTTGGTACACACGATATTTTATACAACAAAAGTATGTTTTACAAGTTCATGCTCGATCCGGTACACAAAGTCGACTGACATACACGCATAGCAACGCATAACAACGCGATTTGAAGGCTACGGCGCGTACGTTAGAGACCACTTTTAACTCCTAGGACTCAAAAGCAGCCAAAAGTGAACTGTCCGCATGCGCATTCGCAGATCCGCTCAACTGTCTCTAAAACGCCAACTTTGTGTACCGAAATCGAGCATGAAAAACGCGTAAAACATGCTTGCGTTGCATAAAGAATGTAAGAAAATATATTTTTGGTAAAAAAATAATATAAATATAAATATATCCCATATGTCAAATTGGCCCATCCGAGTATATTAAATATATACCGGGAATATTCGGTGAAAGTTAACGATCCCCTTCCTACGGCCTAACCAACACAGGCGCGCACCGCGTACGTGAGACTCGACGGGCGGGGCTAGGCAGCCAGTGGTGCTTCTACCGAATCTTCCGCGTTCGGCCGAGTCCGCATAGCCCATCCGCGCTAACTCGATAAATACTATAGCCCATCCACGCTAACTCGATAAATACTTAACTTAAAAAGCAATCATCACACTGAACACGGAAAAGAATGAGCGCGAATAAAATGGATTCGCCTGACGTGAACATTTATTTTAAGATTAATCAACTAAATATCAATTAATTGAATTTAAGTATTGATTATCAGTGTTTAGGAGCGATATTTGAGACAAAGTGGAACAGGTAAGTGGAGGGTGAATCATTGAAGACAACATGGTCAAAAATTGGTTTATCTATTGATTTATTTATTGATTCATTTATTTTCAGACCTAGATTTTATTCAAAACATCTGTTCGGAATACTAGTATTCAATCTAATGAAAATTAAGAATTCGTGAGAAAGTTTTCGGTGTTTGTGTTAACTTTAGTTTAATAATAACATAATGAATCATTTGATCAGAGTACGATGCGGAGCATGAAGTCATCGCGGATAAGGCTGCCACCCACAGGCCACGTCCTCAGGTCTGAAACAGAAAAACGAAATTTATCAATGATTATTGGTTAATCGAGGGATCCATTGCTGTTGAATTATGGTGTACGCACAAACTTATCAGAGATTGATTGCTTGGGAATCGAAGAAAGGCTACTGATGAGCCACTGTCGAACGTAGTATACTTTCACTGAAACCATTTTCGTCTCTCAACGACTACTTCTATCGGAGACCTGAGTGCTGACATGCACCTCAGCGAGGCTTCATAGCGTACGGAGGGGCTTTGTCGCAGGAGTTTGTAGTTCGTCGTAAATCACGTGTCTGAGAAGAATAAACTCATACTCGTTGAAGAAGATGTTGCCATCCCAGGACATCGTTACTTCCTCTGAAACAGCAAGGCGAGAGTATAACTGACTATCATGAGAATTTATAAGTCTTGTAAGTCTTTTGATGTCCGTTAACTTTGTATCCTACGTACCCAATGACTGATCGCCCGCTAACTCTTGAGGAGAAATATCGCCGGCGTCGTTGTCCAAGCTGACCTCAGGCAACAGACTGCGAAGAGTGATCGAGAACCAAGCAGGGATCGAAGAAGCGAGAGCTAGCAACAGCGTCAGCGAGGCTTGGCAGCGTACGGAGTAGCTTCGTTGCCAGGGTTCGTAGCCCATCGACGATATTCATCGAACATTTCTTACTTGTCAGACAAGCATTCAACGTTCATGTCTTGTCGCAGGCAGAGGAGCTTCGTCGCAGATGTTCCTAGTGCGACGAGGCAGCGTACGAGGAGCTTCGTTGCCAGGGTTCGTAGCCCGTCGACGATATTCATCAAACATTTCTTACTCGTCTGGCGACCATTCAACGTTCATGTCTTGTCGCAGGCAGAGGAGCTTCGTCGCAGATGTTCCCAGTGCGACGAGACAGCGTACGAGGAGCTTCGTTGCCAGAGTTCGCAGTGCGTCGGTGAGCATTTTATATCAAATTTTTATGCGGCAAGGCTTCGCCAGAGTCCAGAGAAGGACTGCATATCGTCGACGTGCTACAAACGCTTGCAACGAAGCTCCTCGTACGCTACCTCATCGCACTACAAACTCCTGCGACAAAAGCCCCTCTGCACGTTATGAAGCCTCGCTGAGGTACATGTCAGCAATCGGTCTCCGATAGAGGTAGTCGTTGAGAAATAAAAATGGTTCGAGTAAAAGTCTACTACGTTCGACAGTAGCTCATCGGTAGCCTCTCTTCGATTCCCAAGCATTCAATCTCCGATAAGTTTGGACGTACGCCATAATTCAACAGCAATGGATCCCTCGATTAACCAATAATCGTTGATAAATTTCATTTTTCTGTTAATAAATAAATAAATCAATAAATAAAACAATTTTTGACCATGTTGTCTTCAATGATTTACCCTTCACTTACCTGTTCCTCTTCGTCTCAAATATCGATCCTAAACACTGATAATCAATACTTAAATCCAATTGATTGATATTTGATTTTAAATTCGTTCATAAATTTCGAAAATAAATGTTCACATCAGGCAAATCCATTTTATTCGCGTTCATTCTTTTCCGTGTTCAGTGCGATGATTGCTTTTTAGGTTAAGTATCGAGGTGGGCTATGCGGACTCGGCCTAGCGCGGAAGATTTGGTAGAAGCACCACTGGTCGCTCAGCCCCGCCCGCCGAGCCTCACGCACGCGGTGCGCGCCTGTGTTGGTTAGGCCGTAGGAAGGGGATCGTTAACTTTCACCGAATATTCCCGGTATATATATATATTATATATTCCATATATATGGAATATATGATATTATTTATTATATATATATTAGGGTGGTCGTTAATAAAAAAGTTATCTTGGATGGCCTTCAGTCGGTTCTAAATGTGAAAAAAATGATTTTCTAATTTTTTCGTATTTTTATTTTGACTCCCTATGGACCCTATTTTCACATGAACATTTTTAAATTCGAAAAAATCCTAATTTGAGTTGGGTCTAATTTAAATCAGCGAGATTGCATCGGATACGTTTTATTATTGTATATTACACACAGCTCGAGTGAAAAAATTGAAATTATTATTTTACCTATTTTAATATATCGATTAATTAATTATTTTTTTAATTACTTTTTTTAATTTTTTTTTCTAATTCTTGCGAAAAAAAATTGAAACCATCGCCAGAGCTCAATCAACGTGTATTATGTTCATTGAATCTCTGGTTATGGTTTTAATTTTTTTTCGCGAGAATTAAAAAAAAAATTTTTTTTAAATTTAAAAAAAATTTAAAAAATTATCAATCGATCGGTATATTAAAATAGGTGAAATAATAATTTCAATTTTTTCACTCGAGCTGTGTGTAATAAACAATAATAAAACGTATCCGATGCAATCTCGCTGATTTAAATTAGACCCAACTCAAATTAGGATTTCTTCGAATTAAAAAAGTTCATGTGAAAATAGGGTCCATAGGTAGTCGAAATAAAAGTCTGAAAAAATTAGAGAATCATTTTTTTCACATTTAAAATCGATTGAAGGCCATCCAAGATAACTTTGTTTTTAACGACTACCCTAATATATATATATAGTATACATATTATATATACCTCATATATAATACATATACAGGGCGACCCAGGTTGAGCGCACCATATTTGCTGGGTGTACTCCTCCCGAAAATCTAAGACTAAAGTTCCTTTACCAAAACTCCCAGGATCTAATAATTCAGGAGCTACAGGAGATCTGAGTCGACCAATCAGAGGGCTTATGATGGACCAAGACAGGGCCGGTTCAAGAGTGTAAGGCGAGCAGTGCCCGCGTCGGATCAATTTAGGTGGAATGGTTTTAGCATTCTTAAATCGATCCTGAAGATCTTTATCAGCTTTATCATGATCAATTCGAGAACTGAACAATACCGTTGTTGTTTTAAAATGCTCAGAAGCCCACTGAAACAATGCTTGTGCATTAAGTATTTGGTTTCCCGGAGATTTACTCTGCAGACTCGCCCGTGCAGCCCATCTCTTTAAAGTGGCTCCTATACCATCACATGCGGACTTTCCATGTGCAGTCGCAAAGAAATGCCATTCTGCTGTGATTTTCATATCAGTCGAGTGGTGCATTAAATTACTGAAGGTGTATCGATTTTTGAAATGTTGCGCGGCTCCATCGGTGAAGTAAATCACCTTCGTAACAGTGAATTGATTTCGCAATTTTTCGATGATCCTCCTTTGAAACTCCCATACTGCAGTCGTCGAGTGTTGCAAATTGTCTGATAATATTGCCATAGATCCATGTTCAATATTATTGTTTTTTTTATAGTAGTAAACAACTGTGAAAATGGTGCATTGAGAATTGTTCCAATTAAAACTTTGGATAGCGTTTTGAGCGACGAAAGCATAATTTTCGGCGAAATCCATTTGAATGAGGAATTCGCTATCCTTCAGAGTTTCCTTTCGAAAATCAACATATTGTGACTGTTGTTTTGTGATGAAGTCATCAGTTTTAAGCTTAATGATTTTTTCACATAAAATTTCAATAAAGGCATCGCTTTCTACAATGTTTAAAGTTATCGTTGCTCGATCAGTATCAGTCCACGAATAATATTTAATACGGCCAAGTTCATTTTCATCACAAATTTTCTGCAAAAACTCCATCAACGGCTCTATTCCTGGAAATTTTTTACACTCTTCAAGATGACACTTTGCACTCACCTCTCGACAAGTTACGATGTTGATGAAGTCGTGGTAATTAGTCAGGTTATGCTCAGAGCCTTTTGTAAGTTCTGCGAAGTTCAGGGCTTCAATCATCAATTTCACATTTTCGTGATGTACACACAAACATACGCAGTGAGTACCACTTCCGCCAGCCAAAATACATTGTTTAGGTCGTAATTTCGCGAATGTAGAAAAGCTGATTCTTGTCTCAGGATGACTGGTTTCAAACAATCGATACAATTCTTTCAAATTGCAATAAACGAGCCTTTTTTGGACATGTATTCGTTTGCCACATGGTTGTTTGATTGATAGGAAATCTTTTCTTCCACCCAATTGTTTACTGTTCGAATCACTTTCATAAAAAGACGTTACTAATTCAACTACATCCTCAGATAGCTTCTTTCTGCTTGATCTACGTGAATCTTTCGATACGTCACGGGAGTCTCCAGATTTCCTCACCATCCAGCGAGTTGTATTAAAAAAACGACTCGTCGTTTCAATACTCCAACTATCAGGAACTAGGGACAAAATTAATAATTTTTCGGATTTTGTGATACCAGCTTCTTCAAATCTCTTTTTCATTTTTTCTAATATTTCCTTCTCGCCATCCGAAGAATTACTGTTCCCACCATTACCAGGTCCATTGACTTTCATTTCTTCCAACGGAGTAGGATGATATGTTAGATCCTTGTTATCGGTTTCGCTTGACGTTGTAGTTTTGCTACTGAAACTTGGTGAAGATTCATATGACACCGTATATACTGATTGTCTATGCGAATCGATTGCTCTAGTGGTGCCATATTCCCTTCTTCATTGAACAGTTTTTCTTCGATTATTTCCATATTTTCCTCATATTCTTCATCCTCTCGTTCGTTTTCTGCAATTTTAATATTCTTCAGAAGTTGGGGCGGTAATCCTGTTAACGTACGACGACATAAATCACAAACTTTACAGGTTTCTAAGGATGGAACTTTGTGGATTATTGTTTTTGACGGTACACGTAAACCTTTTTTGATACAATGTGCTTTTAATTTGAACGGATTACAACACCGATCACGAAACGTCACAGTCTTCATGACTATACTTGTTCTAACTTGAACCGTAACTGAACGAAAAAAAGAATATAATCTTCACAGTGTATGTGTATACAACATTTAGAGATCAAGGTTAGGTATTTTGATGAAAAAAAATAAAAGACAGTAGAATTCATGACAATGGCGCGTAATACATGGAATTTTCATTCGATTTTCATCGCAGCATGGACAGATTATTTAATATTGATAGCGGGATTCAACTCGCGAAAATTTTGTGAAAAATAGTCCCCAGTTTTCAAAATAGTGAACTTGAGTGAACGAGTTCCGGAGAGAGTAAAAAATTAACGAAATCTGCCGGTCTGATTTGATATAGAAGCCTTATTCTCCAGAACGAAATTTCAAATTGAAAAATCAATAGAATGGGATGTGACCCCACGATAAATCCGACGGCATAATTTCTGAAAAAAACAAGCGCTTTTATGAGGATAAAAAAAAAAAAAAAAAAAGTGTCCAATCTCTCGAAATCGACAAGTTTGAGCTTCGAATCAAAAAATCATACCGCAATTGATGATATTCACGTTTCATGTAATTTTTTTCTTGAAGTATAGTTGAAAACCAAACTTTTTAAAAAAAAAGCATCTCATTTGGTCAATCTTTGAAGAAGTTGTGAATTTTCAAAAAAAAAAAATTCAAAAATTCATATCTCAAGAACACGTGAACGAAAAAAATCGAAAAAAATCACGAGAGCTCCTCTCATTAGGTGTAATCACCCATAAAAATGTTGATGAAATCAAAATTTCGAATTATTATTTCCGTACGTTCTAACGGAGAATTCCCCATTGATAGCTGCAATATTTAGTTCGTGTGGCATTGTGTCAATCAGATCGGGTGCGTTTGGTATTTGAGGGTTCACTCTGTGCATATAGCTGAGAATGGATAATCAATACGCGCAGTATTGTCTGATATTTGTTTTAGTACGTTTGAGAATTGTAAGGATATTTGCGTTGCAATTTGAGTTGTTAGTGTTTGTGTAATATCGTTTTTGAGATCGGCTAGCCAGTCCGGTGGTTGGTTGGGGGTCGGAGTTTGGCGTGATTGCGAATATTGCTGTGGCTGGCTTACCTGTTGTGTTATGGGTTGGCGAAAGGCGTTATTGTTTTTGATTTGTAATGCTTGCGCAAATGAGGTATGTTCGCTGGTTAGTCTTCTGGTGAATTCTCTGGGAATTCGTGTCGGGTTTGGGTATTGTGTGTTAGGTTTTTTGTTGAGGTTTACTGCGAATTTTAGGAAAGGGCAGCCCATTCATGATGCCGGGTGTCCGTTTTCTCCGCAGTTGGCACATTTGAGTCTCTCTTTTCCTGCATCAGCTTCTAATGGGCATTCTCCGGGGGGGGGGGGGGGGGGGGTGTGAGAGTGCACAGCGTACACAGCGGTACTGTAGGTGGCAGTTCTTACTGGCGTGCCCGATTCGTTGGCATCGCATGCACTGAAACATTTTCTTTTTTTTGAGGTGTTCCCATTTGACTTTTTGATAGAGGAGGTGTTTTGTTTTGAACACTTCTGCTAGTGGTAAATTGCTGGAGAATTGTACTATGTGGTGGTATCGTTCTGAGTTGTCTTTGTTATATTGGAATTTGGTGACCTTGGTGACCACGCAGTTTGTTATGTTGATGTCTTGTATTTCTTTGAGAATATCCGTGTCGCTGAAGTTGCCTTTAATTCCTTTAAGTATTAGCGTTCTTGGTTTTTCGTGTTTGGGTGTGTAGGAGTAGAATTGTACCTTATTTTTTAGTAGGATGTCATGTATGGCGACGTGATCGTTAAATTTTGTGGTGGTGAGTGTAGAGTTCTCTTTGTCAATATACTTGATTTGAAATGCGTTTTTTGGGATGTTTTCGGCGATGAGCTGGCTGATAGTGGTGTCTATTGTTTGGTTCTGGACGTGTATTGGGGGAGGTTTCCCTTTGGGGGTTGGTATATTGCGGTGCTTGTCCGTTTGCGGAGTGTCTAAATGGTAGATTTTGATGGATATGCCATTAGCTGCGGAGATGTTGTTTATCATTTTTTTAACTGTGTTCCAGTCCAATTTGTCGATTCCGCAGCCTATGCGTGGCATCGCTAGATCGGTGATTTTAAGCTCTTTGCATTTGTTCAACATGGCGGATAGGCTTTGTTTGAGGGCATCATATGTGGGTTTGTCTTCACTTTTTGCTTTTGTGACCAGATAAAAAATATATCTGTCTTCGTGCTGTAGTGTGGCTACACCTCCAGCTTCTGTTTTTTAGGCTAGTAGGTATTGAACGCATCCGAATTGTTGTTTGAATTCAACGGCTATTCCGGCGCTCATTTTAAAATCTGCGCCTACACAATTCCTGTGTCCCAATTCGTCGTTCTCGTTCTAGTTCTCGTTCTCGTTCTCACGCGCATGCGCAGCGCGGTCCTCCGGCTCTCGGGTTTTCACTCATTTTCCAGAAAAATAATTACCATCAGCCGCTAATACGCTCAGCTACGAATAGCGCATTCTTGCGGAATGCTGCAGTACTACCAATAACCGGTAAATATGAATGTACCTTTTTCACCGGATTTACAAAAAATAGGGCTATGTGCTTCAAATGATGTGATTAATTTCGTTTGATTGTTTGCTTGGCTACGAGTGAGCAATCACCACTGCCAAACATTGATTAGTACGGGATGATAAAATAAGTTAACAAGTGTGAATTAAATAGGAACAAAATATACAGAAACATTGGAAGTAGGTAAGTCATTCTTTTCCATTCTATTCATAAAATATTTATTTCAATGTTTGTATGTACGCATCATTTCTATATCCCATATTGATGGACCATTTATTTTCATTTTCCTTCAGCGCTCGCACACCGATACATCCTCATTCCTCAGCTATTCGGTTTTGCCTCACCTTCACCTACGTATAAATTATCAAGTGAAACAGAAACTAATTATTCATTACAAATCGTGAAGTGAGTAAACTAAACTTCTCATCAGATAACTGTTATAGACGTAACATAAAGCTTTCAATAACACCTATCGCTTCTTTTTCAATAGAAATGCCTCAACGTGCGGCAGTTATTGCTGCTTGGATGGCGGCAAACCACGCAATTCAAAGGCAACGCGAGATTTTCGTTAACCAGCAATTGACGTACATTCGCATGTTGATGCTCGTGCAGTTGTGGCTGAGTAGAGGAATTCGGCAGGTAAAAGTTATATTTAATTGTCACCACAAATTTTTTTGTTTCCATAATTGAGGAGTGGTATCATGCGCATCGGAATTGTAGGTAAATATTCCTTCATTCGCAGTGCATGCGTTCTACTGATCCAAATTAAGAGAGGAGGGTGAAACAACTTCATAGAAATGGAATTGCTAAACAAATCTAACAATCACTATATCATGTTATTTCAGCTTGGACCTTACTGCAGAGTCGTTGGTTACGCGGACCGTTTTCTTGGAGCGATTTTACGCGGGGAGCAGCGCGCTACCAAAGAGAATCTCAGAATAAACCCGAACGTTCTTCGTCGCTTGGTGCTGCATTGTTCGAATATCCAAAAGCGGTCCGGATGGACTATTGAATTGCAAGTACGTCTTCGTTCACGGCATACATATGTGTTCATAATAATGTTTCTTATATGTCTAAATTTCGACCCTAAAAGTATTTTATTGCTCAACTGTACGTACAACCGCACCTTGTCGATTTTCAGGTGATCATTTTTCTATTTTGGCTTGCCTGCGGAACATCGTACCGGGTGGTTGGGGTTTGCTTCGGCATACCCCGATCAACAGTTCACAGGACAGTTCACCGCGTATTAAGTAAGGTGATATCCCTCATACCACGAATAGTTCGACTGCCACAGGCAGAAGACCTTCCTGCAATTGGAATGGGCTTTGCGAGAAAAGGACGTAGTGCGATTTTCAGACAATGTGTGGGTGCCATAGACGGGTGCCACATTAGAATCGTTTGCCCCGTCGCGCTGCACGACCAATATTTCAATCGAAAGCAGTTTTATTCTTTAAATTTGCAAGCAATGGTTGATCATACCGGTAAATTCATCGACATCTTAAGTGGGTACCCGGGCTCTGTTCATGACAGCCGAATCCTTAGAAATAGCCCACTTTACATGGATCACTTATATCCACCAGAGGGATATTACATAATTGGCGATAGTGGTTACCCATGTAGGCGTAACCCTATAACCATTGTAACACCCTTCAGAGAGCCGCTGACGCGAGAGCAGCGAGCGTTCAACCTCGCCTTCAGTAGAGCAAGGGTCATTATTGAACAAGCTTTCGGTTTCTTGAAAGCAAGGTGGCGAATCATATTTACGAAAGCACTTGAAGTACGAATTAGAACCGGAATAAAAGACGTTGCTGCGTGCACCGTATTGCACAACATCTGTCTTACTGAAGGCGATGTGCTTAGGGCCGACGATGAACTTCCGCCGCTTCCGCCACGCAGATTGCCAAGGAACGAGGAAGACGGAAATGCGTTTCGCAATCTGTTGTTAATACTTTTTACTGCCGAACAGAACAATATTTGAAGCAGAATGGTTTTAACTCCACACAGATCTGTATATTTTAGAATATTCTCAATGAATTTCTAGTTACCATATTCGCTGCCTTATACTTGCCATATTCAGCCACAGCATTGAATTAAATTAAATTATTAAATTAAATTATTACCCAGTGGGCCCTGGTTTGATCCCCGCTGACACCAATTCAATTTTATGACTATATGTACTGTGACGGCATTACTAAATGCAACGTCCCCAATTATTTCCTCCCCCTAATCAAAAAATACGCTCACAGTACTTATAATGGGAAACGCATATCTAATGTATTGTTATGAAAGCATTGTGTTACATTAAAAAACTTACATAAACGATAAGTAAATTTTATTGAAATTAAAAGGGATAAACAATACTGAATAACATCGTTACTAATTTATTTCGGCGCGAAATGCTTTCGGAGTATGTCAAACATGACTCGCTCATTTTCTCGTGCCTCCGCCTGTTCCTGTAAGCTCCGATCAATTTGTGCGTTACTTCGATCCATTTGGGCATTGATTTTTTCTAGCAATGCAAGCGTCGCTGATTCAGCAGCCGACGTGGTCCTTCTCTTTTTAGGTGCGATGACAATATTATTGACGATTTCGCCGTCAGAGTCGGCAGCTGGCACCTCGCTTGCAGGAGGGGCTAACGTCTTAGGACATGATGTCGATCTTCCCGAACTACTCGATACAAGTTCGGCCGGCGCAATCGTGTGCCGACCGCTCATATATCGGTTCATTGCGTCGAAGAATGGCCAAGTATGAGCCTCGTGCTCTTCCTCTTCGAGACTCTCACCAGTTTTCGGTAAAATTATGACTTTATACTTGGCGATGAGATTAAGCCACTTTTTCTGACACTGATCGCCAGTTGCACCGCATTGCAGTAAATTCGCCAATTTTACCCAAGCGTATTTCCCAGTGCCACGTTTCCCTTTAAACCAAGCGTCATTTTCTATCCTTTTATTGATCAGCTCAGTCACATCTTGATCCTTCCCTGAAAAGTATTAGAATAATGGTAACATGAATAACAACAGAAACAACAAAAAAATCAAAACAGAATTAAAACTCAAAATAAGTTTGTTCGAAAAATCAAAATAATAACGAAACATGTTTCAGAGCTAAGACATGAGGTATACATATAAGAGTGGTCCTCAGATACGGTAGTACGCAGGTCTTTGGAAAATCGGAAGAACACGTGTGTTTTGAAGCGGAAAATCACCCCCCCCCCCCCCCCCCCCTCTGTTAATGGCCAATTTTTAAGACATAGGGCGGAAACTTTTTGGCACATTTATTTCTAATTATTTGGAGCTAATGATCTGGGGGCGGCCCGGTCAAAATTTGTCCCAACCCCATCTGAGGACCCCACTAATATATTTGTATAAACTCGCCTACACAGTAATTACATTTAAAAAAATCCTGAATCATCAGTTGGAAGAAGAATTCGTACTTACAAGAATATACAGCGCATTGATGGGCGCTCATGGTGATTGTATTATTGGACGACGGATTTTTGATTTGTGTTCCTCGGTAAGAGTAATTGCGTCCAGTTCAATCGTTGTGAAGCAAACAAACGCACATGAGAATGAACAAAACATACTCGTAGGCTGCATACTACTTTTTTAGAAAAAGGTACATTCATATTTACCGGTTATTGGTAGTACTGCAGCATTCCGCAAGAATGCGCTATTCGTAGCTGAGCGTAGTAGTGGCTGATGGTAATTACTTTTTTGGAAAATGAGTGAAAACGCAAGAGCCGGAGGACCGCGCTGCGCATGCGCGTGAGAACGAGAACGAGAACTAGAACGAGAACGACGAATTGGGACACAGCAAATGTGCGAGACATGTTTTTGTGTTATTCGCAAATAGGTCACCTGCAAATTCGGTGATGCACGATGGCCCGCTGTCTGGTTGTGATAGGTCGATATTGTCGATCATTTCGATGGTATTGTCGTAATCCATTTGTTCGGTGTCGGTACTGGTACCGGCTAAGGCTTCGAAGCCGTTGCTGGTGCTGAGGATAGATGGCGCTGCGCCTACATTCTTAGGGTTTTTTGAGGTTTTGGTGGGGGTGATCCAATCGGAATTTGACGGGGGCTCGGTATTTTGCCGGGCTGCAGATAGTTTTGGTTGGATTTTATGAGCGGGTTGCATACCTGAGAGTTCCTTCATGGCTTTCCTGTATAATTTATCGGCTGTGTGGTGATCCACGCTATTTCCATATGGTTTCTTAGTTTTAGGGATTTGGTTAGGCACGGACGTATCTGGTGGTTCTGTTTGGAACTTCCGTTTGTTCGGGGGGTCGGCCATATTGGCCTTTATTTTGAGGTTGGCTCGCTGTATTAGGTTGTTTTGCGTGTTTTTGAATATTTTACCTGTTTTCCCACCTTATTTTTCTTTTTGGGGCTTTCGTTTATGGGTATCACAATCACTGATATGGTTTTTTTCACTCGAGACTGTGATAAACTGGGCTAATTTATAGAAATACTCGACTCATGTACTACACGCGTCCATAGACTTGAGTCCAGTCAGTCTCATCACTCGGCACGCTACCGACTCACCTACTATCTGTATTTGACAATAGATGCTCAAATGAATATTATGTATACAAATTTCATACATTCAAATTCTCATTAGACAAAATTTTACATCTGACGTGTATATATGATTATATATAGTTTTATAAAATTATATATGATTATATATATTTTTGTAAAATTATATAAAACTATATAAAATCATATAAAATTATATAAAATTTTATAAAACTATTGTAACTTACTGCACCAATATCTCAGCTGAAGGCTGGAGATATGGTGCTAGTCCGCGTGAGTGTCTTTGTCACGGGTGATGTCTTTGGAGCTCCTCCTGAGGGAAAAGTGAAAAACCTCTAAATACCCAAATGATGGACTCGGATTAGGTTTCCCTAAACAGAGCTGTGAATTGCAGAGCTGGATATATCACGCTAGCCAAGCCTGGTAAGTAGTTCGAAAACACTCTCAGATCAAGCATGCGGATACGGGTTTGTTAGACCAGTACCGCCAGCCTGAGAGCAAACTCAGAACTACAAATCGACAGAGCTGGGCGAGCCACACACACCAAGCCTACCTCGAAGCGAATGATGATGATGATTTATGAAGGCTGAAATGTGGTAACAAAATAATAGAAAGGAAAGGAAAATGAAAGAAAAGGATGCAGTTTAACAAGAATAGATTTAATGTTAATTATTTCGGGTTTCATAGCATGAAAAGAAAAGAACATAAAGTTGCATGTTTTAACATAGCGTTGCTATAAAAGAAAAATCATAAAGAAATAAAATAAAGCATCAAACTAAAGAATCAATAAGCAGTAATTAAAGTTAAACTAAATATAATTCTCTAAATTAAATCAATGTTTCCGATCAGGTTTTAAATGATAATTAAATTTGATTATCCGGTGATTCGCGGAGTTTCAATCCGCGAATTGAATAAATTGCGCAGTTAATCTGGTTAATGCGACTTTTAAGTTTGCCATCTAATCTTTTAAAGTGCATACAAAAATTAGTAAAACTATTATGTGAATGTGAGATTTATTAGACTTATTTTTTCAATATCAAAAATCGTGATTCTAATCCTTCTATTTTAGTAAGTCCGAATACGATTTAAGAGCAAGAGCGGTCACGCACTATTTTAGCTACGTGCCTATTTGATTTGATTAAACGATGTGACTCGACGGGCGCTTTGCCACACAATCGGTAGCAGGTCCTCCGGTACCCCCTTTTTATAGCGAAATCCGCGACACCCGTGGATCTGCGTTGCGGGATGCACGGAATCCGCGGGATGCACGGAATTGCGGCTCACTCGCGGTCGCTCCTGCGCGTCGCGGGTGCGCGATGGTCACTGTCCGGCTGGACTGGCTAGGCGCCGGCCGTGCCAGCAGAGCCGGAACGTTACACTATATACCGCCAAAACTCATATCTAATTTCATATAGTCATTTATATATAATTTTATATAATTGAATAAATTTTTTTTCTCCGGGATTACATGAGTCAAATTATCCGATAATATATGAAACTCATATGGTGTTAATAAATACGGAATATATTTCAGATATAAGCAAAGGCATATTTACCAGCTATGTACCGTTTCTATATGCCTCTCACATGAGCGCTCATATATCGAAGATGTATGTAATTTATAAAGATGGTATATATCTCATATATTCGGCATGTATTGGCTGATATTATATCATGCGCGTATATGGACATTGTATATTTCAGTCCACATCCGACTTCTTATATTTCCATCATAATCATGATCTGTTTTAGGTATGTAAATAAACATATCTGAAGATATATACTTGTACATATGATACATATATCAGTAAAATGGAGGTTTCATATATTTTTCTATATACGTAAGATTTAACGTTTTGTACATTAGTCATATGAATTTTGTATAAGAGCATATGTATCATATGTACGAGTATAATATCTTCAGATAAATTTATTTTATATAAAAAATATCATAATTATGATGGAAATATAAGAAGCTGGATATGGGTTAAACTACGTCCATAAAAAAAAAATTAGACACATATGTGACACGGACCTATCGCACATATGTCATATATGTGATACATATATGACAGATATGTCACATATATATCTGAAATATATTTGACTTATATCAGTCTCATGCGAACATGATATATCACCCGATCTGTACCCAATGTAATTGGTTGTATAAAATTCATATAAGGCTCAAAATCACCAAGGTGGTAAATTCGTGTCTGAGACATTTAAATCATCAAATTTATTTGTTTTCATTAAATTAATGTAGCACAAATTATTCACATTAACTCATTTAAGCAATGCATCAGAAAAATTTGTTGGAATTTATTCATAGAATATACTTTTTTTCATGAAATACCCCCGAAAAGTCATTCCGGGAACGCGTCCCTAAGTAGTAATCCACGGACAACAACAGCTAGAATACATGGTAAAAATTTTTTTTAATGCTTTGAAGGTACTTGTTAACTTAGTTAATTTTATTATAAAATGATATTTATAAGTTCCCGAATCGACACAATATTATTTCGTCCGAAAATTGAATACAAAGTTTGTCTGACAATTTGTGCATCATTTCCGGGAACGCAGACATTTTGTATATATTAATTTTCAGCAAAACGCAACTGATAGCTCTATAGTGGGTTATCATATCAAACACTCAAGTACGGTTGACCAGCGTGGTTTTTTGTGAAAATGTGAAAAATATAAGAGGTCAGCATAGTTTTTCTTGAACTTTTGGCACCGTACATCAATTCAGTGTCATTCCGGGAACGCCAATAATTGTAGGAAAAAAACAAGCAAATGCTTTTTGATACGATATTTCTTGAAGATTAATGTGATATGCTTTATATTAACCTTAAATAATCCCGTTTAAGTGGCCAATACTCATTTTACGCGTATCTTTATGTATAAACGTCATTCCGGGAACGGTCATTCCGGGAACGGTCCCGGATGACATGAGTTCTCGGAATAATCATTGGGTTCCCGGAATGATCATTGTATTGTTAATGATGGTTTCAAGTAGTGCGGTCGTCGAAATTGACTAGTTTTTCATAAATTTATTATGGCATAGTCGCCACATTGAGTATTCATCGAATTATTATATTCATAAACTGATGATTTCCCTGACATGTCCAAAAACAAAATACTACCCAAATTATGAACAAATGGCCAGATATCGATTTTTCAGTTTTAATTGCTTCAAATTCTAGAAAAATCTAGTGGATTGGTTCGATTGCAGCGTGCGATGGCTCATTTTATGCAGAAAACTATTTCCCACAAATTCACCGCGGCAGATTATTTTCTCTGTTAATCGGCAATTCAATATGGTTATTTGTTCATTGAAATCTATATACGTGCAGTCTTGTAAAATTGAATATTCACCGCACCAACATGATGAAAAAAAAGTATCATGGTCGGATTATAGAGAATAGTTTCCTGAAGAAAATAAGCCGTCGTAGACTGTAATCGAACCAATCTACTAGATTTTTTTTGGGTATTATTTTATTTTAGGACATGTCAGGGAAATCATCAGTTTATGAATATAATAATTCGATGAATACTCAATGTGGCGACTATGCCGTAATAAATTCATGAAAAACTAGTGATTTTTGACGACCATACTACCTTAACGTCTGTAAAGGCGTTATTATAGAATATTTATTTTGCTTTTGGTGTTTTTTTATGAAAATAATATATTATAATATCGTCATTTCGGGAACGATTCGTCATTTCCGGGAACGCTACTAAAAGTCAATTATTAAGCAAAAATCATTTGTTTTTTCATCAAATCACTGATCAATTGAAAATCTACATTTATTTCTTTGCTTTTATACTAAATTGAATGTCCAAAATTATATAAATATTACTTTTTTAAGCGTTCCCGAAATGCCGGTGGCTCATGACTTGTTTTACATAATTACTTTTTTTCGGCATAGGCATTGAAAAGTCACTTTATGACGCCTGTTTTCGATCCACAAAGTAGCACTTTATACGGCTGAATTCAAAACTGCCCTATAAAGTCTTTATACGGCAGTCTGGATGCGCAGTTCGAATTGCGCATTCCAAAGCTGCCGTATAAAGTCTTTATGACAGATCGCAGATGACAGATGACAGATCGCACCATAACCCGACTCTTCGTCTGTGGATCTCAACTGGCGTCAAAGTGACTTTTCATGCCTATTTCGAAAAAAATAAAGTATGGGGCGCACCCGTAAACCGTTTTTGACTCGAATAATGATTTCAGAACTCGCTTCCGGCTCGCCTTCGGCTCGCCTTTAGCTCGTTCTGAAATCATTATTCTCGCCGAAAAACACTTGGTTTACGGGCATGCCACATAATATACTATTTTATTCACGTAATTTTTAATTTCCAGCTTGCCCCGTTTGAATATCAATTAAAGATAAGTTGGTCAATGATTAGAACTGGTTTGCAGAACAAAAATATAATAAATTTTTTCAAGAAATTCCAAACTTGAAATTTACCACCTTGGTGATTTTGAGCCATAAATGTCATCGAAATGTACATACCACTCTGGTATACGAAGCCCAATATCAGCGACACACTGTTACATCAATAAATCTATGTTGTGACAAATTTATCACTTCTTAAAATTCTTATATTTAGAATTTTTACCATCCAATAAATTTAGAATGAAACAGGTATAACAAAGCAACATATATTTGATTTCAACGACCATTTATTAATATTCCAAGAAATTGAAGATTGTTTAGTTCAAAAAAAGAAACCAATTAATGCTAATTTTCATTCACACAATTCATTCATACCATTAAAATCTTTGTATAAAAGAAAAACGTCGTTTGTTTCCTATTATTATTTCTGTTAGTTAATTCTCTTTATACAATATTGTTTTTTTTTTTTTTTTACTTTTTCAAATTTCTAATCACAATTTTAATTTTTTGTTACATTTAAATATACAGTTTGTAACTTATCTTATTTTTGACCCTGCTGGTTCTGTGGTTGTATAATTTTTCAATAATGGCGATGATATTACGTCTCGTCAGACTTCTCAATTACTCGTCGTTCTTTTCGTAGTTGATAATTAGTTACAGTGATTATACTTGTTAATGGTTGAAATTATAATGTGAACTTACTCGTGATTAGAGAATATGAAATTTATACCAGTATGTGGATAATAAAAATGTATAAAGATGAAATTTATAATTTGAACTGTTACGAGGAATATATAAAAGCGTGTGTTCAGATCGACGTCTCTCGCCAAAGTGCTTTCTTCCTCGTTCTCCGTTAAGCGGATTTCCTAGTTACATGTACGCTTCACGTAGTTCGTACTTTAAAGTCAAATATTATTATACGCGCGTTATTTGAACCTCACAATGTTTGCTTGTATGTTAAATATATTTGGCATGGATCACCCATGTATGCGTTCGATATATATATAACCAAATAGTATGTCTCATGTAACGCTTTATATAATTTATACACATTTTATATAAGCACACTTATGTTTCTCATATATGCCCGCCTTTATTTGTGACCTAAAATTTCCGTATTCCTAAATATACGGAACCCTATATCCAAGATACATTTCAGTATACATCGACCATATATAATGATGGAATGTCATCTCATGCATGCCCATTATAAATGATTTTATATAGTTCATATAAATATAATATAAACGTATATATCTAAAATATATGAACATTTATCTGAGCATCATATAAACCTCTCATACCTGTGGAGATTTGTTCACTTACATATTGATTATTTTCTCCATACACGAATCATACATCAGCCATATATAACTTCCGTGTATACGCTTACTATATAATACCATATACCGGAATTTATATAAGTGTTATAAATGTGATATAAGTAGATATATATATTTCAATCATATATTTTCACATATATTATTGATATTTTCATGTATATATTATTAATATATGAAATATATAAATGTTAAAAATACATCATTCACATATTGTATTTTTATATATTTTATATATTTTTTTTACATTGCCCGGGAAAAAAAAATTATATAAAATTATATAAAATTGTATCTTATTTTATCTAATTTTTTATGATTATATCTAGATTCTCACATTAAATTATATAAAATTTTATATATTTATATATAATTATATATTATTATGTATAAATCAGAAAATCCTAAATTGTAAACTTATATATTATTATATACAAATATGTATAAAGATATAAAACTTTATATATTTTGTATTTTTTTATAAAATTATATAAAACTTTATTGGATTTCTAAGATTAAAATATATATAATTGTATAAAATTATATAAATTTTTATATTATTGCACATAATTATATATTAATCAAAAAGCCCTCAATTATAACTTATATATTATGATACATAAATATACAGCATGATTCCCAAGTCGCGGAAAAGATTTCACATGCAGATTCCTTGACGAAACCTAAGAGTAAAGTTCCTTATCAAAAACCTCCAGGGTGCGGTCGTTCCTGAGTTATACAAGGTTTAGTCCACCCAATAAGACGGCCGTAACGTGTCGTGCTCAGTCTCGTAGCAATTTTGTCAAACTAATAGTGCCCGCGTCGTATGAACTTTGCCCGAAATTTCAGTTTATTAATTCGTAATTTCTAGTCTTTACGTCGCGCGGTCGGTCATTCTCGTGCCCTACGTCGTTCGCCCCGTAGTTGATGTTGCCCACGTGGTCAAACTGGCGACTTACATTCCCCAGGTCTTTTGCTTCGTAGCGTTCGTTATCCAGGTCGCAGGCAAGTGATTTCCGTACTCCGGGACCTTTGCCCCGTAGCTTACGTTGTCCAGGTGATCAAACTGATGACTCACGTTGCCCAGGTCGCCCGCTTCGTAGTTTTCATTATCGTTTTCATCGGGGTGTTGCTTTCCGGTCTCCAAGTCTTTGGCTACGTAGTTTACGTTGCCCAGGTGTTCAAACTGATGACTTACATTCCCCAGGTCGTCCGCTTCGTAGTTTTCGCTATCCAGGTCGCCAGGCTAGTGATTTTCGTACTCCAGGACTTTTGCCCCGTAGTTAAACGTTGTCCAGGTGATCAAACTGATGACTTACGTTGCCCAGGTCGTCCGCTTCGTAGTTTTCACTATCGGTGTCATCGGGTTGTTGATTTCCGTTCTCCAGGGCTTTTGCCACGAAATTCACGTAGTCCAGGCGTTCAAACTGATGACTTATGTTACTCAGGTCGTACGCTTCGTAGTTTCTACTCTTTGTTTTCTTCGCATTGTTGATTTCCGTCCTCCAGGACTTTCGCTACGTAGTTTACGTTGTCCAGGTGGTCAAACTGGTGACTTATATTCCCCAGGTCTTTTGCTCCGTAGCGAAAGACAACAAAGAGTGAAAACTACGAAGCGGACGACCTGGGCAACGTAGATCATCTGTTTAAACACCTGGACAACGTAAGATACGTAGCGAAAGTCCAGGAGGGCGGAAATCAACAGCCCGATGACGAAGAGAGTGGAAACTGTGAAGAGGACTGCCTGAGTAACATCTGTTTGAACACCTGGACAACGTAAACTATGGGGCAAAAGTCCTGGAGGACGGAAATCAACAACTCGAAGACAACAAAAAGTGAAAACTACGAAGCGAACGACCTGGGGAATGTAGGTTATCAGTTTTAACACCTGGACAACGTAAACTACGTGGCGAAAGTCCTGGAGGACGGAAATCAACAACCCGATGACAACGATAGTGAAAACTACGAAGCGGACGACCTGGGCGACGTAAGTCATCGGTTTGATCATCTGGACAACGTAAACTACGGGGCAAAAGTCCTGGAGTACGGAAATCACTAGCCTGGCGACCTGGATAACGAACGCTACGAAGCAAAAGACCTGGGGAATGTAAATCACCAGTTTCACCACCTGAACAACGTCAACTACGGGGCGAACGACGTAGGGCACGAGAATGATCGACCGGGCGACGTAAAGACTAAAAATTACGGAATAAAAATCCGAAATTTCGGGCAAAGTTTATACGACGCGGGCACTATCAGTTTGACAGAATTGCTACGAGACTGAGCACGTCACGTTACGGCCGTATTATTGGGTGGACTAAACTTTCTATAACTCAGCAACGACCGCACCCTGGAAGTTTTTGATAAGGAACTTCATTCTTAGATTTTGACAAGGAATCTGTATGTGAAATCTTTTCCGCGACTTGGGAATCACGCTGTATATAAAAATATAAAATTTTATAAATTTTGTATTTTTTTATAAAATTATATAAAGCTATGTTGGATTCCTTTTATTAAATTATATATACAATTTTAACTATTCAGATATTAAAATGTATCAACTTTAGGAACTATCACATATATGTATTTGTACACAGTCATCTGAATTTCGCTCATTCCTGCAAGTATAATTTATCGGATCAATATTTAGTATTAATCCCCGGGAAAAATTTTTTTTATATGATCATATATAATCATATATAATTATGTATAAGTTTATATAATTAAATATAGTTTCATATACACTCAGCAACAAAATTAACGGCGCACCCGGCACTCGGCGAAATAATGCCGATTTTCAAAATCCTGTGACTCGCTGAAAAATTGTCGAAAAAAATCATTCGGGGCAGCATTTTGAAGGTTGAAACTTCATCTTCAAGATGGTTTTTTAAAATTCTTCCTACGGCCATTTTTGACGTCATAGCGTAGGTTTGAGTGCCGAGTTGCAAAACGCTAGAAAAAACAAGTTTTTCAAAGTTCTCTATGGGCCGTTTGAAAAATCGCAGCGAACTTTCGAGACAGCCATTTTATAGCCTGGAATCTCCTGTTCAGAATGGTTTCTAGAAATTTATCGCACAATTTTTTGTCACCGAGTTATTCGACTCTTGGTGAAGCAATGTCGATAAGGGCAGGATCGACCCCACACACCCACCTACACACCCACCCACACACCCACACACCTACACACACACCCACAACCCACACACACACAAACACATACACACGGACACACACACACGGGATGCATAGTAGACTGTACCTCCTCGCGGTGCATCCTGGATAACGCCAAATCAATCGCCTACTCGTCGATTCGGCCCTTATTGCTTCATCAAAAGTCGGATAACTTAGTGACCAAAAATCGTGCGACAAATTTTCAGAAACCATTTTGAAGAGGAGATTCCAGGCTACAAAATGGCTGTCTCGAAAGTTCTTTGCGATTTTTCAAACGGCCCGTAGAGAACTTTGAAAAACTTTTTTTTTCCAGCGATTTGCAACCCGGCACTCAAACCTACGCCGTGAGGTCAAAAATGGCCGTAGGAAGAATTGTCAAAAACCATCTTGAAGATGGAGTTTCAACCTTCAACATGCTTTCCCGAATGATTTTTTCCGACAATTTTTTATTGAGTTACAGGATTTTGAAAATCGGCATTATTCCGCCGAGTGCCGGGTGCGCCGTTAATTTTGTTGCTGAGTGTAGTTATGTATAATGTTTATATAAAATTATATATATTCATATATAAATATGTATAAATTGTGACGTGGATTTTATTTGATCCTCGGATCTGGACCGGATAGCCAGTCTCCGAGAACCATCCACTCGACAATTGGCCAAAAACTGAGAATAAAAAGAGATATTGGGCGCCAGGCGGATAACCGCCGATTTCAAAAAAATCTAAACAAAATAATAACCGTCGGCTAGCTACAGTACCGCGGAGAGGGGTCGGGATTAAGTGAAGGATTAGCAGGGCGTTGACTAACGACTCGTAACTTTGAATTTAACAAAGAAAAATAGAATTTATTCAATAAAAATAGTATAAGAAAAAAAAATAGTAGAAATAATAGATTAAACCATCGGGGATATCTCCCCTCGGATAAAGAACGGCCACAGGTCGTATACAGGCGACCTGGCCACGCTTGACGAGTTTTACAATAATTAATAAACTACTAGCTTCCACGTAGGAGAGCAATAACAAAACAAAATAATGCAAAAATAAGTAACTCGACAACCTCGGGCCTCGTGGAACAAAAATTACAAATTAGAGACTGGAATATGCCCGTAAGGCACAATAACTAATCCACAGAATTATTACTTAAAATTAACTTAAACTAACTCTGCCTTCGTAGGCGAAACAAAAAAAAAGTAAACCAAATTCAAAATATAATAACGATCTGAATCTCTCCGTGAGAGGAAGAGAGCGCGACAGTGACGTAGTCAGACTATCTTTCTCGCACTCACGTGCGAAAACCTACGGCTCTACAAAAAGCACTATTACGTGACACAAAACTCAAAAATCTTACTCAAAAATCAAGACTCAAAACTCAAAACTCTATTATGGCGTGAGACACTGGTGACGGCCTACCGACTCGGAGGTCGTCTTAATTTGATTTCCAAAAATCTCTAAAAGCCTCGTGGCTCGGAAAATACGGCGAAATGGCTGATGGCCGTTTGCCGAATTCAAATTAGTATGAGTCAAATTGGCTAACGCTTACCGTTTTCCAGCCAAAATGCAAGGCCTCGTGGCGGCTTGACTACGAGCCCCCGGATGCACCAACTTGAACTCAACAGACTCAAACGCTTTCCCGCAGGAAATTCACACCAAAAAAATCAGCCTCGTGGCTACTACAAAAGGTAATTTCTACAATTAGCGCGAGCACTAGAGCTCAGGGCTCTACCTGCGAGGCAGGCCTACGGCAGAGTGATCAGACGGCATGGTGCCGATACTTAGCGCCCTCAATAGGCGATCGATTATCGATTTTGCAAATGTACTGCGAGATCCTTAAATATGGCGACCTATCGTCGCGGCGCGCAAAATTCGAAGTTCACCACGGTGTTTGTAGCTCGCTAAATCGGAGGATCACGGGCTGCAGATTCTTCTTGGTGGCGGGAATCTCTTCCACCACCGATATCCCACGTTGCAGAATGCCCTTGGCACTCCCCCGTGTCCTCTCGTTTAATCGTTGGAGGTAGTCTGGCCAGTACTATCCTCCGGAGCTTTTAGGTGGCGTTCGTCGAAAAGGATCCCAACAGTCGATATTTGGCGTCGTACGTTCGTCTGATCGGGTCTCCGTTGCAATTTTTAGCCGTCGTCGGGGCCTCGTCTCCCACATAATAGAGAAAAGGTAAAAAAAAACAAAAACAATAAGAACTAAATTCTACAGTCTTAGATCGGTCACGGTCGCCTCTCGGAGAGTTTATAGCCTCGGGGCTAACCAAAACGCATTCATGCTTCTGTCATGCATCCACCCTTCGTAACTACGGTCGTCTAAGGGTTCGGGAGTCACTTGTAACACGCGTTGCAAAATGCAATGTTACAAAATATATATAAGTTTATATGATTATATAAAACTATATGAAATTTTATATATAAGCATATCGCATGGCTTTATATTACTGTATAAAACCATACATTATTATACATTAGAATATATAATAATTATTGTCATATAATCTGATAGTTCTTTGTCATTACATATAAATACTTACAGTATATGAACAGATCATTTTTCTTTGAAAAAATGCACTTCCAGTAGATTAAAAAAATTACTGGTGCATTTTTGTCATGTTTTTTTTTTTTTATCAACATAATTGATAATCAGCATTCATGAAAATTAACTCTGAATTCATCAAATTACTCAAATGCTTATTTAATAAATTTAATTTCACTAACTCAATTTATATTTCACGCAGAATATCATTTAATGATACCTGCGTGTTTGTTGCATTTAATTACCATGAAATTGATAATTAATACGTCAGATGTAAAATTTTGTTCAATAAGAATTAGAATATATGACATTCGTATATTTGATATTTGTTTAAGCTCATATTTCGACAACAGATCTTGGGTCAGTCGGTAGCGGGCAGAGTTGGCGAGCGCACGGTTCACGGATCGATCCCCGGCCGGACCAGTTTTTTTTTTTTTTTCTTTGGGCCGATACCAGTATATATAATTATATAAAACTATATATAATGATATAAAATTATATATTTTCATATATTATGAGATAAAATTATATCATGCCAAAATTGAGATATAATTTTATATAATTATATAAAAAATTTTTTTCCCGGGTGGCTTTATATCAGATATATCTCATATATCATGATATATTTCCTCACACATAAATTAATATGTATTTTTCCATGGGGGTGTTACCAATAGGAATTATTATTATTATTATTATTATTATTATTATTCATTATTACATACACTTGTTTTTATCGATTAGATATTTCGGACTTTCCCTGACTAATATTTCCCTGACATTTCCCTGATTTACCTGACACTTGAAAAATTCAATGACACTTACAGATTTTCCATGATGGCCACCCTGGTGTGGAACACAATCTACAAGTGGGAATCACACTGAGAGAATTTTACGGGAGCAGTTCGTATAAAAATATATTAAGAAATGCTATACAGTATCGCACTTTTGTGACATACTTGTAATATGGTAATTTTTACAATACTGTATGGAAAATGCCACCAAGTCAGTTTTACTATATACGGTAAAGCTAAATTGCCATACGGACATAGTAGCAAGAGCTGGGATCGTACGTTACGTTCAACTGAACTATCGTACAATAAATATCACTACACAGCATATATCAAGTGCCCAGAGAGAGTATAGTATTTTGTGTCTACGAATAAAATGGGAAATATTACCATACCGCGTAGCTAACACCCCGCCATACTACACAGTAATCGACAACCAATTATCACATTGAAAAATTTACCAGACGGCATAGCTATAACTCACATATCACATAGCAATCCGTATCCTATTATGACAATGGAAATTCTACTGTACAGCATAACTGAAATTTACCCATACTATATAGTAACCCGTACCCAACTATAACAATGCTAATTTTGCTATATTGCATGGCTAAAATCCCTATACTATATTGCAAGCCCTATCTTAGTATAATATTGGAAATTTCACTATACATGTACGCATGTGCTGAAGAAAAATGAATTGTGAATGTTGCATTCGGAGAGATAAATATGGGACCACGGGTGTTTAAGGTAGAATCTGTGACAATTGAAATAAAGTTAACTAGTCGAGTTGTAAACTGAAACCCGTAATTCCGGTAACGTTTAAAACTGAGCTAGGGAAACTCACTTCAGTTGTCAGAGATTTTATATTAAACACATGCTGTCCCAATAGTTATCTCTCAGGATGCAACCTTTACACTAATTCAGTTTTCTCTACAATCATATGGGTACATTATAGTGATTAGAAAGGACAGTTGAAAAATTAAGAATGCGTCGTAAATTACAATGGAATTATGTTTTATTCACATATACCTATATAATATCAGTTTTTAATATTCCAAGACAAGACCATCGCACGAACATTTTTCATTGGTCTAAACGACCAAACGGGCCGAGAATCGGAGATAATAGGCATATCACTAGTTTTGGAATTACATCCACTTCTTCGTGATGTAGAAAAAGCCGTCACTACTTTGAGTCTTATATGTAATGATTGCATTTTGCAGGTCTTCGTACGACAAACATTTGAAGTCGCAATATTCCATGCTCATTATTTTATATGCTTGACAGTGTTGATGAAAAAAACAATCCAACAATTCTTTGGTTATAATCAAAAACTTATAATGATCGTGTGCAATGATACAGTGGACATCGTAAAATACGGGGCCTTCTTCGGAAGGAATCATTATGACAGAGTTCTTTTTGATTAGTTCATTTTCATATTTGACCCACTTAGCAAGATATACAAAATCTGTTAAATCAGGTGGTAAGACGCTGGGAAACAAAGTTGTTTCAAAGACGTCTCGTACGTTCATTCGCGTCTGGGGCCCAATCATGTAATTGGAATACAAGTTTCTTTTACACATTAAACGGTAATTCAATCGTAATTGATGTCTCAGCGCTATCGTGCGACATACATTGACACGACTGACTGCAGTACGAGATATTATTTTTCCTTCGTGGTGTTTGCTCTCATACCGCATTGAGCTGGTTTTCCATAGGATACCTACAGTCCGCAATATTTTTGGGTAATGGACAATAAAGTGATGCTTGGGCTTCATAGATTGAGGAAATAACTGTGCATGCAATTGCAAATATTCTGTTATTAGTGTGCTCAGATACTCGTGGGTTCCTGATGTAATTTTAGTACTTACGACCACTTCGATTAGCATCTTCAACAATTTTAGAAGTTGCCAATGTTCATCGTTCTCTGATACCAAGTCGCCTAGCATCATACATACATGCCGTGTAAAACATAACATTTCTGCAGAGGACATTGCTAAGCGATTATTTTTCTTTAAATGATGTTCCAGAATCTGAGCGGGTTTATTTTGGCTATGTTTGGGCCCATAATAAAACCCTCGAATCCTGTCATTTAACTCTACCAGTGAAAATAGTTTAGCTTCATAAATGAAATAATAAAGTATCTTAGCTGTATCCGAAGGGCAAATACCTTCCAGAAAGTCGTGCATGGCATCTGCACTCAAATTCTTTGTCACGTGGAAGCCATCTATTTTATGAAAAATACATTCCTCCTTTATCCCACTTTGTTTTAGATCGTTGATCTGTAAATGAGTTTCGTAATTTGCAGCATCACGTGAGATGCATTGATTTTCGCGGTGAATGTCGTGTATATTATTTCTCGTAGTGAGGCAGAATCTACAGAAGAAATTAGCCTGAAAACTTTCGGTGAACCCAAGAATCGAATGGAGGCCAAGATTATCTCCCAATATGAGCCCCAAACTAAAATATAATTGGATTTTATCACCACCAAGATTAATTGTTACGCCCTCGTTTTCGAGAAATTTCAATTCCTCGATGACTTTTGTGAAAATTATTTCGTTTTTGAAAACTTCACGATCTAATGTGTTAAAAAGTACGAATAGAAAAATATTTTCCAATTTGGATTGGAAGTGCGGTGGTAGACATGGTATACTGAGATACACTGCACCGCACTTACCAATCCCTTTGTGGCTTCCAAGAGGGTTATTATTTTCGTAGTCGTCGAAATACATGAAAAGTGGCAAAACTATTTTGTCACCAAACGAGGGAACTTTCGACTGCCACAGAGTACCCTGAACGAAATTCGAAATAATACCAGAATCCGACTGTAGACATTTCAGGTAATCTAATGTTTCCCGAAGTAAATCAGGCAGTTCGAAAAATTTCTTGAATACGTTTCTGATCGGAATATATTGAGCTGTGACTCCAACGTGACTTAGAACTTGTATGCCATTTTGGTGCGTGAATTCTTCTCTTCCGCCAATTGTATAATATTCTGGAAGTATGAGGGTTCCACGCTGCACGAAATTAGAAAAACAATGCCACTCGGTATCCAAATTGTGAAACGGCTTAGCAAATGTATCAAAAATATCTCTAACTTTTAACTGATCATCAGGATTCTCGTTCAAAGGTTTGAGATAGACCTGCAATTTTTCTTGAATCATATTGACTATGTCATTTATAAATGCGGAGGTTTCATTGACTATATTTTGAACTCGGCTTCGAGGTATCTCAGGGAAATCATACAACTTTGCTATATATTTCAACGCTTTTTCTTTGAGGATATTTTTTATGGTACCACCCTGAGGAAGAAACTCCGGACTTGTAATTTGAGGTTCAATATTGCGTATATCTTGTAATTTCGCGAAAAGTGTTGTGTCGTCTGTAACATCGTCTGGATTAAAATTCTCACAACCTTGACACCAACTGCCTAAGTCATCCTCGCAATTCGTGGAATCATAATTTTCTGGTAGAGGCGTACATGAAGTACCTTCGTTAGTAAACATATCGCCAAGAACATCGTTATTGGACCCTTCGGTCACTTTGGGTGAATGATTTTTAAGCCTGTGCTTTCTGAATGAACTAAAGCATGAAAAGCTTCTGTCGCAATTTTCATCGGGCGCGCAGCGATAAACTGATAAATCGCCGTGTAATAGATAAATATGGCGTATAAGACTGGTATTATCAGGAAAAAGGCATTGACAAGCAATGCAAATCATGGTAAGCTTTGTCAAACTATATTGGACTGATATTACAATATATTATGAAACGTGAACATAGATGCTACTTGTTGGTCAAGACCGTAAATGTCTTATTTCGCCAGCTAATGCATTAACGGCCACCGGAAATTTATCGGTTGGGGCTTCGATATTGTAAATACCCTTCTGCAAGAACAGCCATACGCTTCTACATTGGTCAGGGTATTCGCAGTTCACAGCGTAGAATATCTTGAAGGTTAAATCGATAGCGTGAAGATACGAGTCTACATTATAAATGATATCGTCAATTACAACGTATGACGCTTGGATATCAGTGACTGTCCCAACGATCACTGGAGTAGGCTGAAAGCTGAGTCCACGAGCCCGTAGATATTCTTTTCGTTTATTTATCGCCGAGTGGAGATCAGCTGCAGTCTGGAATTATCAAAAATAAACGTGTAAATCAATATACCTACATAGAATAATTCTGTTGCAATTTCCTTAACAACAATGCTTTTGAACACCTGCGAGATTTACTTGTTTTCAGTATAATCGGCGGTATATGTATATCGCTTACCGGAACCCTCAATGTAAACGATTCCCTTCGTTCATTCAGACTCAATTTGCGGGCATCTGGCGCCGTGTTGCAAGGGACATTTTCTTTAGATGCGTCTTCACTAATGGCTGCTTTCCTTTTCCTGCTTTTGGCGCGTTCGGATGGTATAAGGTACGGCAGAAGCATGAAAATCACAGAGTCTTGCTGGCCTAAAAATAGATGTAAGAAAACCAACAACATTGCATTGATAATTCATATGGTATTACTTTTGTATGAAGCATAGTGAAAATAATTTCGAAAATAGTATTAGACTCAATGTGAATGTTTACTGTCGGGCAATGTTGAAAGCAAATGGACGTAAGCTTTGTCTTCGGTGTTTTTGATATTTTTCGCGGACTTCAGTCTAAATATGAGGTGATGTTTTATAGTCCCCCATGTGTCGAAGAGAATTGAATGTTTATCAGGCCATAACAGATTGAAATCACATTCAAGCTGTACATACAATCATGCTTTTAATGTAAATCAGAAGTTCGAATTTTGGCGGCTAAAATACTTTCAGATACGTACTAGTTTAGAGCCTATTTGCAAACGAAGAGCTAATATCGCGCCGAAATATTCAAAGATCGCCTTATTCTCGATCGTGAGAATATTTCTTCGCGCTTCATGTGTTGCTCTCCACGTATCCAATACCTCCTCCCAAGGCTCACAATGAGATTTCAACCACTCGAGTTTGAGCTTCACATCATCTATGAATATATATTATTATGATTGCATCAAATTGCGCGCATCTACTCAGTGATTATCAAACTACTAACCGGTCACTATAGGGGAGTGTTGGGTTTGTTTCGTTCTAGGTCTACGTATTTCTAATACCCCTTGCTCTCTCAAGACGGCCTTCACGTATCCATAATGCTCCCACAGCTTTCCATGCGCTAACACACGAACTCCGTTGATTGATTTAAAAGGATTAAAATAGGTACCAGAACTTTCCGTCTTGAATAATTTTTCTATGTCAGTTGCGTAACTGACGAGCATTTCCGAAGAAATTCTGTGTGAGCAATGATAATAATTATCCGAAACGTGATAAATAATAGTGACTCGCCGCGTATAACTTCATCCATTCAATCTTACATAAAATCCTGCAACTTTTCCGTGCCGTCGTCAGATAAAGTTGCTAAGGCCTTATCGAGTTCACTCTGAATTATCAGGTGTACCAGGAGTTTTCTTGTCGACTCGGTTAAATAGCCATTGTTGTGCTTATATGAACGCTTAATGACTTTTCCGTCAGTGTATGTTCGCAGCAATAATTCTAATTTCTAAACAATCATTCATATTTACGTCAAATAAATAATAGAACCTGAAATTTATTGTAAAAATGCGCATTACATTCCTAAATTCAAACGTACTGATGTTTGAGCCTCGCCTTCGTTATTTGACTCGATGGATACCGGTTTTGATATTTCATTGCGAGATGTATCATCCAAATTCGCTCCTTTAGATCCGTTCTATAATATAATTTACATTCTTAGTAATGTGAGCGAATTCATAGGGATAGTATCGAAAATATATTCTCCGTGAACTACGATTGCTGTATCGGAATCGGAAGCATTACGTTTTTTTTAACACAAATATACGCCATGATTAATCTGATACGAAGTTTTAGAGACCCCATATGTCCAAAGGGGAAATGTTTTCACGAGTATATACGTACACAGGGTGGAGGTTCTAAAGATCCAATCTCAGTATAGAGCGCGTCGCTCAAAGTACGCTGAAGCTCGGCTATATCGTTGTTATCGAAGACTATGGCTTCTATCGGATGAGGATTTTGAAATATTGGATACGGACACTGCAATCGCAAAATCAAAAAATTGCACAAATCCTGTGTAGACATTTTTTTGTCCCCGATACAAACCGGAATTGTAGATTTCGAAATATGTAGGGGAGAGCGGGGCAAAGAGGGCACTCGGCAAGAAAAAAATTCTGGGAAAACTTTCGATATTTTTTTCAATTAAAATTGTTTCCCAAACAATTTTGTTTTTTTTTCTGAATTTAATTTCGAAAATTTGACCGAGGTCCGATCTTTGCCCCGCTCTCCCCTATACATGTTCTATGGTGCTCACCTCGGGTACTACAGTCTTACTCTGCTCCCCGTGCTGATACGGGGATGCATTCATCTTTGTTGCCTACTTCTGATTATTGTCAATACAAACTGAAAACATTCGAATGTACAGTTTGAATAAGATTCTCAGTAAACAATTTTTTTACACACCGCGTGCGCAAAGTCCGATGTTATGCACGCGAAGCGTTGTGTTAAAAAATAAAGTTTGATGCACGTGCGAAATATGATTCTCGACTCGTGTGATTGTCACCCTCGCTTCGCTCGGGCGAAAAACTTCTCACTTGTCCAAGAATCTTTCGCACTTTAGTATCGAAAAGTACTATTATGTCGAGCAATTTTATAGCCCTAGATTAGTAATGATATATCCAGTGTAACAGATCATTTTGCAGCTTATACAAACAAGCTTCCTCTGTACATTGACGGTTTGCGATCAAACATGAATCTTACATACGTGTACAAATGGCAAAAGTTGGGACTAAACCAGACGAGACTAATAGACTAGAATAGAATAGAATAAATATGATTATTAATTAATACTTACATACACTTCTTGCGAGATCTCGTTGAATCCTAAGAAAATCTTTGTGATTTCACAGCCACTTCACACTACAAGGGTCCGTCTTGTGACGATGCTAGGAGAAAACTGGCTAACTGAAAAGGCGCCGCGACGCCGGCATCAGGTTTACGCGATTTATGATGAAGGGAGATTTTAAAATTTGCCCCACACAATGTATGCGACTCCTGCACAGTATAGGAATTCTTCCTATACGAGTCGTATGAATCGCTATGGGTATATGTCACGATTTAATATGGACGAGCCCTAGTTCACTTACAGAGTTGCGTAATATAACATATTCTCTGTATGGGAATAATTACTATACAATTCACACAGAGGTCTGAACAATTATTAGAATATATGCTATCTTACCTATTGCAGCGTCTAATCTTTCACTATTTCTTACAGACTTATAGTTGCAGTAGAGTGACGATTCATATGCAGCAGGCACGAGGTGCTGTATTTACTGCAAAATTTGCTATAATTTTAAACGATACGATTGTATACGATAGCCCCTCAAAATTCAATATCCATTGTGTAGTGAAATATTGCGAAACTATACAGCTAACTTCGGTAAATATTTGGGAGACATCAAATTAAAGTACGGCACACATTCATACATCGTGGAGTAGACGTAACACCTGTAATTTTTAGATTACGTATAACAACTATCGATGAGCCTCATAAGTAGTACGTTACTTTATTTATAGCAGCCGTATGCATAAGTATAAGATTGATCGCCATAGTACAAGTATATCCCAAAATTACGATACGTAGTATGGGAATTTCTCCCATAAAATTCTCTCAGTGCATAAACCTCAAGCTACCAAAAACATCCTAGCCAGCAGTGTAAATTGTCATCATATGGACACCGCTGACGAAAGAAATTCCCTGACAGTTCCCTGACAGTTCCCTAACAGTTCCCTGCTATTTCCATGATAAACTATTCCCTGCTCAAAAAGCCGGATAGAAACCGAATCGGCAGTGTGTCCGGTTCTATACGTAATTTGTATGCGGTAGACTTCCGGGCTTGTCCGGAATTTATCCGGGATTCTCGTCGTGTCTCTGTCTGGTGCTATGCGGGCTTATTCTGCCATTTTCGCGAACGTATAGATAGGCTTCTTATATGGTTCTATTCGGAAAGGGTTCCCACCCTGGGTACTATTCCTATCGGGTTTTATCCGGAAAGTAACCCTGCACTAGGCATTTCTCTTATATGGTTCTATCCGGAAAGTGATCCCTCGCCGGGTACCCAGCTCAAAAAGCCAGATAAAAACCGAATCAGCAGTGTGTCCGGTTTTATTCGTAATTTGGGTCCGGTAGATTTCCGGGCTTGTCCGGAACTTGTCCGGTTTTTAGATACGGTCTGATACAGAGCGTCTCATGTTTTTTTTTTTTTTTTTTTTAAAGGATCAGTGATTTAGAGGGAGTAACATATATCGACCACATACATACTGATAACACATAACCAATACAGTAATTAGGCGACGCTTATGAATGATATTTTCCGCCTCTATATGGGTGTTTCTTCAGAAATGATGATTCTTTCAGTCCTCCCGGTTTTTTGATTTCAAAATGGTCGGAACGTGGGCGAATAGGTCGGGAATTCCGAAGTCGTGGTAGTTCTCAAATGTTGGAAGAAAAAAATATGGAAAAAAATCACTCATTGGCTCGAAACAGTGAAAAATATGTGCTGAATGTCAATACCGTGGCATGTCCTCAACCCGAAATTGAACTTTGGATTGGTTATTTCTACTCGAAGTGATCGGAGAAGAGTAATGATCATAATTGAAATATAAAAACATAATCTGAGAATAATTTTTTCACATACATTTGGTCCCTCAATGATAATTCGAAGTGCATAGGCTAACTTTAAACAGTGTCCCCAGATTTTTCTACTTTTCTCTAAATTTTAATCAAACCGATGGAGTGCTGCTAAGGATGATATAATATGGTGTTAGTGGTTGTGTTTTGTCAGGGAGACATCTACTCGAACATTTACACTCGTGGCGGCTGGTCTCAAGGCGAATTGTTTATACGTAAGTACTCGAAAACAGGTTGGAAACGTATGTCACGAAATTACGTGTCAATACCGTGGTTACGTTCCCTTAACGTATTAGTAACGATTTCGGATCCACTGTGGTCGGAAATTCTCCCTTTCGCCAGGTCAAAATGACCCCCTTTTGCTAAATATTCAACTCGGAAACAAATCAATACCTCGTTGGTTTGAAGAGGAATTGTCAATACCGTGGGTGTGAATACCGTGGATATTATATTATATTATATTATATTATATCCACAATTTTTTTCCGGCATCGTCTGGGAGTTGACGAAAACACGTATTTCCATTAAAATTTGCAAACAAAAAACAATTTTTGGCGGGTACGACCTCCTGCCTCTAATTTTCTTGATTTTTGTTTCCTTCCAAATGCACCAGTTTTTATTCTTGGACTGAAAAAAAAAAATCCTGAAATCTGAGCGGATTTACGCGTTTCCGAAAATTTCCACACGATTCCGAAAAAAAATTGCGGGTACGTCCTGTTGGTTTTAGTGAAGGTCGTATCCGCCGAAAATGGTTTTTTGAGGAAATCTCAATAGATCTACGTGCTTCCATCGATGTCGTGGCAAATCCGTGAGAAAAATAAAAAACAAACTATTTTTTTGAATAAAAGGTTGTAATGACCTTCCAGATTTCTGCATTTACAAAAATGAACTTTGGCAAGGTGTAGCTTTCAAACGATTCATCCGAGCGTAAACTTCTACTGACATTTTTTCTTCCGTGTTCGGTTGTCTAGTGGCGGTATTTTTTTTTCGAGACCCACGCAAACTCCGACTTTCCATTGATTAGTACTCTGGCATGAAAAAAAAAAAATACCGCCACTTGATAATCGAACGAGGAACAAAAAATCTCAATACAATTTTCCCCTCGGATGGATCGTTTGGAAGCTACAGCTCACCCAAGTTCATTTTTGCAGATGCAGAAATCTTGAAGGTCATAAAGTTGTTAGTTCCTAATCCTCTGAGTCTGTAGCTCAATTACTCCTTGAACACCTTTGGGTACCCAAAAGTACCCCAAAAACATGTCCAAGTTGGTTCGGTGGGCACATTTATATTGTGGAAATTCCACGATCTCAAAAATCATCATTTCTGAAGAAACACCCATATATACTCAGCAACTCCCATAAGTGGCACTCGCGAGAATATCGAAAGCAGTGGTCGCCGCCTTACGAGAAAATATTGAAGTAATGTACATCACATGGAAACCGGATGGGTACGGACAGAGCCCCCATTCCAACTTATTATGTATTATGATACAGCTAATATTCTAAGTTGGAAGCGGGGCTGTGTCCGTACCTACACCCAGAAAAATTTATAGTTAACGTAACAATAATTTAACAATAAAAATGGGTGAAATAAAGGCACAACTATAGGATTTTAGCTATGGTAACACATATAATTATTGTTCAGTTAACTATAAAAAATGATGCTCTTAGCAATATGGTTTACTATACGGATATTGTGACCGTTACATTTCGCATTTTACGACAGAATCTGAGTTGGAGATACTATATTGCCTTTGTTCGTGCAAATGAAATCTCTTGTTCGTTGAACGATTCTTTATGTTGAAAATGATCATCTGGATAGTTGACGTAATCTATTTTTATAGTTATGGCTACTGAACCTTCTAGTACACTGAGAAAAAAATATGGTTAATATAACCACAATTCTACCATAAAACAGGTTGTGTAGAGGTGATATCAATTACGAAAAAAACCATTCAAGATAAAAAAAAAAAAATTGTTTCATATCGGCGGGGGGGGGTTGATTAATCTGTTGGGCCTGGATAGTTCACAGTGTCCTGCACATTATTTTTCTGAATATCGTACCTCAATTGTATCTGAAAATTACATCAATTACCATAAGATCAGTGCTGTAGGGGGAGAAACATACATAGTCACATACATATTCATAACACATTATCAATACAAGAATCAAGCGACCCGTGCAAAATTTTTTACCCTGAACTAAGCTTGCTAAACGCTTGCAGAACCATTGCTCCAAAACGCTTGCAGAACTGTTGCTCAAACGCTTGCGAATTGAAACAAAACTGTCAAGGATTTTTCCAAGGGTTTTCCAAGATAAGTCACCCAAGCGTTTTGAATGGGTTGCCAATGGTTAAGAAAGGATTCTCTCAACGGTTTTGAATAGGTTGCCAATGGTTAAGTAAGGATTCTCCCAAGGGTTTTGAATAGCCCGATTTATGAAATTGAAAAGTAATAATAGTAGAATAAAAAAGCATTACGAAATGTGACATATTTTATCGTCCGTTGACCCAGCCTACGCATCCCATCGATGAAATTGCATTATACACCTTCTGAAAAAACCGCCGCATTCTTCGTCCCCGCCGGGACTTGAACCCACGTCCGCTCGGTTACCAGTCGCACGCCCTAACCACTACGCTAAACCACCTTATGACATATGACCCAACACTCTCCTACTTGTTTAGGGCCTATCGAAGTGTCAAGTTATTACTGGCGTGCCTTTCCAAATATACGTTGCAATATACTTCGACTGTCTTGTTTATTAGTTTCTATAATGGCATAAAAGTATTTATGATACAAGCCATAAGTATTTCTTTCATATGCAAATTACCAAGATATTCTCAAGCGCTTCAATCGTAAGTCGAGATAATTGGTCAACTTTTCCCTCAAGCGTTGGCATGCTAACCCAAAGCTTCCGCAAGGGTTTTGTGAGTCAGGGTTTTGCCAATCGTTGAGATCGAATGTTCGCCAAGGCCAATGCCAATCTTTCCCCAAGGCTTGGTGAACTCTTGCTCCGAAATCCGAGCGTTGGTGAGCTAATCGCAAAACTTCCGCAAGGGTTTTTTGTGCCAAGGTTTTGCCAATCGTTGAGATCAAGTGTTCGCCAAGGCCAATGCCAACCTTTTCCCAAGGCTTGGTGAACTCTTGGTCCAAAAGCCAAGCGTTGGCAAGCTAATCGCACAGCTTCTTCAATGGTTTTTGGGACGCTTCAAGGGTTTCTCAAGCAATAAACAAGACCTCAGCAAGCTTTTCTGTTTTGCACGGGTAGCCAAGCGTTGAGATCAAGTGTTCGCCAAGGTTAATCCAACCCTTCCCCAAGGCTTGGTGAACTCTTGGTTTAAAAGCCAACTGATCGCAAGGTTTCCGCAAGGGTCTTTCGAACCAAGGTATTGCCAAGCGTTGAGATCAAGTGTTCGCCAAGGTTAATGCTAACCCTTCCCCAAGGCTTGGTGAACTCTTGGTTTGAGAGCCAACTAATCGCAAGGTTTCCGCAAGGGTATTTTGGGCCAAGGTATTGCCAAGCGTTGAAATCAAGTGTTCGCCAAGGCTAATGCCAACCCTTCCCCAAGGCTTGGTGAACTCTTGGTTTAAAAGCCAACTGATCGCAAGGCTTCCGCAAGGGTATTTTGGGCCAAGGTATTGCCAAGCGTTGAAATCAAGTGTTCGCCAAGGCTAATGCCAACCCTTCCCCAAGGCTTGGTGAACTCTTGGTTTAAAAGCCAAGCGTTGGCAAGCTAATCGCAAAGCTTTTTCAATGGTTTTTGGGCCGCTTCAAGGGTTTTTCAAGGCATACACAAGGCTTAAGCAAGCTTTTCTATTTTGCACGGGGACGCTTATTGATGAGATCTTCCGCCTCTATATATACTCACCAACTTCTATAAGTGGCACTCGCGAGAATATCGAAAGCGGTGGTCGCCGCCTTACGAGAAAATATTGAAGTAATGTACATGACCAATGACCATACACATATCGTTGCAGTTTCTAGCAGCATAGTTCAATATACGATACAAAAGTTGCTTACTACACTGAAAAAAATTTACAGTCAAGTCTACTATAAAACCACTATACAATATAGTGCTCTCACGGACCTTGCATATTTTTTTGTTACAGTAACTACAAAAACGTCGTCACTCTGACTATTATTTATGCTTAGTAGTACTATATTGCCAATAAATTACATTGAATATGCACGGTTTTACTATTAAATTTTGTTGTCGTAACGAAGAATATAGTTATCATAACTAATTCATCTTACGATATTTTTAAAGTTGAAACAATCATTCAATTTTACGGTCTTATAGTGGGTGAAACTATATTTTTTATTTACTCCAACTATAGACGCTTCAACTATGTACCTTATAGTTGTTTTAAGCATAGCATTCTTTTCAGTGTAGGTACTTGAAAAGACAACTCTATAGTACTCTCGCGATAACAGAGTTCAAACGTCGATCCAACTATTTTTTTGGTTGTGCCTACGATCAGCGTATATATAATGGAGACAACTCCACGCATCGCTTTGGTAACAATGTCACGTAGTTCGGAGAAATAGAGTGAAAGTAAATAACAAACAGAATCAGATTGTGCTAAAAATATTGTTGCGTTAAATATGAATCGAAGAGTATAATATACTATAAATTATAGTAACGCCAATTTTATACATATCGTTGATATTTTAACCAAAAATATGGTTGCAGCTGCTCAATTTATTGTTAAATTTAGTATCATTAACAATAACTATATCCATATAGTACGGGATACAATAATATCGTCACGTCTACTATAAATATCGTCCTCAGAACGATAAAAATTTTACAATGCGGTATAGTTGTCTCGACTCACACTTTTTTTCTGGGTGCACTTCTGTGACCTCCTCTTCTCGCCTCCAACCGTAGGGGTGACTTTTGCGGATAGGGGGTAAAGTAAATGATTAGGTCAAGTGATATTCTACCTGGAAACGGCGAGCAATTAAATCAGGCGTACTCAGTTTTTTTGAAATTCCACTTCTGCGACCTTCTGTTCTCGTCTTCAACCGTGAGGGTGGGTTTTCCAGATAGGGGGTTGAGCGAAAAAATAAGTCAAGTAATATTCTCACTGAAACCGGTGAGCGATTAAATCAGGCGTACTCAGTTTTTTGAAATTACACTTCTGCGACCTTCTGTTCTCGTCTTCAACCGTAGGGGTGGGTTTCACGGATAGGGAGTTGAGCAGAAAAATAAGTCAAATAATATTCTCGCTGAAACCGGCGAGCAATTAAATCAGGCGTACTCAGTTCTTCGAAATTCCATTTCTGCGACCTTCTGTTCTCGTCTTCAACCGTAGGGGTGGGTTTCACGGATGGGGAGTTGAGCAAAAAAATAAGTCAAATAATATTCTCGCTGAAACCGGCGAGCAATTAAATCAGGCGTACTCAGTTTTTTTGAATTCCACTTCTGCGACCTTCTGTTCTCGTCTTTAACCGTGGGGGTGGGTTTTCCAGATACGGGGTTGCGCGAAAAACTGAATCAAGTGATATTCTAACTGAAATCGGCGCGCAATTAAATCAGGCGTACTCAGTTTTTTTGAAATTCCACTTCTGCGACCTTCTGTTCTCGTCTTCAACCGTGAGGGTGGGTTTTCCAGAGAGGGGGTTGAGCAAAAAAATAAGTCAAGTGATATTCCAACTGGAATCGGCGAGCAATTAATTCAGGCGTACTCAGTTTTTCGAAATTTCACTTCGACGGCCGTTTTTTCTCGCCGTCGACCGTAGGGGTGACTTTCGCGAATAGGGGGCTGAGCAAAAAACTAAGTCAAGTAATATGCTCACTGAAACCGGCGAGCAATTAAATCAGGTGTTTTTAGTTTTCTGAAATTCCACTTCTGCGACCTTCTGTTCTCGTCTTTAACCGTAGGGGTGGGTTTCACGGATAGGGAGTTGAGCAAAAAAATAAGTCGAATAATATTCTCGCTGAAACCAGCGAGCAATTACATCAGGCGTACTCAGTTTTTCGAAATTCCATTTCTGCGACCTTCTGTTCTCGTCTTTAACCGTGGGGGTGGGTTTTACAGATACGGGGTTGCGCAAAAAACTGAATCAAGTGATATTCTTACTGAAATCGGCGAGCAATTAAATCAGGCGTACTCAGTTTTTCGAAATTTCACTTCGACGACCGTTTTTTCTCACCCTCGACCGTAGGGGTGACTTTCACGGATAGGGGGTTGAGCAAAAAAATAAGTCAAGTAATATTCCCACTGAAACCGGCGAGCAATTAAATCAGGCGTACTCAGTTTTTTGAAATTCCACTTCTGCGACCTTCTGTTCTCGTCTTTAACCGTGGGGGTGGGTTTTCCAGATACGGGGTTGCGCAAAAAACTGAATCAAGTGATATTCTAACTGAAATCGGCGAGTAATTAAATCAGGCGTACTCAGTTTTTTGAAATTCCACTTCTGCGACCTTCTGTTCTCGTCTTTAACCGTAGGGGTGGGTTTCACGGATAGGGAGTTGAGCAAAAAAATGAGTCGAATAATATTCTCGCTGAAACCAGCGGCAATTAAATCAGGCGTGGTCAGTCTTCCGAAATTTTCATTTTTTAGCAATTCGTTGGTTTCGGCTACGGTAGGGGTGACTCTTCTGGGCAGGGGGGTGATGGAAAAAAAATCAGAAGGGGTGCATTCTGGAGAAAATAAATGGCAAAAAAATATGGTACTGTTGTTTTTAATTTTTTCATCCCCTTTCTATTTGTTTTCGAATGGCGCTGCTAGCTTTTTCTCAAGTTGGCAGCGCCATGAACTCTGGCTAAAAGGGTGGAGCAAAAAAATCAAAAATTTGGCAGAAAAATAGCAAATAAAAAGCAAGTAAATCTCCACCCATAAAAAATCGATTTTCAGAATGTGGGTGTGCTAGCTTATTAGACCTCCTTTAGGTCCGACTGTCATAATTCTTCCTCTCCTTTTTTGGCTAGAGTCCCTAGAATAAACAGAGTCTAGCAAACGCATGACTCTTTTTGATTGGTCAGTTTGAACTCGCTCAAACATGGCTGCCGATCTAGTGACTTTTGTCTAGTAACAAGCTTGAACCTGGCATTCTACCCTCGACTTCCACAGTCCTCAACCTCATGTCGTGAAGTATGGACTTGCTGTTAATGTAAGTTTACATTCAATATACCATGCTGATTAGCACAATAAAGCACAATAATTCGGAATAAGTAGTTTCGTGTTCAATATTTATTTCTACAATACCCCACCCGCAATGCGCGCGACAATTCAAACATCGCGCGTACAACTCGCTCAGACATGGCGTCGCGTTTGCTAGACTCTGTTTATTCTAGGGACTCTAGAATCTGGATTCGACGCTAGCGCCAACCTAGTGATCACTCTTTCGTTTTTTCAGAAAGCGGTAATTTTGCTCTGCCGATAAATGCTGTAAAGTGGCGGTAACTCACTTTGCGATCATCGGTCGTTGACAAAATCTTCCTCAAAGGGTTCTAAATTTATCCACAAGTGTCAGCTCCGACGTCACGTGGTATTGTTTTGGGCGTTCGAAGGCATTCGAAACGCGGTATCCTCGTGATTTATTGTTCTTTCATAGCGTCTCCTTACTATTTACTCAATAAAATTTGGATGAACAAAATCGAAATCAATCATACGCATTTCCCATGAAATGTATTAGTTTCCCTTCATTTGCTCAACCGCAGTGATGTCAAGTAAGTGTACTAGCACGTAAACAACATTTTTTTTAAAATCAACCTAACCTATATGACCTGACAAAGTTGTTGAGCCAAAACAAAGAGATAAATTCGTGTGTCTAACGGTATAAGGTCGTTTGTACCATAGTATACGAACTTTTACCTCACGCGTATTTTTTTTCCTCGTATCCACACGAGAATACATAAATATGTTCAGATTTGATAAATTTTATTTTCTATTTTTTTACGTTTACTAATTTCAAACACTTTTTTAGGCAATTCAAAATATTCTGCTATTGAAATAGAAAATAAGAGGTTATTGGCACTTCGGCGCAAGGAATCGGCCCTAAAAGCACAAAAAAGTCAAGGAGGACCAAGCCCTCTGGGTGGCAGTCCCAAGAATGGAGAGAGAAGTAGAAATGTGGATAATGGGACAAGGAATCCATTGGTCATGCAACCGCAAAGCCAGAGCAATCGTTACAATCCCATACCAGCTAAAGAGCCACATAACTTTTTCACCAAACAAAGTGTTACTCAAGCTAAATGTGTAATGGTCACAGACAACAGATTCTCTGTTGATATTTCTGCATTTCAACAACAAGTCATAGACTTATTCAAAACCATTCCAAGCAGATCGTATGGTAATGAAACAGATGATTTCTCCAAATTTTTAACAAACACAATTGTTATATACTCGCAATTCGGTCGACCAAGTACAGTCTCTAATTTCCATTGTGTTGTTTCTTGCGCTATGAGATAATGCGTACATACATATGTCCAGAATAGTTTTGCGAATTTTCAAAATGGTAGAATTCAATATTCGAATACGAAATTTTTTGTTTTTATGTGGAAAAACTGAGTGAATAGAATATTTCTCCAAGGTGTACCAGTGATTTGAACAACTTATTTCCAAGGCGCGGTATGTGCCTCTTTCACCTGTATAAGAGTGTTTAAATATAAACAGTATATGTACTCAATTCAATGTCGTATACACTCTTTCTCAAAGCTCATGCAACAGTACCATGCAAATCAGAAACAGTCTCTCGTCACTGCGTCGAGGTCTTTTTGTTTCGATGTATTATTGTAATGTCACAGATTTCCCACAAACATCAAATTTCGAAAAAATACAGTAGAACCTCGATTATACGAACCTCTGTCATCCGAACCCTCTGTTATTCGAACCACGATCGCTTTAACTGAACCCTCTATTATCCGAACCTCAACTCGTTTTTTTTTTCACCTTCATGGGTGCGTTTTTCGGGTTTTATTACATGGTATTTATTACATGGTATTTATCTATTTGAACGACGGCGCGGAATTTTGAAATTTATATGCACGTCGAAGGACTGCGCGCAATTACAATGTTGCAAACAAAGCGTTTGGTCAAACGTGTTCAAGCTTGTTTCGCCTGTCAGCGCATTAGTAAGCTCGCATATTCATTCTGACCAGTAGTCTTGATTTAACTCCAGGCAAACTCACATTGTGTAACATTACGTTCCATTATCCGAATTTTCGATTATCCGAACTAGGCCCGGTCACAATTGGTTCGGATAATCGAGGTTCTACTGTATAGCTTGTCCGAGAAAGTGAAAAGGTTGATTAATGAATTTGAATGAAAAGTGATCCCGACTGGTCGGAGATTCAACAAATCTTCCCAAGCAAATTTTCGTTCGCAGATGTAACTACAAGGATTTGGGATTTCCATATTAACGATTACGACAGTCTCATGCAGAAATTATCCCTTCTGAAACCGAGAGTTGTTGTAGAAGGGTTGCCACGCGCTGTACTTCAGGTATGAATATAGTAATTATAATAATAATACTAATAATAAGCAGTGTTGGCAACCTAAAAGGTGGCGCTGATCGTACCAGGGGCGTGAAATTATCGTACCCAAGCCAAAAGTATCGTACATTTCCAAATATTTGAGAAAAACGATATTTCTTAGAAAAATAAAAATTAACTCAATATTATTGTAACACATATTGCACCCAACACTAAATTTTATTAAATTTCATAATTTAGTATTTACCCATGTATTTACACATGGTGCAACACGTAGTCGACATCTATCAAACTCTTGTATGCGCGCGAATAGGAGCGCGAAGTTTTCGAGATAGGATTTGTAGAAATTTATTTTGTTTAGTAAAAAACACCATTTACTCTCGATATTTGGAATTATCGTAGATATCGTACAATATTTGAATATTATCGTACATTTCCGTACGATAGTGAATCGTTATCGTACACCGTACGGTAGTACGAAATTATCGTACGTGTACGATAAGTATCGTACGGTTGGGAACACTGATAATAAGTAAGATTTTATTGGAAAAAATCATTTAGTTTCATGAATCACGATTACTTTTTATAATAATTTAATCTGCAGTTAGCAATTGTTCTCATTCTATCTGATACCGATATCACACAGCATCAAATTGAAGTCTTGAGATTTAATTTGCAGATATTCCAAAAAGATAACGTCACTGACTACAGTTCTTTCGACATTTCTACGATTGATCCAAAATTGCTAAACAGCTTCATGCCATTTCAACGAGAAGGCGTATGGTAAGAATCAAACAAATCATCCTCTGATTACCAGGGTGCAAAATCGTTTGAAATAAAGATTCAAGTTCATCTATTGAATAACTATTATCTATAAAATCAGTGCTCTAATCATCTGAGATTGTTTCAACATTTAGTTGTTTGAATCAAATGATAACCAGTACCAGCTCTGGCTTCTGTTTTAGGGAGTACATACACCCTTGAATAGTGAGATTTTTAAAATGTCTGAATTCTTCTTTGATCAACCCGTCTGATTACTAGTTCGCCAATCTTTTGAAACATCATCAAGTAACAGTTAGGAGTCGTGAATCATTGGGTCTCAGAGTTAGATGCTGCAGTTACAGTAAAAGCACTTGATGCCAGGATTCGGATCGACCGATGCTTTTATTCTAGACCTTTGAGTTCCTAATTGTTCAGAAAACAGAAATCTCTCCAATGAACAGATGAGTCTGTGATACCACAAACATGGCTCGGGCAATCACTTTTTAGCTGGCAAATTTTCAAGTTCACAAACTTTTAGTTGACTGTTTTACAAGTCTCTAGAGCAAAAAATGTTCGAAAAATCGCCCGTTCTTCCGAAAATTTGAGATTGAAATATCTGGATTAGACTCAATGACTCAAAACTCCTGACATTAACATCGAGTGCATGTATGTGACCACTCAACTCAAATGCAATAATATTTCTACCTTGGACATGAATTCAGTCCGGCTCGACTCGCTGATTATCTCTAACAATGTCTTGCTGATGGAACCGACTGTAAAAATATTTTAGTCTATGCTTACGGTAAACCTTATAGCTATGGAATATCCAAAAATGGTCGTTGCATTATCGGAGATGACATGGGTTTAGGAAAAACTCTACAAGCGCTGGGGATAGCTGATTACTATAGATCTGACTGGCCCCTGCTTATTGTAAGCCCGTCATCTGTCAGGTAATTATGAAGATCAAGATCTGTGCCACCTTGTGAATTTTAATCAAAAGCCTTCGAACTATTTGATACTTAATCTGATGCGTCAAAATTTTATACAACTATAACATTGCCAAGAAACAATTTATAATAGAACCCTTGTTTTTATCAAACAACTTGATATTCACCTAATCGCAATCCTTTCAGATACCAATGGTCGTCAGCCATTTTCACTTTCTTACCTTCCGTACCCGTGCAATATGTTCAGCACTTTGCGAATAGTAACGATAGCGTCGGCGACGCTCACATTATCATCATGTCGTACGATATACTTAAACGAGCGATAACTACAATTGAAAGGCACGTCTTTGGTGTAATTATATTCGTGAGTATCTCATCTTCTGTATCAACATTGTTTTGTAAAGGTACGACCAACAACAGCTCTATTTATTTTAGTACAAGAGATTAAATTATCATTGCATATAATGGATTACCTGCGAGCCAGACGACAAAAAAGGCTCGACTTCCGCGTATATTATACACAATTCTTGTTATTTCACTGTTCCTAACGTCTTTGGGTCGAAACGTCTCAGGAAATTATATGTCTGGGGTGGAAAATCATGGGAAGCTAATTTGAAGCATATCTCACACCCGTTCCCCTCACTGTATCTTATTGTCCGCGTGAACATTGTGAAATATGCCGAAAAATAATTTTCCGATAGTGTTGATAGTTGGTTGAGTTGAGCTGGAATGCCCCATATGTATTGTAAAGAAGCCTCTTCAGAGTCCAATGGAAACGGATTGATTTCATTATTTCAGGACGAATCTCACTTTGTCAAAAGCCCTAAATCTGCCCGGACAATGGCTGCGGCTCGTGTAGCTGCTCAAGCAAGAAGAGTTATATTGCTTAGTGGCACACCTGCCCTTTCACGACCGATGGAATTGTATTCCCAAATAACTCTGATAAGGCCAAAATTTCTAGGGTAGGTATTTAGAACCCCTTCATTACGAGCATTCCATAATTATAATTTACCCATGCAGTAAAACAGGAGTCTTCTCTTTAATCAGGCTACACGAATTCGGTGTTCGATACTGTGCTGGAGCCTTGGGAAACTTTGGGTGGGAATATGGTGGATCTTCGAATATGCAGGAATTACATTTACTGTTGAAACGGTGTGGTTTGATAAGGAGATTGAAGAGCGAAGTTTTGACCCAACTGCCTTCTAAAATACGGTAATCTCGATAAAGTATCTTCGTTGCCATTAAAGATCTTGCATTTTTGTATTAAAAGACTTCTCATTTCTGGTTCGTGTATGTTTAACGCAAGTCTTATTATTCTACAAAATGTATTGCAATTCTAGGGAAGTGGTAGTTTTGGACCCCAAATTGATCAAGGCAGGAACTAAGGAGATGAGAAAAATGTCAAATAATTTACAATCCGAAAGTTTGAAGGGCGCACAACGAAACAGCGCACTAATACAATATTATGGAGAAACGGCAGTCGCAAAACTGCAAGCGATTCGGTAATATAAAGTCCTCTTTAAGCCTTAGCAACTTCTCAGAGTCTCCTCAGACCATCATTCTTCTTGTTTTCAGCAATTTCGTTATCGACGTATTGGAGAGTGGTACGAAATTTCTTATATTCGCTCATCACACGATAGTCATAAATGAAATATGTGAAGTTATAGACTCCAAGAAAATTGGGTAAGCACAAGTGCAGTGATATATTCCTCAATTTTTTCATCCATTTTATCGCAAATAATCAACAATCAGGCGAAATCTTAGGTATATTCGGATCGACGGATCAACAAAATCTGAGGATCGAAAGGCGTACTGCGATTTGTTCCAGGAACGAGATGACTACCTGGTAGCAGTACTTTCCGTGACAGCGGCAAACACTGGGATTACTTTAACTGCCGCCCAACGCGTTATATTTGCCGAACTTTACTGGAATCCGGGAGTAATTATATTGATTTATAATTATCCTAGTTACTGATAATATTCAAATTAAATATACCTATTTTTTTTTTATTATTATTATATTAGACCATGTGCCAAGCCGAAGACAGAGTACACAGAATCGGTCAACAGGCTAGCGTACTGATACAATTTCTCATAGCCGAAAAAACAGCCGACGATCATTTGTGGCCATTGATACAAAGCAAACTGAATGTCCTCAGCCAGGCTGGTCTAGGTCAAAGTTTTTCACTTGATAAAACAATGGGGATCAAACAGCAGGCTTGTAAAGGGCAAACGAACTTGTATTCGTACCTTGCGAAGACGAGTTCACAATCAAATAGCGAGGAAAATTTAACGGAGGAAAACAAGATGGAATTATCTCATCTACTCGAAATGGACGATGAGGACCTAAGCGCGGTGGACCTAGACATAGTTGTATAATATGGTTATTTCGAAATGAAAGAGTTCCTTCAACTTACTAAAAACTTAAAGAAGCTGGTCGTTTACCTGCTGATATGCTTTTAACGTTTATTTCAGTTTTCAAACTTGTGAATTGATTATAGTTTTGATAATAAAAGTGTTTATATAAAGATTCGACGACTTCTACCCCTTTAAAAAATATATTCAAAGATAATCAGCCAAAATGACACGAAATGATATCATTTATGAAACTCTTCAAGCCATAAATATTCAATAAAAGTTTTTCCCAAATATGCGTCAACATGAATAGTTCTGAAACAGTTGTAAGACAGCAAAAATATCGCGTGGCTAATAGCAACGGAGCGTATATACTATATATATATACATAGGCTGGTATTCATAGTCAGGTCTTGAGACCGGCGTGGTTCTAGACGGTCTCAAGACCAGCTCTCCGCCAATCAAGTCGTGTATGAAGCCGACTTAAGACCGTCTTGACGAATTCCGGTCTCAAGACCCGACTATGAATACCGGCCATAGTATATACGGGGCGTGAAGTCGAATTTCACGTCCGTGTGTAATCGTCACTCACGAGAGCCAAAAGACGTTTCCCACTCGATGAGCGCTAATGGACAAGTTTTAGATGACAATGGACAAGAGATCGCGCAAACGCGTTTCCCGCCTGGATTCGAAATTTTCCTCGTTTTCGCGTTTTTATTCAAAGAAAAAGATTTTCAATTGGAAATATTTCAAATCAAGGGCTGCCAATTTCCTTCCCAATCAAATACACTATAGAGACTTGGGTCATAAATCATAATTCCAAAATCGTTACCGAAACCTTAAATTATGAGATAAGAAATCTTTCGCGTCATTTTTTTGTGATTTCCATTTTATTTTAAAAAATTCCAGCTGGCACGGTTTCCAAGAGATTCAACTTTCGCGGGTCTAGATTTGTTCATCAAGATCTATAGCACGAATTCTCCAGTTTCATTAAATAGATTCCTGCTACACCATCGTCGCATCATCAATGGTGGGACAAAACTGGAACGCAATGTTTTTGAAGAATTAACATGTCGTTATTAGAAAATTACATTTAGCCCAAAATTACATAAGCAGCCCAAAAAAAACTTGAACGTATCTGACAATACAGCGGAATTTGGAAGCCATTCGGGTACTATCATATTTGAAATTTGGCACCCTACTTTTATTTTCGATTGTCTCAACAAGATGTAATCGCGCAAACGTTTTATCGCGATATTCTTTTTATTTGAACCAAACGCTAACGATCTAATGTCGTTACTAGGGGTGCGTTCCGAAATCAGCTGCCAGCGCTAACAGTGCAGACGCTGCAGTTTCTCGCTGCCGGGCGTACCGAATTCACGACAGTGCTATGGGAGCTTTCCATCTACAGACAAAAATCGACACAGTCAGACACACAGCAATACGATTGGTCCCTTCCGTTAGATCCAGCCAATCATAATACTGTGTGTCTGACTGTGTCGATTTTTGTCTGTAGATGGAAAGCTCCCTATGTCTAGTCACGAACCCCCCACCCATACTCTGTTTCGCTGCCGTATAACGGAACGGCTTTGGTACTGTGATACCTTTATATTATAGTTAGTATTTGTGCCCGCATCGATTACACACATATTGAACATTTCTAAATTCATTTTTTATGATCGAACAAAATGTTCGAATACCAGCTTACGTCGTATCGCCCCATGACTAGATTTGACGGGGAAATGCCAAACGCTGTGGATGCACTACCGTTAGGCTGCCGTCCCATGTAGGCCCGGAACGGAAAAATGGAATGGAATCTAGTGACTTTTTCCATGTATTGCGTGTATGTATACACCGACACATACAACGTTCCGTTCCGTCATTCCGTTCCGGGCCTACATGGGACGGCAGCCTCAGAGGTAGTGCAGCCGCAGCTTTTCAATCTAGGGACATTGAACGCAACCCTAGCCTCGCGACGGGCCTCTATGAAGCAGAGTCGCAGCGCACTATGCACGCTGAAAGTCATTTCGGAACGCCGCTAGCAAAGCTGTCAGCGCTGCCAGCTCGATTCGGAACGCACCCTAGAGTCCCTAGAATAAACAGAGTCTAGCAAACGCGACGCCATGTCTGAGCGAGTTGTAAGCGCGATGTTTGAATTGTCGCGCGCATTACGGGTGGGGTATTGTAGAAATAAATATTGAACACGAAACTACTTATTCCGAATTATTGTGCTTTATTGTGCTAATCAGCATGGTATATTGAATGTAAACTTACATTAACAGCAAGTCCATACTTCACGACATGAGGTTGAGGACTGTGGAAGTCGAGGGTAGAACGCCAGGTTCAAGCTTGTTACTAGACAAAAGTCACTAGATCGACAGCCATGTTTGAGCGAGTTCAAACTGACCAATCAAAAAGAGTCATGCGTTTGCTAGACTCTGTTTATTCTAGGGACTCTAGTCGTTACTATTTCAGACTTTTCCGTTCTATCCGGGTGCCAACCACGCACATAATTTCCTATACCTATGTCCTTAGTACCAACCTTATAAGCCTGTCGGCGGTAGATGATGTCAAAAATTCAGACCTAACCTTAGCCATGTTCAGTCTATGTTTATCTTTGAATAATTATTCTTATTTTGTATAAAATTGTGATTTATCTATTAAGTAACCGACTGCTGTAGCGTTGTTACATTACATTACACAAGTTGTCCTAAAACGAACGATCAGCGTATATAATAGCAAGTCTATTCAATTCCAAAGCCATCAGCTGAGCGAGAAAATTCGTTTCTTTGAATTCTACAACTCGGAGTAATCTGACCATGAAACAGCATATTTATATTTAATCATAATTGATGGCATCGAATGAATACGATAGATTTGTGAAATCTATTTACTTCTAAGTCCGAATTTTCATCAAATATTTGCCGAAACTTTCATACAGAATTGAAGAAAAAATAAAGAACTACTGACATATTTTTCTGATATATTAGATCTGCTTGGACTCTCTCTTTCTTGCAGAACAAAGTAGTCGGTATTCATTATATCTGTCAAAGTCAATAATTTAAATCAATTTTGAACCCTGAATAAAATACGCAATGGAACATCGGTGTGATTGTGGTATTTCACACGATGGTAGTGAACTCGGTTTACAGTACAATTTGTATCAAAAAATAAACAAAGATAATGTAGAATGTCTCAACGAATATGAAGAAGGCTCTGGAGTGAAGGTGTTCAAATCATGGGAAGAACGTCTGGCGCATGAAAAGGTATATTATAATACGAAATTATTACTTGAACTTGCTCGTCCATTTATGTAACACTACATACATACGAAAAGTCTAGAACATTGATAATATTGACCAAAGAACCGAAGTAAAAATCAAAGATGAATAAAAAACCATGTTGCTGTATGTGTTTCATCGTTAAAGGCTGAATCCCACCTTTGCGTTGCGATCCGCTGCGCTGCACGGCGAATTTATTGTTTTGCATGTTCTCTTGTGGAGTTGCACCTACTATTCCGATGCGAACCGCAGCAAACTTTCACGGCGGAATAGTGGGTGCAACTTTGTAAGAGAGCACGCAGAACAATAAATCCGACGCGCGGTGCAGCGGATCGCATCGCAAGGGTGGGATTCAACCTTAAAGCAATTCAAATTGTGCCACCAGATGTTCTGGCGTTCTCCACTAGTCATAGAGATGAGAAATTGTAGACGTTTGATTAAAACATCAACGCTGTGTTGTTCATTCTATCAATCATAAGTTTTATTATCATGGATAAAGTCTTTTTCTTCCACACAATGATTTTTATTATTTTTCTTGGCATTTTATTTTTTCTAGTACGTGGAGAGCGATGCGGATGAAGAGTTACTGTTTAATATACCGTAAGTTTGACTATTATGACTACTTATCTATATCACAGAGTTTATAGCAAGTAACTAACTTTTGAATCTTGGAACCTTATTAATTGATGATTGAATTTGTTGAAAGACTGGAAGAAAATTGAGAAGATGAAAAGTTTCAAAATGAAGTTTCTTCAATTTTCAGATTCATAGGAAATGTCAAGTTGAAAGGATTGATTGTAACAGGAAACCCTGACGCTTCTTACCCTTCCAAGGTCAAGTTGTACGTATTATTCAGATCTATGGCTCATAATAACACAGGTCTGCGATGAAAAAGTTTTCTGAATACTTTTACATGATACGTATGGATTTTGGTCTCCTGATTCAGAATATAAACTCTGTTTCTACCTAGGGTGAATGTACCAGTGAATGAACGGTTAAGGAACGTCACCAGTGAATGAACAGCCATGTTAAAATCACTGTATACAGATATACTTTGCGTGAAAATGGTCATTCACTGGTGCGTGTTCATTCACTGGTGCATTTACCCTACCACGTCGTTATTTTTTTTCAGAATAACTTATATCATATGATACTATCACGAATAATAACACTCCATTAAAACAACTTTTGAATAAAACAGATTCTTCGCAGACCTGTGTAATTATTGATTAATTTCATCTCACCTCACCGCATTCAGCCGTTTTTCAAATCAATCTCCATTCCAACAAATATCCATACGTGTCAGCAGGTTGTTGATCCCTCATTTATCTGTTTCATTTATGCAGGATACTAGACAACTTTGCATTCATATTTATTTATGTTTCACCATAACAATACTCTGTGTACCTAGTTTTACACATAGCTTGAAAAGATGTCTCTTCTCTCCAAGATAATTCGAGTATATCACCTGTTTGAACTTTTTGAATCTAAAGGACGTATTCCAGACACGTTTCACTCACTCACACTAGTGTTCCGCTTGGGAACATTTCACACTACCAACAATGAGTGCAAATACCTTGTGATCCGCTGTAAATGGGTCAAGACATCCAAATAGGCGACGTAAGGAATCCAACAGATTTTTTTTACACCTACTTAAATATTATGCGAGACAAGTGCAGTTCTAATGGAGAGTGAGCATCTCAGCTATAGTAAATAGACGATTTTTCACTCACACCCACTCTGGAACTATTGTATTACTAGTACCTTGAATCATATAGATTCGTAAATTCTCACATTTTTGCGAGAAATTTAAATTTCGCTCAGTAACTGCTTTCATGAAAATCTCTAGCATTGAAGGGTCAAAATCTGATCAAACTAATTTGAACTAGTAATAATCACAATTGGATAGTAAGATCTTATTCAGACCACCATAAGCGCCCAATTTAACTTTTGATCATTTTCATTTATTTCACAACCGTGTTCCCTTTAGAGAGTAGTTGAGTCAATTTTCATGCACACACGGAAACTACCTTGTGATGTCTAGCAAGGAAATGACAATTTCATTGCTCTTTGCTAACCTGGTCGTGGGATTACTTTCTCGTGCATGATGTGGTTTTCTTGTAGCTTCGCAATCAGTACGAAAGCAGCAAACACCTGTATTAATTTTCAACCATTAATACGTTAAAGAAGTCGCGAGGTGTACCATAACTAGGGCTATGGTGGTCATTGGTCCACCTTACAACTTTGTGCTCTGTTATCTGGGTTGCGATTCTGTAACTTTTTTCGCTAACTCGCTAACTCGCTAACTTTTCGTTAAGACCGTTGGTTGGCTGAGCAGCATCGAATCAGAGATCGTTTCGGGTTGAAACGATCTCCGATTCGACGCTCATCAGCCAACCAGCGGTCTTAACGAAAAGTTAGCGAGTTAGCGAGTTAGCGAGTTAGCGAAAAAAGTTACAGAATCGCAACCCTGTTGTCCAAATGTTTAATCGTAAAAAATGCAAGCTTCCGCAATTCTTCTAGCTATAATTGCGATATGTATCATTATTTACATATATGTAGGGTAAGGTTACTTTAGTCGTACCACAGCCTAAGTCGTACTTCAGTAATATCTGATCCCACGTTCACAAAAAGTGATATCAAAACGGTGTGAGATTGAACTATTTAGTCGTGCGATGGACCGAAAATGAGTGGGTGGCCGCCAGCTTCCGTGATCGGAAAATAAGGACCAAAAATGGGTTATGCGGCGGCAGCGCGCGCGTTTTTAGTCCTTTTTTCACCGCATAATTAAAATTATAAATATTGGTTGTAGAGTTTGGGGAGGCAGGGCGTTTTTATAGGAAATTTTCTGCTCTTTTAGGATCTTTTTTGCGATTTCGAATATCTCGAATAGTTTTTGAAATATTCGCAAAAAACCGAACTCCCCCTCTTTTTATTTACTAAATTGTTTATAACTTTTGCAATTTTTGTCTCCCCTCTCTGGGACTTTTTCGAACAGTTTCTAAATGCCTTTCCGAACCAAATGACACCTTGCTCATAATTTTTGGTGAATATACAAAAAAGTTATGAATAAAAGTCTGTTGACCAAACTATTAAAATCAATGAAAATCGTCGATACCATACAGTATGGCCTTCACGCCCATACTGGCATAGTGATAAACGCCATTCATTTCTTTCCGTGTACTCATAAGATTTGCGATTACGAGATATCCGTTTCTGTGTAAATTTGTGTAAATTTCCAAGAAAAAGATTTTTAGATTTTGAAAAAAGAAGGAAACGTGCGACTTCCACGAATTCAGCTATTTGCATTTTTGTTTAAAATTATATTCTGGAAACCTGAACAACAATGAATCGTTTGAATAGGTATAAGAATCGCCCTAACATGACGTTTGACGATACGGGTATAGAAGCAGACCAGGAATTCGAATTATCCAGAGACTTGGACGGCACGCACGAATATCCGATAAGGTATGATGTCACTGAATGAAATAGATACCTACGGAAGATGGTATTCAAACTCAAACCTTCAGATACGAACTTGAGTGAAGAGAAAATCCTTTTATCAACATGTATGTAAAAGAAATAGCGTCAGAACCGTTCTAAGTTTGTTCAATCACATTTCGAATCTGAAGTCATACAGTTCGTTGAAATTTCAATCAGCTACACTGTTCGTAATTTCAGAGAGATATTAATCGAGCTGACAATGAGTAATTTAGCATTCGTGAACGTCTGTGCAAAAATGTAGCGAGAATCTACCATGAGGTTGAAGTTCGTAACGTTGACGCAACAAAATATTTGCTAAAAAATTCTCAAATTCAAGGCTCGTACGTTTCAAATAGATCAAGAACGGTGCGTATTTCCTCAAACTGTGTGAAACATGTCTATCTCGGGTATTTTACAATTCCACCAACATTTGAATCACGAAATATTGCATTTTTCTAACCAATATTCTGTTACGTTAACGTTACGAACTTCAACCTCATAATCTACCTTATTACATTTTAGTCTCATAAAACTGATCGTGATTCCGAGAATCAAGAATTAGATGACATGTCATCACATGGCAAATGGATGAAAAAATTCTTTGTTAGAAATAATTATTCATAGAAAAATGCTATGTGACGTCAATTTTTTTATTTATAGAAATAATGTCGTACGGATTTCTCAGCAGAAATGAGATTTCATTCGCATTCCTATTTCCTATACATGCTGACAAAAATTTCGAACGACGTCCAAGTTAATGTAATGCAATATGAGAAATTACATGTATGTACATATCGATACCCACGTTCTAATACGTCGTAACCCACAAGATTTCGGAAATTGACTTTTTTTGAAAAATTGAATGATAATAATGTTGTGCAGCTTATGTTCAAGTTTTAGCGGTCAAATCGTTGATTTACTATTTTTAAATAAATATTTCAATCCGTCAAGTTCTATCCTTTCAATGGTGATAGTTAAGCGTTTTCATGGCCACAAAATTTCAGAAATTGACTTTTTTTTTTTTAATTGAATGATAATAATATTGTGCAGCTTATGTTCAAGTTTTAGTGGTCAAATCGTTGATTTACTATTTTTAAATAAATATTCCATCCCGTCAAGTCCTATCTTTTCAATGATAATAGTGAAGCGTTTTCATGGCCTCCTGAACAATTTTACAAATGTGGGTTACGACATATTAGAACGTGGGTATCGATATATTACTGAAACCTTTCCAACAGGGTAGTTAAGTTCTCCTCCGTGTACCACTTGACGTTGCATTTTACTGGTAATCATGGAGCAGAACGAACGCGCATCAACTACATCGGAATGAAAGGCGAATGGACGGAAGGTCACCACCATGGTGTAACGATCTGCACATACGAATCAAGACCGCAAATTTCCGATCATGTTACCGATGAAAGTATGATAACCAAACGTGTACAATAGGAACAATAGTAATATTAATCATCATCATCCACCATCGCCACTATTACTATACGCTATGAAATATATGTATTCTTCGGAGAAGCGTATGTTTTGATATTTCGAAATAAAATGAAGAATCGAAAAATTGGAATTCCTTAATTTTCTGTTCGTAACTTCTCAACAACCTCCCTTTTATCTTTTGGCATTTCTTTCTCTAGCATTGCGGCTGGTTGTTATTGAGGAGTGTAGTCGAATTTTGCATCTTCGTATCATTGTTTTGACTTGGAGTCTAGATCGCTATAATCGACTAGACTAGAGTGGAATCCGTTCAATAATGAATGATACACAAGAACGGTGTTCGAATTAAAAAATACAATTACTACTAAAGAATGTAGCATAACCTCGCGTTACTTCAACTGGCAACTAGGCCGCTGCATCGTATTGAACTAATTACGATAATAAGTTTCTGAGTATTTATTAACTCCTGTTTAGCTATAGTGGACCGCTTCTCGGCTTCATTATCATCTTAATCTGAGGTTGAAATGTATGAATCCCCGAAGTATCTGTCATCTATTTTGTCCACGTGCAAAAGATGAGCTTATTGTTCATAAATCCTCGCATTTTTATGGCCCTGATGACGTTACATCGTCACATATTCTTACTATTGCAGTTTCTATTTATTGTTGGTGAATAAAACTTTGTATGGCAATTAGTAACAGTGTTGGCAACCTAAAAGGTGGCGCTGATCGTACCAGGGGCGTGAAATTATCGTACCCAAGCCAAAAGTATCGTACATTTCCAAATATTTGAGAAAAACGATATTTCTTAGAAAAATAAAAATTAACTCAATATTATTGTAACACATATTGCACCCAACACTAAATTTTATTAAATTTCATAATTTAGTATTTACCCATGTATTTACACATGGTGCAACACGTAGTCGACATCTATCAAACTCTTGTATGCGCGCGAATAGGAGCGCGAAGTTTTCGAGATAGGATTTGTAGAAATTTATTTTGTTTAGTAAAAAACACCATTTACTCTCGATATTTGGAATTATCGTAGATATCGTACAATATTTGAATATTATCGTACATTTCCGTACGATAGTGAATCGTTATCGTACACCGTACGGTAGTACGAAATTATCGTACGGTTGGGAACACTGATTAGTAATAAGGTTAAACTGTTCACCATACTAGTTCTACGCATCAACTTTGTCGCCTTGACATTGACTCGCAAAGTAACAAAACTTGTAATTTAAAGTTCGCGCTTTCACACTTGGCACGTGCGAAAGTTTATTCATCGGCTGGTTGTATCCGATCCAGAGTCCACGCAGTTCGTAAGATGGAACATCGCATGTCTTTTCGTACTTTGGCCTTTCGGTTGAAACTGTTTCTGGCGTAGTAAACGAACTCCGAAGCTAGCGCCGTGCAGACAGAACGAACATGCGCTCATTTATTTTCAGGAAAATGTGTAAATCGGGAAATCCGAGGCGCCTGCAGAACAGCCAGTCATTATTTCGCAAATCGAAATTTAAAACGCGTGCCTTTCTGTCTGTCTCTCCGTATATCTTTTGTATACAGAACAAAGCATTCACGTGTTAGTTTTAGCAAGCGTATGACGTATTCTGAATAATCGCTAGTCACTTACAACGCTGAAATATCCGACTAAATAAGTATTATTTTCTAATTTTTATCTATTGCGTTGTATTGTATTTCCCTCGCGAAACATAATCGATAATATTGTTCTATAAACACACTTTGGGTTATCTATCTACAGTGATTGAAAGTGACTTTGAATTTGTTATTTTTATAATCAGGAAATAATAAGATTGTGATTGCTTCTGCGGTTGTGTATTATATACAGATATTGTTTGTTACTTTCTGTATTGTGGCGCTGCCGTTCTTTATCAAAGTCTCCGTATCGGAATAAAAAAAATAAAACTGATACACTTTCGTTAGTAACAATAAAACGTACTTCATAGACACTTAATTATTGAATAAGTGAAACGAGAATACATTGATCAAAGTCTGAAAGAAATATTTGTATGTACTTCCTTCTATAATTATTCTTGTGCTCTCTTCGGCACAAAAGTGAATTGATGAATTTCCATACGGTGTGAATAACATTTGAAAGTTGTATAACACAATGGAAAATGAAAACCCATCGATTCAACTTGACGTCAATAATTGCTAAAGTTTTAATTCCAAACAACACTACATGAGATGTACGTATACGTACAATTTTTAATTTAAAGAAATTTTCAAAACTTTCATCAGCCACATGTAATAAATCAGTAACAACAAATAAAGAACGTCGCATTTTACTATCTAACAACATATACATACGCGCTGCACATAATATACATAATGCTGAATATATACATATTGATTCGATACGTTTTATACGATCACATTTTCTAGGCATGATCTCACACTAAATCTGTGGTAACTCATATAGACTACGATACCTATACACCCGCGTTCCGAAGTGCTGTTTGAAATAACTAGAGTCTAGTTTCGTTTACAGTTCAACAAATTCCTCCGAATCCGCGAGTTCGATGTTTCGGTTTTGTAACGATTGGTTTTTCTTTTCACAATTTACATTTTATCCAACTTCTTTTCGTAAATCTGTGCAGGCCTATAATACTTGAAAAGAAAAAAGTAAACTTGAAACTGCAGTATGTATACATAACACAATAATTATACACTTGAAAGTAACTTTTCTTCTTCCGAAATTAATTGATGACCGGTATTTTTTTATGTTTCAACCGGTTCATACGGTTTCACCCATTGCAGGTATTAAACACACATATTTTTCGGGTCCACTGCGGAATTATGAAAAAAAAGCTTCGCTTAATCCCTGCAGCTTTCTTTACTGGTTTCTACAGTCCCCGAATCAACTCCTTACGCTTTATACGGCCTCCGGTACAGTGATTTCTTCGATTAAATATAGATATGTCGAAAGGTCATTACTTGACCAATTTCAACTAGCGAATCCTCCATCTCCCATGAGGCCCCTGAGAGGGGGCTATAATAATTACATAGAGCAAGAGAAAGGGAGAGTTTAGTTAGAGCCGGCGAATGACTCAAGTTAAATGCCAGGCATTTATGCCACGTATTTTTAGCATCACCATGCTGCATTCGGTTAGTGAAAACTCCACCTCTCTCTCTGTCTCTTCTGGTCTTCTGCTCTTCTGTCACGGACGGTGAATTCGGGATCGTTGGAAAAGACTTTCGTTTTTCTCTTAAACAGCGAAATATATAAGCATAATTGCGTGCGAGGAAGTTATGATGACTATACCTACTTGCATTGATGCTGCGCGACAATTTCTCATCGCGCAGCCACCGATCAGAAACTGAAAAGATACTTTAGCGATACCGATACCTAATTTTTATTAGCAAGAGTATAGTTGTATATCTACTATATATTTTATCGGTGTTCAGAACGAGCTTAGCTATACTAATTTTACTACGGTTTGCCCAGCCCGAACGATTTGAAAAACGCGTTCTACACACTTCTTTCCATTTTTTTTTTTTTTTTTTCAACCATCTTTGATCTTGACGTTAAATAAATGTTTATCAGATTCTACTGTCGTATTTTTGATTCAAAAAAACGTTCATTCTCTTCCTAATTAATGAAAATGGAATTGGACTACGCGCTATATTAATTGTGTGCTCAGCTGTGTCGTCTAATGTAAGATAATAAAAATCAGGGCTGACGCGTATGCGAAGTGAAGATATATTGAGTGTAAGCGCAATCTAAATAAAATTCTAATCTTATCCGAAGGAAAACATGAATTCCTGGAAATTATTGTCGCTGTCAATCTTGACGAGTATATTATACAAGCTACATGTTATTCCAATCTAAAGTCTGTACATCATTCAAATTTTCGTTTATAAAAAAATGAACGTGCAGTTTAGATGATTGACATTTTGGCGCCAGAGTTCCCCGCGCCAATAACCTCAAGTTTCTCAATTCTGAAAACAATAAGAAATCTTGTCATTATCTGTTACCTGAATTCGAGTCAACTTTTCAAGCAAATATAATATCGCAGCAATTACGTCGGATTATAATGATCATTCATATTGATTCCGCGAGTATTATTATATGCAAGATATCTGCTGATCGTGAGCCATACCCGTAGTTCTTGAAAAATTAATAAATTTAAATCATATTGCGATACTTTTGTTCAAATATTTTCTGGATGATCACAGTAATTACAGTCTAAGGATCACTTGCACCAGCTCATGTGGTCAATATCTACCTATATCCTCAATGTCACGGTCTGAGCCCTTAACCGGTGATCTGATTCGGTAAAGACAAATTTTCGGCGTTAGGTGATGCAAGTGGCTCTAACTAAGGCGATTATTATCCAAGTTATGCTTGGAAACTCATATAAATGCAGCTAAGAATCCGGTGCAGTGAGTTCAAATGCTTGAGGTGTTTCGCCTGATGTTAGTTTTATTTGACTCAGCTAGATCTCGGAATATAGACAAGAATCAGGTCGGTTATTGGGAGATATTTCATATGTGGGTATTGCCGTCTATGGATCGGCAGATGAAGTTATACTATTCATAAAGTGGATAAAATATGTCCGAAAGCTTGACATGAAAAACCAATATATAAGATAATATTTGCGTGAACGTAACAGCAGCTGTGTACAGTATGAAGATATAGGTATAAGTGACTCGGCATACAACCACTAGCGCCAGTCCATTTCAAATCGCTGAGCTCGTTACCCATGGCTCGGCGGTCTTGGTTGTCTTGTATGTACAACATGTGCTATAAAGAGTAAACAGCTAAGCGAATAAAAGTGTAGAATTAAAACCTACAAACGGGAGTTTCATTATACTCGACACTTTAACAGTTGACTTTTAGCCTTGACCCTGGAACTTCTAAACTTTAAAGACTTTGCGGAGAATTAAAAACTATTCAAAGCTTCCGTATCTGGATAAATAAAATATGTGTGTATTGGTTATCTCAAGAAAAATTTAACGGATTCCCTGCAATCAGTCATCAGAGTTTGTGCTGCCTTCCTGCCCGACCAACGTTCGTGGCCGTTAATATCGATGTTCATGGATCAGTTAATCGCGTGGACTCACCATTTGAAGAACTATGTGATCGTGTACACCAGGACTTTAGGTTCGATGAAATAGGGTGACTGAATTAGAAGAAGAAGAAGAAGAAGAAAGAAAAGAAACTAAAAATACCACCTTCTAATTATTTTGCTTTATTTTTACTTTTTGCACTGCATCACATATTACTTTATGTGATACACATATTGTGTACACAAATTTTTTTCTTCAATTTTTTTTTTTTGTTCTGATAGCTATTTTTTGAAACTGGCAACATACTACAGCTTTGTTAATAGTTTATTTTACTTATTTTCTTGTCCATTTTCATTGCTATTTTATTAATAAATACGAGCTATGGCCCACGGAACGGTAAATTCCAAAAGGAAGAACAATGAAAATGCAGATTATATTGAAACGACGGAAATGGATATGGACATTGGAGTTTTACCCCCCGACGGTGGATGGGGATGGGTTATCGTATTCGCATCCTTCATGATACACATTGTCAGTAAGTCAGATTCCATTCATTTTATTACATATTATACCCTGGTGAAAATAATTCAACGAGTCTACAGTGGCGTAGCCAGCTTTTTTTTGCTGGGGGGGGTCCTAGGAGGGCCTGCCTTGACAAAAAAAAAAACAATTCGTCACATAAATAATTATATTATCGATAATCTTAATCGATTATTTAAATTTAAGTACTATCGGTTTTCTTCTGGGGTGGGCACCGGGACTTCTGGGGGGGGCCGTGCCCACCCCTGCCCCATCCTGGCTACGCCACTGCGAGTCTATACGAATTGATAAGGAAATTGGAACTTCTCGCAATTTTTGCTTAAGAAATTCTAGTTCTTTCTAGATTAAATGACAAAAACAACGGATTTTTCTGAAAAAACTACGAGAATTTACAATTTTTCATTTATAAGAGTAGAAATTTACAGATACAAAGGTACCGATACGAATCTTCGATCAAATGAATACTTACATATACCTATGTGATGAATAAATATACCGAGTATGAACGCCAGCTCCCTTGCATCAACTTCAATATTCATTACAATCATTATTATAACACAATATGTTAACATGGTTTTTATAACATCGTTAACATTATTCCACTTTTTATCTACCCTTCAGAATAATTCAGAATAGTGAAATGTTAATACGATCATCGATTACTATTGTGAATGTCTGTTGGTAAGGGGCTTACCTCTAACCTAAAGCGTGATTGTGAGTTACTTAAATTAGTTAAAACGATGTTATTATTTCGAAATTGATAGTAAGTTTATCGTAAAACCACGTCAGATACTTTTGCAGTATATAATATACACTTATTTTGTGTGATGTTTGTATTTTATACGCGCGAATCAGCGTTTTTTTTATTGCCTTCGGGAGCCAAGACTTTCCTGTACATGTTGCGATATAAAAGTTTAATAATGGATTTTTAATCTTATCATGTGTGTTTGTAATGGATATATATGTAGGTAGTGTACGTATATATATTAGGCCTGGCCAAAACAAAAAATTGTTTTTTGATTTCGTCTCTGGCAACTCTAGTCATTAGTCTTGGGTCCAATAAGGACTGTCAAAATTTGGGCTTCGTCGGATAATTCTAAGAGGTCGCGCATCGAGTCTCAATATTTGCATTTGATTAACACGTGAAAAATAACTTTTCACCGTTCAAAGCTGTTCTAGAAAAATCTAGGCGATCGAGGGGGGTGTACATTGGTGTGCGGCTTGCTTTTTTTTTTTTAATTTTTTTTTAATTTTTTGGCAATTTTTTTTTTTTTAATGTTTTTTTGCAATTATTTATTTCAAAAATTTGTTGAATAAAAAATTAAAAAAAAAAATGCCAATAGATTGAAAAAAAAAAAAAAAATGCCCGAACAAACAAATTTTATGCAACACCCCACGACCTTCTGTCTAATTTCTTAATTAATAATCAATAAAAAGACCCTAAACGGTTCAATATATATATACATACTAGGGTGATTAAAAAAAAAAAAAAATGTTCTTTTTTTCTCACTAACAGGCTCAAAAGTTTCATCTGAGTATAAAATGATGCCTGTTAAAATATGAGCTCTGAATTTTAATATTAAGATGGAGCGCATCGCACTTTTCGATTTTCCATAAGAATAACATGGGATAAATTATTTTTGCTTCTTCTGATTTTCATAACTAGCAAATGATACGTCACACAAAGAATCTACAGACATATTTGTGTAGAGAATTGAATAAAAAAAAATAATTGAAAAATAATTCATTAATTAATTTAATTAATTAATTGATTAATTGATTAATTACATTAAAATTTGATCTTGAATAACTTTGGAACGAGTGGACTTATTAGAAAATCATTCGGAACTTTTTTGTACAGCGTTTAATTCTCTACAAAACTGTGTTTGTGGATTCTCTGTGTGACGTATCATTCGCTAGTTATAAAAATCAGAAGAAGCAAAAATAATTTATCACATGTTATTCTTAGAGTCATTAGGGGTAACTGTGCGCACTTTGCTCTTTGGAGGGTTGTAAATCTCAAACAATAAGGGTTAGAAAAAACAACCCATACTCGTTAGATAAAGCATTTATTCGACTATTCAATAGATAAAGCAGTTTTACAAAAAAAAACGTCACACTTAAGAAAAAAATAATATTAATTAAGAAAACTCAGAATGCGCACACTTGACCCGCATTGCGGGTAACTGTGCGCACCCCTCTGGGGTAAGTATACGCACCCTGGAAATACGAGTGCATTCTTCACAATTATGAATGTGAATGCTCTGAATAATAAAATTTGAGTAAAATGAGCAAATAATGTGACCAAAACTTGTAAATCTCCATAAATGTCCTTCTACATGAAGGTCACTGACGGAGGCGTTTTCGGGAGCCCGAGTTTGACTGTTCCGAACACCATTTACCCCAAACCCTACCATTGGCTGGTCGAAATTGTTATTAGAAGATCCATTTCTTGTAGTGAGAACGTTTTGTTCATCTTGAGGCATAATCTGCTCTACGGCCAATGATAAAGCCTGCGCACACTTACCCGCACCGAGAAAACAGTTTATTTATAGTTAATAACATTCATTTAATGTTAACAAATGGCATAGTTGTATTTGGCGAAATAAATATTTCTTTGTAGTTAACAAACCGTATATTTGAAAAAATCCCACGCAACTAACATATATTTACTACAAACAATTTGATATTTGTTAATAGTTAATAAACCAATTTTAAATTAGAATTCGCGATAAGTTTGATGAAAAGGTGCTATCGTAACAGTTAATTGACATTTACGAGGAGCAAATATATGGTTATTCGAGTCAAACAAAGCGTACTTGACACAAATATTTCCATATATTAGTTAAATCAACTATGTGAATAGTTGACGTTACTGATTGAAAAATATTTTATTGAATAAACAATTTTTCATTTTTAAAACTAAATTTTAGTGGCTAAATTTTCTATTATCATTTTCTATGTAAGATTAACTATAATAGGTTTATATGTGCGAATGGTTGCGAGTAGGTACAGGTTTCGGCTTGGAGGATTGACTTCAATGTAATGGTCCTTTTCGCTGATTTTACATGGTAAATCTACGCCTAGTCAAGGGTTTGGCATGTTACTTTTATCGCGAGAGAACTATCCCTGCTTTGCGATTGTTTTATTATATTTATATTATACTAACTCTATTAACTAACTATTTAACTCCAGTCAGCTTTGTTGAATAGAATCATAGTAGAATTTGAGGCAAACTTGATCGCACTTCATTCAAAGAAACATTTATTAATAGTTGACAAATCTTGTGTTGGAACAATACCTGATGTACTTATCGCCAGTGGTCATAAATTTGGATGAAAACGATCACATTATAGTATAAAATATAGCTTTGTTGAGATGAAAAGAATTTGGAATTTGAATTTCTGAACTGAATTTTTATTTGATTTAAGCGTATCTACAATTGTCGGGAAGAAGTCCCCTCAAACAAATGAGATATCTGATTTAAAGATTGATAATTTTTTTCGTTATTCCAGTGAACAGAATATTCATTAACTATAACAAAATAAAGTAACAGTAAATATACGTTTTTAGAAAATGGCCAACTAAATTCATTCATTAACTGTAAATAAACTGTTTTCTCGGTGCGCGCACACCTACCCCAGCGAGACAAATTCTATATAGATGCTCAAAACTTCACCAGCACCGAATATAACTTCAAAATTTTTGCTGAGCCTTAAGCTTAAATGAATTCCTGATATGAAAAAAATTAATTTATTTCAGATTTAATCCGGGTTTAGGCGTCACACTATTTGCCGTGAGCGAAAAAACTATTCTGGGATCGCCTGTTTTCGTTTCTTTAACAAAAAATATAAATGCAGCGCAGCGCATCACTTTTATTTGTCCAAACTAATTCTCCATTCGGGCCTGTCTGATTTGCTGTAGCATACCGTTCACCCCTTTCATTCCGTTCGGAGATAAGCCACGTGCGCACACTTACCCACTGCGCACAGTTACCCCTAATGACTCTATGGAAAATCGAAAAGTGCGATGCGCTCCATCTGAATATTAATATTAAGAGCTCATATTTTAATAGGTATCATTTTATGGCCAAATGAAACTTTTGAGCCTGTTAGTAAGAAAAATGAATTTTTTTTCTTTTTTTTTGAATCACCCTAATACAGTCCGATCTCTCAATAAACCCGCTCCCAATAAACCCGCTTCCCCAGTTTCTCGCTCGCAGCGTTCCCCCACTCCGCCTATTAAGACATAGTTGCACGAGGAAAGAGAGAGACGGAAAACCATTGGTGCGAATAGCGAAGTAGGCAAAGTGGGGGTACCTCATTTCTTGGAAAAACTCTTCCCCGTGGCGGCTTGGGAGGGTTTATAGAGAGATCGGACTGTATATATGTACGCAAGTGTATCAATCTCGTGAATATTGATCATTAAATGTCAAAAGTTTTCTCAATAACAATGCAGCACGGGTAGCGTACAGTTATCAATTAGTATATTGTGTACCAAGGGCGTAAAGTGGGCTCTTTTAGACCGAGTGTGGAACTTGCAGTACGAGTCGGAGGCGAGCTAGCACGAGTCGAAGACGAGGGCATCTGCGAGCCGAATTAGACAAGTACTGCAACCACACAAGGTCAAAAAGCTCACTTAGACCTTGGTGCACACCACATTTTTTGTAACAACACGATGTTCGGGTTTTCTCTTCTTTGTTGATAATTTTTTTGAAAAATATTGACAAATAATTTAGCGGGCAAAAATAAACTGAAAACTCCCGCTGCTGGACGTAGCGGGCGTTTTTTTTTTTATTTGCCCGCTCGTCTGAAAACCGCCACTTCAGGCCCTTTTGGGTCAAAAAAACGCGAAAATCGTGCATGTGTTACAAAAAATGATTTATTCATCTATCTCACCATACACACCGTCACATGATGATTGTTAACTTCAACTTTGAAACTATGGAATTCGACGTTTTGTAGGTATATATAATACAAACAAGTTTGAAGTTTGAAACTAGCAAATGGCGTAGTGCGAAAATAAAATCTGAATATACTATTGTCGTTGTTTAAAACTTGAAACGTTTTCTATCAATGCGGTATAGTTTTTTCGGTAACCAACACTCAATTCTCGAATAGATTTGACGTTGACAAAGATAGTGTTAAGATTATGCAATAATCTCGTGTTAATCACGTACACCGAGAAAACAGTTTATTTATAGTTAATAACATTCATTTAATGTTAACAAATGGCATAGTTGTATTTGGCGAAATAAATATTTCTTTGTAGTTAACAAACCGTATATTTGAAAAAATCCCACGCAACTAACATATATTTACTACAAACAATTTGATATTTGTTAATAGTTAATAAACCAATTTTAAATTAGAATTCGCGATAAGTTTGATGAAAAGGTGCTATCGTAACAGTTAATTGACATTTACGAGGAGCAAATATATGGTTATTCGAGTCAAACAAAGCGTACTTGACACAAATATTTCCATATATTAGTTAAATCAACTATGTGAATAGTTGACGTTACTGATTGAAAAATATTTTATTGAATAAACAATTTTTCATTTTTAAAACTAAATTTTAGTGGCTAAATTTTCTATTATCATTTTCTATGTAAGATTAACTATAATAGGTTTATATGTGCGAATGGTTGCGAGTAGGTACAGGTTTCGGCTTGGAGGATTGGCTTCAATGTAATGGTCCTTTTCGCTGATTTTACATGGTAAATCTACGCCTAGTCAAGGGTTTGGCATGTTACTTTTATCGCGAGAGAACTATCCCTGCTTTGCGATTGTTTTATTATATTTATATTATACTAACTCTATTAACTAACTATTTAACTCCAGTCAGCTTTGTTGAATAGAATCATAGTAGAATTTGAGGCAAACTTGATCGCACTTCATTCAAAGAAACATTTATTAATAGTTAACAAATCTTGTGTTGGAACAATACCTGATGTACTTATCGCCAGTGGTCATAAATTTGGATGAAAACGATCACATTATAGTATAAAATATAGCTTTGTTGAGATGAAAAGAATTTGGAATTTGAATTTCTGAACTGAATTTTTATTTGATTTAAGCGTATCTACAATTGTCGGGAAGAAGTCCCCTCAAACAAATGAGATATCTGATTTAAAGATTGATAATTTTTTTCGTTATTCCAGTGAACAGAATATTCATTAACTATAACAAAATATAGTAACAGTAAATATACGTTTTTAGAAAATGGCCAACTAAATTCATTCATTAACTGTAAATAAACTGTTTTCTCGGTGTAGAATCAATTTAACTATTCTGTAATTGCGAAATCCATAAACAAATCTACCCGTGTATATTCACATAGCCGCAAACATTTTCAAATCGAGATAAAGTAATCTTGACCAACAAGCTTCAAAAGGTTTCAACACTTTCTTATTTTGCATGAGTTTACATAATTCTAATCAGCGTCATATTTTTTTATTTCATATTATTAATTACAGCTAGTCACTAATTGGTGTGGCCAGGTTTCTTGTATCAGCTACTTCCCTTTCGTGCTCTACTTTCGAGATAATGATACAATTGTTGAGATACTTAACAGGTTTATGAACTATACATATAATAACAAACTTATATGTATTTCATTTGGACATAGTGGTGTTCAGCCTCAACAAACACAAGCTTAGTATATTATGCAACGAGTGCGTAAAATCATACGCACTCGTCTCATACGATATTTTTCGAGGCTGTATCGAAAATATAGGTTGCGAATCTTATCTTATAAAAACCGGCAAGAAGGTGCTCAATAGCCCTTTTCGAGGTGTTTCGTCCGATTGCATATTTCTTATTTCGAATCTTGCGGATTCGAGTATATTGTTCTTGTATATTATTATCGTATATTGTTGTCTATCCATCGCATTCTTTTCCTTGGCCTACTTTTTACCCGAAGGTCTACCTTTTAACTATGTCAATGCAGTTTGTCGCGGACTTGTTGCCGCCAGTGTCATTTCTAGTGAATCTTCTAAGTTCCGAAATCATAATCACGAAAATACGACTATTAGAACATCCTTGCCGAGATTTAGCCCAACTTAAATTCAATTTGGTGATCTCGTCATTCAGAATTTGGTCATTTTACTGAAGAAAAACGCTCAAATTGCGCAAATATCTGGATGTTAAAAAATGACTTGATTTTCACTGTTTTTTTACACGCTGAAAATATTTCAAGCAACTAATTACACTCCCGTCTGATTCTGATTCGCATACACGGAGAAAATAGTACATTACGCAACTAGTGCGCAAAATAGGTGAATCCCGCACGAGTCGGGTTTGTCGCCTGAGCGCAGCGAGGGCGACAAAAAGATGAGTGCGGGAGACACCTATGCGCACTAGTTGCGTATACTATTTTTCCTAACAAGCTGCGCGAAATTCGGCAACATCGGTAACTCGTATGTAATATTAAACGATTGAAAATAAATTAAAAATTTGTGCGATGTTTCATCACAAGAGCAATGAAAAACAATCAAATACAAGGTCGCTAAGCAACTCAAACAATGCGGGACTGAGGCACTTTGCGCACGCAAACCCGTGCGCAAAATCGAATTTTGCGCACGCTGTTAGGAAAAAATATTATCAGAATAAGTATACGTATCGCTATTTCAGCTATATTCAGTATAGTTGTTTGCGAGTTGTTTGTCTTGACGACGCGCCGTATAGCTAATTCAGTTATACAGAGTTTCCTCACATGGAGAAAAAATATTGTCAGAATGAGTATACGTATCGCTATTTTAATAATTCGTACATTCGAATCGAATAAACGCATTCTTATCGTAACTCAAACTTATATCACTATTTTAACCATACTATGGACTATTAAATAAGCAAATAAGTATTCTTAAATCAGATAAACGTATTGTTTATCCGACGATACGTCACTTGAGGATACGTTGGATAGTCATTCTGATAATATTTTTTTCTCCGTGTAGGAATTAACTGCGATAGAACTGACTTTCGCTTCACTAGAGTACGTCCAAACGTTGAGAGCAAATTTTCTTTCTGGAAAAACTGAAAAGCAACATATGTAGTAGCTAGATTCAAACATTATTCATTTTCATCCCGAGGTATATGAAGGTAATTGTCCCCTCGCTTCGTCGTGTTCGGATTATATTTTTTTGCAAACTCCGATATCTTAATGACGCTTTTTCCTCCACGGACTTTTTTTTTCCTTGGCCTACTTTTTCTCCAGCGTCCACAGCATCAATGCGGACTACTGCCACTCAAGCATTTGGATTACGACTTGACGGATTAAATCTTTGTTATAATCTCATTTAACTGAATCTAATGTATAGAGTGTTTAAGGCTTCATAGTTGAGATAATCAAAAATAACAAATATGTAGAATAACTCGTGTGTGTCCGATTGTATGTATATAATTTGTAATGTATCGTTATCTTGTCTAGTATCAATTATCACGCAGTATTTTTTCGGAAGAGGATTGCGTAGCTTTGGAGGGGCACTTCACTTTCTCACTTCAGAGCTTACTTAATCTCAATCTTATCTGCAATTTATTTGTGGACTTGATAAGAACGCTAAAGCAATTATACCTTCACAATTTGAAAAATAAATCAAACTTGGTGACAATCCGAAAAAACTCACATCTTAGCACGGGCCTTCCATCTTCTACATATAGGTATGTGTCACTGCAATGTAGCAACTAACTGTCTAATTCTAACCCGAAAAGACTGCAAAGTTGTATACCCTCATTTTCTAACATTCGAAAACTTAAGTGTTCTTTATTCCGAGTTTGTCATGAAATACTGAACGGTGTTGTCGTGAACTATCTATTCTAAAGTCGAAAGTGCAACTTGCTTCTGTATCATTACTTGGTTTTGACTCACCAATATCAACGATATGAAAATACCTTATCGCCGTTTGTATTCATTATTTGCAAACAATAATGATCGATAATTCTGACTGAAAATAATACTTCTTCGAGCCGAGAATGTTGATGAACGTACAAAATTCTTGTTTCATTATGAATCTTGCTTATTCCTGTTTATTTTCACAGTGTTTATATTCACACGATGTACCGAACTTCATTTAGGTATGGCTACAACAATGTCAGCACTTTTCTCTCTTCACAATTTGTAAAATAATCAAATTAGTTATTATACATATAATATGAGGTAATATGAGCTGCAGACCCCGGCCGATGAGGAGATTCGTGAACTCCTATAATCAAATAAATTTACACAATGATTGATCCAGACGGTTCGAATGTTATTGCAAAGTCTCGTTTCTACAGGCAGACGATAAATAAGATAATATGATTTGCAGTAGCTGCCAAGTTATCAAAAAACAAATTAACAAACGATCACTAACATCTTCTGATGGCTGTGGTGAAAACAAATGAGCTGTTGACAATAAATACTCATTGAGAAAATATTTCAGAGATAATCAGGCCTAATTCAAAAGAAGTTTGAATGATGAGTGGAGATGAGTGGATGTCGGTCAATTATTTCAATGGTTTTTCAGGAAATTAGAAGATGTCAGAAAAATCCCAAACAAAATTGGACAATTTGTTCTCTGATCGTAATGGATGCCTTCAGTGAAATTCGGTTAATTTATACTCACGTTATATATAATTTTACAAAGGTTACAATGAATTTATACTGTATACAGATCATGTATGTATAGTATGTAAAATACTGATTATCACTATCATTACTGCAGGGCCGTAATTAGAAAGCGTTGAATTCTGGTATATTTAGTGTTCAGCTATAGTCGAACTTCATACAGTATTTAACATGCGTTCATCTTTGTCTGGAGTAATCAATTACGAAGTGTTTATCAGCTCTTCGTATCTTGCATAATACAGCATCATAATCGTATCTCAAATGTTTGCAGGAGTTGCGAAATTATCGCGTTATTAGTTTTGAACCGAACCGAAGCGGGTGAGGTCATTATAATCTTACGTCTATTTTAATCTTATCTAATCGTTATAATCACTAGTGGAAATGCACTCTGGGTTTCACGTAGCTATACTAGCCAACAGAAATCGAATCTTTTATTTCATGTATATAGGTCTCATTTTTTCACAAAATAAAATATCATTACCTCCATAATATTATTCTAAGTACTAATACAGGTGCGTCGAGTAACAGTATCATATTGACTATCTCGTTACTCTACATATATACTATACAAGGTGACGCAGAACTCCCGCACCACCCGGAACAGGCAGGTTCCTTATCGAATTCTAAGACGAAATTTCCTTTACGAAAACTCTCTAAGGCCAACTATTCTCCAGTAATTAAAAATCGCAGTTGACCAATCACTCAAAGTTCTGGGTCACCGTGTATGTGTTCACAACCCATAATTGTAGCGGGCGCGCGTGTATATTTCTATCACTTGTTAGTTTTCTACTTTTCTACTATCTCATCGCTCTTTTGTCGTGTTTCATGCGTCTGCGGTCCGCAGGGATAGTCATATCTCGTTGTGATTCATGTGATCAAACTTATTTGTTCATACGTATACAACGTGATTATCACGTTGTTAACAATGTCTTTTCGATTAATTGTATTACTCTTGATCACTGATTTACTTTTTTGGCACTGATTCATGGTAGAAAGTAATGTGCCAATAAAAAAAATCTAACTTTGTCTGGATAATTTTATGTACATTCTATTTGCGGCTAAATTTCCGTGGGAATCGAGCCAATTTCGATATTATTTATATTATTGTACAGAATTCCTATGGATTCAGTCCACTCGTTGTTTACAATATTAGTCTTATCATTAGTCATAGGCAAATGTCTCATCGAACAATAGTTCATTTTTTTTTCTGTTTTTCAATGCATGAGGTTTCAGTCTTAAAAATAATGCATCATATCGACGCTGCTGACGAAAAGTATAGCACGTTTCAGATTTCTTACGAACAGAAGCACGTTTTGATATTCACCGCGAAGATTAGCATGTTTCAGTTTTCGCGGCGAAAGCCGAAACATACTATAGTCTTCGTAAAAAGCCGAAACGCGCTAGTTTTCGTAAGAAATCTGAAACGTGTTACTCTTCGTAAGCAGCGTCGATATAATCTGTCTACATGGAAGTATAATTCAGACGTCTTATTAAAACCAAAATGTTATTTTAATCTTACAGCGGATGGAGTAACGTATTCATTTGGCATATTTTACGAGACGTACCTCAAATATTTCGAAGAAGGAAAAGGCAAGACAGCGTGGATTGCTTCAATACTTGTCGGAGTTACATATTGTTCAGGTAACGCAAGTAGCTGCTATGTATTTATGGTGATTATAGGTATACATATTGTACGGAATGCAGTTGGAAAATAATGAATGGTATACATCTTGCTTCTGCAGCAGACTTGACAGGGTTACGCATTTACGCAAAACCTCATTAAATCTTTCAGCTAACTGCATATGTAGATATACTATATTACACAATTTTACCTACTCTGAAGCTTTCACTCGATACTCTTCAATCAGATGTTATGCAAATTTAAAAAGCCTCGGAATATTTCGAATTTCAATGACATTAGTTATCTGAGCCATCAATGCTGAAATATAAGGATTCTATACTTCAAAGCTTTGATGTTTTATTGAATCGCATAGGCTTCGACGTAACGACCGCGTGATTGCTCGATTTTGTGGGGATTCATTTATGTGCAAAAAAACATAAATAAAAGTTCCGTCACGCGATTTCAAAATGATGAAGAACAAATTTTCAAAAAATGTGGGTTGAGTCGACTTTTTATCAGTGTACGCCATTGTCATGTGCTTGGCCTCACACTTGACTCGGTCTTAACTTGGCAGCTTCCACTGATAGCTTCGCACACAATATTAGGCCGCGGGATTTGAAATTTAGGTATACATTTCACCGGCAGACTTCAATGCTCTGATCGATTCAATACTTTTCACTGGCACACTGGATAGCCAACATTTTCTGGATAGAAACAGATCGCCAATCTACACAGTCAAAATTTTTGCGTCATTTTTAACACAAAGTCTTGTGTTAAAATTTTTGTGTTAAATATTTAACACTTTGTACTGTCAATTTAACACAATACAATTGTATTAACACTACAAAGTGTTAAATATTTAACACAAAAATGTTAACACAAGACTTTGTGTTAAGAATTACGCAAAAATTTTCACTGTGTAAAAGGGCGAAGAAGAAGAAGAAGAACAGCCAACGTCGTCAATTTAAACGCAAACTTCTCTTACCATTATCCCGGATAGAATGTTAGACCTAGAATTATTTTGAATTACTTATACTAAGAGGTTTCCTTGAAACATCGCAGTCAGTCACTTCCTACTCGGCATTACCCAAGTTTTTCGTCCGTTTTCGCAGGCTGGTCATTCCTTTTTTAATTTTAAACTTTCAAAGGCCGTAAAATGATTAAATAAATTAATTAATTAATAAATGAATGAATAAATAAATGTATGAATAAATAAATAATCAGATATTTGACTGACTGCGATGTTTCAAGGAAACCTCTTAGTATGTAAAAAAAAATTCCACATAGCTAATAATTCGCTAAAGGAAAATTGTAAATTACGCCATATTTGCTTCAATTATTGCGAACCATTCTCATGTGGTAGCTCTCAAATTTTTGGATCTGTTTTGTACCGCGAACGTTGTGGTCTTTGGTCTCTGATTTTAATAATTATAGTTCAACAAGATATTAGATTTAATTGTAAGATTAATTGAGATCAATCGAGTCTGGTAGATGTCAATTTATCTGACGATCAATCGCTAGTTAATAGATTTACGCAAGAGCTTTCAGTTAGATACGTTGACACGAAAGCAATCACTCATATCTTGGCATCTTTCTTCTTTATCTTTATAAATTGCTAATCGCTGAAGATAATTAGCTGGAGATCTACGATCGCAATTCAGCTAAGGTATATACAGTCGCGCATCACTAGAAAATGAATATCATTTATATTCAATATATTTGCATATTCCTATACCGACCAAAGTGAGATCGTATTCAATTGTATACCGAATATTTTCGTCCGTCCAGTAAACGTGGTTGATCTTGTAATGGATGTACCATAAAAACTTAACATTCTGGGTCAGTTAGCTGTGAAAAGAAATTACATTGAGTCATCTCCAGATTTACCAATCTATATATTTCTTTTCAATATGCAAGATTCTATCTCTTCAAGAAATTTGTATTATCAGCAGATTCGATTTTGTCTCCCAAATCAATTTTCATTCATCTTCATTTGATGGCATAGTACAGTATTAATATTCATCGATGGTTTCCCCATGGCTCACTATTTTTCCTAGCCTAGCCTTTATTCAAATCAAATTTCCCTTCTACAAATATTTTATTTGTCCATGACCAGCGAAACCTTCAGGTTATTAGGAATATGACAGCTGCGAGGTGGAGCAGAGTCACGAAGTAAGCCACTGGTCATGGGCAAATAAAATATTTATAGAAGGGAAATTTGATTAAAAAAAAGATTAGGAAAAATAGTGCGCTACGGGGACACCATCGATGAACATTACTGTATATAACACTTTTTTCATTCCAATTTTACAATTGTTTCAGGACCTATATCTAGCTCATTCGTAAATAAATATGGATGTAGAGCAGTTACTATCGCTGGGACTATACTTGCTAGTGTATGTCTGGTGGCGAGTTGTTTTGCTCAGAACGTCTTGACGTTGTACTTCACAATTGGTATTGGCACAGGCAAGTAGTTATTATAAAATAATACTTCAAACTCAAACTTGACAAAAATGAACCAGGATCGATTTACTCAGCACATGAATCATCTGCAAGACAATATACATATAAATGGAGTCAACATTTCAAAGGTCTATGTGTGGGGTTGTCCCCAAACAATAAAAGACACCATTCTTCCTTAGTTCTGTAAAGCTCACGGAGCCAGCTCTACAGACGAGTCTCAGAAGCTCTCTTTGTTGGTGCTGTAATGTCTGGGATAGATGACATATAAAAAAAAAAAAAAAACTCATGTAAATTGACCAGGGGAATCTATATAGGGGAGAGTCTTAATGAGAAAACTATAGAAGTCATTTGAAGACTCAGGAATCCACGACAATTATGAATTGAATTTCATGTAGAATTTCATATCTGTTTTTTTTATGAAAATCCATTGGATCTTGGGTAAAGATTCCACAAGAATTCATTTGGGATCCTGTCTCAATCATCTATGGGAACTTTAGTTCTATGATCCTCAATTACCCAGATAGCAAAATTCAATAAGTCATCTAAAAGCTATCTAAAGGATGCCTAATGTCCGTCTGGAAGTTGCCTCAAAGCTAACAACTGTCCTAAAAGATAACTTCAGACACTTGCTAACTTATAGTTAACTTCCAGACGGACATTAGGCATCCTTTAGATAGCATTTAGATGACTTATTGAATTTTGCTACCTGGGTAGGTACGGATTTCCGCTTTGGTAGACGCCCGGGAACTTCGACGCGGGCTTCTTTTACCGCGTGATTATATTGCTACAAAGTGCCCTTGTCGTAAGATGTCGGTATTTTTCTTATACGCTAGCTGCGTACCTCGACATGCATAAAATCAAGCTTGTATTGTTGTATACATACACATACTTTGTAACCTGGTTACGCCTCGTCCCCAAATAGGTGGCGCTGACGGGCGTATATGTGCACAAGAAACACACACGCTAGTAGCGTACTTGTATGTTACGCAGCTAGCGTATAAGATGCGAAATCGTAGTTTTTCGGTCATTTCTCTATCAAATGAGATGAGATAGTCCTCAAAATACGTGGTTTCTACCGCCGAGTGGCTAAGTATTCTGTAAGTGCAATAAATCGAGTACATCTGTAAATAATTCCGACATTTCTCTGATGATAGCTTAATTTGTAGAAAAAATTACAAAATTTTGAAAATAACGAAATACTTAGCCACTTTCTGCTGAAATGATGCAGTAATCCCCAAAGCTTCATTCCGATCGCCGTATGGTATGGAAGGAACCACGAATAACGTTTTCGAGGTGATCAGCGCGTGTATCGAAGCCTCTTAAGGGGATGCACAAGTCCTTCTCAACCGACCGAGATCACTTAATTCTTATGGTTCTTGTTTCATTGATAAATTGATTAATGAAATCGCTTCGAATTTCAACGGAATATTGTTCGAGTACTATAGTCTATAGAATGGTGATAAGACTCTTACATTACGAATCATGCAGCGGTCAGTGACACGTGCCCCTGATTTCGCTGCTTATACAGTTTTGCGCGATAATTCACTTATTATATAGGAAGGACTTTCTAACATTTAAGAAGCATTAACTGCACATTTTTCTCCGTGGAATTAAAAAAAAAAAAATAAGCAAGTGTTCTCAGGTGGTAAACTTTGATTCTAATTCAATTTCGAAGGTATTGCCAAAGTTTCATCACAATTCATTCAGGATCCGCGTGTTCCGAAGTGAATATCTAGTGCGCCTAGACTACTAGTAGAACTATGTAATCTACGACTTGCCATTGTTTCCTGAGGCTGGTCGATATGGAACCGTCAACGTTTAGTTCGCGCAGTCTTTAACTTTCCTTGAGTAATGAACTCTCTGCTAATCTTTAATGTCTTGGTTAGTCAATCCCATAACAAGAAATGGTCATATCTTAGGTCCCTGGTGAAACGCAGAGATGTAATTTCGCGTTACCGACGCCTGTTTAAAAGTTCGCTGTCTTTTACTGCATCGCCTTAATTAACTACAGCTCCATGATAATCTGAGAGAGTTGCGCTACGTACCGTTATCGACATTTTTGTATTCATTCATAAATTTTGCCGAAACAGGTTTGGGCTTTGGGCTGATCTACCTGCCTGCAATTGTAAGTGTGACGTGTTACTTTGAAAAGTATCGTTCGCTGGCTACTGGAATAGCAGTATGTGGATCTGGTCTAGGGACCGCCATATTCGCACCTTTAACTCGGAGTTTGATAGGAACGTATGACTGGCGTGGCGCTCTCTTGATAATATCCGCCTTGGTACTGCATTGTGTAATATTCGGCGCACTTTTTCGGCCGCTGGAAGCCCCGAAACTGAAAGATATTCCATTGATGGTGAGACCGAGATATAACGATACTCAAGCTTGATAGAAAATCGATTGGTGAAATGACTGCAGAAATTATTTCCTACTATTTCCGACACACACTGAGTATTGACCTAAAGATTCATATTGCAGAACCTGAATTCGGAGAAAAACGTAGTCCTTGTCAAAGTCGAAGGGTCAAATGGTATTAAAAAAGAAGATACTGACGAGAAACATCGCAGCGTAACTAGTATTAACCGCACCAGGTACTCATCAGTCAAGACTGAGGATGATGGTGTGAACAATTTGCGTGTAGCACTGAGTCAACCGATTCTTGTACCGAAATCTCTTGGCCATCACGCTGAATCCATGACACAATCTTTTGGGAGCGGAATAATGAACCGCCGAGATATATTGTATCAAGGAAGTTTAGACAACATTCGAGCTAAATCGTATGTATTTCAAAATACAGTAGAGTCCCGCTTTTGTCAGCCTCACGGGAGGACTGCTGACAGAACCGGGAACGTCTAAGCCCCGCCTAAGGAGGCGTACGAGTCAGCGAACGCCAGTGGCGTAGCGAAAGTGAAGCGGTGTGCTGGCTTCGTGAATAAGTGAGTCTGCCAAAGCGAGGTTTGTTTACATACATTCCTACACCACTGCCGGAGACTTCGGGCTACGCCTTCGCCTCTCTCTACGTGGCTCGACGCACGAGCGAAGGAGAGCAGCGGTAGTAGAGTGGGAGGTAGGGGAACGTCTAGCTTGACAGAATCAGGGCTGACAAAAGCGGGACTCTACTGTACACTGAAACAGTTATATACCTATGAATTGTACCTTAAGTTAATTTGCTTCTTTTGTTTGTTGAAAATGTATATGCAGCGGGTCCTTGAATCCTAGCGTTGAGAATCTTAGGATACATTCATCGTTGAGAAGTCTTCCTAACGGAAATGCGAAACATCCAGAAAATTTCGAATGTCTTCCATACGCCGAACAAACTTTCAGCGTATTCAAGGACATGCTGGAATTGTCACTCTTGAAAGATCCTGTGTTTTTGCTATTCACGCTATCGAATTTCTGCACCAGTATCGGTTTCAATGTACCCTATGTGTACTTGGTGGTGAGTAAACAAACTGAGAATCGCTGCTTTGTCATATGAATTATAATTTGTACACACTGCAGTAATGTGATTAATACTACAGAGAAATCTTTTTTTCCAAGTTCCCACTGTTGGAATCTCTATAATGATGTCGAATAATCAATCTTTTGAAAGATTGGGGCTGTCATTGAAGTCTAAGCACGCTCCTCTTCTACCCAATTTTACATTTCGCATTACCCAAGGTTTCCCTTATTTTACTGTACAGTTGGGCAATAAAGTACTTGTATAGTCTGAATTCAGGCTCGTGCGTTTTAGCGTCTACGCTGTTGAGCAAGCCCTTCACACCGCATACTCCGCTCCTTGAGCTCATCGATGCGTTACGGCCGATCGGTTAGCTAGCCTGGGCCGTCCTGACCTGTGAATATTTCGGAAGTATTTCTTATTTTACTTTGAGTAGGTGAACTGCCTGATTTGCCTTTTCGCCTGCCGACTCGTCAAACGGCGTCGATAAATACGTATAGAATATATTGTCAGCTGATTTCAAACTTATTTATTTTAGTGAAAAAGAGTTCAATTCGAACTTCAGTTTGATATTATACAGGAGTGACTTATGTCACAAGTTTAAAACAATGTTATTAAAAAATATGACACCCAACTGAGAGAAATAATAGAATTTTCTTTCATCGAAAGAATCGGTTTCTTGGTGTAATTTTCATTGCAGAATCGATTCTGACAGGTCCCGGGTCCTTAAAACTGAAATCCCCACGAATATCGACGGTCAGACGGGAAAAATGATAGAATTTTCTTGCATCGAGAAAATCGGTTTTTCGGTGTCATTTCTGATGCAGAATCGATCCTGACAGGTCCCGGGTCCTCAGAATCGATATTTATCAAAATTTCCAAAGTGAAATGCAGAAAATGACAAAAAGATTTTAGATCGAAGATGGAGGTTTTCTTGTGTGATTTCCGACTCAGACTCGAGCCAGACAGTGCCGGGGTCCTGGAAATTAAATTTCTCCGAAATATCGACGGTCAGACGCGAAAAATGATAGAATTTTTTTTCATTGGACAAATCGGTTTTTCGGTGTCATTTCTGATGCAGAATCGATCTTGATTTCTTGCAGGTATTATTCTTCGCAGGTATTATTCTTGCAGGTTTTCTATTAAATGTATATCTACGTTGAATGAGAAATTGAATCACAGGGAAACTCATTTGGCCGTTTATAAATTTTGATAACATTGTATATTTTTATTAAATAAGAAAACAAAAATCCAAGATTAAAACTGAATAGTACACTGTAAAAAAAGTGGTGTTAAAACTAACACCATTCTAACACCACGCGTAGTCCCAGGGAGTCCACTCCGTTAGTAGTGTTACTAGACAGTGTTAAAATCTGGGTGTCAAAATAGTGACTTGAGATAACACCGATTCCAATAACACCTGCTGAATTTGGGATATCATACACTAAAAAATGCGGTGTAAAATGCTGGTGTAAGATGTGCGGTGTTCAAATGGTGTTTATAATCAACACCGAAATTGAACCCATAGCCGGTGTTAAATTCAGATAAAAAAAACACCGTTTTTGCTTATATTGAGCGAAATTTTCAGCTAGCCTAAAAAAAAATACATTATTCAACAGGGTTTTAACATTAGATCCGCCAACTTATAATTAACCGCACGTAGATGAAAACGCATTATCAATTCGCTGAGAAAAAACCGCCATCGATATTTTGTCCTAACCGGGATTTGAACTCAAGTCCGCTCGCATTCGCTCCATCGCTCGTATTACTAGTCGCACGCTCTATCCGCTACGCCAAACTTCGCTATGTTGAGTTATACAATGTTTCACAAATCCATGTCATCCGAGTCAAATTAGGAATGCTGAATTAAAACAGATTTTCCTCAACAAAATATGTTCGGTTGGTTTAACAAATCTTTCTCAAATGTCACGATTATCATAAAGTTCTTACTATGTCGAAAATGTTAATTTCACAAATTGAATTTCTCTCAGTATAACCACATCAGAGGTGCGGTTTCTACTCTTTTTCGTGTTAATTTTAACACGGTAAAAATATACCCTTCGGCATATGAACCTGGATTAGTGTGAACGCGGTGTGACATGAACTTATGACATTATAATTAACACCATAGCTCTCGTATCACCACCGATGGGTGTCAACTTGCTGCCTAAACACAATACGGTGTGCAAGATAAATAATTAATACCGATTTTGTTATTACCACATCGAAAGTGTGGTTTTTATTTTTACTCGGTGTTAATTTCGACACCAAAGAATTGAAGCACTCACTCCGTCGCAGTTGACACCGCCGATTTTTCACAGTGTAGTATGGTATTAGTTCGAGAGGTGTTAAATAAACACTTTCTTCCGTACAATAACACCAATAGGTGTTTCTTCTTGTCAAAAGATTCATATAGTGTTAATTCGCATAAAATAACACTATTTTTTATTCGACAACATAACTGGTGTATTTCAAACACGATAGTAGTGTTATTATTGACACCGAAATTCTCAACCACTAACTCCGAGCTAGATTACATCGCAATTTTTTTACAGTGTAGAAAATAACAACACAATATCAATAAAATATGAATAAATTATGATCGACATGATTTGTAACATATACATAAATATAATACTATGAAAACTTACACATTTATAAAAAAATAATTATCCACTAAATATAATTCGAGAGTCATGAATACTTAAAGTAAGTAGATCACATAACATCATACTCATATTTCAAGAAACAATTGATTACTTTTTGATATTATCTTCGTATTCACCCTTCGTATCCATAGATAAATCTAGTTCGCCTGGCTTACCCATCACTCGTCGCATTGGTTTCCTCTGTTCAGATTACTCAATTTTCTTCACTGCGACAAAAATCGACACACACCATTATAATATGCGAATTTTGACTTACGGCCGGGCCAATCAGAAAAAAGAATCCTTCTAATCCAAGGGTCAGGTAGATTTCCCATACATCAGGAAAATTTTGCGCAATTTCTTACAAAGGCCGGTTCATTCACTGGAACATTTTGTATTACCTGACGATGTATGGGAAATCCACCTGACCCTTGGACTGGAAGGACTCTTCTTTTTGATTGGCCCGGCCGTAAGTCAGAATTTGCATATACAATGGTGTGTGTCGATTTTCGTCGGAATTGAAAAAAATTGAGTAATCTGAACGAACGAAACCAACGTGACGAGTGATGGGCAAGCTAGGCGTGCAGGATTTATCTATGGATACGAAGGGTCGAATCGTCGGCTTAGTGGAAGCCGGTCATTCACTTGCTGAAACTGCGAAACTAATTGGAGTTCACGTAAGTGTAGTTAAAAGTGCTTGAATAGCCAAGATTTGGCTCATAGTGAAGGAAAAAAAGTGAATTAGTGTGTGGTGAACGTATTTGGTGAATTTTATGGATTCGTCTATGCGTATGTGCAGGTGAATACTGTGCGAATATACGTAAAACGATGGAGAGAGCTAAATACACTGCAAACTACTCGACGCAGTGGACGGCCTCGTGTCACAACTGCTGCACAAGACGATGAGATCGTCAGAAATGTGAGAGAAAATGGGTTCGTCAGTGCAACGGAACTGATACCGCTTTTCAATTTGCGATGTTGTCCTCTCACTGTGAGGAAACGATTAAGAGAAGGTAGACTCCAAAATCGGCGCCCGGCAAGGAAAGAATATCTAACTGAGGCAAATCGTGAAGCGAGACTCGCTTTTTGCCGTGAACATTTAAACTGGAACGAAGAATGGGCGAACATGATATTTTCTGACGAAAAGGTTTTTTCCACGGATACAAAGGGGAAACTGGTACTCTGGCGACCGAATGGAACGAGATACCAATCGGAAAATATTTCTCACCTCCAACGTTCGGGACGAATTACTTTGGCGTACTGGGGATGTATGTCGATGGCTGGACCTGGTGAACTGGTCCCTGTGTCCTCACGCATGAATTCGGTGGAATACCTGGATGTATTAGAAGATGTTATGCTGCCTAGTGCAAGGGTTATTTTTCCTGATCGTGAGCCTCAAGAATTCAACTTCGTACAGGATAATTCGCCGATCCACAAGGCACATATCGTGCAAAACTGGCTAGCGGAACAAGACGGAGTTCACACTCTACGATGGCCAGCTAGATCACCGGACCTGAACCCTATCGAAAACTTATGGGGTGAGAAAATATTATTGATTTCACGATTGTGCGTCGATGTTAGTGATTGTTATAGTTCTTCAGTTACTAATGTGATGCCATGAAATCATTGTAGGAATAATGGTTCAGGAGTGGGGAAATTATGTTCCTCGCACAAAAGAGGCCTTACATCGTCATGTGATACAAGTTTGGGACACGCTGCGTAATCATCCGGGAATTTGCCAAAGATTAATTACCTCGATGCCCCGGCGAGTGCGAAAGGTCATAATCAGCGACGGCAACATGACAAAATATTAAATACTAATTAATGTAACTTATATACTAAAGTAGGACAAAATAATATTTCACTTATGGCTATTTTACATTTTAATAATAAATATTTCGTTGTAGTTTTTTACTTAGAATTCTAACCATCAACATTAATATATCATCAAAAAGTAGTCAATTGTTCTTGAAATATGAATATGATACTCTCGAATTATATTTAGTGGATAACTATTTTTTCATAAATCTGTAAGTTTCCATATTATTATATTTATGTATGTTACAAATTATCTCTATCATAATTTATTTATATTTCATTGATATTGTGTTGTTATTTTTTACTATTAAGTTTTAATCTTGGATTCTTGTTTTCTTATTTAATAAAAATATACAATGTTATCAAAACTTATAAACGGCCAACTGAGTATATTACCTTAATTATTTTCCTCACGGAGAAAACTTACGTAGAATAATACCTGCAAGAAATTAAGAATTTGCTGTCATTGAAAATTGAGTAGATCGGTGCTAAATCTGAATTGCGAATTTCGATGAGTTGGGCATCATATTTTTAAACAACATTTTTCAAACCCATCACATAGGTTACCCCTATATAATAACAAAATCGAGTTTGAATTGAACTCTTTTTCACTAAAATGAATAAGTTTGAAATCAGCTGACAATATATTCTATACGTATTTGTCGTCGCTGTTTGACGAGTCGGTAGGCGAGAAGGCAAATCGGGCAGATTATCTACTCAAAGTAAAGTGCGAAATACTTCCGAAATATCCCCAGGCCGGGACGGGCCAGGCTGGCCGTAACGCATCGATGCGCTCAGGGAGCGGGGTATGCGGTGTGAAGAGCCTGCTCAACAGCGTAGACGCTAAAACGCATGAGCCTAAATTTCGACCCTACAAGTACTTTATTGCCCAACTGTACATTGTGTCACTGTCATGTCCATATAACCTGACCGCAACAAGTAGTGCGAAAGTCCGTCTTGATTCTTGAAAGTTTTTTGCGTAGCTGGTCTGACTCTGAAGTCTGAAATTACAGATTCCAAATGTTTATGGGGTATTCCAAAATATTTTTAACGGTCATTTACCCTGACCCCCATCGATTTCCGAATAAATTATTCTCAGGGTAACCCTAGACCCAGGTATGATTGCTGAATTATTTTAGAATTTTGCGATTTTTTTTTTAGAAGTTACGATTTTTTGAAAATCGTACTTTTCGGTAACAGCTCGTTTTTCATCCAATTCTAGTTGGCAACCAAGGTATCCCACGGAAAAGTGACTGGTGCACAACGTCCAGTTTTTTCACGTACTTCGAAATGGAAATATTTGTAGATTTTTTCAGACACCGGAAGTGCCGCAATTCTCGTTTCAAAAATCAAAATCTCGGATTGCAAAAAGTCGCCGTGATCGATCTTTTGAAATTTGTAGACAAAATTCGATATCGAAAGACGGAATTTTTAAGACCAGGCCGAAGTTGGGCCTACTTCGGGTTTAGGAGGTATGGCTATTTTAATCACGCGAAAATTCATATTCCGGCGTTATTTTGGTTAATATTATTATGATTATTATTAAAATTATCAAAATTATTATTTTTGTTATTATTATTACTATTATTATCATTATCATCATTAATTGATAACAAAAATAATAATTTTTATAATTTTAATAATCATCATAATAATAATAACAAAAATAACGCCGGAATATGAATTTTCGCGTGATCAAAATAGCCATACCTCCTAAACCCGATGTAGGCCCAACTTCGGCCTGGTCTTAAAAATTCCGTCTTTCGATGTCGAATTTTGTCTACAAATTTCAAAAAGATCGATCACGGCGACTTTTTGCAATTCGAGATTTTGATTTTTGAAACGAGAATTGCGGCACTTCCGGTGTCTGAAAAAATCTACAAATATTTCCATTTCGAAGTACGTGAAAAAACTGGACAGTTGTGCACCAGTCACTTTTCCGTGGGATACCTTGGTTGCCAACTAGAATTGGATGAAAAACGAGCTGTTGCCGAAAAGTGCGATTTTCAAAAAATCGTAACTTCTAAAAAAAAAATCGCAAAATTCTAAAATAATTCAGCAATCATACCTGGGTCTAGGGTTACCCTGAGAATAATTTATTCGGAAATCGATGGGGGTCGGGGTAAATGACCGTTAAAAATATTTTGGAATACCCCTTATACAACTAATATCCTGAATATTCGAATAATTCTAAAATTTTGATCGGACCCGCCATTTCGAATCTCGAATTTTGGCCTCAGATTCGGACACAGCGATGCATAAAACCGTCGAGCACTAAGACAGACCTTGATCGGTCTACTAGATAAGGTCAAATTATATGAGCATGGTATCACGATGCAAGGCTTTGTGTGTTAATCAAATAAGGAACCTTATTTTAGATTGGGGAACCACTTGGACTCCAATGGCAGCAATATATTTTATAATTTCGATAAAATATTATCAAAAAATTGCTATATATTTTTTAGGTTCAGGCTGAAGCACAGGGGGTTGACGAACATACCGCTAGCTATTTGCTAGCTGTTATTGGTGGGGCGAATACCATTGGACGTATAATTCTCGGCTACGTCTCTGACAAACCCTGGATTAACCGTCTTTTAGTCTACAATCTATGCCTGACCCTGTGCGGCGTTTGTAAGTATTTTGAATTCGAATTTGCGAAGGGAATATCAATCCGCACATCCGTGATCTTCTTTTTTCACATTTAAATCGATTTCTCATCCTGTTCTAAATTTAAACACATTTCTGTACTGATACTACTAACGTATCAAGAGACTCGGTAGAGTCTCGCGCCAAGTGCATTAACAAAAACTAAATGTTTTGGAAATGAATGTTTTGTTTATGCACCGCGCGAGACTCGACCGAGTCCATATACCCGAACGAGAGCTAAACGGTGTGGTGGGGAGACAGTATTCTTCTATTTTCTTACGCTACGCAATAAACACGGGATTGAAATATTTATCATAGAATGTGGCCAAGAAAAGCTTCGATTTAAGCCATAGTTGATCTATTCTACATAGTAAACAGCGAAAGGATACAAAAACCAGTTCATTGATGGAAAAAAAAAATTACAAATGTGAAAAGAATTTCATTATGTATTATTATTATTATTATTATTATTATTATTATTATTTTCCATCAATGAACTGTTTTTCGTATGCTTTCGCTGTTTTTGAAAAAAAATTTGAAAAAATCAAAGAAGGGTTTTGAACCAAGAGCTATCTTAAGGACGTTGCCTACCGAGCTCGCGCGGGAACTTCGGCTTCCCGCGCAACTCGAGGCAGACGGCCGACGGGAAGAGTGGGCAGGACTTTAGTCTATGCCCCTTGCACGCTAAGGCCCCCCGCTCCGTTGAAACTAGCCCGCTCCGGTGAAAATCCGCTGTTTTGTGCTTCGGCTCATGCAAGTTTTCTCACAGCTCGTACGTACGATTTTATTGCTTTTGGTCTCAAATTGAAGGTAAAGGATGTATCTGTGTCGTGTACTTCGTAGAATCTCGAAAAAAAATTTCGTCCTCGTTTTATTACGACGGAAACTTTGCTTACTTTCAGTGCCAGTTTTTACGACACTGAAAAATGATTTCGAACTTCGGAAAAATACACGACACAGATTGCTCCTTTACCTTTGATATGCTTCTAAGACAACTTCGATATCTTTATAAATGACGGAGAAAACTTGCATCGCGTGAACGTCTACAAACGCGCGCTGCACCGGGGGTAGGCAACGTCCTTAAGGCCCACCTCCTTTTGATCGAAATGTGTCACATCTCGGTTATTATCCGAGCCCAGGCATAAAAAACGCAAAAAGGCCAACTTAGCGCAAATTCTATTTCAATTCCGAACACACACGTCCAAAACAATATTCGCTTCGTGCGAAAATAGAGTCTACAGATGGTTTTTACATTGTTCGCCAAGGAAATCGAATTCGAATAATTTCGTAACAATGTAAAAACCATCTGTAGACTCTACTTTCGCACGGAACGAACATTTTCTTGGACGTATCCCGAGAAAAAATAATTGGATCTGATGACATATAATTGGATCCAAATGATTAGATATAATAAGATCCAAATTTTGGCAGGATCTAACTATATATGATAAGATATAATTATACATAGTGATATATAATGAGATATAAATATGTAAGTGCACATTTACTTATATAGAATCAGATATGGTTACGTAACCACGTATAAATATATATAGTTAGATACAACAAATGAAAGAGTAAAGTTTTCTAATATTTATAATTTTAATTATTTGTCACTATAAATTTACTGATTTTAAAGTGTACTAACTACGAAAGTAATGAGAAAAAATTTACTTTGTTATATTACGTAAAAGAAAATCATTTATATGATTTATTTTGTGTAAGCATATTGGAATCTTTGAATATAATAACATATAATTCTTTTCCTCTAATAAATTTTAAAATCATCGGTAAAGTCTCTCAGAATATTAACCCTAGGAGTACACCCTCGGGTCTGACAGACCCGGCCAAAAGTGCAAAACTCGCATTTTTCCTATTTGCGCGAAACATTTCTATCTGCTCAAACAGCGTTCTCAGACAAAATATGAGTCAAACGCATAATCCGTCTTCACGGGTGTTTTCTTGACAGTATGCTCCTTCATTTGAGATAAAAATCATTAAAATAGAGGAATTATAAGGGAAACTACCCCATACGAAAGTTGACTGGGCCTCACGGACCCAGGTGTGTGTAACTAAGTAGCGAAAAATATGTGTGTACTCCTAGGGTTAAATTATATATAATAATATATGATTAGATATAATTATATATCACTATTTTGTATGATTAGATATAATTATACAAAAGTATACATCATCATATCTGGAGATATCAGATCAAGTCTTACAAATTTTCATGGAATAAATGTGTAGATATTAAAAGATATTATTAGATCCAATGATTTCTTTTGACTTCAAAGATTATATCTAATTATATATAACTATATATATTTGGATCTAATTATATACACTCATATAAAAAAAGTAGATATAATTATGCAACTTTATATATTATTATGCACATTTGAATATAATCATATCCCCCAATATATGATCAGATCCAATCATTTTTTCTCGGAATGTGTTCGGAATTGAAACAGAATTTGCGCTAATAGTTGGCCTATGTTGCGTTTTCGACGCCTGAGCTCGGATAATAATCGAAATGTGGGCGTATAGGTGGGCGACTAAGAATGGGCCTTAAGAAAAATCGCTGAAAAAATCGAAGAGGGTCAATGTTTTTGGTTTGGGGCTGTCCAGAAATCACGTGATACGTTTTGGGATAGTGCGTGCACGGCGTTCCCTATACTACATTGTAGCATTTTGTCTCACGTGATATCTGAACGGCCCCTTTGTCGAGTTGACGTGGAATTCCCCATATATAAATATTTTTTGGCATGAGAATGTATTTTTTGTGGCTAATAATCGGATTAATATACTTGGCGAAAGGTTTTTGCACCGGAGGTGCTCTTCATTGGCGTAACTAGGATCTGCTTCTGGGGGGGGGGGGGGGGGGGGGGGGGGGCGGGCCCGGTCTTATATACATATTTTCTTTATAGGAACTAACAAATTCCCGAAGCTTTGATGTACTCTCGCAAGTTTTGGATTTGAACCACTTAGTAACATATTATATGTAATATGTTCAGTAATGTTCATTAATGGGTTCCCAGTGGCTAACTGTTTTTTTCGGACTTTTTCGGAAACGAGACTCCATTCTAGTCGTATTTCATGTGCCGATAGCCGAAATTATAATAATAATAATTATCACCCCTTATAAAAGTAATATAATATTATTTTATTGATGGTATCCGAAAAAGTCCGAAAAAAACAGTTAGCCACTGGGAACCCATTAATGAACATTACTGTTCATGACAAAATTCTCTGAACGAACTCAATATTAAAACGAAAATGAAAAATTGTGCATTCTCTACCGGAAATTGAACTATAGACCCTCTGAGATTTCTGAACTCGTATTTAAATAAAAATACAATGCATAGCCCATCGCCGATCCAAGTAGAGTATTTAAAAAAAAGCATTCATAATCGAATTATAGAAAGAAAAAAAAATTGATTGGACTACGGGGGGAGTTCATCTGCGGCAATTAACAGGTCGGAATTTTTTATTTTTTTACAACTCCTGGGGGGGGGGCAGCCAGCCTTCTGGGGTGGGCCCGGCCCCCCTGGCCCCTACCTAGTTACGCCAATGGTGCTTTTTATGGGGATTTATTATACGCTGACATCGATTCACCTGAAGATAAGATTTTACACACGTACTATGCGACCATGATACATTGCGTAAGCTGTTCATGTATCGCAAGTTGCATGCCCGAGTTATGAATAGGTCTACTTGTTACCGCGATAATTATCAATAAAAATGATAAGATATCGAAGAGAGAAATGAAGAGACACTGAATTGCTCACTCACCTTACACGGAGAGAATTTTATGGTAGAGATTACTATAAAATATAGTACAAGAATTTCTGAATCAACTGTTCATCGTATAACAATATTTTTTTCATTGTAATCAACTGTTTATCGTATAGCAGTTGATTGAAAAAACCCTTTTACTATATTTTATAGTAATCTCTACCATACAATTCTCTCCGTGTACCTATGGTGATGTGATTATTAAATATGTATATTAGGGTGGTCGTTAAGGTGGGATAAAAACTAGATTTCCCCCCCCCCCCCCCCCCCCAATCGACTCCAAATAAATCAAAACTAGTCCTGTAATTTTTTCGGATTTTTATTTCACCGCTTGACCCTTAAAGTGCATGGTGATTCACGGTCTTACCAGTTACTATTTCACTGTAGGACTGATTATGAGCCGAAAAATGTGAAATTCTCTGAGATCAGTCTATGATGATGCTGCTGTATGGAAAAAAATGGCCACCCCCCTACCTTGAAAATTTTGTATGGGTTATTCTATACCAATATGATGATATATTTCTCTCATTTTCACGGAATGTTGTTCAAACATCAGGAAACATAGGTATATTCTAAATGTTTTTGAACCATAAGTATTCGAGAAAATTCGAGAAAATAAAAATCATTACATTGGCATGACATAACCCATACAAAATTTTGAGGCTATAGGGGGGATGGCAATTTTCTTCCACACACCAGCATTCTCGTAGACTAATTTGTGAGTATTTGAAATTTTTAGGCCCATAATCAGTCCTACAGTGAAATAATCACTGGAAAGACCGCGAAACTCCGTGCATTTATTAAATGGAAAAGTTCATCCTCTGTGGGCAAGGGTCAAGCGTTGAAATAAAAATCTGAAAAAATTACAGGGTTAGTTTTGATTTATTTGGAGTCGATTTGGGGGACGGCTCATATTGGAAAAAAAAAATTTCATCAGAATTCTTGTGAATTAAGCTTCTCCGAGTTTCTCTGAGTTGCTACAAAAAGTTTCAATCCTTTAAGTACTCAAGAATGTTTTTGGCTACTTCCTTGATTATCACGAAATTTTCGACAACATTTTATAATTTTTCAACAGTTTCAAGAAAAAATCCAGGTTTTTTCTTGTACCAAGTTTCAGAACAGAGTGCCTACTATAGAGAATGGATAATTTTATTGCAATTTTTCTCTTCTGTTTAAGCTACTGCCCTCAGTACCTTCTGCGGTAGCTTTCCTAGTTTCGCTTTATACGCAACTGTATATGGAGTGACTGCTGGAGCATACGTTGGTCTCACCTCCGTAATTCTGGTCGATTTGCTTGGTCTGGATCATCTCACAAACGCGTTTGGTCTTCTTTTGCTATTCCAAGGACTCGCGTCTCTGTTGGGTCCTCCGATTGCGGGTAATATATTTCGCACTGATATATATAATAACTGGATAGAGGCTCGCCGCCATTGTGGTGTACCCATTAGAAGCTTGGATTCACTTGGATTCGACCATGGCGACGCCTGGCAGTCAGTCTGAGTACTACGTTTTTTACATTCACATAAACACATACATATTGTAACTTTAGGAGTTACAAGAAAAAAGGAAGCTGAGAGTCCCCGAGCGAAATAAGAAGACTTTTAGGACGCTAATAAATTAGTTTCAACGAATTGATTTTATTTGAAATACAGGTGTTCGTGTTTGTGTCTACACGGAGAGAATTTTATAATAGATAGTACTATAAAACATAGTACGAGAGTTTTTGAATCAACTGTTTTTGTAGGTTTTAGTATGTTGGCTAGTATAAAGTGCAATATTCTATAGCAAGCATTACTACGCGGCAATGGTAGTTTCTACTAAGCACTATAGTAATAATTACTATGTATACATAGTATTTATTCCTATTTACACATAGGATATTTCACTTTGCTTGATATCGTAGCAACTACGATAGAATATGGTAACAGTTACCATATATTTATGGCACAGGGTTCTATGGGTACGGTAAGTGTTATTACAGTGTACAGCTGCAATTTCACACTACCCGACATACAGTGCAGTGAATTAGTTATAAGAATAAGCCACGTTACTATATTGCATGGTAATTTTTACAATGCACCTATTGTAAAGTGTACCAAACGTAAATGGGAATTTTCACTATGTAACATAGGAACCATTACTAGTAATATAGTAATGGTTCCTATATTTATAGTACTCATTACCATCCAAAGACTTACTATGTCCTATAGCATCCAGTGCTACAGAATATAGTAATTATTACTACAGCATAGTAACAATTGCTATGCGTCATATCGACATAGTACTATCTATTATAAAATTCTCTCCGTGTAGAGCAAGACTGCCCTGGTTAAAATGCCGTATAGGATTTTATAGGAACGTATAGAATTTCGTATAGAATTCAGTATTTATGTCCGACACCAGTTCATGCGGTTCTATCCGCATCCTATCGCATCGACAGAATGTACTCGGGCCGCTGGAGGACCTATCCGGATTATGTTCGGGACCGAAAACGCAAGCTCGGTGATGTATACGATTCTATACGGTCAGCGTTCGTCATTAAAATCGCGCCTGAAATATTTTAAAGTACGTCACGGGGCTATACCCATCCCTATCTGGTTTCGTTCGCGCATTTTCTAACATCAAAGTCCCACGCGGCGCTCTATCCGTCCCTATCAGGAATATATTCGGGACCGAAAACTCGAGCTCAGTGATGTATTCGGCTCTATCCGGTCAGCGTTCGTCATCAAAATTGCGTCTATAATATTTTAAAGTACGTCACGGGGCTATATCCGTTACCGTCGGGCTTGGATGCTGCGCATTGCAAGGCCATAGAAATATTTGCTGTTTGTGTCATTATTTCTAAGTCCCAATCGGGGCTCTGTCCGTACCTATCCGGGTTCTATCCCGCGATTCATGATGTGATTATTCACACAAAATTTTCTAAGTTGGGATCGGGGTTCTATCCGTACCTATCCGGTTTCCATGTAATGTACATTACTTCAATATTTTCTCGTAAGGTGGCGACCACCGCTTTCGATATTCTCGCGAGTGCCACTTATAGGAGTTGGTGAGTATATATAGGGGCGGAGAATATCATCTACAAGCGTCGTCTAATTCCTGTATTGGTCATGTGTTATCAGTATGTATGTTGTCGATATATGGGCTCCCCCCTAAAGCGCTGATGCTGGAAGATTTAAAAAAAAAAAAAAAAAAAAAAAAAAAAAAAAAAAAAAAAGGACTGCGATGATGCTCCATGCTATGTCAATTGATGTAATTTTTGTACGTTCCGGATAGGACAGTATCCCGAACATACTTTTATGTGCGCGTACATTACAGATTGAACCGAATACGCTCCGTATAGAACCGCATACGCAGGGGGCATCCTACACTCCGTTTAAAACCGTATAAGAGGCGTACCGATATTTTCAAAAATCGCGGTTCTGTCACGCATAGACCCGGATAGGGACACCGAAGGGGCGTCCGAATAGAATGGCATAAAACCGTAAGGAATTGGCATTCAAAATACGACACTTTGCCGTATCGGGCCGTATAGAATTTGGACTCCGGATTCTTATCCGGCATTTTATGCAGGGATGTTTATCAAAACGATTGAATTGACGCAGCAACCAATACCTCATTTGTTTAAAAGTATGTCTTTTGTGTGTTCGTACAGAATTCGGATGTTTGAGACTACTAGACCGTATACGCTAAATATACTGGGCTACACCCTTTGTAACAATATTATACATTTAGATCAATGTTGTTTATGTCAGTGTAAACAACGTAGTACTCAGGCTGACCGCCAGGCGTCCTAATGGAACAAGCGCCGACCGCTGCCGACCATAGTGAACTGCTATCCATAGTATATATTACAGTGATATTTCGGCATTTGAAACTCCGATTACTTTTTCGTCTATCTGTGTTCAGAATGCAGCTAATACAACTGACGCTCATTTTTTTCAGGATGGCTGTTCGATGCTTTAGGCTCTTACGATCCAGGCTTTTGGCTAGCTGGATCGATGATTGCTGCTAGCGGAATAATGCTATTTTTTATTCCTCCTATTCAAAGGCATTTAAAAAATAAAGCCGACAGATTACCAAGAATAGATATTGCGCAGTAGCATAAATTAGGTATACATATGGCATTTATATATGTAATTATATGTACATACCAGTTATAACATATATGCATTTGATATACAATTATTCCTATATATTTCTTCTTCATACTGTTGTTTATTATGTGTAGACACAACTGTTGTATTATAATGTGTGTGTGTGTGTGTGTGTGTATGTATAGTGTATGTATTACATACATCAGAAATGCTACAACTGCCACTTAACGTTAAGAGGATAATATGTACTGTTAAAAATTCCTATAGTCTAATCTTCATCTGAAACATATGTAATTTTTTATTTATTTTATAAGTCAACTTATATAAAAAGAACGAATTTTTCTGATATATTTTGCGTGATGTTCTCATTTTTCCGTCCACTTTAAGGAGCTTTGATCGAGCTTTGATACACGCTCTGATCACTTCGAAAACGCGATTCGTAGTTTTGCCCATAGGCCTCTTGGATAACATACAGACATGCTACTAGTGTGCGTGAGAGCTGTGTACACATACGGCCGACAGCGCCGCCTAACTTAGACGCCTGGCAAAACTCGGGCATCAATTTTATGCATGTATACGCCACACAAGCTTAGTTTACATTGTCTGTATGTTATCCAAGAGGCCTATATCAGAGAACCGATCGGAATGAAAGTTTGGAGATTCCTGCTTCATTTCAGCAGAAAGTGGCTAAGTATTTCGTTTCGTAAAGACGTTGAAATTATTTTTACAGTTTCGGTTATCAGAAAAATCATGAAATTGTTCAAAAATGTACTCGATTTATTGCACTTTTCAAATCTCTTTATGGTCGAAAAAGGGGTGGGGGTGACATATTTCGATTATTGCCCGAACGCAGGCGTCGACAACGCAAGAACGAAATGCACAGCGCCAATTCAAATTCAATTCCGAACACATGCGTCCAAAAACGTGTACAGGGTGGAAAGAAATTATTGGTCGCCACTTCGGCGCATGATTCTCCAGCTCGAGATCGGTGGAGATCTATCAAAACTTGTAGCCACAAAATTGACCTTGACAAGGTCAATTTTTTTTATTGTCTGTAAAAATCCTACTAATTTGAAATCTGAATCCTACTCATCAGAAAATGCCTGCGAAGTTTTAATTTTTCTCTAAGAATTTGAGACATTTTCCAAACTTTGAACTCATTGTCCGATAAGATGGGCTCGATTGCGACCCATGGTTCCTCGGAGACCTTTTGTTCGTCTAAATTAGTAGGATTTTTACAGACAATAAAAAAAATTGACCTTGTCAAGGTCAATTTTGCGGCTACAATTTTTGATAGATCTCCACCGATCTCGAGCTGGAGAATCATCTGGCCAAGTGGCGACCAATAATTTCTTTCCACCCTGTACGTTTCATGCGAAAATAGAGTTTACAGATTGTTTCTACGTTATTCGAATGTCAACTTCCTTAGAGGCCATGATTATGAGAGTCGGCGGACGACTATTATAATCATGGCCGCCGAGGAAATTGACATTCGAATTACGTAAACACAATGTGTAGTGTCTATTTTCGCATGAAACGAACATGTTTTTCGACGTAGGTGTTCGGAATTGGATTTGAATCAGCGCTTTGCATTTTGTTTTTGCGTTTTCGACGCCAGGGCTCCGATAATAATCGAAATGTATCACCCCACACCCCTTTTTCGACTAAAAGGAGGTGGGCGACTAGGGATGGGCCTTAACTAAACAATACATCAAAGATCACTAGAGTTCATTATTCAAGGCAAGTAAACAGAAATAGTATCGTATACTATTTTACTTCACGCAGTGTGATAATGAACGTTTTACACATGCCTCGCGTGGGTAAAATCCTCATTTTCACACCTTGTAAAGTAAAATTTTGGTGGAAAGAGGAAAAGTTGGTGGAGTTACTGGCACGATTCTGCCGGCCAATGATATTCGAATAAATCATCGCTTACGCGCTTGGAACCTGTAATTTCCACATAATCGCAGTCACCAGCCTCGGAAAATAGTAGAATATCGTGATTTCCTTTCCGCTGTCCTAAATATAGTAGAACTCCTATAAATTCGAAGCATTTAAATTCGACTTTCTCTATTTTGGAGGGGAAGCTGCTCCCCTACTGTTTACCTCTTTCAACGCACCCACTTTACCGTGCAACACATAGAGTATGCACAGACAGTAAATATTATAATGGAGAGGGTAACCCGTAAATTCTAATTCTTAGAATTCTCGCCCCGTAGCTTCGAATATATGGGTCAAAATCATGGTGCACACCATATTGTTTGTGACACGCGCGATTTTCGCGTTTTTGAGCGATTTCGAAGAAGTTCTTTTTGTCCGCTAAAAGTCGGTAGCGGGCAAAAAAGAACTATTATTGCCCGCTACCGACTTTTTTCGCCCGCCGGTACAAAAACGTTGATTTAACGCCCCATTTTTAGGTCAAAAAAACGCAAAAATCGTGCATGTGTTACAAAAAATGTGTCATGTGATAATAAGTATAATGCATCTGTGATAATAAATTAAATGAAAGGTATATAGGTATTACAATTATTTGGATATCCCATAACTTCATTATAGTGAAACTTATTTACTCAATATTGAAGGTCTTTATCCTAACCTAATTTTTATTTCCTTTCGAGACGAACATTTTTGTTGCAGCCTTCGCTTGATTTGGCTTGATTGAAAGAACGAAAAAATGTGAATATTGAATGATTTGAGGTATGCGCCATATATGGGTCAAAATCATGGAGGTGGGAAATTTGGGTTGGAGAGGATTTTTGTTATTAAAATTACATAATATCAGAGTCTTGTTGACTCTGATCGATTAATTTCGATGGTAGTTAATGCCACATCAAGTCATTTCGAAGAAAATTTTTCCACTTTAACTTTTATTCAATCTAACATAGTCGTAATCAAGAGACTCGGTAGAGTCTCGCGCCAAGTACATTAAAAAAAATTTTTTTTCAAGCGCGAGACTCAACGAGTCTATATACCCGAGAGGCAGCTACCCTAACCTATACCGCAAACTAGTATCGTCGTTTTCTTTCACCTCACAATATACACAGATTGAAACTAATTTAATCTAGGATGTGGGCATGAAAAGCTTTCATTTGAGCCTTAGATCGATTAAATCGGTGTCCGAAGTGCTGAGATATGATTAACTACAAATTCTGATACCCCGTTTCATTGTAAAATTTTTCGTTTTCGTTTTCGTCGTCGTCAGACCAAGATTCACATTCAAACCATTCCCATGCAATCACTAGACGGGAAAATCCACACAAAAGTTGTAGAGTGACGTCAGTACGAGATAGTTCCGATGTAGATAGCGCCAGTATCGCAGACAGAAACCGTCTCCTACATAGACATAGAGCATGGACTGCGCATTCCCTGTACAGCCTATGGTAACGCCAAAAGTGAAGAAGAAGGGTAACACACGCGGCCAAATCTGTCTCTTTCTATGCATTTGACGTTGTTGGTTAGAAAGAAACAGATTTGGCCGCGTGTATATGCTGTCTCTTTCTACCGACCGAGCGATTTTCGGCCCGAATGCGCAGTCCATGCTCTATGTCTATGGTCTCCTACACTAGCAGACGCGTATTGTCATTTCATGTTTTTAAATCCCAATCATAAAGGAAATAAGAGAAATACGAGCAATGCTTAATACAAAATTTGAACGTACAAAAACTAGTGAATACCCACCGCAAGCCCCTCGGGTGCCAAAACCTTACGCCAAGTACATTAATGTGATAGTCACCAATAAAAATGTTTCGATAGGTTAATCTTAAATCCTACGATCTCGAGCTTTTGAGGTTATGCGAATCGGCTGACGTGTAAAATTCATGGTGATAAATAAAATAACAATTATAAACGGACAAGACTGTCAGATGAATATTAACTGATTTATGAATGCAATTATCAGAAGAAACGGTTTTTTCGGTTCAATTGTTTAGCAAGTTATCGCCTGAGGAAGTCTGACAGGAGAAAATCAAGAGAAAATGTTGAAGTAGAAAAATATGAGGATAGCATTATTCGATATAGGGAACGGCAAGGAGCCAGACCAATAAAGCCGAGTTCAAGCGTTGGATTGCAACGAATTTTACTTCAAGCTCCATGTTAAGCTCATCCCCGAAGGCTCGTCTGCTGAGACTCAAATTGTGAGTCAACGTTATACGTAGGATCCCGACGAGTCCTATAATCTAACTCCGTATCATCTAGTCAAAACGAGATTTTCAGGCGACGTTGTTTGTTGGACTCCGATAGGCTTTATTCTACACTCCACGTCAACGTAGTGCCTTGACCTTCGGTGGAGATAATTTTTTAATTCATAATGTATATTAATAATTTAATGTCAAATTTCAATAAATTTGTTACATTTTGGTATGCAACCTGTGTCTATATGTTCGACTCTATTAAGCTTTCTCCAAATTAAGATTAGTGCTATCACGACAAATGGAATGAAATTACTTATTTATGGATTATTTAATTTTGTAGCGGGTCGCCATATAAGACGAGAGGATGATGAGAGAAAACGCTTGGGTTGCAAAGTATCAGGATAGTGTTATTTGATACGAGAAACGGCAAAAGTCAGACGAAGAGAGCAGAATGCAGGTGTTTGACTTCATAAATTTCCATTTTATGCTCTACGCTAGTCTTGCATGAATAGGCTCAATTCTAAATATTTTGATACCTTCTGTTCAGACCCGAATTGGAAGTTGACGTTATGAGTACGGGACGCGTACATGTTCTTTTTGCAGAGGACCTAGTTGCATTAAAAAAAAAAACTACCTACGAATTGCAATACATATATCTGATATCCATACATATTTAGTCATGAGCAGCAACTATAACCCTGCGTGCAAGTAACTCCGTCATTGCCGGTCCCAGGCCCAGATGAGACAGGAGGAGGGCTGCACGCAGGGTTAGATGTTGTAGGTCTAAAAAATTATTGTAGTGGAACAATTTGTAAACGCTATGAAAGTACATTACGCGTCACTCTACAAATTTGAGACTTGGGGAAAATTATGAGCACACGCGTGCTCGTAGCTGTTGACGTTCCTGCTTATCGAGGGACTTCGGGCGGTATGAAATAGCACAAAACAATCGAGCGAGCGTAGCGAGCGAGCACAATTATTAGGTGGTCAAGCAAAATTTTACAAAAAGTAGTGAAATCAACCCCAAAAAGCACCTTTGGTGCAAAAACCTTCCGCCAAGTCCATTAATGTGTAGATCACTCCACCAAAAAATAATCAAAGGTTGTGCTTGCTCACTCGATTGGTTGATGATTATCAACATACAAAAGCATTGAAATCAGATACAACTGCCAAGTACCTGTAGAATGATAAAAGTTTGGAATTGAAAAATTTGTTCAAACTAAATAACGTTGTACTCGTTCGCTCGCTGCGCTCGCTCACTCTATTGGCTTATGATTATGGGTTGAAAAAACAATTCGGATGAAGAGATTGAAGATGTCAACATTAATCTAAGAATATTCATAACGAAAAAATAATTTAAAAAAAATTTAAAAAAAAAATTTGGAGGTAGTGGTACTTGGGGGGCCTTTTGTAGAAAAAGAAATATGAAATATCGATCACGAACCATGTCAATGTCATCTGATAGATATTCAAACATTGGCCCGCCAACGTACCACGGACTCCAAATTTTTTTTTTTAATTTTTTTTAAATTATTTTTTCGTTATGAATATTTTTAGATTAATGTTGACATCTTCAATCTCTTCATCCGAATTGTTTTTTCAACCCATAATCATAAGCCAATAGAGTGAGCGAGCGCAGCGAGCGAACGAGTACAACGTTATTTAGTTTGAACAAATTTTTCAATTCCAAACTTTTATCATTCTACAGGTACTTGGCAGTTGTATCTGATTTCAATGCTTTTGTATGTTGATAATCATCAACCAATCGAGTGAGCAAGCACAACCTTTGATTATTTTTTGGTGGAGTGATCTACACATTAATGGACTTGGCGGAAGGTTTTTGCACCAAAGGTGCTTTTTGGGGTTATCATTTCGGGAACGCGTCCATATTACATATTCTTTTACTTACGTGGAAAAAAATATAATGAAATCGACTTTGCAAAGATAACTATTCTAGTAAAAACAATATACTTAATATAATCTTTGGGATGATGAGAAATTTTCGGAAAAAATAAAAAAAAACACATATTCTTCAGTTTTACCAAATGTTGTCCGAGAAAAAATTCGTCATCCCGTGAACGCAATCATAATCTGTGAAAATATTACGCGTCTGCCGTAGTGGAAGATGCTAACTAGCAGTCATGTAAAATGACAGTGAACAGGTTGCCGGCGTGTTGTTGTCGTTCTTCCGGATTAAATTCATTATTTAGTTGATAAGTACAATTCAATTTCATATTTGAGAACCGTACATCAATTCAGCATCATCACGGGAACACTGTCAACCAATCTGTGTATGCAAATAATGAGAATTTTCATAGAAATTATGATAAATGATGAAAATCCCTTGCATTGTTACCTCAGAAATATCGCTTACGACGATGTGTGTAGAAATTATGGAACAATCAATGTGAAAACGTCATTTCGGGAACGGTCATTTCGGGAACGTTCCCGGACTATGACGAGCGTTCCCGAAATGACTTTGTGAGGCAAATTCTCCTGCAATTATGTGATCTTTCATTTTCGGAAAGGATCTTTTATTGACAAAAAAATGTATTAGAGGTGAATATCCCTTGTGCAAAAAAGATTTTTCAAAAACATAATAGTTTATTCATACATGTCAAGTACATGCTATGCACTACCATCATTCAGGAAACGATGCAAAACTTGAAATGATGAGCAACATGTACTATTATATTCTTACCAATTTAAACCGAAATACCGTAAAATAGGTCCATACCAATGAAATCAAACATTGTTTTTGTGTTATTCAAATAACATTCCCGAAATGATTCTTTCTTGCGCCATATTGTCAATAAATTATTCAATAGATAATTTTGTGCGCTGCCCGCTTACATCGCGTGACTAATGGAAAAAGGGCGTAAGCGACGTAAAGTGCGATTTCAATGGCAAAAGGGCGTATATATTTTTTTTTTCGCCAATCTCCAGACAATCGGTTGAAATGAAAAAAGCCGCTGTTTTTTTTCCAGCCTAAGATATAAAGGCAGAAGGGCGTAAGCGCCGTTAATACGCCCTTCTGCCAGTAACCATTTTTCGGGCTAATGCCAAAAGGGCGTATTCGCCAAAATTGACTTTTGACAAAAAGCGGACTATTTCTGGCGGATGCGCCCTTCTGGCATTAGCTTTCTGAAAAAAGTCATGACAACTAATGCCAGTAGGGCGTATCTGCCAAAATTTGTTTTGGACCTGAACATTTTTGGGGAATACGCCCTTTTGGCATTAGTCGGCACGATTTTTCTCATGAAGTTAATACCAGAAGGGCTTATCCGCCAAAATTTGTTTTGACGAAAATCTGAACATTTTTGGGGGATACGCCCTTTTGGCATTAATTCGACTGATTTTTCTTAAAAGCTCGGGGCGTATCTGTGGCGTTTACGCCCTTTTGCCTTTATTTTTTTTCACTTTTCAATGTTGACGTATTTTTCCGTTTCGACGAATTTCCAGTCGAATGACGCAAAAAAAAAAAAAATATACGCCCTTTTGCCTTCAAGAATTACAGAAGGGCGTAAACATGTCGCTTACGCCCTTTTTCCATTAGTCACGTGACATAATGATTGATGAAGAATAGAGCTATGATTTCAGCAAGTAATCTTGCACGGAGAAAAAAATATCGCTCTCAGAGCTATCTAATAGATAGCTCTTCGTAGATCGCTACTGTAGCGATACGTTTTCTTATGGTAACAACACGGTATCGCTATTCCAGCTATCTGTTAGATAGCTGGAATTGCTATACCACATTTTTCAACGGCCTTTATTTAACTATATCTGATTAATTATTTCTATGAAAATCTACCTTTTAAAAGACTCAAATTCAAATACATACATAGTATTTTATGTAATGTTGGTCATTTAAACAATAATGATCGACAAAATAAATGTATCTTCAAATTTTTGAGGTTATAAAATATGTCAACGCGCAACACGACAGCGCAGCATATGGCTCTTCCAACGACGTTTGTACACCCCGTATAGCTATTTTAGCTATCTAACGTATCGCTCTCAGAGCTATCTACCAGATAGCTACAGTAACGATCTAATAGATAGTCAACTGCGTATAGTTACTGTAGCGATACAGTATAGCTCTGAGAGCGATATTTTTTTCTCCGTGTAGAGACTCGGCGCGCCGCAATTTCATGCGCATCGACACCTTCAATGATTTTTGACTCGAAAACAAAGAAAAACACATCTATGGAATTAATGCACAGGTTGTAGTATAGTTCAAGGAACATGTCAGAATTAAAAAAACATTTTTTGGTCGTGTTGCTCACTGTTTTAAAAATCTTTGAAAACTCAATTGTTAAATAAACAATGGATAAACAAACTTTTTACGAAGTACATATTTTTTTTTACATTCTATGAATCTTTCCGCGTAAGCTGAAAAAAAAAATTGAGTCTAGCATCATTTTTGGCGGAGTTATGAATTTTTGAAAAAAACCTTGCTCGAATTTGTTTATGCAAATAACTCAACGAATTTTGCACTAATTGAAAAATCCTTTGGCACAAAAATCTAACTCCCCAAGGACAATCGACATGCAGAATTAAAGAAATATCTGAGAGATGACTGATCCGGTTGACGCGGAATAGCCCATGTACATTATTCTTAACCTAAACTCAAACTATATATACTTACAACTAGGTGGCGGTAAACGCACCGGGGTTTACACACGCGGATCTGAAACATACAGGTATTTCAATAAGCAAACGATATATAATGAAAATTACGGGTACTTACCGGGTAATATGTGAACGTGTGGTTCGAGTGGAATCACTCTTGGCGGTGGAGTATCCCCGGAGAAGATGATCTCGACGACGACGACGATGGCGAGCTCGGACCCGATCGCATCGATGAGGCTGATCTGATCGATGGCGATCGACCTCTTTCTATACTCACGGGCACCGTCGTCGCATCCAAATCATCCGCATCTTCTTGCACGGAAGATGTTACATCCGTGCATTGGATGGCCGACTGTGTAGAATCTTCGGTATCGGTCCTACGCATCGCCCAGTAATCGTTTATCTGATGCTGTCGTGTAAGGTTTTCTATCAGTTCATAATAGGTATTTTCGGTTTCGGTTACGAAGCGCTCATCCACATGCTCCTCGCACAAAATACGCAACACCATCCGAGCGTTTCACAGAAATCGTGCCCTCGACTCGGCCCTTCGTCGCAGCTGAGCCGCTCGCTGTGCAACTCGCCCATGAGCAGGATTCATCTGAATTAATCACACATCCTTATGTTTTAGAATCTGTTGAATTCGAATATCCAATGCAGATAACATACCTTATTTTCAGGTTTAGTTTTGGAATCAGTCTTCTTCGTCTTCTTCTTCTTCTTCTTGATGCTTTTCCTTCGATTCTATGAACTTCCACTATTCACCGATCTTTTCAATCTGAAAACTGTTTTCTCTTCTCAAACCGATCTCGTGGGGATCGAGCTGCAATTCTATGGGTTGCACACTACCCCCAACCCAAAATAAAATTAAGCCTAACCAACCTGAGAACGGCTCTCAAAATACTCCGCCTCGACTCATAAAAATAGGCAGGTCTCAAGGGTTTCAGCAATAAAAATCATTCAGAAGTCTTTCACCATACTATCGTCACTCGAAAACGCATGAATTTTGCAAACACAAAGACTGCGATGATTGAAAGATTCCACCTGGGCCCATAAAAATCGGTAAGCCTCAAAGAATTAAGCAATATCGAAAACGCATGAATTTTGCAAACACGCCAAGACTGCGATAATCAAAAGATTGCACCTGGGCCCATGAAAATCGGTAAGCCTCAAAGAATTAAGCAATAAATATCATTCAAAAGTTTTTCATATCCTTCCACCACCTGAAAATGCTATAGAATTCTTGTAAACACAAAGATTGTGATAATCGAAAGATCCCACCTGAGCTCACGGAAATCGGGAATTCTCAAGGATCGGGCAATAAATATCATTTCAGAATTTTTTTCACACGTTATTCGCGGCTCGAAAACGCTAGAATTTTGGAAACGCAAAGATTGCAATAATCACAACATCACACCTCAGCCTATGAAAATCGACAAGTCTCAAAGGATAGAGCAATAAATATCATTCAGAAGTTTTTTTTTTTTTTTCACACCTCGAAAATGTTAGAATTTCTTAAACACACATATTGTTTAGAACACCTGCATTATATGCTTTGGCCGATACACGGCATCCCTATGAGAGAAGCTGTTGAGAACTCGGCTTAAACCTGCCCCCTTTTGCCCCTCACGGCCATAGTTGGGCATGCGCGGGTCACTTGCTGCGCAGTGGTTACTACGTCTTTCGGCATAGCGTTGAGATTTTTCGGCCATATGAGACGCCCAAAAAATCTTTCTTCATAATTATCACATTTTTCGGTTAATATTACCAAGAAAGGACATAGGACAAGCAATAATACAGTAAAAAGTGATGTCGCAGGAATCGAGACACTCGCGAGACCGATTCACGGACGACACAGACGACGGTGCCTCCTATGACTATCGCGGCAGCGAGACGAGGTCAAACGAGCACGTGGGACGTTATAGGAAAAGAAGGAATTACTACGGTTTGGTGGACTACGAAGAACAATCTTCTGAGGAGGATCATCCCCCAAAAAGATTCCGACCATCAGACCCGTCACTTGAGACGCTGCAAAACCAGGTGAACGTCCTTTAATCACTGCTGCTGAGAGGATCCAGGGCCGAGGGGGCACGGACACCCACCGCTGATCCACCATTTTTGGCCAGACCGACATCGTCCTCGTCTGGACCTACTCTTGACTTGGGAACAAGCAGAACCGACGTCGACGAAAAGCGTCGCATTCGTCCAGCAAGTCAGGAACGTCTGAGGGTCCTGAACGATTTACAGAGATTTGGGTCTCCGGAATGGCAGGAGGTCAGGTATTCCAGTACACTTAAGAACTTCTCAGCCTCCCCAGGCTTTACCGATCTAAGGATTAACGAAGAGTTGTGCCACTTAGACAAGAGAAGGGACCCTCTTCTACCACTGGATCGAGTTCTAGGTGGCTTGTGCAATGCGGCTTTAGAACAGAGAGAGCTGCTACAAGGCGGACTTCAGAGCATCGTGGACTGGGCTTACACTAACCCATCGGGGATCACCCCGGACTCACTATTCGACAAGCTGTCAGGCACCTTTGGCCCTGGCTCCCGTCTATCCAAGAATTCAGACCAGATCCTTCAGATTATCTGTGGGAAGAGAGCTGAGACCATCGAGGGGAGAAGGGACCGCCTCTTGGATGAGCTTCCCGTTAAGACTACTAAAGCAGCTCTACGTAGGATCCCTCCGTCTGCAGAGTACCTTTTTAGCAAAGAGAACCTTCAACCATTAGTCCAGTCGTTGGGAGGCTCACAGAATTGGCTAAATGTGCCCTCTTACACGTATACAAGGAAGTCAACTCCTAAAAAGACAACTTTTCAGCAGAAAGGTACAACCCATTCCTTTCGTGCCAACGGTAAGTCTTCCCGTTTCCCCAAGGGATCTTCCGGCTCGCAGCAGAATTTCCGAAACAAGACCGGACCCAAGAGAGAGCCCAGGGACAAATCCGAGGACTCCACTGGTCGTAAAACAGGTAAATGACTATACAAATTCTCGAGCCTTCAGAGGGGGTCAGTTAGCGGGCTTTCAAAAAAGATGGAAGGAACTAGGAGCCCCCCCCCAAGTATCCTAAAGATAATAAGTGGTACCCAGGTCCCCTTAGTCTCAAGACCCAAGCTAATCCACAACTGGAAACTCTCCCGGTTCATTACCAGAGTCACACCGGAGATGTCCAAACAGATAGAACTTCTAAAATCGCAGGGGGTTTCAGAGTATCCAAAGTCAGAAGGCCCGAGCTTTATTTCAAAAATATTCTTAGTCAGAAAAAGCAACGGGGAACCCCGCCCCATCTTCGACTTGAGAGACTTGAACACACACGTCAGGACAAAAAAGTTCCAACTAATCTCACACCACCAAATTCCAGAGTTTCTACAAGACGGCGACTTCATGACCAGGATCGACATCTCACAGGCATACTTCCACGTACCGATTACCAAGAGACATCGACAACTCCTCCGCGTTGTCTACAACGGAGAGTTGCTACAGATGACGAGTCTGCCCTTCGGCCTCTCATCTGCCCCTCATACCTTCGCGGTTATAACCAACTGGGTTGCAGAGACCCTTCGGTCGCAAGGTATGAGGGTGATTGTCTACTTAGACGACTTCCTCCTAGCCTCCCAGAGTCAAACCAAGCTGTCCTCTCAGTCAATAGAGGCAGTGGAATTATTAGAGAATCTAGGCTGGCAGATAAACCGCAGCAAGTGCTCCCTGTCACCCAGCCAGAGGATGGAATTCCTGGGGATCATCTGGGACACGCAACGAAACCGGATCAGTCTCCCAAGGAAAAAGATAGAGCGGATACAGAGCCTCGTCAGGAGCATCCACTCGAGGGGAAGAGCCAACCTCAAGCAGGTCCAAAGCCTCTTGGGTCTCTTAAATTTCGCAAATTTTGCCGTACGCAGAGGTCGGCTTCATTGCCGCCACCTACAAAGGTTCTCTACAAGCTTCAGACAAGGTCGTTTGAGAGAGTGTATTCAGATCCCCACATTGGCTCGTGCGGAGCTCGTCTGGTGGCTCACGGCGGCAACCTCCACTTCGGATTTGCACAAGCGAGAGATATCAGACTTTCTGACCACAGATGCTGCAGACTCGGGCTGGGGAGCCCTACTCAACTCGACTCTTATCTCGGGGGACTGGACAAGAGGCCAACAGAACTGGCATTCGAACCGCAAGGAGATGTTTGCGGTTTATGCTTCAATAAAACAAGAGGCACAGTCTCTCCGCGGAGCTCACATCCTAGTTCAGTCCGACAACCAGACACTTGTTGCATACATTCGAAAGGAGGGCGGCACAAGATCTCTAAATCTCCTCAACCTCACTTACCTGCTTCTGGAACTGGTGGACGAACTCCAGATCGAGTTATCTGCAGCGCACCTCCCGGGGAAGTACAACGGAGTAGCCGACCGCCTCTCAAGAAAGAGAACCCCTCCAGAATGGCACCTGCTCCCAGAGGCAACGAGCCTAATATTCAAAAAGTGGGGAACCCCAGACGTCGACTTGTTCGCGTCAGCAAGATCTGCCGTCGTGAGACCCTACGTCTCAATGGACTCCAGCGACTCATGCGCCTTATTTATAGACGCCTTCAGTCAACCTTGGAATTTCGACCTGGCTTGGGTCTTCCCCCCCCCCCCCCCCTGTCTCATACCACGAGTGCTCGCCCACCTGAACAAGTGCAGAGGAGAAGTATTGATCGTAGCACCCAAGTTCGAGAGGACATTTTGAATGTCGGACCTAGTACACAGAAGCAAAGAGCCTCCGATGACCATCGAGAATTTAGCAGAAGTCCTAATAGACATATCAACACAACTCCACCCACCGGAAGTCGAACGTCTCTGTCTCCAAGTGTGGAAAGTTGGATGTGGAGCCGTCTCGTGCAAGATTGGACTCCCCAGGAAAAAGATCTAGTCAGCAAAAGCTGGCGCGCATCTACACTAAGGACATACAGGGCTCCTATCAGTCGATGGATCAAATGGTGTAACGAAAACAACATCGATCCTGGACAACCCCAGGGCCAAGACTTGGCCAGATTCCTCGCGGGACTCTTCATCACAACACAGATGGCTTATAGCACCATCTTGCTCCACAAGTCAGCCATCGCCACGTTCTGCTCAGGCAAGTCTTCGTTCTCTCTATCATCAGATTTCCTGGTTCAACAGGTCTTAAAGACCATATCAGTGGCTAGACCCAGAGCGGCCAGAACGGAGATCTGGGACGCCCAACTACTCCTGGACTGGTTGAGCACTGAAGCCCAAAATTTATCCTTTTTTGAGGTCTCTAGAAGAACAGCAGCATTACTTCTCTTAGTTTCTGGACGACGAATCCACGACCTAACACTACTAAAAATTTCAAGCGACTTTATCACGAATCTGGGGGACGAGATAATCTTATGGCCAGCCTTTGGCTCCAAGACAGACTGTAATCAATTTCGGCAATCCGGATGGAGACTATCAAAACACCCTAACATTCGTCTGTGCCCGGTCACATGGGTCAGGGCGCTACTGAAAAGATCAGAGGAGAGACGAGCAACGCAAAACCTGGATGAACTCTTCATTACGATTACGGGTCCCGTGAAAGCTGCTTCCAAGACAGTCATCGCAGGATGGATCCGCTCGGCTCTAAAGGAGGCGGGGATTGACGCTCCCCCGGGGAGCATACGATCAGCAGTAGCCTCGCGTAGGTGGCTCGACAACGTCCCTGTCCAGGAAATCCTGGAACAGGGGAACTGGAGGTGCGCCGAAACATTTCGCAAGCACTATTGTAGACATATCACAAACCAGAATAACTCTAAGCTATTACTAAAAAATTTTTCTACAGCCTAATACCAAAGTTTAGAAAAAAAAAAAAAAAAAGAAAAAAAAAAAAAAAGAGAGAGAAAAGGAATGATCAAAGCAATATGAAGTACTTTCCTTTTATATATTTTTCAAGAAACAGATGTTAGTACATATATAATAAAGACTGAGTCGTTGTAATTCTACTTAGGAAATCATCATTTTCCCCATTTGTCAACCCTTTCAGACTCACATAGCGTTAAATCGGGGTCACCAGCAGAAATCAAACACGTCTCTCATAGGGATGCCGTGTATCGGCCAAAGCATATAATGCAAGTGTTTTGAATTCCAACAAAACACGTATTATATGCGGAGCCGATACACGGCATCCCAGCAAGGATCTTGCTGGTGAAGAGACTATGCCGAAAGACGCAGTAACCACTGCGCAGCAAGTGACCCGCGCATGCCCAACTATGGCCGTGAGGGGCAAAAGGGGGCAGGTTTAAGCCGAGTTCTCAACAGCTTCTCTCATAGGGATGCCGTGTATCGGCTCCGCATATAATACGTGTTTTGTTGGAATTCAAAACACTTGCATTTTTCCCACATTTTTCCGGAATTTTTTTTTTCTCACATGGTGCCATCTGCACACCTGCATGTGTACCGATCCCATGCAATAAATCACCAGCTCAGTCAATTTCCGGCTTTGCTTGAGACCGCACGTACAACCGTGAATATGGAGCTAATATTGGATCTACAAGGTTTTGGGCGATTCAGTGATAAATTTGTGATAAAAGAGCTGGCCGTAATAAGCATTCGCACACATGAGGAATATCAGCAGGGTATCACACGCATCCTCTTCAAGGCACCATGCTCCTGGGTGACTCTCTCAAGCGAGTTCAAAAATCTTTATTCGCTGCAGACATGGCATCATCATGGAATACCCTGGAGTGCTGGAGGAATGCCGTATATAGATGTAGTGAAAATTGTGAGAAGATTTGCACAAGATGCGAGTCGCATTTATGTGAAGGGATTGGAGAAGAAACAATGGATCGAAAAAATCCTCAATGACGACTCGAAATCGGTGATTGATTTGGATAAGCTGCTCTCTAAATCTGAATCAGCAAAAACTACTGACAATCAGCGAATAGTCGCTGGTTTACAGCTATAAGTATACCGCTGATTGAAGCAGTGGTATACTTATAGCTGTAAACCAGCGACTATTCGCTGATTGTCAGTAGTTTTCGCTGATTCAGATTTAGAGAGTGGGGTGGCCGAATCTTCGAACACTGCGATTGGAATCAAGTGTATTTCGTTGTCTTTCGTATGGAGACTGTCATGGCGTTGTACCTGGAGGCTACCATTGTGCCTTCGAGAACGTTCAGCGATTGAAAAACTGGTATTCAGAGGAGGGGCATAAAAAATCCTCCCCACGTGTCGCGAGGGCGGGGGATGATGGCTTAAAAGCCAAGGGCTCGCAGGGAGCTGCATTCGTGCATTTCGACATCCCACCGTCGATACATCCTCCTAGTATATTCGAACCAGCAAACTCTTTCGACATCCCACCACCAATACATCTTCCCAGTATATTCGAATCCGCAAACTCTTTCGATCAAGGTAAGAACTCTTTTACACGATAATCATATTCAATTATAATATACAATAGTATTTTTCGTTACAAGGCCGTAAAAGCAATTTTCACGGCCCGAGTCGGTCCGAAGCCGGTCCGAGTATGCCGGGATCACGCGAGGCCGTGAAATCTTACGGCCGAGTGACGAACATCGTTTTTTGGTATCTTTGCCGTAAAATTCGCAACTGTTTACGCTTTTCATAAAAACATAGGACAATGCGACGATGAAAATCGTCAAAAATACATATCTTTGTGTGACGAGTTACGCAAAATTCGACAGTATTAAAAAACCATTGAGTAGATCTCACCCCTGTGAGGGGTCCAGGGGCGAAACCCCCCGAGTACCGAGAAAAAAAATTTCATTTGATACAATAAAAATAGTCAACGTGTTGAGAATAAAATCTAAAAAGAAAAATCGAATCTTGCGCTCTCAGTTAGGAAAAATATATCAAGAAATGCGTACGAATAATATATGAATAAATGAATAAAATGAATGAAAAAAACAGATGAATAAAATGAATGAAAGAAAAGAATAGATGCACAAATGAATAAAAAATACACGTTAGTTCAAACTAAATCTTTTTTATTAGCGTTGTCAACTGATGGAAAAAGTTTTGTTATTGAAAAATAACCGACATAAATGATTTATGATCGAAAAATGGCTGATTTTAGAAATTTTTTATTTTACGGATCTACGTCCGTGAATAATTATTTTTTTACGAACCTATGTCCGTAAAAAAAATTATTTTACAGACCTACGTCCGTGAAAAATTATTTTACGGACCTACGTTCGTGAAAAATCATTTTACGGACTGAAAACGGGCCGTAAAATCGAATTTCACGGCTATGATACCAAAAAAACTAATTCCGAATTATTCATTTTTGTGCAGATGGACTTCAGCAGCCTAAACAGCACCAGCCGTATGGATAATGATATGCAGATGAAAAAGATGTCCGAGCTGGAGATTGGACAAAAGTACGACATCTCAAAACTGAGGCTAGTGAAAACGAAATTCGGTTCTAGAATCATCGCTACGATTGCCGATGAATTCATCGTATTCCTACCTGCGAGAGTCGGAAAGGCCCTGGAAAACGACTCCAACCAACTGGATCAGTTGAACAACGAGGCGGATCAGAAACGCCTGCAGATACTTTATCTTGGAGGACCATACAATAAATTTGAATTCTGTGGCAAAATATAAACACACACACATACACATACAGATGTATATATTGTAACGTAACAGGCAGATAGGCCTGATCGTTTACATTCAAACGGCCAGCTGTTAAGGCTTGGCAAATCAACGGCAGGTAGTTCGCGAACGATCTAGAACGTTCGACACAACAGCATGAGTTTGGGTGACGTCACGACTTGTATATAAGTCGCGGCGGCACTCAGCTCAGCAGCAATCGTAGGCAAAGCGCCAGGTTAGCTCACCGCGACTATAATAAATTCTCTTCGAAAAGCAATCTAAGGCAAAGCGCCAGGTTCGCTCATTGTATCTAACAATCATACTTTTCCCTTTATAGACACCATAGGCAAAGAGCCTGGTGATCTACCTAGCCAATTAACACTTGTAACTTAGAAAACTCAGAATTCAGAAAACGTCACTAATTCATATTTTAGTTTGCTACATAATATTCAAAATTCTTGCTATTCAGAAAATTATAATAAAATTATTTCATAAAAGTCTATAACCTCAAATCAGTAGGTTAACCCTAGGAGTACACACATATTTTTCGCTACTTAGTTACACACACCTGGGTCCGTGAGGCCCAGTCAACTTTCGTATGGGGTAGTTTCCCTTATAATTCCTCTATTTTAATGATTTTTATCTCAAATGAAGGAGCAGACTGTCAAGAAAACACCCGTGAAGACGGATTATGCGTTTGACTCATATTTTGTCTGAGAACGCTGTTTGAGCAGATAGAAATGTTTCGCGCAAATAGGAAAAATGCGAGTTTTGCACTTTTGGCCGGGTCTGTCAGACCCGAGGGTGTACTCCTAGGGTTAAGCAACTTTGTAAATATAATTTTAGTTTGGTTTCAACCGCCTTTTGATATTATTTTATTTAATAAATGTTTCTTCTTATGTTTAATATAATTGCTAAGATTTAGAGCTGGTTCCCTTCTCCGCCATTTCCCGGTCATATTAATTTCTTTTTAGCTAGGAATACGGCTGCGAACGCCTTGCGTTCAAGGTCCGTGGATAGACGGGATTCGGCTGCGTGCACGAGGTGCACAAGGTCCGGTGTTAGGGATATAATACGGCTGCGTGCACTGCGTGCACAAAGTCCATGAACCAGGGGAGACGGCTGCGAACGCACGGCGTTCAAAGTCCGTAATTAGACAAAAATTAGATAGAGAGGTCCTAAATTTTCATCCGAGCAAAAAACTCACAATAACTGCCAGTTCCGCGAATCGCGAAACTGCCGTAAAGTTACAGTATGTTTCAGATCCGCGTGTGTAAACCCCGGTGCGTTTACCGCCACCTAGTTGTAAATATATATAGTTTGAGTTTAGGTTAAGAATAATGTACATGTATAGTTTGAGTTATTTTTTAAGAAAACTGTATAATAAATATAGTTTTGAGTTAGTTTTAAGATAATAGTCACTTTTGTAATAGGTTAGACTTGAGTACACCGAGAGAAAGGATTTTTTGAATCAAGCAAATATATTTTGTTGAGGCATATTTGTTTCGATTGAGTATTCCTCATTTGACTTAAACGTCATGTGTTTATTCCAACCTTTTCGGTGCAGTTTGTTTGACCAAATAATTTAGTCAAATAAAATTGTTGACTGGACTGAACCTTCGTTTGTTTGAATTGAAGTTTCAGTAGATTTCAGGGGATTGAGTTAACTGATTACGCATTTGATTGCAACGTATATTTAGTTCTCATGAGTCAATTTCTGTTGACTGAAATATAATATTTATTCAAACTAAATAAAAGTATGAATTCAACTGACAATCTCATGTTTCGACCTGAACCACATATTTTGTTGATTGAATTGGGTATCAATTGACTTAATCGAATGCTTGATTTGAACGAATTATTTCAACGAGTAATACGAACTCAACGTGTTGTTGTTCCAAACAAATGTTGGATTCATAATACAAAATTTTGTATTGCACTCAATGTACCGGATGGTTTTTATATATATTATTACATATTCATCTTGAGCGTTACAGTGAGTGAGAACTCTTGGAACTCTAGGAAAGAAATTGAATTGAGAAGATATTTGGAACTCGGATGTTCAGTCAAGATATCTTAGCTGCATTAAAACGTTGATATTATTGAGACAGATGCCAAATTCAAAATAAATAGAAAAAAGTGATTGCTTATTTCAATAAATAGTCTGGCGTAGTCGGTAGAGCGTGCGACTAGCAATGTGAGCGAATGCGTGCGTCCCGGATCGAATCCCGGCCGGAATAATGCGATGTTTTTCTAATCTAAAAATCCTCACTTTGTATTAGTACGCGGTTGATTACAATTAGTAGGTGTTACTCAACGCATCATACATTGTAAAAAATTCATTTTAATAATCTGAATTTATTTTATAACTTTCGACCTAGATACCTATCTCTGACATTTTTTTACATTGCAATTAGTCATTCCAATTCAATATTTTGTTAATATAACAGCACGAATCGAGTCATTCTAATTCAATATTTTGTTGATATAACAGCACGAATTATCACAAGAAATGGATACGTTGTGTTACTGACTGAATACTCTGTTAAATCAAGCATTTATGTCGCCAAACTGATGGTTCCATTACTTGGTTCAACTGGATATTGAGTCCCGGCTACTATTTTATACAACTAAATAGTTTGGGTCAATTAACACAACATTCACTTCCCCATGTTTGATCGCCACATTTTGCTCAGTCAAATGAATATCATTTGCTCCAACAAATCCTCTTTCTCGGTGTAGTATCAAATAAACTCATATATATCATTATCGGATGATTCGAGTCATTGATTGCATAATTAAACACCCCGTCACTCATTTCAGCTAGTATAATTCGTATATGAGCTAAAAATTCGAAATTGCAGCCGTTCGATTGTCGGTAACAGAAAATCGGCATCCATGATTCAGAATCGTTACCATCAGACTATCGATAACTAAAAAATCAACGATCCGCAGGTAAATTGCAGCCGTCCGATTACCGGTAACGGGAAATCGGTATGCATGATTCAGAATCGTTACCATCAGACTATCGATAACTAAAGATCGACAATCCATAGTGGCGCCGCCGCATGGCGAAAAATCGCAACCATCAGATTGTCGGTAAGCGGAGATCGGCAATGCAGGATTCTCGATCGTTACCATCAGAATATCGGTAACAATCGGCAGTGGTGCCATCGCACGACGCAAAATGGCAGCCATCCGATTGTCGGTAACAAAGATGGATGATCGTTACCCAAATCGTTACAATCCGACTGTCGGTAAGTTACCCCGCACGGTCGGTAACTTACCGGTACAACTCGGCCGGTAAGGAAGTTTGATCCAGAACCCACTCATCATATCTACTGCTATTTACTGAACTTACCTCTCACCTCTAGAAGTGACTACTTAATTAACTACAAACCTTCAGTGGTTACTACTTAGTTACTACACCGCTTCAGTAGTAACTACTGAAAATCCAGTAGTTTTTTTCCGTACGGGTAACAGCATTAAAAAGAAAATCTAATTTTGCGTGATGTCAAGGACTTCCGATCATTCCACGGTAATGAAACAATATGTACCGTTATACGCCGTGATACCTATTTTAAATCGATTCTATTCATTGGTTTATTAATCAAACGGGAAATAAGAATCAGGTAATCTCGGTCGGTCAAGAAGGATTATTGACCGCCTTAAGTTCGCTATTCCAACAGTCTTTTTTTTTTCTTCTTTTCATTCATATAGTTGCATTATTGTAGGTACAGTAATATTCATCGATGGTGTCCCTGTGGCTCACTATTTTTCCTAGCTTTTTTTCAAATCAAATTTCCCTTCTACAAATATTTTATTTGCCAATGACCAGTGCCTTACTTTTTTTTTTGCCTTTTTTGGCTTATCTCCGATTAAGAAGGTAGCAAACCAGTGCCTTACTTCGTGACACTGCTTCACCTCGCAGCTGTCATATTCCTAACGACCTGAAGGTTCCACTGGTCACGGACAAATAGAATATTCGTAGAAGTCAAACTCGATTCTGGAAAAAATAGTGAGCCACGGGAACACCATCGATGAACATTACTGTACACTAAGCATGTTTGATGCAGTGATGCCAGAAGTCACCAGAAATATAGATAGAGCGTATGGCGATCGCGGCGGAGTAAGAGAGCGAAAAACCACTTTCTGGCATCACTGGTTTGATGTTGACCGGTTCAAGGCCACGCATATTTTCGACAAATACGAATCTGAATGAGAGCCGCTTGATTCGTCGGTAGCGCCCCTAGTGGCCTCTGACGGAATCTTGTGCTGATAAAGATATCGATAGCTGTGTTTCTTTTTTTTAGCTAAATTTATAGATGTCTAGCCCTTTAAAATTAATGTCGATAAAACAGCGAGTCGAAATCTTTATCGGGGCGAGATACCCTCCGAGGCCACTAGCAGCGCTACAGACGAATCAAGCGGTTCTCATCTATATTCGCATTTATCGAAAATATGCCTGGCCTTGAACCGGTCAACATCAAACACGTTTAGTGTACATGCTATCATCGAGTAAATATGTATAACTTGTAAATGTTCTACAGAGTGAATAGCTAACGTTTAGACAGGTGTAATTCACCCACTGATCTCTATTATACACTGGACAGGGTATTCTAATGGGCGGACCAGGGCAGACTTGTGCCTACTTCATAGAACTTATATTACTGGAAGGGGAATAGGACCTGTCGGGCTGACGCCAACATGTTGAGACAGAAATATATCTCTTTCTCCTTTCCTAACGCGGCGTCTTTCCTTTCCACGCAGGCGCGCACCGCCCTAGTCGTAGTCATTCCTAACCTATAACGTTAACCACGAATAACCATTGTCAGATTGTTTACTTGGATGATAATTTTGAATAGCATATTAATTTATAGCCGTTGTCAGTAAATGTATAACTAAACTATTTCTGTGATACATAATGAATTACAACTTTACGCTAACCCTAACCTATCAATCTTCGTGCGGTACTATTCCGGCGAGGGGTATGCGCGGAGAGGCGACTGCACGTTAGGAAAGGAGAGAGAGATATATCTCTGTCTCAACATGTTGGCGTCAGTCTGCCGCTCATTGCGCAAATGGGCCATTCCCCTTCCAGGAATATAAGTTCTATGGCCTACTTGAACGCCATGTTGCTTGTAGTACATTTGTCAATTGCAATATGGCGGCGTTCTAGATAGCCAATAAGAAAAAAGAAAGAAGAATATGGCGGCGCCCATAATCGACTTGTTCGCGAGTGATTGTTAGGTTATGTAGACTGTAGTATGTTTACATGCTGGATCAAGAATAAAAAGGAGTGTCAGTGGTGTTATTGCAGACAAGTAAAATAAAAATCTGCCGGTGCTTGTGTGCAAATATTGTGGCGAAAAAGGTGGGGTGGAAGAAAGAACATTACACAAATAAGTATCATATATACAATCGCGAGGTTATGTTGACTTGTTTATACCTAATTTTGAATGAATGAATACTTGCACGCCGTATTCATTATTTTATAAGTTTCCTCTGAAAGATCCGAAGACCCTCCAAGTGTGGTTGGAGGAGATTAATTTAGGACCCACTTTTTTCTAGCCTATGAATACTTTATTAAGTTATTCCTAGTGACTGTAATCCGAATTTACCGATCCCATATGATATTTGCAATATTACTGCATTTGTCAGAAATATATTTTCTTCAACAGCGGAGGGAAACCAGCGAGTTTTCATCCGCAAATGAGGATGGAAACCAGTCGATTGCCGGTCCTCGTTTGCGGATGGAAACTCGCTGATTCCGCTCTGCTGTTGAAGAAAATAGTATGTTCACCTCGGAAAAAACAGTCACTGGCGCCTCGTATGAAGTTGAGAACACCTCGGCTTCGCCTCGGCACTCACCTTCATACTCGGCGCGCAATCGACTGTTTTCTCGCTCGGTAAACAATATACTATTCTACATTTGGAAAAAACTTTTGTTCTTTAGTGAAGCTATTTTCGTTGCTTCAACGAATTCTCAATATAAATAATTTTTGGTCATGAATTGCTATAGTATCCACTTCATGTATTTCATATATTCTGAATGAATCTTTGATAAAAATGTAATTTCAATTTCATTTCAATCTCAAGATGGAAATATTTTTATAATAATATCTAATTTTCAATAAATTTGCACCGTTTTCTGCACATCTGTTTGCAGTATCATTCGAATTTCCCGGTAAATTTGACAAATCTACTACAAGCAAAATGGCCGCCGCACCGCTTCAACTCGGCACAAAAGTTTAACACGGGATACCTCATCCAGTGTAGTATTGGCAATGAAAACTACCACCGCGGGTCGAGCGGCGCTAGTGTTGCGACAACAATATGGCCGATGTAACAGTACAATTTCGCATGTGTTTATATGGGAGTGCTGCACAAAACCGAAAATAATTAATAATCAGACAGATGAATAATGCCGTTTTTAAAATTAGATGCACTTTGTGCCTTTACCACGGCTACGCCGTCGTCACGGTATATCATTGAAGGACAGAACGCATGTTTTTTTGTGTTTTTCAGATTGTTTATCAACAATCTCTATGTTTCTGAACAAATTTCTCCGAGTTATTTCGACTCCACTTTGAATATATTCAATTATTACTAATTATTATTGTAGAACTAGTTCGTTTACGTAGAAAAACATTGACGTTTGTACTGTTTGTACTGTTTGTACTGTTACATTCGCCTTTATAATTGGTTCACCAAACGACCACCAGGTCTCGCATTGCAATTTTAAACTGCCAATGGAGATCAGTGAATTCACCTGAATTCCCAGTGTGCATGCGCAAGTTCCGAGCGCAAGTAAGATTCCAGTGAGGCCAACCGTCGGAAACCTGAAACTTATATGTTGTTCGACTAGTTCGACTAGGTAGAAAGTTGGCCGCACTAAAAATTTGCGTGCGCTCGAAGCTTGCTTGGAAATTCAGCTTAAGTTCATCTGTCTAAAGGTGCCGTCCTATGTAGATCCGGATTACGGCGATTCGGTCATACCCCACACAGCACACATGTCCGATAAATGTTCATAGGATATCCATAGGATAGCCATGGGACATTGGATCTCTCATAGATATCCTATGGATATCCTATCCCTAGTAGCAATACCTGCATTAGCAGATTTCTGCAGATTCTGCTTCAAGAATCTTATTGCGGTATGCTCGCAGATCTGTTACAGATCTTTCAGAGTATTTTACTGAGTACAGTCCCAGTAAACTAAACAGAATTAGAAAGAATTGAACATTTTCAATTCCTATGAATTCCGTTTTTCTATTCCAGTATTGTGATTATTACGCATAAGATGACGATCGAAGTCTATTCGTTTGAATTCCAAATATGTCGTATCGTATTTACGTTTTCACCGTTCCAGACGGCACCGCAATATTGCTGAAGCATTACTGCCGTGTTGCACCACAATATTGGCGATGTTGCGGAAATATTGAAAAAAAAAAAAGATACGGATCAATAACGGTAACGCACAATTTATTCCATTGCATCAAATTCTCCAACGGTCACCCATCCAAGTATCGACTCTGCGTATCGTTGCTTAACTTCCTTGATCCAGCGTCATCCAGTATTCGCCTATCTCCAATGATCTGTTGTAGACGAGATAGACACTTTCCCAAATTATAACGCTATCGTATGATTCTGAGTTTCGCATATTTATATCAACTTTAACTTGTGATATTTATTGCGACGTCGGAATTTTCGGATACCCACGGAAATGAATGAGACAATATTTTCCCAATGCTATATACATTCCCACTCATTCAAGAAAATTCACAATCTTCGACAAAAGTCTACGGAAAATTGTTACTCTTCTTTCTAGATTGAGGATTATTCTATCCCAGATAGCAAGCTTGTCCGAACGACGTCCGCGAGCCGTCTTTTCTAAGACGTCTGAGTCGTAACGTCCATAAGACGTCTCCAAAAAGTCGTCAATATCACGACGTCTAGAAGACGTCTGTGGAAAGACATTATTCTGACGTCTCATTTCCAATCTAACATTTTTCAAGTATGTCGTATTATCGTCTAAAAGACGTCTTATAGTCGTCTTAGGGTCGTTAGGCAAGTATGCCGTAATTAGGACCTATAGGTGGCAGCACAGTTACATTTTTAGTACGAGAACACGATACAAGCAGCCCGTTTCCGGGATCTTAATAATAGAAGGAAAGAAGAGAAAAGAAGAGATCGAAGAGATAGCCAAGGACGGTTTGATTCGCAGATTGAGGTAAGTTTTGAATATGTCTTCGCTTATATTGGCGGGTGCTATTAAAAATCACAATGCGATTAATGTTATCCTGTGCCTGTTAGTCGGTAACCGGAATACATGTAATTTCTAACATAACCAGCATGAGATAACATTACATAACATAACCTCAAACATAATTTAATATGTCCACCAAAATGTTTATGTATGATTGAAATAAAAATGTAATAGGGGAAGGTAGGGCGAAACCGGCTGGTGGGGCAAGACCGACCAACAGAAAAAAAAATTACATGGTATTTAACTCGGAGCCTTATTAGAGTGTCAATCGGAATATTCATTTAACCATTCAGTAATCTGTACAGCAATGTTCATTAATTGGTTCGCGGTGGCTAACTTTTTTTAAAAATATATTATTCTATTTGATTGTATCCGAAAAAGCCCGAAAAAAAACAGTTACCCTGATGGCCCCTTGGGACCTATGCAGGACAGAATCCGGACGAATGTCGCGGACGTCCTCATGACGTCCTAGTGTGTCATTTTAGGACGGCTCGAAGACAGAATGAGGACATTGTGAACTCATCACGAGATACGCCCTGGACATCCGCAAGACGTCCTAATCATGTCCTGAGGATGCATCCCCACATTTTTCTCCTGTTTTGGAGACTGAGCGCGGACGTTTATGAGACACATGATTAGAATATCAGGACGTCCGCAAGACGTTTTCACTATGTCCTCAGGATGTCTTGTCGAATTCTTCGATGGGTTTGGTGACACGCGGGGAACATGTATAAGACACATGATTAGAATATCAGGACATAAATAAGAATAATCAAATATCTCGGAGACACGGCCAGGACATCGCTGAGTTTTTAAGACACTACTAAGGGCACATGAACTTGTGCGAAGCTATCAGGACATCCGTCGGACCTCATCCTTACGTGTGAACGACCGCAGGATCTGAGTTTAAGGAGTGTAAAATGTCTCGAAGACTTGCCGGAGGCATCTCTGAGTCTTGAGACACCACTGATAACATTTAAATTACGAATACGAAGAAATCAGGACGTCCTTCGGACCGCAGCATTATACTGCGAATGACCGTGGGACATGAGTAAGGACAGTGCAATGTCTCGGGGATATGATCTGAGCTACTGCTCGGTCCGCGGGACACCGCTAAAAACGCTGTCAACGTCTTGGGACACCACTGAAGATGTTCCTCAGTCCTCAGGACGCGAGTTAAGACACTTTGAAATCCTCGGGACATCATCGCGGACGATTGAATATCTGATGGACATCGACAGGGACGCATTGATATCCTCCAGGCATTGACGAAGACACCCAGGACTTCCGTACGACGTAATTGAGGACACTTGAATTTAGGCAGAGTACTTAGGACGTCCGTCGGACAGTATCGTTAAGTTATCAATGACCGCGGGACATGAGTGTGGACAGTTGGATGTTTTGGGGACATAGTCAGAGACACCGCTGGATCCTCAGGACACCACTAAGGACACTCGAACTCGGACAAATAGATTAGGACGTCCTCCGGACCTCGTTATCCAATTGAGGATGACCGCAGGACCTGGGTGAGGACAGTAGAATGTCTCAAGGACATGGTAATGGACACTATTTGGTCCTCGGGACACTACTCAAGACGCTCCCAAGTCTTCGAGACACCATTGAAGACGCTTGAATGTCTGGCGGACATGAATAGAGACACATGAATGTCATCTGGACATGCGCAGGACGGGATTCCGGACAAAATTCATGTCCGCAGGGGCCATCAGGGTAACCACGGCGAACCCATTAATGAACATTACTGACCATCGCAAATTACATCCAGGTTGAAAAGACTTGAGATGTAATCAACAAATGTATCAACTTACAATTTACAATAGTGTCTAATTAGAGTTATATATGTATATGCTTCTAAATAAATAAAATTTGGTTGAAAAAAAATCAGAATCTATACATTTTATTTATTGACCGCGCGTGCGCCATATTTACTTTCGAATAACATAAAAACATCCTTATTTGGAGATCCTGTAGAAGTCGCCCAGACGAGACGTCGAAAAGACCTTATTCTGACGTCTTATTTTCGATCTGACATTCTCAAGTATGTCGTATTATCGTCTAAAAGACGTCTTATATTCGTCTTCGGGGCGTCTACACAGTAAAAAATATTGTGTAAAATCAACACAGCTTGTGTGTTAAAAACGGTCGACACGAAATTTGTGTTGAAATTTCGACACAAACTTTGTGTAACCCCTTTTTAACACAAAGATTATGTTGAAATATCGCCACAAGAGGGCGCAAAGAATCTTACACTTTTAAAGTGTCAATCTTAACACAAAATAAATGTTAAATAATTTTATTTATTCTAATCAACTGTTTCATACCTATAAAATAATTTTTTTTGGTTTATAATAATCATAAATTTTACCGAGAATGTTTTTTTAATATCTGCTATTAAGAGTAGTTTATTTTATAAACACAAATTTTAAGGTTATCTTAGAAGAAAGAAAGGTTATCTACAGTATTCAGAAATTTCAATAATAAATAAATAATAACTCACCGTTGATTACATCAATTTTTGTGTTCGTATTATAAACTCACTTTATTGTTAATTTCTAGATTACATAACTTTATTATTGACACTCGAAACACCAACAAAATAGATACTGATGATGACGCTCACCAATGAAGCGGCATCCTAATAGTCCAGGCGCGCTAGACGATAAAACGTTAAAACTTCGGAATACGTGGATCCTGCATGGATTTTGATGAAACTTCGGCAATCCCTTCGAAATTCAATTAGAATCAAAGTTTACCACCTGAGAACACTTGCTTTTTTTTTTTTTTTTTTTTTTTTTTTATAATTTCACGCAGAAAAATGTACATATTTCAGAATCTAAAAATCTGAAATAATTCACAGCTGTAGAATAGATTAAAACTGATGAAAAACTCTCATAACTTTCCATTCTGTCACGAACCCTTCGCAAGATAAATGCCGACTTACAAAATACAAATAAAATAATAAAATAATTTTTTTGAATCTCAAAATCTGAAATAATTCAGGGCTGTAGAATAAATTGAGACGAATTAAAAACTATGATAACTTTTCTCTCTGCCACGTTCCCTTGGAGAGATAAGCGCCGACACACAGAACACGTTATAATATCGGCTATAGCGCACCTGGACCCTTATCTCTCGAAGGGAACACGGCAAAGAGAAAAGTTATCATACTTTTTAATCCGTCTTAATTTACTCTACAGCCCTGAATTATCTCAGATTTTTAGATTCCAAAAAAATTATTTCATTATTTTATTTGTATTTTGTAAGTCGGCATTTATCTCGCGAAGGGTTCGTGACAGAATGGAAAGTTATTAGAGTTTTTCATTAGTTTTAATCTATTCTACAGCTGTGAATTATTTCAGATTTTTAGATTCTGAAATATGCACATTTTTCCGCGTGAAATTTAAAAAAAAAAAAAAAAAAAAGCAAGTGTTCTCAGGTGGTAAACTTTGATTCTAATTGGATTTCGAAGGGATTGCCAAAGTTTCATCAAAATCCAAGCAGGATCCACGTATTCCGAAGTGAATATCTAGCGCGCCTGGACTATAAATAGGTGGTGCCACCGGCGGTTAGAGATTTTGACACAAGCTTTGTGTTAATTCCACAGTAACATACAAAATGTGTTAATAAAGAGTGTATAACACATTTTTTATGTTACAAAATAAAGTGACACAAACTTTGTGTTATTTCAACACACTACAATTTTTAACACAAACCGTTTTCGACACAAATACACAATATTTTTTACTGTGTATAATATGTTGTCAGCCCTGGTTAAAATGCCGTATAGGATTTTATAGGAACGTATAGAATTTTGTATAGAATTCAGTATTTATGTCCGACACCAGTTCATGCGGTTCTATCCGCATCCTATCGCATCGACAGAATGTACTCGGGCCGCTGGCGGACCTATCCGGATTATGTTCGGGACCGAAAACGCAAGCTCGGTGATGTACACGATTCTATACGGTCAGCGTTCGTCATTAAAATCGCGCCTGAAATATTTTAAAGTACGTCACGGGGCTATATCCGTCCCTATCTGGTTTCGGTTGCGCATTTTCTAACATCAGAGTCCGACGCGGCGCTCTGTCCGTCCCTATCAGGAATATATTCGGGACCGAAAACCCAAGTCCGGTGATGTATACGCTTCTATACGGTCAGCGTTCATCATCAAAATCGCGTCTAAAATATTTTAAAGTACGTCACGGGGCTATACCCATCCCTATCTGGTTTCGTTCGCGCATTTTCTAACATCAAAGTCCCACGCGGCGCTCTATCCGTCCCTATCAGGAATATATTCGGGACCGAAAACTCGAGCTCAGTGATGTATTCGGCTCTATCCGGTCAGCGTTCGTCATGAAAATCGCGTCTATAATATTTTAAAGTACGTCACGGGGCTATATCCGTTACCGTCGGGCTTGGATGCTGCGCATTGCAAGGCCATAGAAATATTTGCTGTTTGTGTCATTATTTCTAAGTCCCAGTCGGGGCTCTGTCCGTACCTATCCGGGTTCTATCCCGCGATTCATGATGTGATTATTCACACAAAATTTTCTAAGTTGGGATCGGGGTTCTATCCGTACCTATCCGGTTTCCATGCATTGTACATTACTTCAATATTTTCTCGTAAGGTGGCGACCACCGCTTTCGATATTCTCGCGAGTGCCACTTATAGGAGTTGGTGAGTATATATAGAGGCGGAGAATATCATCTACAAGCGTCGTCTAATTCCTGTATTGGTCATGTGTTATCAGTATGTATGTTGTCGATATATGGGCTCCCCCCTAAAGCGCTGATGCTTGAAGATAAAAAATAAAAAAAATAAAAAAAAAAAGGACTGCGATGATGCTCCATGCTATGTTAATTGATGTAATTTTTGTACGTTCCGGATAGGACAGTATCCCGAACATACTTTTATGTGCGCGTACATTACAGATTGAACCGAATACGCTCCGTATAGAACCGCATACGCAGGGGGCATCCTACACTCCGTATAAAACCGTATAAGAGGCGTACCGATATTTTTAAAAATCGCGGTTCTGTCACGCATAGACCCGGATAGGGACACCGAAGGGGCGTCCGAATAGAATGGCATAAAACCGTAAGGAATTGGCATTCAAAATACGACACTTTGCCGTATCGGGCCGTATAGAATTTGGACTCCGGATTCTATCCGGCATTTTATGCAGGGAGAAATGCGACGTTTTTATGACGTCGCAAATCGGGACATAAGACGTCCCTACGACGACTATAAGACGTCTGTTAGACGATAATTCGACATACTTGGAAAATGTCAGATTGAAAATAAGACGTCAGAATAACGTCTTTTCGACGTCGCGTTGCTATCTGGGATTTTAGTATTTTCATCCGCCATGTGCGTTGCAGCTGCAACATTGCTGCAATATTGAATGAAAATGTCGTTTGCAATTATGCACAGTTAGACGAATATTAGACGAATATGAATCAATGTCTATGTTATTCTTAGTTACGAATATAAACACATTAATCTATAGTACTTAGGTACTACAATTGTGCACTGGAATTCCTTTGGATAGAAATTACGGAAAGTGTATTTTTCGATTGTAATTATTCCGAATTCACATCAAGAACTGATTCATGCAAATTAAAATGTTTCCGGTTAAATCCCCAGAACAGAATTCAGAAGGATCAGATCGTGCTTACTCCCTAGTCTCATTCATTCGATTCGCTAACCCTCTATGATGAATTCCCGGTTCGGACTTCATTGGAATTCATAACCTAGCGTAACTGTGGACAGTTTATGAGAATAGGCAAGGTCTTTTATTCAATTCCGAATCACGAATTAAAGCGAATAAACGCATTCTTTCGAATAGATCACGGTTAATAATAAAAGCAGTGAATGGAATTCAAATGAAAAGAGAATAGAAATATATGACTTCTAATTCGAGTTTCGAGCAAAACAGCATTCGAAGATGGCGTTATGAATTAATTTTTATTCGTTTCCAATTCCTTTTCGTTTACTGGGGTATACAAGCAGAACAATTAAAGAATCTGCCCTGGTAGCAATACCTGCATTAGCAGATTTCTGCAGATTCTGCTTTAAGAATCTTATTGCAGTATTCTCGCAGATCTGTAATGACACGCTCAAATTTATTTTCGCATAATCCGGCTGCACGACTTCAATTTTAGTTTAAGGATGTTCTGGCTATACAGTCCCAGACGAAGGTTACTGAAATTCGAAATAGATGAACTTCTCTGATTTACGGAGGTGAAGTATGCACTCGTATGTTGTGAAGGCTACAAAATTACTTAATACAAAATACATAAACATGTTTTTCAACTCTTGGACATGAATTTGACCTGAATCGAACTATGAAAAATAACAAATCGTTGTTCACATGAGACATATTTGATGTATAGCAGACATCAAATGATGATTGAAAATGAATAATGGCCGGTTTCGCCAACGTCGAACAACTTTATTCATAAAATAACTATTTTACATTGTATCTGCGACTTTTATTCGATGAATAGCGTTATTCTATGAATAAGAAGTTATTCGACGTTGGTGAAGCCGGCCATAAGATATATATAATTATTCAACATTGACGTCATATTTCCACTTGTAACGGGAATGACAGTTTTTGACATTTTCGATTGATTTCTTATAAATAACTCGAGAACGAGTTAGGATCACTAGGAACTTTTTTTGTACCAATATTGTTAAGAATTGGATCTACACACACAAAAAGTTCGAATACAATCTCATTGTTGCTTCTCGGTTAATCCCGTTCAGTATTGTAAAAATGTGCTGCTTCTCCAAAAGAATCCACGCAAAATTGGTGAATTTTCAATAACTATTCAGCCGGTAAGTCGATCAACTGCAAACTTTGAACACGTATTTGAATAGGAAAAATGAATAATCTGTCGAATTTTCATCGTATTCCTAACGTTAGAACACTAACGCCAGAACATCCTTAACACAAGACTGTTTTAGTGACTCTGATGAGGAGTTGGAGTTTCAGACAAGTCATAACCCACACGGCACGAAATATTTCAGAAATATTTAGAAATGTTACAACATTTCAGATTCATAACATAACTTCAGGAATATGTCTGAAGCGTTTCAGCAACATTTCCATAACATATATCATCTTCGACATTTCTGAAACGTTTCAGAAATATGTCGATTGTAGTATAACATTTTTAATATTTCCGTAATATTTATGAAATACGTCGATTGCAATATATCATTTTCGATGTTTCTGAAATGTTTCCGAAATACGTCAATTGCAATATAACACTTTCGATATTTCCTAAATATTTCGAGAATATGTCAATTGCAATACAGCATATTTAATATTTTCGAAATATATCATTCGTAATACAACATTTCCAGAATTCTCGAAATGTTTCAACAACATTCCAAATGACATATACCATTTTCGACATTTCTGAAATGTTCCAGAAATATGTCGATTGCAGTATAACATTTCCGAAATACGTTGGTTGCAATATATCATTTTCGATATTTCTGAAACGTTTCCGAAATATGTCAATTGCAATGTAACACTTCTGATATTTCCGAAATATTTCTAGAATATGTCAATTGCCATACAACATATTCAATATTTCCGAAATATGTCAATTGCATTACAACATTTCCAGAATTTTCGGAATGTCTCAAGACAATTTCAATGTCAAATTTTCTGCACAACTTTGTGAAAACTGATACTTCAACTCAATTTCTTCATTGTTCTGGAAGAAATAATATATAGGAAAAATTTGCAACAAATGTTAAGTGGCGATCTAGCGTAGTGGTTAAGACGTGAGATTAGTAATGCGAACACCGGTGAGCGTCCAGGTTCAAACCCCAGTCAGGATTTAGAAATTAGCAAGACGAACTCGAAATGCGTTTTTCTTCATACAGGTGATTTAATATAGGTACAATTATCCTATAACAGTGATATCTGACAGCGGAAATATGAAAAATCGTATTTTTTTTTTCAATTTTCATTTCTCATTTCTATAGTGTTCAATGTTCATCCACGCGATATCCACATATTACTTGAAGATTTCTGGTATATTACTGGAAGATTTATGGTATACAGTTCTGAAATATTACTAAAATATTTCTGATATATGTAACCGACATATTTCTGAAATATTTCTGATATATGTAACCGACATATTTCTGAAATATTTCTGATATATGTTACCGACATATTTCTAAAATATTTCTGATACATGTCAGCTATATAACGTTAGTTATGTATGCGGACATGGACATATTTCTGACATATTTCTGGAATGTTGCAATGAAATATTTCTGAAATACAACCGACATATATCAGAAATATTTCTGATATATGTCAGCTATACGTCGTTAGTTATATATGCGGACATTGAAATATTTGTGACATATTTCCGGAATGTTGCAATGAAATATGTCATGTAGCGAATGAAACATTTAGGAAATATTTCTGAAATATTACGTGCCGTGTGGGAAGGTACAGCGAGCATATGTAATGTAGTAACAGTAACCACGCCAGAAATTTAGTAATATTAACAGTTTTTTCCGGCCGTATATTCAACTTTTCTCGAATATTTACAGTAACTATTTAGTCTGCTGTGCAAGGGATTTGGGGTGTTGAATTCTTTCGAGTCATCGTAACTATATTTTCAGTTGACGGAACTCTATTTTTTATTAAAGATTAACCAACTATTCAACTTTACTCGTTTGTTTAAATGGACTAGTTTTTATAATTCCATGTGTACTCATACAATATGTTTATATCTAATACTTTTGGAAAGTCAACTTACTAAGGTATCAACAACTATAATTTTCAGTCTAAACAATATAATTTATCACTTTGACTGAACAAAAGTTACTCGCGAGTAACAGACACTATCACTGAGATAGATATTTAGTTCCCCCAACCCAAATCGGCGAGTGAAATAAGGCCTCACCTTTTTTTTTTGTGTTCAACGAACGTTTCAAAATTCAGTACCAGTTACTGGAAATTTCGGTGAACGTATACGAATCTACAGATTTTCATAGATATTATTATTACATACTTACTGTGAGCGTCACAGTAAATGAGAACTTTTAGAACTCTAGGAAACAGATGTTCAGTTCACGCAGAGAAACTCGAGTGAACTAACCTCCCGAAAAGCGTAGCGCCACTCTCCTAGAATTCAGCGCGCTCACTTTCTTTTTTTGGGAGACTCAGTCACCCGAACGGAAGGTGAACGATTGTCTCGCGCAAATAAAGAAAGCCGTTTGCCCGATGCTTCGGGAGACTCAGTCACCCTACACGAGCCGCTCAGCTTACCTGGAAAGTAAATTCTCTTTCCTTAAGCGTGGTGGCGCTAGTCTACCACGATAAAGTTAAGCTATATGACCTCTCGGTAGAGTCAGTCCCCCGAGTTTCTCTGCGTGTTGAGATAACTTAGCTGCATTAAAACGTTGATATCATTGAGACAGATGCCAAATAAATAGACAAAAGTGATTTCATATTTCAATAAATAGTTTAGCGTAGTCGGTAGAGCGTGCGACTAGTAATGCGAGCGAATGCGTGCGTCCCCGGATCGGATCCCGGCCAAAATAATGCGATGTTTTTCTAATCTGTAAATCCTCACTTTGTAACAATATACGATTGATTACAAAGTAGGTCAACGCATCATAAATTGTAATAAATTCATTGTAACAATCTAAACTAATTTTTTTCGCGCAGCGAAAGTCCATTACGATAAAATCTAATTGAGTTAACACTAACTTATCAGTCAGCGCTACTTTATATTCTCGTTTATAATACACAATTTCTCGAAAAACACAGGGTTACTTCAACTCTAACGCAATGTCACTGAAACTATCAAGAGACTCGGTAGAGTCTCGCGCCAAGTACATTAAAAAAAAATTTTTTTCAAGCGCCAGACTCAACGAGTCTATATACCCGAGAGGCAACTACCCTAACCTATAACGCGAACTAGTATCTTCGTTTTCATTCACCTCACAACATACACGAATAAAAACTGATGTAATCTAGGATGTGGGCATGAAAAGCTTTCATTTGAGCCCTAGATCGATTAAATCGGTGTCCGGAGTACTGAGATATAATTAACTTCAGATTCTGATACCCCGTTTCCTCGTACAATGTTTGGTCTTCTCCTTAGTGTTCTTCAGACTAGGGATGGGCGATCTCGATTCGATTCTGCCAAGATCGATCCATGAGGTCTAAAAAATCGATCTTTTGTATCGATTCTGTATTGTCTCGATCTTCCATGAATCGATCTTTCACGCTGAGAATCGACTAGTGGACCACATAGGCGAATTTGCGATTCGAAGATTCGACGTTTGCGCTAAATGGCTATTTTTGTTACTTTTTTCGTGTATAAAATTATAAGAAATCCTAAAAATAACGATTGTTTTATATTTGTAAGTGTGTAAGGGGGCGTCCATTAATTACGTGAGGCGTTTAGGGGGGGGAGGGGGTCGAGCCGAATCTCACCCAATCTCACGTGGGGGAGAGGGGGGGCGAGGGGGGGACTCGGCCAATATCACGTAATTTATTTTTCGCAAAAACCGTGTGAAATTGGGAGAAGTTTAAATAAAAATTTTAAGCAAATTATGTTTTTTTAAATAAATTCAACGCAATCAAGGACAGATTAACGTATTTACTCTAAGAATACGCATTTTGAAAAATCTCACGTGAGATTAGGGGGGAGGGGGAGGGGGTCGAGCTGAATCTCACGACATCTCACCAGGGGTGGAGGGGGGGTCGAAAAATAGCCAAAATCGCCTCACGTAATTAATGGACGCCCCCTAAAACATAACAATTTTTTGGAAATTTTGTTTTCATCACTATTCATTTAAAAAATGTGGGGTGAAATATAATTATAAAAAAAAACCTTTCAAAAAAATCGATTCATACTAGATCGATTCATTGCACTCGATTTTTAAGTGAATCGATTCTCGAGAAGTCGATTCAAGTTCGATTCAAGAATCGATTCTTTCGAAAGAATCGCCCAACCCTACTTCAGACCAAGATTCAGCAAATTCAAACCATTCCCATATAAAATCACTAGACGGGAAACCACTCAAAAGTTGTATAGAGTGACGTCAGTATACGAGATAGTTCCAACGTAGATAGCGCCAGTATCGCAGACAGAAACCGTCCGCTACACTAGCAGACTTGTGTTGTCATTTCATATTTTTAAATCCAAATAAAGGAAATAAAAGAAAGTACGAGCAATGCTTAATGCAAAATTTGAACGTACAAAAACTAGCGAATACCTCCCAAAAGCCACTTAGGTGCGAAAACCTCACACCAAGTACATTTAAGTGATAGCCGCCAACAAAAATGTTTCGATAGGTTAATTATCTTAAATCCTACGATCTTGAGCTTTTGAGGTTATGCGAATCGACTGACGTGTAAAATTTATAGTGATAAATAGAATAATAATTGTGAACGGATAATTTTACGATTAGGCTTACCTTGTATGACACAAGACTGTTAGATGACTATTAACTGACTATTACCTCTAAATTTTATTCACTTATACATTGTAGATTTGGCTTATTTCCATTCATGAATGCAATTATCGGAGGAAACGGTGTTTTGGGGATTCAATTTTCTAGCAAGTCACCGCCTGAGAAAGTCTGACAATAGAAAATCAAGAAAAAATGTTGAAGTTGAAAAATATCAGGATAGCATGATTTGATATAAGGAACGGCAAGGAGCCAGACCAACAAAGCCGAGTTCAAGCGTTGGATTGCAACAAATTCCACTTCAAGCTCAATGTTAGGCTCATTTCTAGAGGCTCGTCTGCTCGGACCTAAACTGCGAGCCAACGTTATGTGTAGGATTTCAACGAATTCTATATTTTATCTCGGTATCCTCTAGTCCAAACGAGACTGTAAGTCGACGTTGTGTGTTGGACTACGATAGGCTTTATTCTACACTCCACGTCAACGTAATGCCTTGACCTTCGGTGGAGATAATTTTTTAATCCATGTTTTACAATTAGTTTAGATTCTCCGCTCAGAAGCTCAATCAAATTCAGATTAGTGCTATCACGACAAATGGTGAGAATAAAAATACTTATTCAATATTAAAGAAATGATCGATCGACTTCCTCTTTCTCAGATGATAGAGATTCTGATTTATATTTATTTATTATTTGTAGACTCAGCGTATAATCATTCATGAATGGAATTATTGAAGAAAAATCTTTCTTATGGATTGTTTAATTTTGTAGCGGGTTGCCGTATAAGACGTGAGGATGATGAAAGAAAACGCTTGGGTTGCAAAGTATCGGTATAGTGTGATTCGATAGGAGAAACGGCAAGAGTCAGACGAAGAGAGCAGAATGCGAGTGTTTGACTTCATAAACTTCCATTTTATGCTCTACGCTAGTCTTGCATGAATAGGCTCAATTCCAAATATTTTGATGCCTTCTGTTCAGACCCGAATTGGAAGTCGACGTTATGAGTCCGGGACGCGTACATGTTCTTTTTGCAGAGGTTGCAATACATATATCTGATATTTATATATATTTAGTCATGAGCAGCAACTATAACCCTGCGTGCAAGTAACTCCGCCATTGCCGGTCCCAGGCCCAGATGAGACAGGAGGAGGGCTGCACGTAGGGTTAGATGTTGTAGGTATAAAAAATTATTGTAGTGGAACAATTTGTAAACGCTATGAAAGTACATTACGCGTCACTCTACAAATTTGAGACTTGGGGAAATGTATGAGCACACGCGTGCTCGTTGCTGTTGACGTTCCTGCTGATCGAGGGACTTCGAGCGGTATGAAATAGTACAAAACAACCGAGCGAGCGTAGCGAGCGAGCACAACTATTAGGTGGTCAAGCAAAATTTTACAAAAAGTAGTGAAATCAACCCCAAAAAGCACCTTCGGTGCAAAAACCTTCCGCCAAGTCCATTAATGTGTAGATCACTCCACCAAAAAATAATCAAAGGTTGTGCTCGCTCACTCGATTGGTTGATGATTATCAACATACAAAAGCATTGAAATCAGATACAACTGCCAAGTACCTGTAGAATGATAAAAGTTTGGGATTGAAAAATTTGTTCCAACTAAATAACGTTGTACTCGTTCGCTCGCTGCGCTCGCTCACTCTATTGGCTTATGATTATGGGTTGAAAAAACAATTCGGATGAAGAAATTGAAGATGTCAACATTTATCAAAAAATATTCATAACGAAAAAATAATTTAAAAAAAATTTGAAAAAAAAATTTGGAGTCCGTGGTACGTTGGCGGGCCAATGTTTGAATATCTATCAGATGACATTGACATGGTTCGCGATCGATATTTTATATTTCTTTTTCTACAAAAGGCCCCCCAAGTACCACGACCTCCAAATTTTTTTTTCAAATTTTTTTAAATTATTTTTTCGTTATGAATATTTTTTGATAAATGTTGACATCTTCAATTTCTTCATCCGAATTGTTTTTTCAACCCATAATCATAAGCCAATAGAGTGAGCGAGCGCAGCGAGCGAACGAGTACAACGTTATTTAGTTGGAACAAATTTTTCAATCCCAAACTTTTATCATTCTACAGGTACTTGGCAGTTGTATCTGATTTCAATGCTTTTGTATGTTGATAATCATCAACCAATCGAGTGAGCGAGCACAACCTTTGATTATTTTTTGGTTATAAGTTAGTGAAGATGGTTTAGTTAGAAGAACTCTGTTGGAATAGTTCGCTGGTATATTTACGTTCACCGAAATTTCCAGTAACTGCTACTGAATTTTAAAACGTTTGTTGAACACAAATAAAAAATGTTGATGCCTTATTTCACTCACCGATTTGGGTTGGGGGAACTAGATATTTCTCTCAGTGTAGATTGCAATATCTTACGTCAGAATATCAGTCAAAAGCAGCTCTAACAAGATTCTGCACTGAAGAATCTGTTAAGATTCTGCACTGAAGTATCTGATGTCAGCCCCGGACTCAAATGTGGAAGTAGTCCACTAGTGGTCTGCAGTAAGATCTGCAGAAAACCTGCAGTAAGACTGCAAGCAGACTTGACTCATTTTGCTACTAGGGATATCCTATGAACATCTATCGGATATGTGTACTGTGTGGGACATGGGACGACACCCTAAACTATTCACTCTGGATATCGATGGCCTAATTCTCAAATGTCGTAACCCACAAATGGAAAATTTTCTGAGAAAGAGTGAAAATAAGTCAAAAACGTAAAAAAAAAGTCCAAAGAGACGAAAAAATCAATTTCCGAAATTTTGTGGCTTACGACATTTGAGAATTAGGCCAACGATATCGAGAATATTATGTTTTGTTTACAAAACAAACAGATAATTCGGCTGACCTCGACGAGCCGCTGCAGCAGCCCTTAGAACTTTCCGCCCGAATGATCAAAATCCAAAATTTGAATTCAGATATAAGTTGGATAGAATACTTTTCGTTGAATTCTTTTCTATCCAAATTTGTTGATGGTCTGTTCTCAAGGAATGATTGCTTGAAAAAAAATCTGAACCTCTGGCAACAAATTTTTACCGAAGTATTTCTCAAGATATTCCAATGCGAATCTTCTCACGGAATGCCTGAAAGCTTCGTGCAGATACTTTCAAATAATGTTCGAAAGGCTTTTTGCTAGCAGACTGTATGGAGATTCTGTAGCCAAATCTCTATCGAAAGAACTGATGATCATAAAAATCCAACTGCATAAGTACAGTAATCTTTCGCCCACGTGCACGTTAAACCTCGGTATGTCAAGTAGAAAAAATTCATTTGTACAAGTCGTTTAACGTCAAAAACATCAGCCTCCGATTTCATTCTATAAATATTAGGGTGGCGCAAAAAAACCGACCATTTTTTTTTTTTTGAGTCGAGTGAAAAAATGTTAGTTTTTGATGTTTTAAGAGTCACCTCCAAAGGACAGTTAAAAAAAAAAAAAAAATTTACAGGTCACTCCAAATTTTTTTAAATTTCAAAAATGGTCGAAAATCGAATTTTTTTTTTTCAATTTTTTCTCTCGTCACGGTATAATTTTATAGACAAAAATTTCAATTCAAGATTTTAATTTTAAAAGGTCGCTCAGAATTTAAATATTAAGAACTCAGAGAAAAAAGAAAAAATCCAAAGTGATGCACTAATAAATTAAAAAAGATTCTGAGCGATCTTTTAAAATTAAAATTTTGAACTGAAACTTTCAGAATTTTTTTTTTTTTTCTATAAAATTATACCGTAACGAGAGAAAAAATTAGAAAAAAAAAATTCTATTTTTGACCATTTTTGAAATTTTAAAAGATTTGGACTGACCTTTTAAATTTTTTTTTTTAACTGTCCTTTGGAGGTGACTCTTGAAACATCATAAACTAACATTTTTTCGCTCGAGACTCAAAAAAAAATAGTCGGTTTTTTTGCGCCACCCTAATAAATATAGTAGGTATACTAGGAGACCCTTATATTAGGACTCATATTGCCTTTTCACGCGCGCGGCAAGCCGCAAGTAGCAACTACCAGCGTACAAGCTTTTCATATTGATTGAAAGCTTTTAGCTGCGAATCAACCAATGGTATTGTTGCCCACGCCGGCGTTAAAGGCCCCGAGTATACGAAAACGTATGCAGTGTGCTCAGTGCCGGCTTCAGAGAGTAAGCAACTGAGGCGGTCGCCTCAGGGCGCCGCTCTGAAGGGGCGCCAAAACAGAGAGCAATTTTTTTTTTTTTTACGAGGACTCAAATCGATGCTATGGGCAACTTCATTGATGAATAGTCGAACTAAAGTAATCTTCCAAATCCTAATCAGTAAACTCAAGGAAGCCTGAAAAATCGCAAACTCCTCATCGTGAGTAAATACGAAATTATGCGCGAGTTGTGTACATCGAATATGTTAAATTGCAATGGCGATTGCTGACCATAATTTTTCCCCAAATTTTCAGCCATTGATGAACCTTCTGTTATTACTCCTCTTCGAGATCATCACTTGGGCTATTTTTCACTGCCGTGACCATAATTTTGGGAATTTCTCCAAAATTCAAAAAGCATTGCACTTAGAGAGTTTTTAACCCGAAATAATTTCTTTGTAGAAACTTTACGAAAATGATTCACAATTAAAGTTGCAAGTTATATCGAATTGGATTACCACAGGTTTTTTTGCCTTGGTAAAGTCATTTCGAGTTGTTTTGGATTCAGCTCAGTTATCTGGCATTGGTTATGCTGTTTTGCATAGGTTTGTTTAAAGCGGTTCGTGTGCCGTTGTGTGACATACAATTTTCGATTTGTAACGAATGGTGAAAAATTCGGTGGCAGGGCGGGGGGGGGGGGGGAGCAGAAACCCCCATTGCCTCAGGGCGCAGTAATGTCTGAGGCCGGCACTGAGTGTGCTCATACTTGTTGAAATAAAGAACAATTTGTTATATTGGTATTGTTATACCCTTTGAAATTGCTTACATAATAAGATGAAAACTAAAAGTTGAATATAAGTGACAAGAAGTGTATTAGACCCAGTGTTGGGCAACATCGATTACTATTTGTAATTGGTAACATTGAAATTAGAAATTACATATATGATTTGTAATCGGAAAAAAATTCAATCACCAATTACATTTGTAGTAATTTTTAATTGAAGGAAAATCGATCATCAATTACGATTTCCAAATTATATTGAAAAAACTTCGATTGTCAATTACAATTTCTAAATTCACTCACGAATTAGAATTTTCAAATGTAATTACTAATATTATCCCAAGCATAGGTATATCTGTATTTCTGACTGTATTTAGGTATATGAGAGTATGCTCAGTTATGTAATTACACTTGGCAATTGTAATTGATGTGATCTACTTTTCTTCAATTACCAATTACAAATATAATTCGTAATTGAATTTTCGTCGATTAAAAATATAATCAGTAATCTGTAACGGACTAATGATCAATTCACCCAATCTCTATAGATGTGTGTCGGTGTGCTAAAATAGGGAGCCCATGACGTGGAATTCTGTCTAATTGGGCTTTATCCTATCTCCAATCACGAATTAGACGTTTCTGATTGTGAAAACGTCTGACATTATAACATAGCAAAAAGTCTAAACTTTCCAAACAAAACCAACGTAGGTATAATTCACTAGAAAATTATGAAGTTCGTCTTTTCCTGAAGCTTTTACTTCAGCCTATACACTTCTTTGGAAAATCCTCTGGAAAACTCGCTGATTGTAACCTTCTAGAAAAAAATAAAGAAAATTCAAAGGTATTTCTTTGATATTTCGTGAATTTCGAAACAAAAGTTTCCAACACATTTTAGCAGAAGAATTTTGAACACGGATCTGTTGCAAAATAGATTATGTGCTCTCTTGTAAACGCCTCATTATAGGCAATTGACACGGTGCGCACAATACTCAGTTGGTAACATTCGTGAGGAACAGTAGATTCGTTCGTTTTACAAATCGAGGGCTGCACCGTATAGTCTAGTATGCTAGTCTAAGCTTCAAGGTGGATGGTTCAGTGCAGCCCAGTGCAGCCCGATTTTTTGTAAAACGAAAGGACCTAGTGTTTCCAAAAATCAGCTGCTGCTGCCATCTATCGTTGATCTCAAGAACCTTGACCAATCATATTCCTTCGTGTTCGTAATTGACGTCTAAAGAAATGTATCTATTCTTTCTGCAAGCAGGGCGGTAAGAATCTATTAGATTGAACAATCTCGAATCCAATTGATATGAAGGTCTGTTATCAAGTTAAACCGACAAGGTCGATTATTGATTCGAAAATTCCTAAAATCTGTTATAAAATTTCGTCAGTTTTGCTGTGGACAAAATAGGAAGCTAGACAACAGAACGCTTGTCCAATTAACAATGATTACGAAACTTGTCCAATTGCGATATACCTCTTGGTTTGTATGAATTCTAAGAAGAAACAATATATTTCGTTAGATTGATTATTATCATTTTATAAATAATGAGAAATGTTTAGATTAGCACCTGTCGAGTAATAAACCGTGTATTAAATCCGTCAAATGAAATGTTTTAATTCATAACACGGCGTAGAAAAGTGAAATTCGGAACACCCTCGGTGGTAGAACAGTTGATGATTTTTTTTAACCCGAGCATGTGAGAACAGACCTCGAACGGGCTGATTTTCGACTCGGTATTGAAAGCTTGTAAAAATAATTTTGTTACTCGCAATAAATACAACGGTTATAAAATTGAATCGTATCCCATTCAGGTCTTTAATGAGTATCGAGTGAGAAAATAATACGCACTTGAATACCGTCTGGTAGCGAGATAGACATCTGTGAAATATCTAACTTGTGGATGCTGCGAGCTTTATGTGATTTACATGATTCGGATCGTCTGTCGTCGTCGTCTCAAATCTAAAGCCGTTATAAGTTTGTCATTATTACAAACAACCGAACTGTTTGGGACGGTTATTATCACACCACCGATAGCGTCCATCCGCGTATTACAACATAATATTCTGCAAGATCTCGTCTAGAGGGAATACGCCTAACATAAGCGATCAGCGGCGGTGTTTATTCAACCCAAGTGGTATCAATGTTGTCTGGCAATGGTGTGTAAAGAGAACGTGGTATCATGGTTTGGGAATCTGTCCAGGTAAAAACAGCCAAATTCATTTATCAATGAAAAATTTTCCAACATTTATACCCCGGTCGTTATCCTCCGTTCGCTAATATTCGCGATCTCATTAATCCACCTCATCACCGACGAATTTTCACTTATCAATTACATACATTCAAATTTGATCACCATTCCTAAACTCCAACTCTTTAGCTCTCTCTCTCTCTCTATCTATCTTCATTACTACATTTTTCTTATCCGTCACATTATTTCACAGCCATTCTCTCGCCCTTATTTTTCTTGTTGCATGCAACGTCGTGCTTAGATCTATTTTTATCTGCATTAAATCATTGCCACGCTTTTATTTGTTTTTCACAATATTTATTATAATATTGTATCATTCATCTATTTTTAACATTGTAAGTGCCAGTCTTCTTTAAATAATATACTTTCGTTACAATTATAATAGAAGAAAATTAGATCTAGGCGCATAGTAGAAGTTCTTCAATGTTTTAGTTCAACTTATTAAGAATCTTTCGACACCCTAGAACTTCTTCTTTTTTTTTTTTGTTTTTTGTTCTTTGTTTTTCCATCGCATTACAAAAGGGGCTAACCAAAAGATTCACATTTTTCATAAATCATCACTGAACCTGGTTTATGCTTTTTTCTTTCATTTTTTATAGTTCGTTCAATTTCTAGAAATTAAATCGTTTGATTCAAATTTCAATTCGCATTCCAAGTTCTAATTCATGTGCAATCAGCTGTCACCATTCATTTTTACAGATCTAATCTATGAGATGAGTTCGTACACTTCAAATTTAAGCTTAAATTAGACACTAAAATTTTCAGAACTCACCAAATGAAACATATTTTCTTGAACAAATTGTATCTTGGCCGTCGGAATTCTTTTCTTAGTATAAAAGCCCTTCGAAAGACACAAAATGATTGATTACGAATCATATTTCTCTCAGCCACGACTGGTTTTGTTCTTTTCATTAAATTATTGACTGATTTTTATTACTACAAGATTTGTACAGACGATTCACTTCCGATTGATTATGATGTATCAGTACTTGAGAACATAACTTATGGTTTTCTAATTGGAATCATAGTCCGCCAGGTCCGATAGATCCACTTTAATTTCCCCTAGACGTTGCATTCCATAAATCAAAATTTGGTTTCGATAACTGAAAATAAATGCACCACAACAGCCCTCGTAACTCTTTTATTTCTAGAGTTTAAAAGTAACGACAAGTAACTGATTCCATCATGCCTTTAATAAAACGTCTTTTATTCTCATTTTGAAAGCAGCTAGAAATTTTTACCATACTAAAATTATAACATTCCCCCATATTCTTGGCATAAGTTCACTACTTCCCTTCACACACCTTCCTTCCGGCTTCTTTTTAACAAATTTACCAATGCCATATGAGTTGAGAGGTGCTTGTGTCTGTAAAGAAAAACAGCGCTCTCATCTTGGTCCCGTTTGGAGCAAAACAATTTTTGACACCAACAAATTTTCTCTCTAGTTATAAACGTATCGATGTCATGTGCACGCTGCTGAATATGTGTCTACCATTCGAAGTGCGATACCTCGGCACTTGTGTCGAGGATCTTGGTAAACGGGACTACAATGATCTTCGAGACACTGAGCACCGTGCTAACAATGCATCAGACCTTGTGGAACTCACTGCTCTTGATGTTACGGATAAGAGAACACGCAGGAAACTTTCCCTGTATATGGCGCTCTTGCATTCATGCAACTACGCCTGCGCCGTCATTCTGTACAAGAATTTGTCCAACGTGGATTTCCAAGAGATTGTTAATCTACTAAATGGAACCACATTCACACAGGATGATCAGACCCTGGATGAACTTATGCTGTTGTACACGATGGCTCTCAATCATCCGGCTTTTACCTACGAGCAGAAATCTGTCTTTGGAAATATTTATGCCAAACTTCAGGAGGAAGAAGCCCGACTCAATCCTCCGAAGCCAGCAACAAACTCTTCTTTCAAATCTGCACAAGTAATACTCACCAGATTTTTTTTAGATCCCACAGATAAATCAATTCCTTTTTATTTCAAAAATACCTACAAATTGTGCATCTTGGAAATTAGTATTTTCAAGTCACTGCTACACTTTGAAGATGCATTCCATTGACTCAGTATTTCACACCTGATTACTATTTAAGATTTATGGACTTTCCTCCACATAGATTGACTAAATAAAGACTAAAGACTAAAATGGCTTGAGATGGAAAATTTTTCCAACTAAAAATCAAATTCGTAGTTACGATAGTGTGGAATGTTGCCTCCGAATTTAGACATTCCCATGAGCGATGCGACCTGTACCCTACGACAACCAATTTTTCATTGGTGCAATCCATCTGCGTACAGTAAAATCCATGAAATCTCAAATAATTTTCAATCATGCTTAAGAATACTCCGAAATAACTGAGTCTGAGTTGGAAAAACTGATTTTCAAGATGTAATTCTGATATTTGACATTCATAGTGATAGATATAATCAAGTGGTCGTGAAACATCAGTCAAGTCAAAGAAGTTGTTGGGAATATTCTCTGGGGTTCCCCGTTTTAGCTAGTAGTTAGAAAAGGGGGAGGGTCAAGGTCCAATCTGAACAAACACTCTTGTGTGCTTACACAGGAGATTAATCTGTAATCTGAGATTTTCTTTGAAAAAACAAAAGGTTGCTGTTTTCAATTTATAACCGGCACTTCAGTGGATCAATGGGGATCTGATTAGGGATAAGGAGAGGAGCAGCATTTGCAACAAAGCTCGACTCAAACGTATTTGTATTCTAAATTCACAATCCACAATCTTGAAACTTCCATTTTCAAAAAATGGCAAAGAATTTCTTTAGATTCTTTGCTTTTTCGTTCCCTGTTTTCAGTCGTATGTCTTAATCTTATTAATTTCATATTCATAATCTAGGGATGTACACCGTGCATCACTCCCAACGATAGGGTGGCGGACAATGAAATTACAAACTGTTTGATACCGCCTCCATCTATGCAGCCATTTCACGGTAATTATGAACCCAGAATTCGATTGAAAATTTGGTTATTTTGTTATTTTTCTTCTTGCTTTTCTTTCTCTCTCAATCATGAAATAATTCATCATAGCCATGACTCAATGACTCTAAATTATCAAGAATGTCTCAATGACTCTAAAATATCAAGAAATTATATGTACTCATAAGCAATGTAACAATATCCGTACGCAGAAGCGAAATATTTGTAAACTTAGCGTTCCTGATTATTCACAAAGAACGAATGAACCATTATGTGCCGGTGATTTCACCAATTATTACCCAGATTCTCTTCTAACTTTAGATACTCCTTATTCCAGTCACATGAGCTCAAAAGTCTATGTTTATTTTTTTTTTGTTTTTTTTTCGATCCCTCATAATGCAAAATTATGTATGTAACTTCAGTGACTTCTTCAACGATTTTTTTATATATTAGAAGGAATAAGAAATGAAAACTGAGTAGACATTCTCAACATCAATGTTTTCAACAGTTTTGATATCAGACGTGGATGTGTTAGATATTTACAATGCGCTCAAAAGAAGAGGTTGATTATCCACTAAAACCTGTTGAGATTCCAATCTAAAATTAATATGTCCGTAGTATTTAGAGAAAACAGAAAAGAAGTCAAGATGAAAGTTGCAAGAAAGCTTCAGAATGTAATTAAAATGCAAAAATATGGTTGTTACGCATCTGAAAAACAGGGAAAACCAGAAAAAGTCAGGTAATTTTATTAAGAAACCGAAAGTACAGATATATTTGAAAATACTGTTCAACTATTACGACTAAGCTAATTAAATTATTACTAGGCTGAGTAGAGACTACATTCGACTTTAGCCATATGAAATTTTTGTGAAATTCAAGAGCAAGATTTATTATTTTCTAATTATTCAAAACAGTTCCATTTAGGATGTAAATATTTTGTTGCATATTTTGGATCAAAGATGACAATTTCCATTAGAAAGAATACATTCTTCATCCAGAAAGACAGGAAATATTAAATTCTTGAAGCATTCGCACAATCAAACATTTACATTCTCAAAGAGTGGTGTCTAATGTTAGAAGAGAATCGGAGATGGTGAGACCTAAGACCTGGTTAATAATGGTAGAATCTCCCATGAGTTTTCCAATGGACGACCCATTCGATTTGAAGTTTGTTCAAACTCATGGTTGGACCTAGAAAACAGGGAAAACCTGGAAAAGTCAACGTATTTCTAAATAGATAATGTTTAACAACCGTGAAACTGAAAAAGTAGAATTTTTACTAAAACTCAATAATTTTGCACATATTGCAGGAGATATACCTGCACGGAGCAATGCAATTGTGACTGGAATACCCCCTGGGCTAACGATGCCGCCATCTGGCTTGTGTCTTCCGGCTCCTGATCAGATGTCGATGGGTTCTGGTGGTGCGGCGCAATATGTGCATCTAGGGTTTCCCTCTGTTAATCACATGCCGCCTTGGTCAGGTCAGGTCATGATGAGCAATCCAGTGTTGTATCAAACAGGCGATGTTTTGGCTTATCCCTCTTCTCCTCTAGTAAGCCGTCAGTCGTCACCATCCCAGTCCAGATCTCCTAGTCGAAGCAATTCCCCAATGAGCAACAGACGAAGCAACCCTCTGCCACGGACCTCTTCCTCTCAAGTTACACAGTCCCCTTCAAACACCCTGACAACTTCCACAAGCACAAGCACAAGCTGCAGCCAAACAAATATTTCAAGCTCAAATGCTGCCGCTGCTCCGTCACCAGTCCTTCAAGCTATTAGCAGCAGCACCACCACAGGTAGCAGTAAGAGCCAGACATCTCTTCCGGCCCAATCTTCGCTGCCACCTTCCCAGTGGTCGGTTCCTCCCCCAACAACTGTTGTTAGCGCAGCTCCTCTCCCGGGAAATTCACGACACGGCAACAGCGAGGGTTTATCTACGGCTCAAGGTTCGATCGCCGTGTCCAAACAGACTCCGCCACCTCCCCGGCTGAGATCTGCGGGGTCTGTAGACACACTGAGAGAAACACTGGGCAAGGAAATGCCAAGTTTCAAGAATAATCTGCAGAATTTTTCTATTGACGAGGTGAGAGGTCTCAGTGGAGGCGGATTTTGGGTATAGATTATCGATATTTACCTCAATTTGATAACACAATCATCTACAATACGCTGTTGATATTTAAAATCGTGGGTGAACTGCAGTGTCGCGGCAAGACTCGGGGAATAATTTATTTAGATTCAGGTGTGCAGCTGATATAACAGGCTACAGAAATGTATTCAGAATCTAGGAGCAATTGATCGTCTTAAGGGGATTGGAAATAATTTTTGTTTATACAAATCACTAATACGATTTGAGGAAATATTTTATTGACCCAGTTTTTTCGAAACTAGTTAATAGCATTTTCAAACATAATTCAAAATTATTTTACATTTTATGGAGTTTTGTTTTACATGGATTGAATATACCGAAGAAAAAGTAAAAGTCTTCGTCGTAGGCTGTAGGTTGCATTCTTCATTGAGGCTCCTTCTAATTTGGACGAAATATTCTAAATCGATGTAATTCATTTTCAGAAAGGCGTGCCAAGTGCTCACAACAATACTGAACTTGTCTGTAATTATTATTGGATTACCTCGAAATGGGATTTTTTTAGTAATATTTCTTCCACATTTCAAAGAGCTGTGCCCTGAGACAACCACTTTTTCATTGGTCGACTCAATCCACATGAAGCAAAGCCCATAGAATCCTAAATAATTTCTAAATATGTCTCAAAACACAAGTAATCGGATTTGGAGAAACTGAGTGAATAGAGTACAGTAATGTTCATTAATGGGTTCCCAGTGGCTAACTGTTTTTTTCGGACTTTTTCGGAAACGAGACTCCATTCTAGTCGTATTTGATGTGCCGATAGTCGAAATTATAATAATAATAATTATGACCCCTTATAAAAATAATATATTATTTTATTGATTGTATCCGAAAAAGTCCGAAAAAAACAGTTAGCCACTGGGAACCCATTAATGAACATTACTGTACCTCTTAAAAAATTTGAACAAAAACTAGGCATCCCATAAAAAAAAAAAAGAAAAATATTCATTTCGTTTGTTCTGAAATTCACTCTGTGCTACGGCTCAAAAACTTCTGACTATATTTTTTCTGACTGTAAATCCAGTGAATAAAAAACAATGATTCATGCAACAGCCTTACAGGATTGAAAGTAAATTCTCTATCAAATTTGATAAAACGACTATAAAATCATATTAAAATCGAGTAAGAAATTGTAAAAATTGACATGAAATTCTGTAATAACAATTACTTCTTACAGCTATTTCTGTAGCTGGCATTAAGGCCAACGCGTACTATGCCGAAGCGAAGCGAAACCTAGTTCCATTAACATGCTTTTCTTAGGTCTCTTATGGAAGTGTGCACGCACACTCCTAAGAAAGCATGTTAATGAAAACTCCGTTTCGCTTCGCTTCAGCATAGTGCGCGTTGAGCTTTAAGGGATTTGTAAAGGAGATGTAGAATGTAACTGTTTGTTATTCACTAGATTTAAGATGGTATTATGAAATCAGAAGACAGTCTTCGAGTAGCAGTACAGTACTGTATGAATAGTTCAGGATTAAAAAAAAATTCGTGCCCTGGTAGCTAGCTGGGAATTCGATTTCTGTACAACACGAATTACCCTATTTTGTTTACTGGTCATAAAGTTTTGTAGTAACATGGTTTATGTTCACTAGGACACGTGTCCTTGGACCGGACAATATCGAGTAAACATTGAGAACCAATGCAACTTGGGAATGATAAAAAAGAGATAATGTAAATATGTTCATTACCTCGGCTTTACATTTGAAAAAATCAAGTAAATCCTGAATGTTTGAAATTCGTCGATATTCGTCGGATGGACGGTCTTGAAATGTTCATTAAAATATGCGCAAGTGGGTTGTCCTTATTTAGGGTGTCTTTGAAATTTTCTGCGAACAAGGCGGAAAAACTTTGCAAATAAATGAAAAGCAAAGTACGCAAAACTTGAAGTTTGTAGGTCAACTCAAAGTACTGCAAGGCAGCGAATTTTCCCATCTAACTTACATGGGATTTCGGGCTCGTTGCATCATTTTCTTTTTGCTCTGCCAAAATAGTGCCTCGAAAAATCTGAAATTTGGCATACATCTACCCTATAGTCATAGGTACTCCATGAAAAATTGAGAGATTTTCGGCGATAAAAGTTTCGAAGTTCCAGAACGTCAAAATGGTGATTTTCGACTTCGAAACACAAGTTTTACGTTCTGGGGCTTCGTAACTGATATTGCTGAAAATCGCCCAATTTTCAGACTTTTCGAAGCAGTATTAAGGCAGAGAAAAACAATGAAATAATGTATCGAGCCCGAGTTCCTATGTTAATTAAATGGGAGAATTTACTGCCTTGCAGGCAGTACTGTGAGTTGATCTACAGACTCCAAGTTTTGCATACTTTTTTTTAAATTTATTTGCAAACTTTTTTCACCTTGTCCGCATTAAATTTCAAAAAACACCCTAAATAAGGACCACCCTGATGCGCAACAACTAGTAAAGTTGTTGTCTTCTGGTCTAATTTCACACAATTGTCGCGGTTTCTGAAAAATATCAAAATATTGAGAAATTTCAAAGGTTCAAAATTTCAACACGCATTCCCTTAATATTGCAGTCAATTCCAGACACAACGTCGCGAACACAGATGTAACGATTTCCTTCCCAGCTAATTGTCAGCGTATAATTATCTGAAAACAAACAATGTAAACAGTTTTTCATTCAAAACTCTCCAAAGCATAGCAACAAAAATTTGTGTTGTCTATTTTGAAATCATTCCGCTACTGTGAGTAGAAACAGGAAGTAGAATGTCTTTGTATCTGATGGTGACAGTGCTATGAGATCGCCCATCACAGCGCTGAGAAAAGTAACAGCTTTATTTGTTTTTAAAAGCAAAACTTAAGGGAGTACATCGCCTTGAATAGGGGTATTTTTTCAAGAGTGGCACTTGTTCGTGCTGTTCTTTAACCGGTTCACTGGTCACCAGTGAACCGGTTAATCAATCAGTTTTATTACACTGCTATGCTTATCTCTTGAAGCATAATCAAATAAGAGTTGAATGCAGTCGAAGTAACAGCACTTAAAACAAGGATTCGGATTACCTGATGCTTCAATTTCAGATATTTGGGTTCCTAATCGTTCAGAAAATGAGGATGTGCCCAATGAACACATAATTTTTCGAGATTGCATGCGTGACTTGAGCAATAAATTTTTTATTGCCGAGATTTCAACTTCACAAACTTTTTGTACGACTGTTCTACAAATTTCTAGAACAAGAATCCACGCATCAGAAAGTTGTCTGTTCATCAAACAGAGCTTCGTTTTCTTGACAATTAGAGACCCCAAATATCTGAAATTGAAGCACTGGTTGATCTAAGTCCCTGCACCAAGTGCTTTGATCGCGTGTAACATTCGGATCCGATGACTCACAACTCCTAACTTTTACTTGATTATGCTTCGAAATATTAGCGAACTTCTGTAATAAAACTGGTTGTTTGAAGAAGGAATCTAGACACATGATAGTCTCTGAAAAATACCCCTATTTCAGGTGTACCCCCTCAATGTTTCCTAGTTGGCATTTCTTATTTGAGATTCTCCTGATCTCCCATTCGCTTTTATTTGATAAACTCAGATTAGAAGAATGGGCGATGAGGAATTGCGGGACTTGGGATTGCCGTCAAATGCAGTAGGTCAACTGCGAAGTATCGTGAAGGGACAAACTTCCAATGGTTTAAATCTGCTTACGTCTGACAAGAAACTGGAGAGTTCCAGCAACGTCGTTGCACACTCTGTTCTAGAACACATTGATACCGAGGTAATTCGCTGGTCACAGTCTCTAGTACCTCTAAGCCGTATAGAAAAGATATTACTGGGACTTTATTTGAATAATTTTTTCTTAAAACTAACAACATAGGTCGTGAATTCAACAAATTGCGAGTATTCCGTTTCTTTCCATATAAGAAAAGGAGATTAACAAACGGTTTCACATCGTCGACCCTATTAGATTATAGAACCCTAGTGATTTGTGGCTGATTGTTGTTATGATTTGACGTTATACCATTACACGCAGATGCATCAAAATTCATATTAAAATTATAAAAGATACACATGCCTCGGTAAGTTTTACACATTAATTTATATAATTGCACAGGTTGTTAGAGGGAGCGACGTTTTAAGCGATGCTAGTAGCACTGGTACTAAATGCATCCCGTTACAGCAACAGCAACAGCAAGTATTGCATCATCACCACAATCACACTGGCGCTAACTTAAGACGGTATCCAACTATTCCGCCGATGGACCCATCTCAGATGCAGATGTATCCTCATCCGCCGCCTGTTTACGCAGCACATAACACGCCATGTTACGCTTGTCTAACAATGCCAGTAGCTGGAATGCAGAATCGTTACCCAAGGTAAAAAGAAAATAGCTACCTCAAATGGGGTACATACACATTGAAAATAATTCTTATCTATTCAGTTTGTTCACATCTAATTACTTGTATTTTTAGACATAATTGTTAATTACTTGAGATTTTATGGAGCTCTGAGTTCCAGAGATTGACTCTACCCAAGTATCAGTGACTTGGGAAAAATAATTCTAATTTCTGTGCTCTTCAGTGAGCTGATCTCTAATCTTATTTGAAAAGAAACTAGTCTATATCATTACTGGGATATAGACAAACTACATAAATGAATTCTATCCAGGTGTAATGCGCAACAAGTTTACTGCCTCGCTCAGCTTCAGACTCTAAGGTTGGATCCCGAGAGCAGTCGGCATTGTTCACAGAGCAGTAGCTCAGAAAGTACGGGAAGTAGATCACCGCCTGAGACACCACCAGCGGTGCCATGGGTCGGTGGTGGAGAATCCTCCGCTCCAAATCAATCGTCCGATCACTCGAACCCGGGAGCATCAGCTCATTCAATGGTCGCTGTATCGTCGTCTCACCAGCCAGCTCCTCAAACATTGATGCATTCTCTTCCCGAGAAGCAGAGAAACAGCAGAAAGAACCCGACCCACTACGCACGTCATAAAAACCAGATGGTCAACGGCGGACCACCGAGTATTCCTCACTGCATCCCCTTTCCACCGCAGCCATCGCATACGCCTATAACTTACCTTCAGCATGGACACTTTCCTTCGCTTAGACCAGCTGCAGGAATATACTCAAACTTTTCTCAATCCGCAAGCTATGCGAGACCTACATATCCAGCTTATCAACCGAACGGTGAAATGATGTACCAGTACCAAGGTGCTCATCCTGGACACCATCCTGGCTCGGGAGGAACCCCACCGCCACCCGCAGCACCGGTTCCTTCTCAGACACCTTATCTGCCTCCTACTCCGGTGGTGACTTACTCTACCGCCGTTCCGCCCCCAAAAGTATCTTGCTACAATTGTGGAAGTAGTAGCCATCACGCGGCCGATTGTAAGGACCAAACAATGGAGGACCTCACCAAGGGAGGTAGGTCACAGCCGCCGCGCAACTCTTAGAATTTGGTGTTTCGTTGGCGGATATAATCCCAGACCTCAGCGTGTTTGTGCGCTCGTTCAGATCTTAACGAGATGCTCTTGTCAATTCTTACTGACATCAATTAATTTCTCAAATCTCGACGGGATGGTGGTACCGGATCGGTTCTTCATATTGCATTCGATGATGTATGTTTTTCTACTACTTCCGACGATACAGCTGGTAAACGGTTTTTCGCGTTAGCGATGCGAAGGCCTTGATAATAGTGGGAATAAGTGACACGCCTACGCTTTACGATCCATAAGAAGTAAATTGTTTCCGATTCCAAAGAATTTTCATTTTTAGATCTCACCTATTCCTATTAAATCATCGAATGCCAGATATTTGAGAGAACAATTGATGTAGGTAAATATCGACTATTGCAAACCATATTAAGACAGAAAATAGGAGGAGAGTGTTGGATACTGGCGGATGCGTGGGTGGGTAGACGCGAGATTATTGCCTGGTTTGTAACCTGCCGCTGCTGCCGTCTGCACATGCACGAGGACGCGTTGTCCTACTGGCTTGGAATGCTGCTAGTCTAGGTTTAAATGCAACTACAGTAAAACCTTACATATTGTACCCTCTTATTTAGTCCATTCAAAAAAGTAACTTAATATGTAGTCGATCAGCCCCGTCTGATAACAAATTCGAACAGAGCCAAGAATCTGTACGAGCCGAGTTTTACGGCATTACTGAACCGAACACCTCGTCAGCGTTAGAATCATGCAGTACAAATAATTGACAAATGAGCCTTGAGTCTCTCGAATAACTTTTTCTTTGTGAATTGTAAAGGTCATTGTTGTTCAGTAATGTGCAGATTGTGAGTAACTTCCACTGAACCCTCGAATTCTTACATAGAACGTCCCGGGTAATGTTTGAATAATGCATATATGGCCCTCTTCCTGGACTACAAGTTAGGTTTTACTGTAATTTCATAATGTAATAACTCACATGGTCTGTGGAAGCGGTTTCGCATACCCTGGCGTTGGTCGATTTCTACTCTCTTGCGATTGTTGGATAAGCAACGCTGGAAACAAATTTATCGTAAAATAAATGCGGACATATTATGTGAGTGGAACGATTGATCGCGCTCAGTGTATAGATTTAATTTCACTTACATCTTTATTACTGGCGGTTTTTTTTTTATCCTTTTTTTCCATATTTTCTTCTTATCTACGATTAGAGCAAGGCTTCAGGGATCGTATACACCTTATCATCGTCAAGTTGTGTATGCCTTTTTATGAGATTTTTCAAGAGCTCTAGAAAAACGAGTGAAGCAAATATTCGCTAATTGAAAAATAAAACTATCCGATTACTATTATTAATAATAATAATTTATTATTATTGAAGTAAATCAGTGATTGAAAGAAAAGCATCGGTTACTGATAGGAAACCCGGCAATAATAACGTTGTAGGGTGTATAATATACGAAGGATTCTTTCTCAAGTGATCTCGAATTAATTTCATTTCTTCCTCCTATGAAAAAATATCCGAAGATCGCCCAATGATTCTTTTTGTTTGTAACACAACTTGGAACGCTTTAGGAAGGAATGTCGGTCCCATAATAAGAATTTCACAGTAAACTCTGAGCAATGAGAGAGTCTTTCTCAAATTTTTTCATCCAAATCAAAGTGGCCCGAAAACCTGAAACCACCTTTTTCGAGTTTTTTTTTACATTTTTAGCCGTAAGTAATATTTTTAAAAAATTGAAACATTTTTATTGGAAAGCTGATGAAAAAACATAACTTTCATGTATTTTGATTTTTTTTTCATTATCTGCGCCCCTGCCATTGCTAAAAATCTGGAAAAAAATTAGCAAAACTCTTAGAAGGTAGGGTAATCATCGGAGGAAGAAATCCAATTAATTCGAGACCACGACGAAAATGGGTTGCCCACTTGAGAAAGAATCCTTCATATGATACCCTGGGGGGGTCCTTTAAAAGGTCATTTTTGAATTTTGACCTGCTCAACTCCAGATCGGTTCCAAAATAATGCAAAGTAATTTGAGTAAAATTTCGCCCTTATAGCTCTACCGGAAAGGGTGCCTGTAAGCACAATTCATTTTTCGATTCAAATTCGGGGAAAATTAGTATTTAATATCGACAATAAAACATTGACGTGGAAAATGAAAATCACTTTGACCATTCGAATCGTACTCGCCGTATTCCGAACAAAACTAACGAAAATTATTGTTTTCTACGTGTATTCCTTAAAGAATTTGAAAAAACGCCATCATAGCGCAAAAGAGATGTAAAGATTTAATTTTATGTCGCCTTTTATCGTTAATAAATAGAATAGCTAAGTTTGGTCTCATTCCAGTTTGAGTTCAGTTCCCGTGGTGAAGGAAAAACAAAAAATGATAAAAAATAAAGACTCTCATGGAATGATGAAACTTGTAAAAATAATGACTAGATTGGATTGAAAATAAGAAAACCTGCAGTAATAATTTTCGAAAAAGAACAACGTATACTGCAAATTAGGTGACTAGAGAGAGTGTGGTTTGATGACGGAAACTGAAAATTAAAATGCGACTATAGTGTAAGATTCGTTATTTTTTTCATACTTAAGTTAACGAATGAGATTGTAATTTGAAATTATCCATCACTTATTTTTACCCCAAATATTAAGGAATTTTTATGCTCAATTTCCAATTCTTTAAGGAATATACGTAGACAGAAATAATTTTTGTTTTGTTTTTTCGGAATACGGCGAGTACGGTTCGAATGACTAAACTGATTTTTAATTCCCACAGCAATTTTTCAGTGTCAATATTAAATACTAATTTTTGCCCAAATTTGAAAGGAAAAATGAATTTGTGCTTACAGGCACCCTTTTCAGTCGAGCCATAATGCTGAAATTTTTCTCAAATCATTTTTGATTATTTTGGAACCAATCTGGGGGTTGAGCAGGTCAAAATTCACAAATTACCTTTTTACGGACCACCCTAATGATCCCTGAATAGGTAATAATGGAGCAAATCACAGACTGAATCCTTTTATCGAATTTGAAAAATGTCGTCAAGTAAGAAATACGTGTGCACGTGAATCTATCAGTTACGAATTATTCATTAACGGCTAAAGTTGATCGAATTGAAAAAGGATTGAGGCTTTATTGTGCTCCATACTTTTGAACAGTCACGACGTTGCGACGTCATAAGCGAGAGATTTTCAGTGAAGAAAATTTCTTTCGGAACTGACGATACAGTTTTTGTTTTCTTTTTGTTTTTCTTATTTCTTTGTTTGTTCAGCAGACTTTAAAAAAATGTCGAAGTAAGGTGGTTCATACTATAGCAAACATGTATGAAATAATCGGCGGTGGTATTATAAAATATAATTTCCTCGCCTCTGACGTGACGACGCGACGCCGTGCCTGTGCATGCGCTGAAATTGACTCTACAGTTCAGTTTGATATTTATAAACTAATCACATGCGTGCAACGGTGGCGATATTTAAACTATCGCATAAATCTATAGCGCAATTAGTATCTCCCAGACCTCCACTGTCACGTGTCCGGCACTCTGCTATTCTCTGGCAGTTCCCTGATAAAGTCTCAGACCATACCTACCGATTCTATTTCAGCCCAGTATCGACTAGACTACACGATACTGAAACAACCTGGAGATTGTCCGGGCTCCGACAAGTGATCCCCTATCTTGGACCACCGTTTAACTACCTACCACAACCATACCACAACTAAAACCACAATATTACGGCCTAATTATTATCATTCAAAATATGGCCACCGTTACCAATATAATTTTTCGGTGATTTTTCTAGACTTCTTCTATATCCATGATAAGAATTTTTTTAAACATACAGTCTCCCAACTCGCTGTACTACCCCGTAAACTTTTTACAAGTTCTTATTTATGATAGCAATTATTATTAACATAATGTATGAATATAGCGTCGTGTACAAAGTAACAGCATACTATTATTATATCTATATCTATCTATGTTTTTAGGATACGTTATAAGCGGTTTTTGGAACGGTTCGTGTTAGGTATGCTCGACCGCGCGCGTCTTTCCACGTAATAATAGGTACACAATCGGCAAACTTCTTACCTTTCTAGTGGCTATATGACGATTGTTGAAGGATAAAAAAAACAAAAATTAAATACATTTAAATCGACAAAACAAAAAAAGAAGATATTAAAACGGAGTTTCTACAACTGGACGCGATAATTCTATAACAACAACGTTAACAAAAATACGTTCATCGTTTTTAAGTGTATGTATAGATTTCAGAAAAATTTTCGTGTGAAACCATAAGTGTTCGATCATCTCTAGCTGCCGTTGCGCTCCTGTGTGTCTAAACTGAAAAAAACTATAAATGCTGCTCACTGCTCGTTTAGTTAACTTATCGATATACATACACAGTTAGCTAGGTATATATATATATATAAATATATGTATATACATATATATATATATATATTAGGGTGGTCCTTATTTGGGGCTCGGACGAATTTTTAAGCAGACGCCCCCCAAATCGACTCCAAGAAATTCGAAAACAATACCCTAATTTTTTCAGATTTTTATCAAAACCCTAACCCCTCCCTAAATGAGGGTGGATTTCCCCGTTTGAAATACACGTGTTTCGGCCATATCCTCAGGACATATTTTATTCTCAAAGTAGGATGTTCTAGGAAAATCTGTAACTGCGAGATTTTAGTGTTCATTGGTGCTACTATTTGAGAAAAAATTCACATTGTCATACGGGTCAATCTGGACGAATTGCACACCCTTTAAGCTGCCTTCTTTCCTCAATCGAAGGATATGCAATTCGTCTAGATTGACCCGTATGATAATGTGCATTTTTCTCAAATAGTAGCACCAATGAACACTAAAATCTCGCAGTTACAGATTTTTCTAAAAGTGTTTACTCTCAATTTAAAATACATCCTGAGAATATGGCCGAAACACGTGTATTTCAAATGGGGAAATCCACCCTCATTTAGGGAGGGGTTAGGGTTTGGATAAAAATCTGAAAAAATTAGGGTATAGTTTTCGAATTATTTGGAGTCGATTTGGGGGGCGTCTGATTAAAAATTCGTCCGAGCCCCAAATAAGGACCACCCTAATATATATATATGTATATACATATATTATAATTCTCATCCTATTTATAGTAGTTAGGGAATCACACGTGCAACTTAAGCAATTTTATACAAGTTTTATCGATCGCCCATCTTTTTTAATTATAGGCAGTGTTGTACGTTAGAAATTTAATAGACGTAACGATATGGATGTGCGTTAGCGTACTGTAGGCAAAATGCCACTTAAAACTACCTAAGTAGATGTCCTTCTATCGATAATTGAACTTTTGGCTAATCTCGTACATTTCACTAATTAATTAAAATTAATTTTAAAAGATAAAGTACCTACATATGTGTAAATAGAAATTAAGTACATGATAACAACATATGAAAAAAAAAAAAAAAAAAGAAAGCGAAAAAACAAAATCTCCAAGTACTGTCTTACCGAATACAACCGGGTAGGTGACAATGGATGCCACATGCATTTACAATGCCTATATATGGTCCGAGGACGCTAAATTATTGTATCTTAATATTTTCTTATTTTTCTTTTGTTTTTTTTTCCGATTTTTGTGGCAGCTATTCACATCCCACTAGATTATTAGAGCTGACATTTCAAGTTCAAAGCTACAGTGGAGTCGATTTCAGTGCATACACAAACATGGCGTTCTGACGTCAGAGGATAGAAAACTTCTATTGCATCTTACAGCCGTTTGGTCATTCTGAAACCGACGATACGGACGTTTGGTCATCATGCAAACCCCAGAAAACTCGCTAATGCTCGGATTTCGGATAATTGAAGTTCTGGGTAATAAAACACGTATGTTAAAGTCGCAATGTGGAGAGCGGCTTGGCTCTCAATACACTCTTCCAAAGCCTGCCGTACAATAAAACGTCTATATCGTCTATTTTTAACAATGATGCGCGATCCATAGCGAGTGAATCTCCTCTTGCTCCTGTCGTACGAGTAGTTATTCTAAAACATACAATATGGACGTTTTTGTGACGTGCAGGCGTTAGAAAAGTAGCTAGCGCTTCGATTTTCGGCAATTTAAATACTAGTGAATAAAATGCATACGTTGAAATAACGAGGTTGATTACTGCTCGGATATTGACAACCCTGTCACCTCCATTACTTGTCCTATTTACCATCACGTTGCGTTTTTTTCCGGCTATTGTTGTCGTTTTTCTAAAGTTTGCTGTAAGACAAAACATCTGTATCATTTGATTTTGAATAATTTAACGGCCGTGAGTAGCGAGGGAAAGCTTCTCGCTTCTGACGTCGTTACGCCGCAGTATATAGGCGTGAGTTTGAAATCGACTAAACTATGGACCTCAAAATCTAAAGGTGACTTAGTTGTATTTCTATATAATTTAAGGTGATGAAAGCTCGCTTTTAATCTCAAGTCCGCCTGCTACATATCAGTTAATGACTTGCCATGATTATTGTATTGTATTGTATTGTATTGTATTGTATTTCACGTTATATCGTATGAAAAATAGTGTAGATAAGGACCTTTCGAGCGCGTATTGACTTCCCTGGATATTTTTGCTCGACCTCTAGCTACGTACTTTTCTATCCATCCAAATGATCACGATCGAGTTGGCCGTAATTTTTCTAATGTTTTACGACATTTTATGATAGGTACATATAAAGCATTCAACATTGAAGTATGACATTGTTAATTTTCGATGACTAATAGAGAATCATCTTCACATGAAAGAAAGTAGAGTTTTCAAGCTGTTTAACAGATGTGTGGAACGAATACTTATTCTAATGAATGCAGACAATTTTTACATGTTACGTTGCACGGGGATAGGAAATGTAAAATTTCTAAATGAGCTTTCATCAACTTGTTTTGTATTAAACGGTCCGACGACTCCCCACTACGAGACTAGCTGAACAATCGCACAAAAAAATTTGCCAAAATTACATATATCGATAATTTGTATTTTTCAAACATATCTTTTTTTGATATTGCGCTGTATCTTTCCTTTCAAATGATCGTCTTTTCTGATTAAAAAAAAAACCTTTTTAGAAACGGTGCTTCAAAGGGATTATACATGAGTTGAAAATCGCAAAATGTCTTTTACCAAATATAGAGAAGTTTTTCTCTTAGTGGGCGTCGGTAGCGATATCCACGGATTGTAAAAATAATATTAGTTGATAGATTTTCGAGACAGTGTTGCCAGCCAAATGTTGAAGTTTTTTTCAGCGGTTCGCGGAAAAAATTATGATCGATTCTTTATCACTTTTTCTTTCAACAATTGGGCAATACCTATCATTGTCATTACTGAGTAAGTTGGCAACAACGCTGCACAATTAGCCGTAAGTTAATATAAATAATTGCAAATTTACGCATGTATTCGTAAACGTATATGTCATGTGCAGGTCATCCCATTTCAATATCCCCAGTTGAATAGTTAACTTCTTCACCGGTTTCGTGAATTGGAGAAAGTTACCACTTTTGAATAAGGGTCCACGAAGATGAGCGTTGTAGATTTCTTCCGGGCCGCACCGTTTTCGAGTTATCGAAGTTATCGAAGTTATTTGAGCATGTTTGAACGGAAGTTGATTTTTCTATTTCATCATTGAAAAGACAATGGGTCAACAGCCATTGAAGGAGATCGGTGAAATGTTCCTCATGACTCGTGGCAGGTGCGTCATTGATTACTAGTATTGAATACTCTTTATACTACTTTGGGGGCCGATAACTTATGGTCGATTCATAAAAAATAGCCGACTTCAACTGTTTCGAAAAAAACCGAATGACATTTCACATTATGAAAGAAACATGAAAACTAAAGATAATGCCGATAACTCGAAGAAGTCAAACGAGATACATGAAGAAAAAATCATATCCCATTATCATTCCGCGCCCTCATGATAACCCCGCGTAACTTTTGCCAGCAGGTATAATTTTTGGATTTTATCCAACTGCTCAGAAGATATATTCGGTTCCTCATGTAAGATCACTGCAGTGCAACACCATCTCTTAAGCATGAATGATTTCCGTTTCATTAGATTTCATCATTAACGGTCAGGGAAGTTGAAATTGTTAAAATCAAATCAGTCTTACGTCTGTTAAAATCAAAAGTCTCGACCATATCGCTCGCAAAATATGTAGTCCAATGTTATAAATTGGTATAACAAATATAAGTATAGGAATATTAAAATTAAAAAACAAAGAGCCACGTATCTCAGCTGTGATTCTTGACATCCAACAAATAAGAAAAATCGAAATACAAAAAAAAAAAAAAAACCTAAAAAAATAAAATATCATCAACTTATTACTTTTAACGCTAACCAATTGTATTGTATATGTATCGGAAAATCTTTGGGGCAGTGTTACTTATTTCCCGTGAAGATATTTCTGCAGTCAGATTACTATTATTATTACTATTATTATATACTATTATTATCATTATTATTATTATTATTATTACACTGCGTGAGAGCCATCTATGTATAATAACTATAATATAAAGTTTCGTACGAGATGTAATGTAACGAAGTACTGCTATTACAATAACAATATTAATAATAATAATCGTTATTATTATTACAATAATAATTAATAATGAAATAATGAAATAAAGACAATATGTGCTTAATAAATTTCAAGATGTAACAAGAAAACAACCGACGAAATTCATCGATTTCCGATGTAATGAAGGCAAAGCCAAAAGAAAAAAGAAAAAGAAAAATATTAAAATATTAAAATATAACTGACCCAACACACATAGTCCATAGAATAAAGAGCGGTGAAAAAAAAAAAAACAAATTAACAAACTTAATTGGCACGGAGATTAGAGTGAAAGAGACGCATCGTCGATATAGGATATCGATATATGTACCCAGAATGAATAAATTTATATGAAATATATAAGTCTGTATGTTTAATTTCATTGATACGGGTCTCCGCAGCGTGTGTTCGCATGTAATGTGTGTAATAAATGAAAAGAAATATAGAAGCCGCGCGAGTTGTATAAGTTATAGGCATATATCTAAATATACATATATACCATGAGGATTCGTGTATGCGGGTCACTCCCGGTTCACTCGATTCAGCTAGACACAGATATTTGCATTGCCGTAGATGCAAATAACTGTGTCGAGCTGAATCGAGTGAACCGGGAGTGACCGGGCATACACGAATCCTCACGGTATACATATTTAATATATAAATGGGTGAAAAATAGTTAATGAGAGATATAGTGTAATAAAATGAGATGAAAAAAAGTAAAAAAAAAAAGAAAAAAAAATACATAAACAGATAACACTTTAAAGCGGCTGAATAAACTGAATGAGAAAGCATGAAGAAGTAATATTATAAGTGACTCAAGCTAAATAAATGAATGAAAGAGTTAATATTGGTATAGAAAAAGAAAGACAAAAATTGAAAGAAAAAGTACAGATAAAAATGAGAGAATAAAAAAAAAGTGTATTAAACAAGTAATCCAGGGTATGTTTGTATATGCGTTTGAGATATGAGTAAATTGTAATAAGATTGACGTGACCTTACAGCAGCAGCTAATCACAAAGAGACGAAAGACAAACAGGGGGGGGGGGGGGGGGGGTTTGTGCCACTTCTAGGTCATGTACATATAAAATTATACAAAGTTTACATACAAACATGTGATGTGTATATACACACTATATATATGAAAATACTGAGATATATTTGTAAATTCTGTTATCTGAATGCATTATGAATATTTTAACCTCCTGTAATAAAATATTTAATAAAAAACGTTACCAACGAAAACTTCGCATCTAGAGTTGGTTCTTTATTTTCACCCTCCTTTGTTCATTTATCTTATCTAATTCTCGCGACGTAAGTTATTCTTCTTTTTTCAACGTACTGTAGTACAAAATGATTCCAATTGATCCGCCGTTATAATACGACGCCTTGTTACTGATAAGTCGTTCTGTAATCAAGATTTTATGATTGCAAAGGATCATGAAATATTTGACAAGATTTAAAATGATACGAAAAGACTTAATGCTCGTATAAAGACGCGAACCAATGTCATAATATTTCTAAGTCTTTGAGGGTTTTAAAAATATGTAGCTATAGATGGGTAACAGTGGAAGAATTTAAGGTGAGTTAATCTCGTACGAAGTACCTACTTCTGTGCACATACCCTGTTACACCCTTTGAAAGAAGATTTCGCAAGCTTCAGACCTATTCATCGGACGATTCGAGCATGCATTTATTTTCAAAGCATTTAAATATGTCCCTTCGGACTGTATGAGAGGGGTTTCTTGGTGCCCTCTAGGTATGTTAATCAAGGGGAAAGAATACACTTTTTTCCGTAGTATTCTCTGATCAAACAAAGCTGGACCGTTTCATAAGTGTGCGATTTGACGTGGAATTACTCATGTGTGAAATCGACTTAACTAAAGCTCCGATACTATTTTCCCAGTCTCTCGAAAAACAAAAGAGGAAAGAAACAGTACAAGCATCAGCAAAAAGTATACCTAAAAATGCCGTTGTATCAAGATTCGTTGAGCAGCATCGATGTTTATGTATGTACTGAACTCTCAATAAACTTGGCTAGTCCATATCGCTGTTCGATTTATTACACGTCTTGCAGGTTTATACGAATGATTGTTTATGTAAAATAAGCTAAATAGATTACATCAAGTCCGAGAAACTTTTTAATTGCAACCCAATACTATATAGGCACACGATGCGAAACAGATGAGCCGCTATATTGCACATATGCAGAGAATATAATACGATCGACTGACAATCAAGATGACTTTTATCTCAAACATGTTTAATACTCTTGCTATGTAGCGTGAATGAAAACAATATTTCTAATGAAATGTAAATGAAGCAGAATTCTTGTTTCCAAAATCTCACCTTCCTCATTTGTATGATATGTGTAACTATGACTACTATGAGATAACTATAAAATTGTAAATCTTTTATCTCAAATCGGTGGGCAACATTTTTTCGAACCAACAGATGACAAAAATTTTGAACCGAAGCTGGATATGAATTTCATGTATATGGTCCGTAACGTTCGATATGCTGCCATGTGTTATATCTTCGATCAAACTTAGAAACGAGTATCTGAATTACTTACCACAGAATATTTGAACAAGTTACGAATCGGTTGAGAGATAAGTTATGTTACAAAGTATGGTATAACATTTAAAGTGAACATATTCATCTGAGAATTGAATTGTTGCAAAGGTCTATTGCAATGACTAAGGCCCATCCCTAGTTGCCCACCTTCTTTTGGTCGAAATGTGTCACATTTCGATTATCATCCGAGCCCAGGCGTCGAAAACGCAAAAAAGGCCAACTTAGCGCAAATTCTATTTTAATTCCGAACACATACGTATGAAAAAATGTTCGTTTCGTGCGAAAATAGAGTCTACTCGCCGAGGAAATTGACATTCGAATTACGTAAAAACAATCTGTAGACGCTATTTTTGCATGAAACGAGCATGTTGTTTGACGTATGTGTCCGGAATTGAATTTGAATTGGCGGTGTGCATTTTGTTTCTGCGTTTTCGACGCCTGAGCTCGGATAATAATCGAAACGTGATATATTTCGACAAAAAGGAGGTGGGCGGCCAGGGATGGGCCCTAACAAAAGTACGGTTTCAAAGTACATGTATAATATTGTGAGAAGTTGGATCAGAGATTTTCATGTCGTTGAATGGTTATTACTTATTATGGAAGTTATATCCCCGTTTTGTTATTAAACTGAGATCATTACAAGATTAAAATGCTACGTTCATGAACGTGTTCGTGCTGTTATTGTGCGATCTTGGCCTTTAGCCAAATTAATCGCATTACCGAAGTACTTTGTATGCTCCGAAGTGTGTATGCCTATATATACTTTTGCATGAATAGATTTAAAAATCGTACGTATGGGGTCTTCGAAGTGAAATCGACCGAATTATACTTGATTTTTTGGAGTCAAAAGTTTTAACGGAAGTTATTTTCCTGGCCATGGCATAATATATTAAAGAACTAATTTTTTGGATCTATCCTTTTAACAAGCCTCAAAAGTTCATCTATATGTACCCTCTTGATCTTTATACTTCTTTCGATAGAGTGGAGCAACTTTTTAGAAATCCCCTCCTCGTCGCTAGGGTAACTCAAGTGTAGGATCTTTGCTGAAAAAATAATGAATATAGTAATAATAATAATCAGCACCGGATTTAACTTGGAGCCGCCTGTAGTCCCGAACTTATTTGCCGCCCCCCTACCTAGTCATCTGTTCACTAATGAGATTTTGTCAATCAGGATAGATCAATATTCAATAATTTGTATTACACATGCTTATAAACAGTCGCTTCGTTCAAGATCTTCCGATATAGCTGCATATTAGAGTGTCCGTTATTTCCCGAATTGACTTTTTCTACTTGGGTATGGGCCAAATTATTAGTTCATAGCCCAAAAACAATTATACTATTTTTTTTTAAGTGCTATTAACCCCTGCCTGTAGGACGATACATGTCCCATTTGATTAACATGGGATTTTTGCCCTTTTTAGATTTCAATTTGTTTTTCGCTTACTTCTTTCATTACCCCATCAAATATTGTTGATCCTACAACTGTTCTGACCTTTTTGAATGGACACATTCTTACATTAGTGGAAAAAAAAAAATTTCATAAGTTTTGAAGTTTTTTTCAAAATTTATTTTTACCGTATTTTTCAGCAACATTCGAATATTTTCGAGTATTTTTGAATTTATTGACTTTTCAATGCTTCTGATTGAAATTAAAAAGTATTCGAAACATATTGAACATATGATAATAATAATAATAATTCTGTTACATATTTCATAGATGAGGATTTATATCTTTTCATAGGCACATTTTTCTAACATTAGGACTTCTTCATTTGTACAAAAAAAAAAAAAATAATTTCATCATACAAGTTGCATATTATTTGGATTGTCAAACCAAATTTTTGCCGCCCCTAGATAATGCCGCTCTAGGCCCGGGCCTCTCGGGCCTATAGGTAAATCCGGCGCTGATAATAATAATGGTAATGGTAATATTTCAACTAAAATTCTAACCATTTCTAATAATGTGACTATCGTTTTTACCTCTGCCAAGCTACAGTAAATAGTCTGACAAGTGTCACTTCGCGGACTCAAGGAAATTTTGTTTTTATAAAGAAATGCAATTACAAAAGATATATTCAGGAAATAGGTAGGGAAAAAACTGCAGTAGAGACATATCGATTTTCTTTACTGCAGTATAACAATTTCGGAGTTTTTTTTCGGAAGACTCGACATAACATATTCAGAATTTTGGTTCTCTGATTTATTCTATACGACTCTGAAAGATTCTGCAAACTCTGACTCGTCAGAATATTTTGCAGAAGATCTGCTGAGCCATTCAATGCAAGTTTCAGATGAACATGTCCTGCAATAGCGGTAGATAATAATAAGAGATAACACATATCTATTTTCGCTTCTATAACGTGAAAATTCATGGTATATGTATGTATATATATTCTATACTAGATATGTTACGTAAGAAAATTCATTTCCAACATATATCGGTCCAGTCCAGTTTCTCACAACGATATTAATTACAATTGAAATATAATCAAAATCGCACGGAGTAAACAGATGATTTAAGTCGACAGTTTCTACGGGTGAAAATCTCAAGGCGTATTCCGCTGTGCTGATGTACATGTATGTATGTATGTATGTATGTATGTATGTCTCGTCTGCACTAATATTCGCAATTAGCTCTAGTTATTGGTTTATTATGATCATCGCAGAGCGAGGACTAGAATCATATATACTGTCATTCGATCGTCGAACGAGGATTATAGTTCGGCGCGTTGCCGCATCGGGGCCGATCGAAGATTGCGAAGAAGAACGCATGTTCCAAATGACAGAGAAGAATAGAAAAAGAGAAGGAGGGAAGGAGAGAACGAACGTTGCAAGAGAGCTTGCGCAGACAAGGGGGTGGAAAACCGGGCTAACCAGGCCAACAACGACGCATCGTACTAGCCGCTCAATATCACTTCGGTCGCCAACCGTGTGAGCTTCGAGATCCCCCGTTCGGCGGAACAACCCTCTTTGCGTTTTCACCCACGGAGACGTTTGCTCGCCGCAGGGCTCTCCGCAACACCGGGAGACCGACCAGCCCTTGAAAGATGGAGGATAAGAAGGTTGAACAGTATTACTCGCCGCCACCAATACTTGGAAAATGGGAGGGCTTCAGAATTTTCGTCTGGAATTCAGAGACCGGACAGTTTATGGGACGGACTGGTGCAAGTTGGGGTAAGATGATCAAAAATTTTACTCTTCCTATCCCGCCGACATTCACACAACGTCATCCTTCCATTCTATAAATTCGAATTCTCCGCTCTTTACTCAAATATTTCGAGGTCCATGTCTCACGGTCGTTCCAAGGACGAATCCGCCGGAGATTATCTTATCTTCTAACTGAAAACTGGTTTTGTCAATTAAAAATTATTCAACTTAATCCTAATCCTTCACAATAATCATCATGATTCTCATGTACATGGTCATTTTAATAGGGTCAAATTCTCTTTCAACATTTCTCATGGGTCGCGGGCGAATTTCGTATGACGTAACGATCAAGTCATATATCCTCCCAGCAAGCAGCGGCTTCCATTTCCGCATAAACATTATAACTAGATCAGATTTGGGCTCAGGATCAATAAAATCATATAACAATTGGAAAATCTAATCCTTTGCCGTGCCGTTTAAGTTCTGAACCATCCATGATTGGCTGACGTATTCCACTCCAATCAATACTCGAATTGGTTGACCTGCCCTTAGGGCGTTATGCGTGAAGGATGCCAAAGTCATAACTCATTGGATTTCATACGAAGGCTAAACCAACGCGAATAATGGTGTACTATACTTAATAATATAAAAACGCGGAAGTATCATTGCAGCCATTTTGTCGAGTGCTTTTTTCCCCCAGACTTAAAGACGCTCACAGAGTTCTAGGCGGTTGAAAAATCAATGTTTCCCTCTCAGCTTCAGACATCCACATTTCTGTTTATGTTCAATTCATTCGCGAATGATCTGACGCGTGAAGAATCCAATATAATAATTTCATTTGATGAAAATGGACGAGGATTTTATACGTTTGAAGAAATATGCGTATATTTTACATCAAGTTTTATCCGCAAGCTATTTTTAGTTTTATAATTATAACTGTAATTGCCAGCCACAATTCTTCCTAGTTATTTTACTCGTTATGCATTCGCGAATAAAATTGATTATATACCTACTTTCGTTTCTCCCTTCGAATGAATTGCAAACGCGTCGAAATTTGAGGCGTAGTCCACACGGTAGAATTGATTTTCGGTTAAGGTATACCCTTACCCGAAGCCCCCCTACTATATGCAAAGCTTCTCTACTCATCCCCCAGAGTTTTTCGAATTTAGTTCACTTTACTAACGGTTTAGTTGCTGACCAAATTTATAGTATTTCCACATGAAACTATAATTTCAATACATTAAATAAACTATAACAAATCATTGTCTCACAATATTAGTTGAAATAATTTCAACTTTTTATTCGATATTCCAACGGTCTTCAAACCTTTAGATGATATTTGAATAAAATTTCGAATTCCAACGTTTTCACATAAGATTTTAGCAAAAGGATATAATATAGTGCTTCATTAATCGATACGATTATACTGTTTCCGAGCTATTAACTCAAGTTATCAATGATCTCGAATTATTATGGGTTTTCGTTATTATTAAATGAATAATATAAGCATACTCTCTTAAATCGAAATAGTGACAATAGGGACTATTCACTATTTCGCAGTGCAGAGTAGATCACTAATTCAAATAGTGGTATACTTCGCACTACTAAATAGTGAATAGTCACTATTTGATAGTCGAAAGTCACTATTTCGATTCAAGAGAGTATATTAATTTAAAATCTATCAATATTTGGGACTAAAAAATCTTTAACGTATATGGATGTATTATGCCTCGGTGGAACAATGCGGACATTTGTGCAGCACAGCGCCAAGAGAACTTTGGGATCAATAGACTACTACAGTTCACTATATGCTACAATCTGCAATTAGAGGTTGTGGTACTTTTAGGTTCTATACAAAGCTACGTCCCTGAGCTTAAATCATACAGCGTTGGGAATTTATATCCATATATATATAATTGTGAAATACATATACTATAAGATACAATAGATATGAGCAGCAATTTAGCTCTGTGAATCTGACTATAATGGCAATTTGCATGCGTCACGATACCTGCGGAAGCGTTTTATGCTATTATAGTCATATTTTCATTTCATCCACAACTGCGTCGACCTGACGAATGAGTACAGAAAAAGACTGTGCTATACTCGACGAGCTGCAACTTCTGAAATAACAAAAAATTAGAAACGAAAAATAATAAAAATTAATGCAAATTACCAGTTTGATGACAATACATGTATATTATATATATATATTATAATGATCTCGATGTTGAATGATAGTTATGCCTCTAAAGTTCTTCATGTATTTGATTGTGAACAATCGTATATGGCACATGATTACGGAGTGGAGCTGCGAATGATAAAAGACAATAAAAAAAAAAAATTAAATAAAGAGATTTCATATCATATAATACTGCAGACTTGAACAATTCACAGATAAAGTTTTCCAGTGCAGCAGGGCATCACGTCATCTATACTTACTCGTCAATTTATGTAAATCAACTATAAATCTCTTAGTTTGGTTTATTTCGATCATATTATTCCCATTTCCTACATTCTATTCTTGAACACCTTGCATATAGCACGTGGTTCACTGTCTTGCGTTAGGATATAAGAAATCATTGATCGGTAGGTAGTACCCACCTCAGTGAGACGATGGGACGCCATTTGTGGCGTGAATCTCTAGATTCAAACTTTTTTTTTTCTTGTCATTGTTCAAAGAGTTTATGCGATAAGATTTGTTTTTGGAGCCACTGTCTTCTTCTCTATTGAAGCTTTCCAGTAATTAAGGCAAAATAATAAATCAGTGTCTAATATCACACCGATATCATAAATATTATAAATTTATGAGGTTGAAATCAAATAAGTTATAGTTATACCAGCCATATATCACAGTATCACAGCAAATTTTCTTCGTGATAATAATTTTTGAATCATTATAGTAGTGTATATAATTGAAATTAACCGCAGCTTTAGCGGTACATCCGATTTCTATGAACTTTTATTACCTTTTATTTCACCAAATATACAAATATACAATATTTATATATATATATATATATAATATATATATATAATATATATATACATATATAGCACTTTTGTTATAATTAGATTCTTATTCTAACGAGGTTGACAGCTTCCTCCTAATTAAGACGAGGTTAAAATAGAACTTCATTGTTGCGAAGTTCGAGTAAATCCTTCATTTCTGAATGACCTCTCACACTAACGATAACAAATTTATGTCAAATCACAATCATTTCAATCCTTAGAAAAAAGGAAACCAATTTTAATATATTCAAAAATGTTCGAAGCGGTGAAGATTCATCAATTTCGTGACGGGGTGGGTGGGTATATCCTCTGAATTATATAGTTTCATTTTATATATATCCTGCGACCTCAAATGCAGACACGAACCTCGGCTATTGCAGACGTCATAAAATCGATTTACGATCCCTCTTGTCGTTAAACGTGCGGTTGAGACACGGGATATGAAATGTATTCTTCTCTGCAGAAGAGACAATAGCGCTAACTTGATTTGCGCAAAGCGATTCGTCTCTCCCTATACAATCAGCATTCGATTGATTTTATTATTACCCACTTATAGTGCGCTACGAATCGGTCCCGTTTTTACAAATTCCGGGACCCTATGACAGCATGAATATATCAAATAGTAGTATTGAAAAAAAAAAAAATGAATAAAAATCCTTACATTACTATTATCAGTATTATTTATCTCATCTCATAGCATAGGATCTTTGCCATGTTTTCCAAGCTGCTTTGGACTAGAGTTTTTGCATGGTCCCCTTCTTTTGATACGGCACTGTGTTACGTACAGATTTTCATCGGAGTCCATGACATAAGTTAATGCCAATTCAGGCCAATTAGCTTTTGACTCATAATTGTAACAGTTCTACTCTTTAGAATTGTTACACTTAATAATCATAGACTAGTTACAGTAGCAACGACATTGCTACTTCGTTTTGTTAATTCATTTTATGTTTCCTTCATTGTACACACAGGTTGGAAAAAAAAAGTTATCTCGAAGGCATTGTGTGCCCCACAGAACCTATCTGAATATTAAGTTACTTATTGAATCTGAAGTCTTAACGAAAGTAATCACATTATAGTATTTAAAAATGTCTCCCTACATGTCTCAAAGTTACGTATATTAAGAGTAGATCAATTATCAATAGAGCCTACCTTCTATATACTTCACTGAGTGAGAATGAAAGTTAATTATTCAAAAGATAAGAATTGACAATTATTTTAACGAAATTGTTTTCAGGAATCTAATGCAGGAATTGTTCAGGTCGATATATGAAATTCGTTTTTAACAAATTTCCAGCTAAGATTTTGCTCTTCTACGTTATATTCTACGCCGTTCTATGCGGTTTCTTCGGAGCCATGTTAGCTGTGTTCTATCAAACGCTCGATCCAAATGCTCCAAAATGGCAACTGGAAAGCTCGCTGATCGGCACCAATCCCGGTCTTGGTTTCCGACCAATGCCACCAGAAAGCAACGTGGACAGTACTTTGATCTGGTACAAAGCTAGCGACGAAGGAAACTATCGTCACTGGACCAAAGAACTAGACAAATTCCTTGAGCGTAAGTACAATTGTAAACAAAAAAAGAAATTATAGTCATTTTGTGATCTGAAAGATAAAGGATGTTTTTTTGTTGTTATCGGGTGTAAATGGAGAGGCATCATGAGCTTGGAAAATTAAAATTGTTTTTATTGAACGGGGGTAAGGTATTGGTAAAAAGCAACAATTTATTTTCGTTTTCTCGATTCCAGATTATAAGAAAATCGTACCAAAACCAGGAGTCGTTGACACGAGAATGCCTTGTAATTACGATACACCACCTACACCAGGAAAAGTCTGCGATGTCGATGTCGAGGCGTGGCATCTCTGCAACAGAAATAATACCTACAATTATCAGAGATCTGCACCTTGCATTTTCCTAAAGCTCAACAAGGTTTGTCCACAAGCATTATTATGTCGAGTGTTTGAATAAGAAAAAAGTAAAAGAAAAAGAATTCTCGTTATATTTCCATTATTCTTTATCAGAATAATTGAAACGAAGCAAAAGGAATGTTCTCAGCTGCAGGATGTAGAGGAAATATTCTATAAACCAAATAAAATCGTTTTATTCATTGATTATTCCGGGGTGCGCTGCAGTAGTCGCGCATGGCACCACTAGGTGGCGAACTCGGTAGTGCGGGTATAAGTATGCATCTCGCGATTAAGGTAACCTCAGGCCTGATATGTAGCTCCGCGCGCAGATTCGTACTATGCAATACAAGCGACTACATGCCTACACCAAGGCGATAAGTCATTAACGGATAAATAAATAAAAATAAATAACTATGCAATACAAAAAATCAATCCAAATTCTAGCCTTTATGACAACACCGAAAATACATTTGGTCGACTTATTTAGAATCGATTTGACTGAACAATACTGTCAGTTGTCAAGACGAAAAATGAAGATGCGTTGTTCCTTCTTCAACTGTCAACGGAATCGCTAGACCAATGAAGCAAAAATTTGATTTAGTCAGCCGAGATTTACCAAAAAGCAGCACACTCCTTATTTCGATTACTATTCAGCATAGTTACAAACATAGGGAAATCAATTTTGAAGGTGAAAAACAGAATATATTTTTTCGTCCCTTAATTGAACATCGATTTCTTTGAAATCTAGATCTTTGGATGGCAGCCAAACACCTACAACGACACGAACAATTTGCCAAGTAATATGCCAGATGATCTGAAAGCTCACATTGCAAACGAGAAATCGCGAAAGCCGAAATCGGTAAACACCGTTTGGGTATCCTGCGAGGGTGAGAATCCGGCGGATGCTGAGAACATCGGGCCCATTCAATACATCCCACAGCGTGGATTTCCCGGGTATTATTTTCCGTTCACTAATACCCCAGGCTACCTAAGCCCACTGGTAGCCGTACTCTTCGAAAAACCCAAGTGTAAGTATTTGATTTATTTGTAAACGAGGAGCCAGCTCAATCGGCATTCATCTAACACAAATATCATTTCTTATTATCAGATGGTGTCCTGATTAACATCGAATGCAAGGCTTGGGCCCATAACATTCATCACGACAGATTCGAGCGACGTGGGTCTGTACACTTCGAGCTGATGGTGGATTAAGCTGTTTATAGATTCATTCTGCAAGACCACTACCAACTGCCGGCAAAATTTTTCAAGCCCTCGATTAATTAGGCAAAGTCCCTGCCGGTTTATTTATAAATGTAAATTACTTTCTTATTTTATTTTTTTCTTCTCTCATCGTCATTTACTTTTCGCTGTCCCCTCTTATCATATCCACCCAATTGTTCTTGAATCGAATATTTCAAAATTTTACTGTTTCACGCACGGAGTTATAATCTCAATATAATTATTAGTCGAATGATCGGGTTATAATAACGTGAAATAGAAATAAAACGGAGTTATATATGTATAGAGAGAAAACAACAGGTGAGATTTTGACTCTGTGAAATGAAAATTATTTCCAGCATTATTTTCTCATCAAATATAATATGCATATTATTATAATATACAAAACTTTGAGCTATGTATATTGGTTTATTATATTATATATATATACATATACATATACATATACATATACATATAATGCGTTAGGGACACACTGACATAAATGATAATACATCGACAGACGCCACTATAATTAATTACTTAACATAACAAAAAAAGAAAAAAAAAAAAAATCTAGCTTACGAATAATTATTATCACCGAACGAGGGTTTTATTTTAATCGTCAGTTTCTCGTGCCCGCTGTGACGTATTTGAAAAACAACAAAACAAACGAAAAAAAAGAAAAGAATGAAAAAAAAAAAATTTCTACTTATTTTTATTCACAATTTAAAAGAATACTCGCGGCTCTTACTTACAATTAGCAAATATGGCCACGTATAGATACTTAAAAAAAAAAGAAAAAAAAAAAAAAATAGAAATTCTACTCATCATTACTGTCTAAAATATAGTTAAACTAGTTGCGCGTGCGAAAGATATTATATGGAGTGAATGGATTAGGTATGAATGGACGAATGACCGACGAAGATAAGGTGCGGGAATGCGGTAAAGCTAAAAAATAAGTGTTTCAAAGATATATAAAGAGCATGGATATGGATATCGAAGCGATAAAAAAAAAAAAAATATATAACAAAAAAAAAAAGAAATCTAAGGATTCAAATATAAAGTATCAAACGAATAAATAAGATATAATAACAGCCTGTTATCGATGATGAGTTAATTGCATTTTAAGGTAAGAATTATGAGTAGAAAAAAGAAGAAGAAGGAGAAGAAGAAGAAAAAAATGATAAAAATTAAAATAAAAATATAAATAAAAATATATAAAAATTAAATAAAATATAATAATAATAATAATAATAATAATAATAATAATAATAATAATAATAATAATAAAGAATTAGCGAAAGTCACCATATAGATGCATCCGCATGATATTACTGCAGCATTACAAATATTTACAATATTATGATATATTGTATATTCGATATCGATTAACTAGTTGGTAGGATATTAGGTTTAGATACGTTGTTTCGAAAGCTTGGTAAAAAAAAAAACAAAAAAAAAACACAAAAAAAATGTATGTGACATGGCCCAGCGTGCTCGTCCCAGAATAAACGGATAGCCAAAACGAAAAAAAAAAAAAAACCTGCGTTTATCCAATTATTAGGTATGCGAGCGCGAAATAAATGCATTTGGTATTATATGTATATTGTATATACATATTAAAAAAAAAAGGAATTAAATTATTCTATTAAATTATTCTATTATATTATATTATATTATATTATATTACATTATATTGATATTACTATTTATTGTTTGGATATTTATATTCAATATAAATATTACAACGGTTATATGATTACTTATTTATTTATTTATTATATTACATTGTATTACATTACATTACATTATATTATATTATATTATATTATATTATATTATATTATATTATACGCGAGCTTTGAATACTATTCTCTGCTCTATATAAAATTATATATAAATTTGGCGAATTATAACTTAAATATAATAGACTACTAACACGCATAACAGCATACGTACCGTATTATACCTGTAATCGATAATAGAAAAAAGAAAAAAAAAAGAAAAAAAAATACTAAAAAAACAAAAAAATTGTTTACATTTGAAATTGTAGAACGAGCCGTTTCCAATGTATATCTATAATGTTGTTGATCAATGAAATGAAATGAAAAAAAAAGAAAAAAAAACGAAAAAAAAAATGAATAATAATAAGATTAATAGTAATAACAACAATAATAATAAATAATAATATTAACAATAATGATAATATAACACTAAATTTATATTATTATGTATAATTACATTATATATATATATATATATAATATATGTATGTATATTTATATGTATATATATATGTTTATATATATGTATTCATATATGTATCTATACATATATTGATATATGATCAGATGATCATGCTTAGAATACGAACCATTCGATTCCAAACCATTCGAATCAAATTGGCGATGATAATATATAATAACTAATTCGAAAATGAATGAATCGCGTCATTGAAGTATAAATAACATATACACACACACACACACACACACACACACACACACACACACACACACACACACATATACATATACATACACCCATTAACATAACAATACAATTTTCAATGATATAAAAGTTATTTTAAAGAGAATGAGATGACAGAGAAAGGGAAAAACCGTTGTACCTTAGATGTTAATATATATATTGACGTTAGCTGCATGCACTTAGAGATCCATATGTACCTATTTCGCGGTAATAAGTGTGTGTAGGGGTATTTGACGAGCTGATATATATACACACCTATACTACCACCAACAACCCTCACCCCCCCCCCTGCCGCTGACCCTTACATTATTATACATGTAAAGTAAAAATGATATATAAGAAAAAATGAATTATTTTCAAAACGACGTATAACGTTGAAAAATTTCTTCTGAATACTTGCAGCGAATCACCGACGATATGCCTCGGGATCAATTATATACCTATAATAGTCATTCTCGAAAAAAAAAAGAAAAAAAACAACTCCTTATCAGTATATAATCATTTATAATTACATATACCCATGTAATACTTTGGAAATTATTATCATACGTTCAGAATCGACGAGTAAAATAAAAAAAAATAAAAATGAAAAAAAAAAATTAAATATAAATAAATCAATCGGATCAAAATCGTATTATAAACGGTTTTTCAAAAACTGTTTTTTTTCTTTTCTTTTCTTTTTTTCTTTCTCCATACTGCAATTAAATAATAATAATAATACTATAGTGGTGATATAGAGAGACGCAAGTAGCAATCGCATACCTATTTGTTCTTCAGAATTAATCTCTGTATATTAGATGTTATATACATATAATATATATATTATTTATATATATATATATATATATATATATATATATATATATTGTGTGTGTGTGTGTATATATATATATACCTGTATATGTATGCCGTGATAGTTAGTTATCAAGATTTTTTTCGCGCGTTATATATATACAGATTAATCGTTAAGAAAAAAAACTTGAAAAAAAAAAAATCTTTTCCCCTAACTTCGACACGAGTAATTTGCCTGTTTGTCTTTTTATTTATCGTTTACACCGTTTCACGAATGAAATTACAAAAAAAAAAAAAATAATAATAATAATAATAATAATAAAAATACAACAAAAAAACGAACCATAACAAAAACGAAAAAAAAATCACGTACCTTATACTCATACGTTTAATTATTTTCACACAATTGTCCCCTATATACATAGGTATGTTCAATAGCATATTCACCATTATTAGAATCTGTGATAAAGAAAGAAAGAAAAAAAAGCTCTTGTACTTGTTGAACCTCCTAAGTTTTCTTCACTTACAATCAGCAGCGATACAATCTTCATTCTATACCTAATATACTTTGAAAGACCCGTACATTATAATTATCAATGAATATACGTTCACTATATACGATATATATATATGTATATTATTTGGTATATATATATATATATATAGATGCTAAATCTCGCGTCCTTCGGCTGCTAATAATAGTACATTACGATACAAGAGCGGTAAGACTTTTTCTGACGAGCGTGAGGTTGCAGCACGAGCCAAAGGCGAGTGTTACAATCACACGAGATCAGAAGAAGTCTTTCTGCCGTGTATTGTACAGAATTTTACTTCATAAGATGTGAAAATGGGTGTCTTAACCACGCTAAGCGTGCGTGAAACGTCCATTATCACACTGAGTAAAGTAAAATATAATAATAATAGTAATGATAATAATAACGATAATAATAATTGAATTATTATTATATTATATACTGACAGTCAAGGAACAAGTGCTGTAATGGATTCCAGGGGTTTTTTGGTGATTTAAAATAACCGCGAAAGAAAGGCCCCTGATTTTAATTGTTGTATAAGTACCTTTGACTATGTAAGTATATAGTTATAGTGATCGCGTTCAAAAACAAAAAATACAGCGTTATATTGTAAGATTAATATAATTTAAGAAGTTCATATAATTCATAATAAATATAATAATAATAATATTAATAATATGCTATATTACGTTATATTATATAGACTTGAGGTAATGTGTCTTGCTCGACAAAAAACTAAATTATATTAATAATTAACTATACGCTATAAAGATTTTTTAAATGTGTTATCAAGTTAACGTCTATAGCAATACCGTGAAATATTAAAAAAAAAAAAAAAGAAAAAAAATCTCAACAGAGAAAAAATTATCATATATGATTTGTGTATAATTATAACGTATTAGAGATATATACGAATCCGATCAAGTACAACGTAATATAACTAATTACAGACAAGAGAGGAAGGAAAAAATAAAAAGAAAAAAACAATGTTACGAAGTTCGTAGGAAAACAAAAAACCAAAAAACAACAACAACATCAATACTACGTATAGGATATACAAACTCTGCCCACGTCGGTGACTGCATACAGTATATATAACGTTTAAATCTACATGTAAAATGACGTTTTGCATATTAATATATATATATATATATATATAATATATATATAATATATATATATATAATATATATATATATATATATATTATATATACTATATAATGATATATGAATTTAAATATTTATAATATGTTTAATTAGTGCCGTAAATTATTATAACGAATAATCTCTAATGGCCATGACGTCATTGATGACTTACTCGTAATTATTGGTAATTATTATATTATTATAAATATATATATAAATATACATATAATTATATATATATTATATATAAATGAATTTAAAACTTATAGAAAGTCGAGTCGAACTTTATTAATAATAATTTGTCTGCATTGTCCGCGAAAAAAAGAATAGACACCCACTCGTCTCTCAATGTTGCCGCGTATATATATATATAGACTTGAATGAATTAAAGTAATGGATGTTGAATATACATTTGAGAAAAAGTTGAGTGAAACGAAAAAAGAAACATAAAAAAAAAAGAAACAAATGATAAACTAAAACTAACAAAAATTTTAATAAAACCAAGAAGCAGTTGAATGTATGTACATCAGGCTGAGTTGCGTGGGCCCATTATAATCGACTTATAATACTCGGAGCAAAACCAAATATAATTATCATGAATTTAACAACTGAACTAGGTACATATACCTAAGCTACTATTATATAAGTACCCTATAATTGGAAGAAAACAGAAAACGAGAACAAGACAAAAAAAAATAGAGAAACCAATGAAAACATACAGCTGATAATGGAAAGTTAAAACATCTGTTATATAGTGCATAAATATATCATATACCTATACTTGTACATGTTTGTAGAGCCGGAAAATCTGGAAAGATATATACCCACATAATATATATATATATGTGTGTATATGCATATAATAATAACGGGCAAAGTCAAATGTTGAACAAATTTTACGTTCACCGGTTTTACGGAGGAGAAAACAAAAGAAAGAAAAAAAAACGAATGAAATCAAAATATGGTTCGGAATGGTGGTTTTGTAGGAAATGTTTTAAGCATGAGCAGCTGGTAGTGATCCAATGCAACGGCACAGTGGTAACACCATAATGCTTGAAATGTGTTATGAAAAATAAACGATTACTTACAAAAAAAAAAAAAAAAATTACAAAAAAAAAAAAAAAACTGAAGAACATTTTCTATTTTTTTTTCATTTTTTTTTTTTATTGCCAATTAAACTTTTAACCTCAGCTACAATGTTTTCTACAATAAATCATTGATTTGTTCTTTTATGTATATAGCATAATTCTACGCAGTTTTTCGATTTTCTTTTTTTCCCATCCCCGAAGCCTTGTTACACAAATTTGGAAGAATTATTATGTAACGAGTAATTTTGATGAATTGTATTATATTCAAAGCAGCTGTAAATATCAAAAACCCCATACCGGTTTGAGTAAATCAAGAGACTCGGTAGAGTCTCGCGCCAAGTACATTAAAATGGAGCGCGTCGACGACAGAGTATCTTTACCGCGACGGCTGCTTTCCGGCGGAGTGGGGATAAAATGACGATCTCAGTAATCGTATTTATCAATCATATTGAATGATTTGCGCTTAATATTCGGAATGAGGATTCACTCAGCTTTCATTTAAGCCCAAAATCGACCCGATCGGTCCACGGAGAGCTGAGTTATGATCGTTTATTTAGTTGGTCGACGATTTTACACTACAACGTTTGAGTCCGAATTCACAATGGTCATCCAGCATGCCGTTCTATAAATAGCTTTAGTCAAAAGTTTCACGCCTTGCCGCTATACTAGAGTGTCCTCTCTAGTGCTGTGAGTCGTTCTGCCGTCCATGGCGCATGCCCGGGTATATGGCCGTTATGGGAAATGTCGTGACAGATGAGAAATATGGTTCAAAGATTACGTGTATACGGGTAGCTTCATTTCCGAAACGAAGTTTGGAAATAATTAGAAGAAGTAGAAAATTGTTGAAATTATTCCCGGTGTCCTACAGATGAACAATACATAACATCTACTCAATTATTATTCGCTTACCTGACAAGACTTTGAGGTTATGTGAAATCTGTTACATTAATCGTAATATTGTATCGATGATTATTGACAAAGCTGTTGACGTTTTGTAAATTCCCCAGGACCGGCTACGTCATAGTCTATGATAGACTATTTTCGACGACCAAATTAATTTTTTTCTTTCTATAATTTTCGAATATCAATTTTTTAAAATGTGGTTTTACCTTGACTAGAAAAACTACGTTGAGTCTCAATAACGCGATCGACATAAATTAAGGGGCAAGTATGCTTGGCGATATGTGCAGGCAATAGTAGTATCTCATTTCCATACTTTTGTAGGTGAATAATAAAGGAATTGTCATAGGTGGATATCAAAAACTAATTTTTGTACGGAGATAATTTACTGATTGTTTTGTGGCACATTAATGTACTTGGCGGAAGGTTTTTGCACCAGAGGTGCTTTTGGGGGGATATTCATATAATAGTTAAAAATAACTACCTGAGATTTTATCAATAATCCATTGACAAATGAACGATCCTGCTATTGCGCCATATCTCTGTATACTTTTTGATAAAAATCACTCGAAAACAAGTTATAACTGGAACGAGTGCAAATTGTAATCCGAATAGTCAGCCCCAAGTTTGTTTAGCTGCCGCGTGGTTTATTATACCTGTTATTGTATGATTCTTTTCTACAGCTCAGATAGCTTTTGTAATTATAGCTTATCTGTACTTAGATAAAAATTAGGAATACGGATGTATATGGGCGTTTCTAGCGAAAATGTCATTTTTCTCCTAAAAAAAAGTGCTGTTCAAAATTTTGAGGCACATCATTCAATTTTTTTTTGTAGTCTACTTGAATGTTGATCAGTGTATTCCATAGGTTGGCCCATTCTACTTCGCTTGCGCACGCGGTACAGATTAAAAAAAAAAAAAAAACATCATTCAGAACGGATAAAAAAATAAAAAAAAGCGCAACACGTAGATCACGAAAACTACGAAGCGGAATACCCAGTGAGATATTTTTCCGTGAAATCATCACTTTCAGAGAGACAATAAAAAAAATCGAATTTCCGATAATAAAAACGCGTGTGAATATCTCAAATTTTGAGGCACACTGTTGAAATTTTTTTTGTACGACATTTTTATGGTAACTCATTCAAATAAAAATTGCAGTATTTTCCTTGCTCTTGCGCACGACGAGTAGAAATACGAGTATGTCGGTCGTGACATTATCGGTCGTGACATTTTTGCGCTATAACAGCATTAAAAAGTGTGCGCAGTTCAAAAATGACTCGTAATGATTTCGTACTTCTTGTGAACTCGGTTTCAATTGAGTCACTCATAAATTTTCCGGTGTGCCTGTTGGAGGAATAGAAATAAATGCTCTTTTGGTCGTGACATTTTCCGAGAAATATTTATTTTCACGAACTTTATGTCTGTATCACTCGTCAAATATTTTTGGCACATCGATACCCTTCATGCACAGTATTCTTAACGCCAAACTGAACTAATGTAGACTATGATAAAGAACTAATTGCATTGCGCACAACTGTGGCATACGATTATGTCGGTCGTGACAAGTATATCCCAAAAGCTCGGGACACACGTTCCATCCTTTATTTTGAGGGTGAAAGACTTGGCACATCATTAGATCGAATGATTCCACATTCTGTATGGTTAGCTGAGGCCACCCGAATTTCATGCGGTTTTTTTGAAGCTGCGCACAAGTTCCGCAAACAGCAGAAGCAATAAAACTGTGCGTCGGGACATACGTTGCTCAGAAACACTTCGCGTCTTTCCAAGAGACGCTGTAATGTGAGGTAGCTAGAAATCATTATGAAAAGTTGTCTTCCGGGTACATTACACTCATATTTAACAGCTCATGCTATAGGAATTCAAATTCATACGTTGGCACGGGTGAAAAACCTCGAGGGACCGAAAAATGACATTTTCGCTAGAAACGCCCATATACGCGTTTCCATAATCTCATTCTTTTCCACTTTTTTTTTTTCCTTTATTCCTTATTGTACCCGTGTAGAAATTTACTGTGGCATGCCCTAATATCAGCATGGGCCACATCGGGCGGATGTATGGCTTGCCAGACTTGCAACATTGCTCAGGTCCTGAAGTGGCCCCGATGTGGCGTGCCTTATTATCAGAATAGGCAATACCAGGTGGTTTCGTGGCTTGCCAGACTTGCAACACTGCCCAGGCTCTTTTTTTTTCTTTTTTTTTTTTCCTTCTTAGGCCTTTCGCGTAATCGTTGCCCAGGCTCTAAAGTGGCGCCAGTATCACTAAGCCATGGAGTAGAAGGAGACCTATCTTCAAAGTAAAATGTGGTTTACGCTATAGATGGCGCCGTCGTCGATATACATATCGTACTTCCGCCTGCGTCTGCGTATAACATGTTTTGTGCATAGAACTTATATTACTGGAAGGGGAATAGGACCTGTCGGGCTGACGCCAACATGTTGAGACAGAAATATATCTCTTTCTCCTTTCCTAACGCGGCGTCTTTCCTTTCCACGCAGGCGCGCACCGCCCTAGTCGTAGTCATTCCTAACCTATAACGTTAACCACGAATAACCATTGTCAGATTGTTTGCTTGGATGATAATTTTGAATAGCATATTAATTTATAACCGTTGTCAGTAAATGTATAACTAAACTATTTCTGTGATACATAATGAATTACAACTTTACGCTAACCCTAACCTATCAATCTTCGTGCGGTACTATTCTGGCGAGGGGTATGCGCGGAGAGGGGACTGCACGTTAGGAAAGGAGAGAGAGATATATCTCTCTCAACATGTTGGCGTCAGCCTGCCGCTCATTGCGCAAATGGGCCATTCCCCTTCCAGGAATATAAGTTCTATGCTCCCTATACACGCTGTACTGAAAAAGTGGCACGATTTTTTCACGTAATAGATGGCGCTGTTAGCAATAAACCAGAGCGGACTTCCTGTGAGCGGGGAATTTTAAACATTAAAAAACTTGAATTTCGACAGCGCCATGATAAATCAAGAATCACAAAACCATAGAACTTATATTCCTGGAAGGGGAATGGCCCATTTGCGCAATGAGCGGCAGACTGACGCCAACATGTTGAGACAGAGATATATCTCTCTCTCCTTTCCTAACGTGCAGTCCCCTCTCCGCGCATACCCCTCGCCAGAATAGTACCGCACGAAGATTGATAAGTTAGGGTTAGCGTAAAGTTGTAATTCATTATGTATCACAGAAATAGTTTAGTTATACATTTACTGACAACGGTTATAAATTGATATGCTATTCAAAATTATCATCCAAGCAAACAATCTGACAATGGTTATTCGTGGTTAACGTTATAGGTTAGGAATGACTACGACTAGGGCGGTGCGCGCCTGCGTGGAAAGGAAAGACGCCGCGTTAGTAAAGGAGAAAGAGATATATTTCTGTCTCAACATGTTGGCGTCAGCCCGACAGGTCCTATTCCCCTTCCAGTAATATAAGTTCTATGATAGGGAGATATGTCTCCTTCTACTCCATGCACTAAGCCATGGAGTAGAAGGAGACTTAACTCCCTATGCACGCTGTATGGAAAAAGTGGCTCGAATTTTGTACGTAATAGATGGTGCTGTTAGCAACAGTCGACTCGGACTTCCTGTGAGTGGGAAGTAGAGATCACTGGAGTGGGAAAATTTACCATACAGTCAGTGACGTCATATGATGCCTTGGAGTGCGCGCGCAAGCGTTTTGCAGGAAGTTCGGCATAAGTATCCGCCCCAGTGCCATCTATAGCGTAAACCACATTTTACTTTGAAGTTTGGTCTCCTTCTACTCCATGCACTAAGCGAAGAACCGAGTTCGATTAATCGATTTCAAGTCGTCAAACGACTGCCTGCAGCTCAGCTGTTACGTTCCATCGATGTGCGTGTTAATTCGAGGTTAGGGTACCGGTATTCATGAACACAGAACGTTCTTCATAAAGTTCGAAGTTACATATCAGTGGTGAAAATTTAGTTTTGATACGAGCACCTCGAAAGTCTTTATACGGCAGTCTGGATGCGCAGTTCGAAGTGCGCGACAGATCGCGCCATAACCTCACTCTTCGTCGTGTCAAGTGCGAATCTCAACTGGCGTCAAAGTGACTTTTCATGCTTGTGCCGAAAAAAAAATGGTAGGGGCGCGCCCGTAAACTGTTTTTGACTCGAATAATGATTTCAGAACTCGCTTTCGGCTCGCCTTTAGCTTGTACTGAAATCATTATCCTCGCGGAAAAATACTTGGTTTACGGGCATGCCACATAATACACTACTATTAGAACTCGTATCAGGAGATAATGATCTCGCCCGTATCATAAAATAATTCATCGCGCCTTGACACATGTCTTTCAACTCTTAATTCGACACCTTCATCATAAGTTTCAACAAATAGAAAGATATTATACCTATTACCACAGGGTAGTTTGGCGTAGTAGGTAGAGCGTGCGACTAGTAATACAGCGAATGCGAGCGGACTTGGGTTCAAATCCCGATAGGATCGAAAAAATCGGATGGAGTTTTATAATCAACATATCATAGATTTATCTTCTCAGTGATTGAAAATATGTGATAACGTCCATTTTTTAAATTTTTATGTGATATTATCGATATCTCAAAGCAATAAATAAATCACACCCAGATTTGTATGAATATACGCAGTTTAGGCACGGCCGTGGAAGAAATTATGGCGCGAGTAGGGCGCGATCATTGCTATCGTGGTCAGTCCCCGATCGGGCACTGTAGCTAAAACGGGGACATCTAGCCAGAGCCCTAACAGGCAGCCACAGCTCAGCCAGATCGGGGGCCTACACGGAGAGAAATTTGGTACGCCACCTATACTGCGACCGATAGGTGCTATCCTTTTTAAAGTACAGCAGCGTCACTCGCATGGGTATAATGTACAATCCAAGCTGGGAGCGCTACTGTACCAAGAGGCACACATTGTATACTAATCGGCCGGGCGAGCAGCTATTCCATATTTTGGTATAACTGCTCTCCCTCGCGTTAGTACTTTTGGTGCAGCAGCTCTCCCAAACAAGTGCGTATCAGCTACCAAAAGTAAGGAACAGCAGCGCCACCACGCGTGGCACAGCAGGCGAACCGAATTTCTCTCCGTGTATCTGTATTCTGGCAACCTTTTCGGCATCCGGCTTGAGCCACAGTACAATTTCTACACGGGTACTTTGACTCATTAGTTTCGGTCGAATCTCTTTAACTTGAATGGAAAACTAAAAATAAGTTTCGGAACCACTTAGCCTTGACATAGGACATTTTCCAGCGGGGAATCTCTCTGTGTTGACGAGAACTATCCGTTCGGAAGGTAGCAAAAAAAAATTGTTTTGTGACACACCCTATTATATATATTATATACGTCGAAGAAAAAATCAAGTGGGATGTTTACAAAATGGGTTTTCAACTTGATTCCCAAAGTAACGACAAGCGATTGTAAACCATTGAAAATATTATTCGGAAGAGCTTTCGGGTCGTATACTGTATACTGTCACAGGAAAAATCCAAACATTTTTTTGAAAAAATCCACATCCATCTAGATAATTGAAAATGGACGAAAAAAGTCCAATTACATTTCCGTCTCAGCGGCATATAGCGCTCCTTCCAGGTCTATTATATTTCAGTGGTCCCGAACTTCTTTCTGCCTATATGAAAAAAAAAAAAATTCCAATGCTATTCAAATGGGAAATACACGGAGAAAATTTCATGCAAATCGCTCTCACAAAAATATAATAAATAGTACTATACTGTATAGGACGATTGGCTTATTTGCGGAAATGTGATAGGTATTCATATACACTCAGTGACAAAAATAACGGGCCACTCAAGTTTTCCGAAAAAAACACCGTTTTTCGAAACAGTATTACTCGATGAAAAAATATTAGAAGAAAATGGTCAAGGAAGCATTTTACAGGTTGAAACGTCATCTTCGAGCTCGTTCCCGAAAATTTCACCTGCGATTGTTTTTCACCTGTTGGCGCAGGTTTGAATGAAGAGCCGAAAAATGAAAAAAAATCCGACCATTTCAAACTTGGCTGCGGGGGCGAAAAAAAATCGCAAAAAATTTTCACGACGATGGTTGTGTAGCCTCAGGTCTGCTCTTCAAAGCGGTTCTCGAAATTTTTGTCCACGACTTTTTTTCACCAGGTTATTGAATTTTTAGTAAGTATAGACCGTTTTGGCGTTACCCAGGATGCACCACGTGGAGGTACGGTCTTCAAGCACCCCACGTATTTGTGTGTGTTTCTGTATGTTTGTGTGTGTAGGCAGCGATCAGGACCCCCAGGTGCTTCACTTCCAAGGTATTGATGACTCCAAACTCTCGCTGTACTGCATGTGTTAGCTGCTGTGTGCGTATGTGTGAGTATGAGCGAGTGTAAACTGGAGGCTTTCTTAAAATGTCGTGTTACCACCTTCATTCTGCATCACCGCATCCAACTGTTTGCACATGTTGATGCACGCTAGAATTTTGATCTGAGGAATCGTGTCCCATGCTTCGACGAGCAGCGCCGGATTTTCACAACTCGAGCCCCTAGGCACTGAACTCCGCTGCGCCCCCTTTCCCCGTATTTTTCGACGGTATATACATTTTGGCCACGTTAGAATTTGGGAATTTGTATACTTGACTTCGATACTGGCTGATCAGCGCCCCCTTGCACCGCGCGCCCCTAGGCAAGTGCCTAGGTTTGCCTTGCCGCCAATCCGGCCCTGTCGACGAGCATTACCCCCCTCAACTCGTGAAGATTGAGTGGCTGTACGGTTCACTTCATTTTTCTGCAGGATAACGCTTGGCTTTATACCGCGCGGCATGAGCAGAACTTTTTGGCCAATCAAGACATCACAGTGTTAGATCACCCGTCAATGAGTCTTGATTTGAATCCAATCGAGTATGTTTGGGATATGCTGAATCGTGAATTGCGTAATCGACCCGTACAGCCAGCCAATCTTCATGAGTTGAGGGTAATGCTCGTCGAAGCATGAAACGCAATTCCTCAGATCAAAATTCGAGCGTGCATCAACATGTGCAAACAGTTGGATGCGGTGATCCAAAATAGAGGTGTAAACACGACATTTTAAGAAAGCCGCCAATTTACACTCGCTCATACTCACACCTACGCACACAGACAGCTAACACATGCAGTACAGCGAGGGTTTGGAGTCATCAATACCTTGGAAGTGAAGCACCTGGGGGTCCTGATCGCTGCCTACACACACAAACATACAGAAACACACAGAAATACGTGGGGTACTTGAAGACCGTACCTCCACGTGGTGCATCCTGGGTAACGCCAAAACGGTCTATACTCACTAAAAATTCAATAACCGAGTGAAAAAAAGTCGTGGACAAAAATTTCGAGAACAGTTTTGAAGAGCAGACCCGAGGCTACACAACCATCGTCGTGAAAATTTTTTGCGATTTTTTTTCACCCCCGCAGCCAAGTTTGAAATTGTCGGATTTTTTTTTATTTTTGGGCTCTTTATTCAAACCTGCGCCAACAGGTGAAAAACAATCGCAGGTGAAATTTTCGGAAACGAGCTCGAAGATGACGTTTTAACCTGTAAAATGCTCCCTTGACCATTTTTTTCGAATATTTTTTCATCGAGTAATACCGTTTCGAAAAACGGTGTTTTTTCCGTAAAACTTGAGTGGCCCGTTATTTTTGTCACTGAGTGTATAATGAAGTGAAAGATTACCGACTTCACATAATACACATACGTGAATAAGTTATAGTGGCAATGAGATTGTATGAGAGAGCACCATCATCAATATAGTAGTGTTCTGGAACAGTAGTATAGCACCCATTGCCAAACCGTTCCGTAAAGCCAGCCAGTCAGTATAAGAGTCGACGGCTACTAGTATGATTGTTTTCTGCACGATTGACATAGTACACGTCGTCATACTGTATAGTGACGGCTATCATACTCTTTGGAAGTCATAATCAGCCGAAATAAGGATTCTTCTTATGTATACTATAAAGACTCGTGGCATATAGGCTTATAGAGACTGTAAGCGAGACTATGAGCCTCTTAAATTGTCCTCGTATGGACTGTGAGTGAATATCGCTGTGTCTCAAATCGTTACTCATGTGATAGGTATTATGGAATACTGTAAATACAACAAGCCATTCACTAGTGTTTATAATTATTTTTTCTATTCACATGGAGAGAATTTCATTGGAGAGATTCCCATACTACGTATAGTAATTTTGGACCGTACTTTCAATATGACGATCGTTCCTATACTTTTACCAAATGTCACCATGATTATAGGAATGTCTTTCTTATATTCACGTAAGATTATGTATTGGAACGATTGTCATATTGAAAGTATGGTCCAAAATTACTATACGTAGTATGGGAATCTCTCCAATGAAATTCTCTCCGTGCAGTATCGGATTTACCATAAAATTCTAGAAAATAAATTTGACATGTGGCCATTGATAAAAAAAAGTTCAATTCATAAAACAAAAAACGATACCTAGATTTGCGTATCGTAATGACACCGTTTCGCGATGAATGTTTGGACAAAAGATACCTTTCTCAGAGACCCTTTTTGCATAAGTTCGAAGGCTTATAAGGGTTCTACGAATTGTTCTCTGTGTCTGAATTCTCGTCTCGGGAGATTTCAATTTCTTCACATATATATTGTACCCTGACCCTGAATATAGATATTGCTTATTAGGCCTGTTTTATCGTACTTAAAAAATTGCATATTTTCCACGAACGTGACGAAGCACTCTAGTTGGAAACCGATGGATCAGACTATCGTGCTAGCTCGAAAGTCAGAGACCAATTGCACGGTGGGAACTCAAACTAGAGTAGCCGGGGCATGGTGGTGGGGCACTGCAACTCGGCAGTATGAGAATGATTCTCATACACGGAGAAAAAAATATCGCTCTCATCACGAAACAGTATAGTGATTATCACGATACTCGTGCGACTATACTTTGTATACGCAAATGCTCAATCCATGTGGATCGCGATAATCACGATCCACATGGATTTGGATAGTGAGCATCTATATTGCTATGGTTGGAATTCCGTTTCCTTATAGTGACTTTTCACTAAATCGTGCATGTGACGATGTCATGAAAAGCTAACTTACACTTATTATATTGGTAAATATTATGCTTCAAAATTTAAGGTTATTATAGATTAGTATTTTGTATTTAATTTCTGAACACAAAATATATTTTATTAAAGAATATTATGTTTTTTTTTATTATTATTCAACATAGATACTAATTTCTCTTCAAGCGTGATTCATTTGAAATTTTCATTTAGTTTATGACAGTCAGGACTAAGGAACTTGGTTATGTTCGGTGGCGCTGAAGGCGTGGATCGTGATAATCACGATCCGTTTCGCTGTAGTAAGGAAACGTTTCCTTATGATCGCTATACGTTTCGTCAAATTCACAATACACTTGGATCGGGATAATTAGTATTTACCATTTCGTGTATAACAGTATATGTATAATGATTATGACGATAACGTAAAAAGTTATTATAGAGATATAAAGCGTACAGCAAATCAGGTTACAGTATCGTGAAAATGATGAAAGTGTTTTGTAATAATCACGATACTACGTTCGCGATCCACTTGATCGCTACGACAGCGATATTTTTTTCTCCGTGTACTGTTAACAAGTAGCTCTTACGTGTTAAACGACCATTCTGTGAGAAAATTGAAGTAATTTGAATCTCTATGATTTCAATTAATGTCATCTCTGAATACTATCAGATACCACATGGCCTATGACGTAATAAACAACTTCGTACATTATATGATATGCCGCAGAAGCAGGTATCTCCTATGTCAAATATGGCGAGTAATGTATTTCGTCGTTTCTTACCGGATATCATAAGTATCTAACATATAATCATGAAGGATAGAAATACGTTCTATACACGACAGCATGGGCTTCTAATATTATACATAATAATCTTCAAGGTTCTCATTCGCTAACGATTGTTGTTGCATCTGCAGCGAATATCACGTCTGTATATTTCCCTTGGCAATATCACATTTCAAATATCGAGACATACGTTTTCCATATAAATAGTAGATATTCCTATACCGATTGAAGTTTAATTCGTCTATTACCACTAACAATGAACATGTGTATTGCACTAACGCTCGATCTCCGGTATAAGTCAATCGTGTTATACCACTTATGACAGTGATTGTCATAAAATTCTCTCCGTGTAGAAATCCGCGATGAGCGACCTCTAAATATTAATATTAAGAGCTCCCCTTTAACAGGCATCTTTTTTCAACCCCCCGAAAGTATTTCAATGCGATTATTTTTCGCATCCAAATTTCAGCCAATAGAATTGCACCATTCGACGTTATTTTGCATAGCCTACACGATATTTAACTGATAATTTTGAAAATTTCACTGGTAATTTCACGTGTGCTTTCACCGCGGTAATTTTTCATGTAGATATACATAAAGAACAAAAGATTTTCCAATACAGTCCGTGAATACAGTTAACCCTCCAACGAATCTGACAGATTGAATTATAATTATAATTCTGTGACTTTTAAATTTTGATTTTTAACTGTGGATTTTGTCTCATGATGCAATTCTATGGGCCGAAATTCGGATTGAAAAATAATCCTCCGAATACCACTCGAGCTTCAGAATTAATCGGGTATTTCCCTCAAGGTTCCCTGCAATCAAACGAACTCGTCAAGTTTTTCAGAAAAATCACTCCCGCTTCGCGCTCGTGATTTTGTAACTGAAAAACTTGGCTCCTTCATTTGTTTGCAACGAACCTATCGGGAAATACCCGATAATTTTGAAGCTCTTGTGGTATTATATGCGAAAATTTAACGGCAATGCAAATATCTGTGTCGAGCTGAATCGAGTGAACAGGGAGTGACCCGCATACACGAATCCTCATGGTATATATAGGTATATAGTAGCTGCGTGCTTGCAGCTGTTTCTTCCCCCGCCCCATCTCGCCATGGCCCATTAGGCTTGGCGGCAGTGTTGCCAGATTAGGGTTTTTCTCCCTAGATTTAGGTTTTTTTTTTGTCGCTTTAGGGGGCAAATAGGCGGAAAAATTATTTAGGGTATTTTTTAGGGGTTTTCGTGAGTCCATTCGGGAACTGTTTTTTTTCGGGTTTATCGACTTTTTAACCAATGCACAATAGAAACACGACGATAAATACTGCGTAGCACGTATTGAGGTAGGCTAATAACTGTACGGACCCTAATATATGATGAACAAATTTTTTCGTGGGAAATAAATATTATGTATTTAACAGCCTTCATTGTCATATAAGACTGATAAAATATGTTATAATATGGTAATCTGTAGCCACATACAGGCTATACTAGTTCATCGACTAGATCATCACGATACAAAAAAGCGGGAGTGGGGGAGTTGGGGTTTTTCTAGGGGGAAATGACTTCAGTCTAGGGGTACGACGCATGGACCATCTGGCAACAATGCTTGGCGGTCGGGAAGAAAGTACACGTCACGAAGTAATAGTAAGGAGACCGAACTCCGTTATACAATTTTGACTATGTTCGCTGTATAACAAAGCAGCAGTCCGCTGAAAAGAATAACGGCAGTCTTCGCGCCTGCGCGTTACACATTCTAGCGGTGTCTCTTTCTCTCTCACAGAAAGTGCGAGAGAGATAGCTCGGCCGTCACCACGAAGTAATAAACAGTGATTTAGTGAGGTTATGGTGATCTGGTGGATAAGCTGAATCTGGTGAATCGTGAAGGAAATACACGGCGGATCTTTTATTATTTCTGAAAAATACATGACTAGTTAAAAATACGGCGAAGAATCATAGGTAAGTTTCCTCCGAAACAAAACACCATAACCTCACTAAATCACTGTTTATTACTTCGTGGTGACGGCCGAGCTATCTCTCTCGCACTTTCTGTGAGAGAGAAAGAGACACCGCTAGAATGTGTAACGCGCAGGCGCGAAGACTGCCGTTATTCTTTTCAGCGGACTGCTGCTTTGTTATACAGAAACAATTGCCCCATTTTGAAACGAAGCCGCGGCTGAGTTCCGTCTCCTTACTATTACTTCATGGTACACGTGCTCTCCGCGATCTGTGATTTGTGAAAGTTTAACAATTACAGATATCCCTGAAGTGTTGTTTTCCAGATTTCAATCGAATGGGAGGAATTAAGATTGGTAAGTATATAATTAAACATTCTTTGGAATGATGAAAGCTAACCTGTTTTCACGTGGGTGTATAGAATGCACTTGAATAAATAATTTCTAACCCATTTCGTTGCTTTTTCGCTGTGGCTGTTTTTTTGAAGAATCCGTACGACTACCCGCGCACGAATGCGGACGCGGCGTATTCGTATACGACTAGTTGTATGAATGAACGATAAAAATTATTCATCCGAATACCTGTAGGTAGTGACATAGGACGCAGTTTCAGACTGCATTGCATAAATATTATTGGACTACGTCATGAAAAATGTAAAATATTTTTTTCCTGCAGACTATAAGTTTTTCGAATACCGTAAGATCTTACCAATAGTTTGTTATTACTAAAATTAATCAATGTAAATATCTTGCGGGTTCTGTATTACATATTGAGACGGAGATATACCGGGAATATTCGGTGAATTAGAACGATCCCCTTCCTACGGCCAAACCAACACAGGCCCGCACCGCGTGCGTGAGGCTCGTTCGGGTGGGGATGCAATGCTACTGGCACCTTATTCCCTGCCGAACGAGCCTCACGCACGCGGTGCGCGCCTGTGTTGGTTTGGCCGTAGGAAGGGGATCGTTCTAACTCACCGAATATTCCCGGTATATCTCTCCTTTCGCAACGTCCAGTTCCGCTCGCCGCGCATACCCGCGCTTAAATAGTATACCGTGCGAAGATTGATAGGTTAGGGTTAGCGTAAAGTTATAATCTATTATGTATTACAAAAATAGTTTCGTTATACATTTACTGACAATGGTTATAAATTAATATGTTATTAGAAATTATCATCAAAGCAAACGGTCTGTCAATGGTTACTCGTGGTTACCGTTATAGGTTAGGAATGGCTATGAGTAGGGCGGTGCGCGCCTGCGCGGCAAGGGTAAACGGACGGTGCGAAAATGCGAAAGGAGCAAGAGGTAGGACCACAGGGAGTCCTATAGGCCCCTTGCGTAACATACAGACACGCTATTAGTGTGCGTGAGAGCTGTGTACATATACGGCCGACAGCGCCGCCTAACGTGGATGCCTGCCAAAACTTGGATGCCAATTTCATGCATGTATACGCCACACAAGCTTAGTTTACTTTGTCTGTATGTTACGCGATGGGCGTATAGCCTCTCGTAGCCACTTCACGACTGTACGAATAGCCACAGCGTTCATTTGTCATATTTCTTACAGTTTTCTGTTTGTCTTATCTTTTATATCCCAAATTTTATTTCATGTTTTATTGGGAACTCACATGTGGCACCCTGACATCTAGTGGCCAAATATCTAACTACTCATTCCCAGTCGCTGCCTGGTGTTTTCTATAACTATATATAGCAAATATGGCCGCTCATTCCCAGTCAATTCACTAGGCCACGCCTCCGTGTTGATTCCCAATATTTCTACAGTTTTGCTTTGCGTTTCATTTCCTGGGCCCACCGCAACCCGGAGCTTGGTGTCCGCCATTAGCCTATCCGCCATTATCTCTTAAGGGGGGCGGGGGGGGGGGGGGGGGGGGGGGGATACCGGATGTGTTACCGACACCGCCTATATCTCCGAACCGGGGCTATCAATCGACTTGTCCTTGCGGCAGTCGATGTTTGACGAGTAATGGGTTCGAACTGGTACGTTTGATCGGATGAAATCGGATTTTTTTTTTTTTTTTTTTTATCGAAGAGCGTGGTCGTGCCATTTATTTCGACTTATATCAAAGCCTACGGATCGAAAATGCAAAATCGGCTTCCTGAGCCCGATTCTGTATGGCATTCCGAACACAACCATCCAAAAACATCTTTGGTTTCGACAACGATGAAGAAACCACATCTAATCTACGTTTTTGTGGTAATTTTCGCGATTGTCAAGGGCCGTGAGCGAAAATGGCCGCTCACGGCTGTTGATATGATGTGGTGGTTCGCAAAACGCCCGTGAGATGTCGCCGCACGCCCATTTAAGCTTCTCCTTTTACCACCGCTGTTACGTTGGTACACCTGGTACCACGTGACTCGACCCGCAGTCAGAGGTGATTTGAGACCAACAATACGTATATTTATATAATACTTTTCAACGATTTCTCCAACATCTCGGTAAGTGAAAATATATAATCAATCCGAAATTGAGCATTTTGTTCATTTATTTCCGTTATTCCATCATTTTCCATGGTTTTTCAATACCTATATATATATAAAATATCATGTGAGTATTTGTACTGCATATCATATATAATTTTATATTATACGCTCCTCGCATTATACAGCTATCCATTATATACAATTATATAAAAATACATAAAATATATGGTTTATACATATTATACGACGATGGTTAGTAGAATATTAGTATCTATAGATAAATGAAGTTTAATTACTCATTACCAAAGTAATGTGTAATGAAATGAGTAATTCCATTGAAAATGTAATTAGAAACTCGCAACACTGGTCTACGGCAACTGATGAAAAATGCCTGGTATCTGGAAATGAAAATTTCATGTACACCCTGATTGGTTATGCTGTATTTCAGATTTTTCAAGTGTTCAGCAAACTTGCAAACAAATGACAAGTATTTGTATAAAAGAAAAAAAAAAAACAATTTTATTGGCGAATCGGGTATGGGTAATTCATGGTTGAAAAGGAGAGCAGACTTTTGTAACAGATTTTTTTTTACACTTATTTCAAACGAATCTATAGATACTAATATTCTACTAACCATCGTCGCATAATATGTATAAACCATATATTTTATGTATTTTTATATAATTGTATATAATGGATAGCTGTATAATGCGAGGAACGTATAATATAAAATTATATATGATATGCAGTACAACTACTCACATGATATTTTTTATATATATATGTATTGAAAAACCATGGAAAATGATGGAATAACGGAAATAAATGAACAAAATGCTCAATTTCGGATTGATTATATATTTTCACTTACCGAGATGTTGGAGAAATCGTTGAAAAGTATTATATTGTAAATATACGTATTGTTAGTCTTCAAATCACCTCTGACTGCGGGTCGAGTCACGTGGTACCAGGTGTACCAACGTAACAGCGGTGGTAAAAGGAGAAGCTTGAATGGGCGTGCGGCGACATCTCACGGGCGTTCTGCGAACCACCACATCATATCAACAGCCGTGAGCGGCCATTTTCGCTCACGGCCCTTGACAATCGTGAAAATTACCACAAAAACGTAGATTAGATGTGGTTTCTTCATCGTTGTCGAAACCAAAGATGTTTTTGGATGGTTGTGTTCGGAATGCCATACAGAATCGGGCTCAGGAAGCCGATTTTGCATTTTCGATCCGTAGGCTTTGATATAAGTCGAAATAAATGGCACGACCACGCTTTTCGATGAAAAAAAAAAAAAAAAATCCGATTTCATCCGATCAAACGTACCAGTTCGAACCCATTACTCGTCAAACATCGACTGCCGCAAGGACAAGTCGATTGATAGCCCCGTTTCGGAGATATAGGCGGTGTCGGTAACACATCCGGTATCCTCTCCCCTTAAATCGTCGCTTCGTGCTCGCATGGTGCTCTTTATTACTCAGATTGAAAGTGAGGAATCAAAATTGGTAAGTAACTGAACAATTGAACATTTATTTGGAACAATAAAAACTGACCCGGTTGGACGTGGTAGAATAGCCTCGAATTTTTATGTGAAATCAATGAAAGCGATTTCAGAAAAATCACGTGCGGATGAGTAACCTCTAACCCGTTTCATTTTACTCATTATATTTCTGTTTTTCGTTTGATGTTTCATATTTTTTTCGATCTTAATTTTCGGTTTTTTTTCACACTTATAATCTTTGTTTTGTACATCATATTTTTATTTTCCATTCCATGTAATTCTCATTTGTCGTAGTTTTGATTTTCGTTTGCATTTTTTTTAAAACGTTTTTCAGGCAAAATGTATGTGTGCCAGTTTTGTACCAACCAGTTTCAACGGCTAACACATCACTTAGAGCATAGAAAATTACATTTAAACATAACAACAAATTTTCATTGCGGTGACAATGGATGTAAAAAAATGTTCCGCTTGCAATCATCCCTGCGATCTCATTTGTTACGAACACACGAAGTTATCCTCAATGGAGCACAGCCTCATAATCACTCCACTTCTGATACTGTGAATGCAATATTGGTCTGCTCAATGCCCTTATGCGCGAAACAATTTACCTCATATCGAGCAATTATTAAGCATTTAAGGAGGTACATTAGCTTCATCAAAATGGTGATAACTAAATGAAATTTTCAGAATATATTTTTGAATATACATTCGATGGCCTCTCAAATTTTTTAAACGGTTTCATTCAGCCATTTTTTAATAAATAATTTCCAAACTTTGAACAATTTACACATGATCATAGCGAATAACTCGTCAGCCACGTCTTGAAATATTCATAGTAAAATAAAAAATGGTGATAGGTCAGAAAAAAACTAACGCTGAACAGCTCCAACACTCAAGAACCTATATGCAAAGTTAGAGGTGTTTTCATTCTGCCATTTTTCTATAATTAACAGAAATTCTCCGAAAAATGCGATATTTTGTCGTTTTTCACGCTAAAGCAAGGCAATCATGGCACACCCGTTGCCGTGTACAGTGTTTTTTTTCTTTTGCGCGTCGTTTTGATTGGTGTACAGCCACGGACAGCTGAGAGATTTCAGGAGGGGTTATAGCTCAACACTACCGACCCTCCCTATTAATTTCCCCTTACGCGCGAAGCTGATGTTCCTCCTTAAAATCTCACATTCGAAGAAGAGAGAAAGTTAAATGTCCCTTTGTTAACTGTAATGTTGAATATGATATTTTGCGTTCATTCACTGGACGTCTATCAAAGAAGCACAAGAATCCTTCTGCCGGTAGATTACGCCTCGCTCTTGGAACTTGTGTATCAGAGGGTGAAAATGTTGCTCAAGATGAGAGTTTCCGTGAAGAACAACCAGACCATTTCAGAGAGTATCCATTAACACACTCTTCTGACGATGATTATGATGACACACAAAACCAGGATTCTACAAATGCATTCCTCTTAAGCTTGGCACAATTGTTTTTGAAAATAGAATGCCAATTATTGGTGCCGGCATCAGTAGTTCAGAAAGTCATATCAGGAACATTGAATGCGCATGACCAGGGTCAGGAGATACTGAAATCAAATTTGAAGACGCGCCTATGTGAAGAAAACATTTTACCAGATCGAGTAGACTTGATTCTAAAGGAAGTTTTTTGTAATGACCTTTTCCACACATCGACCAGAAAATTAGATACACATTACAAGCGTAAACAATTTTATAAAAACCATTGTGCGTATGTAGATCCTGTCGAGGTCATTCTGAGCGATGATCACGGGCAGCAGGTGTTTTTCCACTATGTTCCAATTCACGAAACTTCGAAGGAACTTTTTTCTGACAAGTCTCTCAACAATGAGCTCCGTAATAATCACAAAAGCTGCAAACCGGATATCCAGAGAGATTTTACTGATGGATCTGCGTACAAAAAATCGGTTTTCTTTCAAAATAATTCCGACGCGCTGAGATTGATTCTGTATCAAGATGGATTCGAAGTTGTTAATCCAATTGGAACCGCCGTTCACAAGTATAAGCTGATTGGAATCTACTTAAGCATCGGCAACCTTCCGGAACATTTACGATCGCATGTGAATTCAATTAAACTTGTTGCACTTTGTAGAGAAAAGGTTTTTGATCACGATAAAGTATATGGGAAAATCGTAGATGATTTGAAAAAAATTAAATCAGATGGAATACAGATGCCTTCGGGAAAAGTAATAAAAGGCTCACTGGTTTTCATTGCAGGCGACAATCTTGGAAGCCATGGACTTGGGGGATTTGTTGAAAATTTTAGTGTGTCGATATATTTTTGTCGCTACTGTCTTATTACCCGAGATGAATTTCATAATGATGACTTTCGGCCTGGGATGTATGAACAAAGAACGATACAAAATTACAATGACGTGTTACAAAAAAAAGAGGACAAAATTCACCACCAAGGTGTAAAGTTCAATTCAAAATTTAATGAATTCAACAATTACCATGTTTGTGATCCAGAATTGCCGCCTTGCCTCGGCCACGATGCGTTAGAAGGATTTCTTGCATATGATTTGAAGATTTACATTGATGAACTTGTCAAAAAAAAATGGTTCTCGTTATCACTTTTAAACAAACGTATTGATGATTTCAACTATTCACTACAAGACCGAAGAGATAAGCCATGCCCAATTTCTAAAAAAAAAAAAAGAATCGTTGGTGGGGCTTGGCAAGTTTTCATCTTTGCCAAACTATTCCCATTACTAATAGAGGATAAAGTTCGCGATGCTATGGACGAAACATGGCATGCAGTTCTTCTTCTCATAGAAATAATCGAAATAATTTGTGCCCCTGCAATCCACAATTCTTGTTTACCATACTTAGAAGCAATCATAGGTGAATATATTGTTTTAAGAAAGAAAATAGGACCAAAACTTCGTCCAAAACACCATTATTTACTACATTACCCGGAATTAATCCATAGATTTGGGCCGTTGATGAAGGTCTGGACTATGCGCTTCGAAAGCAAACATATTTCAACATGTATTTCAAACGAATTCTTCGATACAGTCGAAATTACATCAATGTCACTAAATCTTTGAGCGAGAAACATGAACTATTCCAAAGTCTACTTAGATAGGCGCGGATATCACAGCGGTAATTGATTTCCAGAAAGCAACTTCAAATTTTCAAAAATCTAATTATAACGATGGCATTCAAGCAGCAGTAAACAAAATATTTCTTCCAAACAATATTCAAGAGTGCAATGAGATAAAGGTGAAAGGCATTGTATACCTCAGGGAAGATTGTTTAGTGGTACGACAGAAAAGTTATCAATATGGTATTGAAATTGGAAAAGTATCTCTTCTTTTGAGCGACGAAGAAAGGGTATACATGGTATTTGAGGTATTGCAGACGCTTTTTATCCCACATCTGCGAGCTTATGAGGTTGGAAGTTGCGTCAGATATGAATGTTTGTTGTTGGATGATTTACCAAGTACGGAGAAACTGGATATGTACAATACTGGTACACACATATACGTAAAACCTGGCTACGGATTGGTTGCATGCCCTCTGTGGAATTAAAGCTAATATCAAAGGTTAGTTTCTTACCACAAATAAAAACTCAAATAAGTTATTTGAGTCTCAAGACTGGTGGTGGTGCACTATGAATTCATAAATAATTGCATCCTAAATCACTTTTTACTATACCTTGTGCATGTATGATATTTTCCCCATTTAGAAAGATCATGAAGTTCTTACGGTATAATGAAATACTAATATAATACTTGGATAATGGCTGGTATGAATGAAACGGAGCAGATGCTTATATGCTCATGTTTTTGTGGACTTAGACTATACAATTGTGTATAGTAAAAGCACATAGAAGTATAAGCATAAGCATATGCTTCGTTTCATTTATACCACCCAAGCTACTCGTAATCCACTTTTTATTGCTTGGAACAGATTTTTTGGTATTAAACGACCGTACTAATAAGAAGAGAAATCACCTCGTTCTAAATGTTTTGGTGTTGTTATTGTTTCATTCGCAGATCTTCACGCATGCATCATGTCCTTGTTCAAAGTGTACCCTTCCGATCATTCAAAAAAGGTGTTGGTAAAAGCAGCAACGCTGCAGGAGCTAATCAACGGTGCAAAAACTAAATTGAAAATAACTGACGACGTGTGCAAGGTTAACATAATTTTTCCCGCTTTCTTATTACGCAACTATCGTTGACGCTGAAGCAAGCACATCTTCTAGCACATCGACTGCGCCAGTTGTGTAATTCTGCAACGACATGGTAATACGTCTGCCAGAATATCCTGCTAGCTTCAGCATCATAACCTTTGGCATATCACTTTTTCTGCATGGGTTGCATGATAGTTTGATGCATGTGCACAAAGCCCTTTTAGCTGAGCTGTTACAAGAAACAATGAATAAAGTAAATTATTTTGCTGCTCCAAAAAAATTATTCGGTTACCTAATTGAAATGTACTTCTACCACATTTCATATTATGTCCATACTATAGGGTGGACGTTAAATACCATCTTGAGAAGTGAAGCCGCACAGTTTATGGACATTAACCCGTGCCAGTAAGGTCTCAAAGTTTCCCATTTAAAACACATGCGTTTTCACAGATCTCAATTCAAAAATGCACTGTGCAGCTAATTTTAATTAAAAAACTCCTAAACTATGTGAAAATATCAGGTATGTGTACTACTACATGAGAAAAAATCGAGTATATCATACGGTTGAATGTGATCATGATTCCCCTCCAAACTAAAATTCTCTTTTTCTCTTAATCTTCTTGAGTGAGAAATACATCTAGAAATTCAATTTTCACCAGTTTTTTTACATGCTAATCGATATATCTCGGAGAATATTGAGAGGAGAGTTTTGCTTATTGATTTGCCTGAATTCCTCGAGAAATGTTATCCCAGAAATGATATTCAAATCATCATAGAATTTTCATCCACGGGATACTTACTGAAAATTAGAATTTTTGAAGAGAATTTTAGTTTGGAGTGAAATCATGATCAGATTCAACAGTATGATATTCTCGTTTTTTCCTCATGTAGTATAGCACACATACCTGATACTTTCACATAGTTTATGATTTTTTTTTATTAAAATTAGCCGCGCATTTTTGAATTGAGATCCGTAAAAATGTGTTTCAAATGGGAAACTTTGAGACCTCACCGGCACGGGTTGACTTCATTTTACAAAACTTCGTTTTGGGACCAAAATTTTTCTTTTTTTTTTCTTCAAACTGTGGGGCTTCACTCTTCAAGATGGTATTCAACGTCCACCCTAGTCCATACATTCATACAATTTTAATTAACTTACTTCATTTCCTACAACGTTCTCATGCAGGTAGCATTGGATGAAGATGGAACGGAAATTGACGACGATGAAATTCTTCTAGAAATTTCGAAGCTTTCTTTATCTGCTAAAATTCTCATTCTACTGCCAGGAAATTCTTCATGGCAACTACTGGCCAAGAACTCTGCCGCAGCAAATTCCATCGATAAGGAATCCACTCCAACTAATATTACTGCGGATCGCGTTGATCGGGGTCCTTCGCCGCTTCCACTAGAAAGATTGGGAGGCAATATATGGAATAAATTCCCGAAGCGTCTGATGGACTGTTGTAACAGTGGCCAAAAAGGGCCTTCGATGCTGACAGACGAACAATGATAGCTAGTATTGCAGACTATATGACACAAGATCTAAACGACTTCTCCAGGGGAACTGCTAAAGATATTGCGAAAATAATCGTGCAGAAGTACCCCAAAACCTTTTCCGATGTTATCAGCAACGAAGTTGTGGGGTCTGGGCTGGATAGTTTGCGGCAACAGATTTATAACGCTGTGAACTATCGAAAACTGGATAAGGAAACCAAAAGACGCGCTGCGATACGGCTCAGCGACGAGACTGCTACAGATGATCTTTACCCCGAACCATCGAAGCCGAGAAAACAAGATAAATATGGTTGTACTGACTATCAACCACTCTTGCCAGCAACTGAGTCAGCAACTTCACAAACAGAAAAAAAGTTACAACTAATTCAATTCTACGAGTTGAATGCGAATGATGATAAAAAAATATCTACATTAATGGACGACACCTACCCGACACAAAGAGTCAACATCAATAAAAAGACGAGGAACCTGGTACAGCTTTTCCAAGATTGGCCATACCTGCGAATACCAAAGTACCTCATAGACCATGCTTCATGTCTTCTAGGAAAATCGATTCAAACAGTATGGGAAGAGAACTTGGTTATGAATGTCAAGCCATTAAGACAATACGTTGTCTACACAGAAAAATCTAAAATAATCAGACTACGGCAATCGAAGAACTCTACGGAAACAGAACCCAGCACACTTGAAAGTGATGTCCTCAAACTCATATCTGAGGCAAAAGCATCAAGTAAAGCTTCTCAGAGTGATGTCGCATTGACAGCAGTGATGTTCCCTCTAATTGCCAAGCAGCTACAGGAAGATCCGCAATACTTTTTTAGGGTCATACCCGTAAGTGCTATAATTAGTATTACTATTATTTTTAGTAGATCAACAAAGAGAGAGATAATTTTCATTATTTTGCATTGCAGGGTTTTCATTTATTGATTGACAATGGTGAATATTGAAATATTTTCAAACTGAATAGCCAATTCGAGCGAAAACAATGTTATTTTTTATATAAATTCTGTTCAGGATGGTTAAGTCTGAAAAACATACGACACGCTGTTGAAGAGAGGCTTCCAGGATTTCGTATGTTCAGCAGATATACCTAAGTTCAATACGACCCATTTGAGATCAAAAGTATTAACAATCCTAGAGCAGTTCATGATAGATGTAGTTTACAATGTAATTTAGATATTCCATCATTTGTCTTCTCATGTTCTTCAGCAACACTTGCGAATAACAGTTTAGGGTGTCCCCGATTGTAAGTAATCACCGGACTTGTCTAATTTCTCATTTGCTTCAATGTGACTTCATGCATTATCATTTTCTCAGTACTTTCCGTAACTAGCGCTGCATATCTGAAACCATGTACTTCTTGCAATCCTTGAGCATCCTTTGTCGGAGCTTGTACTAGTATAGAATCAGTTTTTGGAACTTAGTTTGTTATTGCTAATTGAATTGTACGCTTCACTTTTATTCACAGGAAGATGTGGAAAACACTGATTTGGTAGACTTCGCCAAACAAGAATCACCGATCTTGATTATCAGAGGCAAGAAACTTATATGAGCCTAATATGCCGTAGTAATTCATGAAAAAAGCACGTACTAACTTTATGGAAATTGGCTTTCAGCGGAATTGACAAAAAATTTCAGGATAGGTAGGTTTTGGCGTGCTGATCAATAGTTACCATTGGCACAAATTCTGAAATTTTTTGCCATTTCCGCCGAAAGGGAATTTCCATAAGGTGAGTGCGGGGTTCTTTGATTAAATTTGAAAAGATTAATTACAATTCATGGTACTTCATTAGACACCTGAAGAATTCGAACAACTCATATCACTTGTCTGAATTCAATGTATGAATTACAGGAAAATCGTTGTTTGACGACAACGCTAAGTGTGATGTTGTACTAGAGGGAAAGACAATTGTCAGCGCTCGGGGTGTGCTGGATGGGTTTCTGATTACGTTTTTAACGTACTACATATTCGGATATGTATATCCACCGGAAATACATAAAACTCTGGAATTTATACAAAGGTGGGGTATTTCTCTATTATCTCACAAACGGTTGATATGTTCAGAAAATACGAATCTGGTTCTTGTGTCTACTCAATTATTACATATATTTCCATCTCCATCAAATCCCGTTTAGGACTAGAAAAAAACTATTCTAAAAACACAAAAATAATTAGAAATTCTCATCATTTAAATGGAGTTATTCCAGCTGAGTTCATCTGTGCAGATAATCCATTTTCAACTCATTGTAACGCTTAGGTTACACCGAAAAACTACACTAGCTTTATATAATCGAGGTCTCAGGCAGGAATTTCCATATGAGCTCATGCGTAGAAGATATGTTGAATTTTGTAATAAATTTTATTTATTCATGTGAAATTTTATAAAAATTGCGCTGTAGCTTATGCGCAAGAACTTCAGAGATAAATTTTGACACTCATGCTCGACCAGAATCAATCTTCTCCAAAAAATAATAAAACTCTGTGCAGCGTACCTGGTTCCTTGGTGGAACCTGAACCTTACAACGGAATAAAAATGAAGCAATATTTGCACCAATGAACTTGGCTGTGAAAGAATTATTCCATTTATCAAAAAAAAAAATGTTACCTTATTGCTATATTCTCTTCGCGTGGTATTTTTTTATTACGAAGTTTTAAAATTTTACTTGTTCAATTGCATGACACCATTACTTCGATAATTCTTGGGCAGGTCTTCACATGAACGTCTTTTATATGATTAATACATCTTTTATAATTTGTATAGTCCATTTCATAATCTACATTTTTATTACATTTCCAGAGCCCTTCTCCAAATAAACCCCAAAACTGGGACGAAACGCAAAGAAAAAAAACGCAAGTCGTTACCATTCGATGCAGCAGTAATGAAACTGAAAAAAAGAAGATCCTCAAAGTTTCAATGCTCTATCTCATTATTAAGGGGTGCCGGCAATTTTTTATTTTATTGTAATTTTAATTTTAATTTTAATGATAATTTTTTTCTTTCAATTTTTTTTACAATTGAATTTTTTTCCCATAAAATGATATTCTATTTGTTTTCAGACCTTGATCTTTTTGAATTTTATAACGATTTAAAAAAATCAAACCGTAGACAGATAAATCTGGAATTAAAAATACTTTTTGCTCAAACATTTTCAATTTTTCACGATGGAATATTCAACATATGGCGTCTAAGAAAAATATAGCTTAGAAACTAGTCTAAAAAAATTTCAAGGAAACCTAGAATAAAAAATTCACAACTCAAGTTAGTAACAAAAGATAAATCAAGAATAAGAAAAAAAAAAAAAAGAAATTGAAAATTGAAAAAATGAGAAAATAAATCAGAAATTGAAAATATTTGAGTAAAAAGTATTTTCAATCCCAGATTTATTTGTCTACCGTTTGATTTTTTGAATCGTTATAAAATTCAAAAAGATCAAGGTCTGAAAGAGAAAAAAATCTTATTTTATGGTAAAAAATTTTTTTTTAAGAAAGAATTAAAAAAAAATTAACGTGAAACAAAAAATTGCCGGCACCCCTTGATAATGAGATAGAGCATTGAAACTTTGAGGATTCTCTTATTTCAAGGTGAACTTAATATTTTTCAGGATGGAGCGCACCTTTTTTTCTAACGGCCAGTCTTATAATATATATAACTTAAACGGTCGTATATCAATATGTTATTCCTTTAAATATTTTTCATCCATTTCATCTATATATATGCTCTTTCGCTAAACAGCTACCTTTGTAATATACACATATATATGTATATATAAATGTAATAAAGTTTAAGGCAATAATTTGAATATATTATAAGTGTACGCTAATTTCCTATCATCTCAAGTTCATCACCTGATTTTTACTACACTGAGTAATAAATATCGTCCACTAGGAAATGATTTTTATGTACAAATACATTCGAGTTTTCCAACACAGTATAATGAATGTATGATCAGATTGCGCAAAATTGTTGGACAATGGCATGAGTAATTATTGAAAAAAAAGTCCGCGTGTGAAGTGAATTTGGCATACATTCGCACATTAATATCGGCAGATGTATTGTAATTTTCATGGAAGGTGAATGTGTATTTCTGATACAACAGTGTCGTAATTCTACCATGTTGGAATATTATTTTCAATACACCCAGTATAGACCGGGAGCCCATAACACTTTTTTTATGTATCATAACCTACCGCTCATATACATCTTAAGTCCCATAAATCTGTATCCCACATCACGAAAATATCATCGCCGAACAAAATCCGTGGTTACAATATGTTTTTCACGCGCGATCAAATTGTTTGAAAAACTCAGGTTTTGGCATCATTAGCTACCGTTCGGCACATGTCGCAAAATACTGTTTTTGAAAAAAAAGTTCGGGCGGACGGCAGTGCCGAACGTGTAGGATGGTTATGGAAGCCACTATTACCCTATGCTTTCGTAAAAAAAATTGTTTAAATAAATAATTATAACCTACTGTTCGGCATTTCGTGAATATCACTAATTATTCACTGAAATTGAAAGCAATACGGTCGCCGAACATTTTGGTTGGCTAGGGGCTCAGCTACACTTCCGTTTTCCAAATTTTCCGTAATTTATTACGGATAACATAACCAATCATTTTGTTCGGCGGTTACATTATACATTGGAATACGATGAAATTAGTCATAAAAAACCATCGCCGAACGGTAGGGTATAATTTATTCATAACTATTGTATTTTATTGTTTATAATAAATGTATGTCCGGTTAATTTGTTCGGCATATAAATTTTATACTTCCATTCCATTCCATATATGTTATAAAATCAACGCCGAACAGTAGGCTATGATGTCACAGATATAGACACGGGAAAACGGAAGTGCGTGGGTGTAGCTGGGCCCCTAGCCAACCAAAATGTTCGGCGACCGTATTGCTTTCAATTTCAGTGAATAATTAGTGATATTCACGAAATGCCGAACAGTAGGTTATAATTATGTTTTTAAACAATTTTTTTTACGAAAGCATAGGGTAATAGTGGCTTCCATAACCATCCTACACGTTCGGCACTGCCGTCCGCCCGAACTTTTTTTTCAAAAACAGTATTTTGCGACATGTGCCGAACGGTAGCTAATAATGCCAAAACCTGAGTTTTTTAAACAATTTGATCGCGCGTGAAAAACATATTGTAACCACGGATTTTGTTCGGCGATGATATTTTCGTGATGTGGGATACAGATTTATGGGACTTAAGATGTATATGAGCGGTAGGTTATGATACATGAAAAAAGTGTTATGGGCTCCCGGTCTAGTACTTATGATGAAACATTTCTGTGGAAATTATCCTAGACACAGGTATCACGACAGTATTATGCAGTGCATTAATAATGGTGTCTCGACTCAGATTATTCCAAGACAAGAATATATTTCATTTCACGATCTTTCATTGAAAACAATACATAGGTGAAGTTAATTCAATGTACATCTCTATATTGATATTAGAAAAAGTTTCTTCATTTTCATATACTTGCAACGCAAAGTTCCTTCCAATGTGTATCATCCAACACATACATGGGCATAGTAATATCACTATTCGGTCTTTGTGTTGTCAGAATACCACTACTTCAATTTTCAGTACAGCGATTGGAATTTCATATACGGTATCTGCCAAAAAACTTCCTACATTTTTATATTAGTTCTAATACAGATTGTTTTAACAGTGTACGTTCATGTGTAAAAAAAAAAAAATTTAACGTCACTCAGGGCGAATGGACGTTTGACCCACGCTTCGCGTGGGTAGACTCCCCATTTTCAGACGTTATAAAGTAAAATTTTGTACAATACCCGACGGAAAAACTTCTTCTGACCTCGTGGGATTGCAACACTCACCTTCGGCTCGTGCTACAACCTCACACTCGTCAGAAAAAGTTTTACCGCACACGTATCGTAATGAACTATTCTTCTCGCGTTTTTATTGCATTTTGAGAAATAAGCTGCGGGTGTACTTACACTGCATTGCCATAAACTAATGACGTTTTCGGTTTGCTACACCGGGCTAAAATTTCATTATGCTGCGGAGTGAACTATACGCAGAGAACAAGAGGCGCGCTATTTGTTTTTTGAAATTCGGAGCTTCGGCAATAATCTGAAAATTTCGCAACTAATCGGGAATGTTCGGCTACACCGAGTGTAACCTGGTGTAGCAAACCGAAAACGTCGTAAGGCTGTGCGAATATTCGAATTTTTGAATACATTCGTCTCGAATCGAATAATTCGGTTGATTTGAATTATCCACACTTTTCGATTCGATTTTCGAATAATTCGACTTTTCTGCGAAATATGGATTTCTAGAATAATTGGGACGAAATACAAAATCTTCGACTCGTTTTTATTCGTTTTGCTGCACTGAAGAATTTCTAACATCGCCTAACCAAATGCGAGACAGTCCTTGTTATAATATGTTGCAGAATGTTTAACATATGGTCAGCAGTTTTAGCGTATGGCCTGTGTTGTGACGGCAACACTCGAAATCTTCCGTGTGTGGCATTGCAACACTTGGACTTTGACCACTGCGACTGAAAATTCATGAATGTTAATAATTTTTTTTTTCTTTGTATTTCGAAATGCTGTCAGGAGCGCGACTTTTGCGATCGATGAATGGAAGATATGAAAAGAATATGTTAATCCCCCCCCCCCCCCTTCCGCCGAATCATAACTTGGCAACACACGGAAGATTAGTAAGTTGCCGGCACTGCTAGCGTGAAAAGGGTTAGATATCAAAAAAAAAAAAAAAAAACTGAATGATCGGAATTTGGACCGAGTAATGCGAGTCCTAGACTGATTTTATGATTATTATCATTCACGAAAGTGTCGAATTTCGGAAAGATTCAAATCTTCGAATAGTTTTTCGAGTTTTCGAATACTCCGAATAATTCCAATAGTTCGAATAATTCGAATAATTTGAATGATTCGAATTATTCGAAGACTCGAACTATTCGAAAGAAGCTCGAACTATTCGTGATTCGCACTATATAAATAGATAATAGAGAACTATATAGTGGTGTTGGAAAAAAAAACTTTGAAACTTCATGAGGTACTCAAATTTATTTCGCAAAATCTGAGAAAAAAAATCTGATCGCTATTTAGAGTCAGAAAAATGATACAAAAAATCCCGGATCAGATCTGAGAGGTCGAGAGTCAGGACCAGGTCGATTCGGCATGGAATGCCCCAGCTATATCGTTTTCTTTAATTCTGGTCTACGTATTAACAGTTTACTCCCGAATTTTAGCAGATGATTCTCCTAATATATTTTTCTGATAACACAGCTACAGCTGCGCTTCGTTTGACACAAATTTCATCAAAGTTCGTAGGTCGTCTATTTTTGCCGATGCAGATAAGCGAGCCTGTTGAAGCAACGTCCGAAATCTTTTCGATAATCCCGGCGCTATCAAAAATACGTTTCTATACCCGAGATATTTCGGGTTTTGAGGGATCATCGGAAAACATCACTCCAATGTTTCCATCTCATTTTATCCAGATACTTGGAATAACGGAATAACTCGAGTTATACCGTTCTTCCATAAATGCTGTTCAGTTCGACCCTCAATATTCAACCGATTTCCACCGTTACTCCGCCCATCTCCTCAATGTTCCACTAGAAAATTGCACCGTGTCAGTTATTCCAGAATACAAATTTATAACAATTCACAAACGCATCAGGATTCATTGACAACGGAAGCAATAAGCGATTAAACGCTCTACTAATTCCAAAAATGCATATTTGTGAAGGTTTCTTTCTCAAATGAACGTGAAAAGTATAGACAAGCCTAGTTATATGCCTACCTAATAATATATCACAATTTTTTACATGAAAATACACGAAAGGATTCTGTTTGTTTGCAGCAGTTGTATGTCTTACACTCTATCGTCGGTTAAATATCTGCATATACGTATATACATTGTAAAATATATTATATATATAACCGCAAGGTTCAGAGATCTTTTTGGCAACGAAAATAAGATATTTTTGAAAAATAAAAACTCCTCTCGAGTCTCGACTTCCATTTAACGTGACACTGAAACTAATATGACGTGAGATGACGGACAGGATGTGGCCAATTCAGAAGAACATCGCGTATGACTCATACGAGAATGGCAGGCCTCGCGTAACCATATAATGTAAATCTTGCTGATGGTACCCCCAACAGACGTAATCCAGAAAGTTTAGAGTTGAAATTATGTGACCTTAGCCCGTAATTAAGAATTTCAAAAAAATAACAGTGTTTCATAAATCTGAAAAATTTGAAATCCGGCTATGAAGCAAGTAGCATGACTTGAATGGTAGCAGAGGTTCTATGGACTATTCTACATATTATTCTGTAATTAACTCGTTAACAAAATAGAAAATAAAAATAAAAATCTGGATAATAAATAGTATGCAGAACTGTATTATAGCGTTATACATTATAGTAAGTTGATTTTTTAAATTTAATATGTTTAGAAATACAATATAGACCGTGTAACTCCCGTGTAACTCCCTCGCAAATATGGTATAAAGTTTAAACTATAAAGGATCCCTAAGAATCTAATTGAGGAAGTCTACAGCATCTTTCCATTCCGTTCTAACTGCTTTAGTCTGGTTTCATTTCAAAGGCTAGTGTATCTTCATCGTTTCCACGTGTCAAATTTTAAGAAGCTGAGTTTAAAAATTGACCAATATTTCATTACGTATCACATCTTTGCGTTACCCAATTTTCGAAAACAAATAACAAACCAGTACAATAATTTTCTGTTCGTCAAATTTTCACATTATAATACGAATGAAACGAGTTTCATTTAACCTTTTCCCCAATATAATTTTCGTCAAAAATTTTCACAAACAAACGCATCTATATTGATAATAACTTTTTCGAAGTCATTCCACCGAATGATTTGACAGTCTTTACAAGAACGGAATTTCTCCCGTTAATTTTCCAAAGATTTCGCATCACAATGATCTTTTGTCCGATCGTTTTGGAATGTCTTTTTAGCCAATTTTTATCCAAAATGACCAAGGAATGAATTTAATAGCAATGGAATTGGAGTCGGATGGACAATCGCATCATCGAATACTAGTTTATTGAAATGTAATACCTATAACGTAATCCAAGGTATAAAGTCGGTGTCGAGAAAAGCGAATGGATCAAAATTGAGGGGAACTAGTGGCGGCTCTTAGTTTGAGCCAATGGTAAGCGAGAGTCGAGTAAACCTGGCGGCTGGTTAACCGTTGCTTGAGTAAAGTCGAGGAGTAACCACCAGGCGGAGTTGATTGTCGGCGTAGCCATCAGTTGTCGTAGAGACGGCGCAGAGGACGCGCTGCAGGCCGTAATAACTGGATTCGACAGTCAAATCCGACAGTTAGAATCGACGTAAGATTATATTTGAAAACGAGACAAATAATAACGGGTAATAAAAATGACGATCAAAGACTCGAAACATGGTGTTGCCGAGTCGGTTAATCCATACGAAAGACCGCCGAGTGTATCTACCGGTCAGTCAATCAGAACATTTATCTACAATCGAAGTACGGGTGCAGTTATGGGCAGGACAGCAAGTAGCTGGGGTAAGTTATGAGATTTTTTTAAACTCATCAGACAACCAACGTCGGGCATGAAACCATTTCTATGACTTAGATGAAGCTAAATCCCACTTATTGATATGACTCAATAGCCCGAGAACTAGGTGTGACCGATACCTTAAGAATATTAATTCAAAACAATGCGTAGAACCCCGCCTTACCGATGGGTCAAATATTTCACTACATAAATTCCTGTTGCAATGATGCTTCACGGCGTATAATCGGAAATGCTGATGTCTGACGCTGTTACTTCAATAATAATAATTAAAAAAAAAAAAAAAATCGACAATGGTTTGTCATCGATGATTTGTCAAGAATAAACAAGTAATAATGTTGTGTCAGTAAATTTGAATATAAAACAGTGTAGATCCCTGCAGATAATATTTAAAAAGGGTGAGGTAAAAGGCTACCGTTATTAGTCTTAAACTTCGTTGAACCTTTCTTAAGAAATTGACCAAAGGCAATTGAGGTTAACCCATTCAAACGCGACCTCTGTTCCGGGAGGAGATGTTTAATGTTATTGAATGGAACTGAGTACCTATAGTATATATAACACATTCTGCACTATTGAAATGAAGAATTTTAATAGAAAGCAGGCCTGTGGGCCTAGTCAAGCGGTTTAACTGTTACCTACAACACCCGTGAACTATTTTTCGGAAAAGTCCCTACCCTGTTACTTCCTCCCATTCTGGTACCTACTACAGGTAAATAGAAAGAGGACTCCTCCAAGTGTAATACAACCAAGGCTGATGAACCTTCGTTCTGAAGAAATACTATACTATACAATATACTATACTATACTATACTATACTATACTATACTATACTATACTATACTATACTATAATATAATATAATATAACATAACATAACATAACATAACATAACATAAAGTTGATGTATGCAGCTAGGAAGTTTTATTTTTCTTATCGAATTGATTATGGTAGGATTATTTATTCCTAAAGGTTTTACACATATTTGTTTACAGTAAAGTGCGTTCCACTGACATGAGGTAAGTGGCGACGCCACGCCATCGGTCGAACATGAGATCCCACACTACTACGATATACCTGGCTGGTTATTCATTCGTGCTGTTTCATTATGTATATATGTATAATGTATGTATGTATAATGTATGTATGTATAATGTATGTATGTATAATGTATGTATGTATTGATGTATGTATGTATTGATGTATACACGTGCGAGGTTCGGTGTATATATATTTATGTATGTATATTCCTGTTTGAAGAAGCCACAACAGAGACCGTTGAATGCATCACGTAGTGGGCGTGGCGTTGATTTTTTGCTTTTTCTTTCTATATAGGGAATGATTTCGGTGGGAGAAAGACGTGAGAAACAGGAATCGAAAGTGCCATGTATTAATGTATACGTTTATGATAATCTTATAGGAACGTTACTACGGTTTTACGTGTTCATGTATTGATCGTTTTATCGAACCGTGGTCTCTGACCGCCACATAGGCTTCCGGGCGAGATATACAGATTTTTTTTTCTCTTTACCTAAACGTATGTATAAGACTTTTCAATTTTGCAGATACACCAGTTCATGGATTTCATTCAAACACTGAAACCACGCGCTAAGTTATGACGGGAAACGTATCGTGATCAATCATGGCGTCGAGGGACGCCGATTCTTTACGGTTTTGACTAGACTCTACCTAGAGTATATAGAGTTGTGTCAAGTACTTGTATAGAACGAGGGACAGAATCAATAGCGTCACAAGTTGATATTCAGAAAATTGCGCAACAGAACAGATAAATCCACGAGAAAACATGAAAACTTAAAGCCATGCAAAACATAAAACAAAAAACAAAAAAACCTTCAAAATTTCATCAATCAAACGCTATAAAGTTTCGGATTGATTCCATTTCGATAATATTCTTAACGTTACAAAATATTCCGGAAATTGAGAAGACTTGTTTAAAAAAAAAGGGCAGAATATGTATCCCGATTAATTAATCTCTACGCACTTTTGTTTTAAAATCACGAGGAAATAGTCACCTCAAGACTTCAAATAATTTAATGTGATCGTCACAATGATTTCTTGTAGTATTAGTACGCATTATGATCATCTGGAATCATTCTTGCGATAGATATCATAATTTACTTTCGAAATTAGATATCTAACTTAAATCTGCTTCAGATTGAAGAAAAGTGAATGAGAAGACCGGAAATTGTTGAAAATCATTCGATACGTCGCAAGATATAATTGTAGATCAATTGCTTGGAAGTTATGATTGAAATCATTCTTTGAATAGAATAAACTCAAAAATTGAAGCGTTTCATGACTTGACTTAATTTTCTCCCTTGCTACTAATTCTTGCCCAAATAACACACTTTCGTATCACTCCATAATTTCCCTATTGATCGGTAAAGTCATAACAATTTGACCACCGTGTTGAGCAGTGTGTATTCCCCGTAGCCACGTCAAATAACCCTGAATTCAGAATCAAGCTCGGTACCTTCAGCTGTGCAATGAATTCGTTCAATTGTCATTAAGGAACCATTACAAAAAATTGCCTCCTCCCACACGAGTCCAGAGCTGCGTCCAGCGCAGTATTTGAACCGTGAAAACTGAAAGTTAATGTCGGCTCTCGCGTACCTCTTGTTCTCTTCAATTATTTGTAACATTCTCAGTCCAGATTAAAGCTTGCACTTTAAGGTTTACTGATATTGCGAAAACATGTCATTGTCATTTTAACGTTAAGTAATTTTTTTATCAACTACCTTGTACCTAATTTCACGATACCTGCACTCTGCAGGTGACAGGAAGACCTGCAGAGAATTGATATAGCAAAGCTAGAGCAGTGGAGCAATCAGCTACGTCCTTCTATTCAGGTGATTGGGTGGGAAGCCAAAGCAAGTGTCCCAAATTCCGCGAATATTCTCACCGTTGTACCTCTACTTGTATATTCTATTTTTTTCAAAAAATAGTACTGACCGTACTCACAATCGACAATATATGCAATCAATTGGCGGTGTGCTTTCACAGATGTGTTTCACTCTTCTGTTTCGGAACCTGAAGAAAAATGTATGGGCAAAATTGTGCTTTGATACAAAAAGAAAAAAAAGAAAATAAACCAAATAGGAGAAACCAAATGAACAAAAGCATATCGTTCAAAAGAATCTGTCCTGATGATCCTCTGCTCCACTTGGAAGGTGTGTCGCTTCTTTGGGATAAATTTCGGATAGATTTTCCATGGTGAAAGAGAATAACATAATTCTAAGCCCTTATACTGAGTTCTGGAACTAGATCAAATGGGACACAGTGCCATAATACACACGCAAGAAAATCTTGACTTGACTGTAATTTAACTACCGTCACATGTATGTGTATGAACTGGGTGGATTTTTCCAGCTTTTTTTTCATTACTCAGGCTTCGGGCTTAACAGTTAACGTAGCCGTGAGTAGCAGTTTTTTCCTTTCGTTAGAATATTACTGCATACCTATAGGTATACATTTGTGTGTATGTGTTCAGCAACGAACTGTATTCCCTACGTGGCGCTCTCTAAGGCAGACTAGTCCCTCCGTACTTGCGTGGGCCGTTGGGATCTGTATTACTGTATAGATGTACGTGTAGATCTGTACGCAACTGTATACATTATATACTATAGTCTCTGGACAGGCCCCAAGTTACGTAATACGGTAATGCTTCAATTTACAACCAATTGACCTCGATGTACACGTTTGTATCAAGGGAAGTTCAACAATTACCATTCAACTGTAGATATATAAGTGTATATGTGTGTATATAAGTACATTCTACTCGACTATACGCTACATACATCTTCCGCAGCTTCTGTATACGATCCTTTGTACTTTGTACGTACTATATAGATCTACGATGCACCTACTTCCGGTTTTCTCTATTTCATTAACGCCTCTATTTTCCTATTCTTCGATTTCGTCTATTTTAAGTTTCCCTCCCACTTTTACCTACCTGAAATGTATACTCTTAAAATGCTAGTTTATTGGATTATATAGGTAATATTTTTAAGTTGTGTGGTTCTTCAAGTGAAGTGGAGATTATTAATATTACACGAACGATGAATTACGTCAAAGACTTAAACCTCGGTGTAATTGAATTGTCCTCTGACTATTTAAGTCTGATCTCTGCTTTCGGTTCGACATCGAGGTTAATAAAATTAATTTGCGGAACACTTTAACGCCAAGATGAATGTTAAACGGTAAATTTACCATGCCAACTTATACGACTACAGCTGGAAGCAAATTGTATACATGGTCACGCGTGTTGCAGTATAGTGGTACACCGGATTGTCTGTCAGCAATTTCTGACGCAAAATCTCACTGATAATATATTTGTTTGATTACAGATTTGTTTTTTCCACAAATTGAAGAGAGAGATTATTCAGCAAGCACGACCTTCCCTATTTCATAGCGCTAAAAATATTCGCAATCTATTCTCTTTCGAGATATATACGTGTGATGAAAAATTAATGGTTTTTTGGTTTTCGACAAAACCAAAAGAATTTCTGATTTCATAAAATACTTTGGTCATAAAGGTTTATGATAAGCAATAAGAAGTAGCACTGTGGATTTCGAACTAGTTCGAAAGATATGCACCTTTTTTGGTAATGTCTTCTTCAATATGTACCATACTAAACATATCAGTATATCTTCAACTAAGTATATATGTACTATACGAATAAACGTTGATCGTTAAAGTCTTCCAGCTCGGAAAATACAAGTTCATTGAATCTTTATTGGCAAATTTTGACTCATCGAATTGCTGAGTATCTTCGATATAAGATATAACGACGACAACGTAGCTTTGCTTCTGCTCGCACTCAAACTCGTCGAACACAACGAAAAAATCGAAGATTTTTCCAATTTGGATACTGACTTCGCTGTTCGAGGCATCATTAAAGCTGTACGTCATAGCATCTACCTACTGATTCCCGTGTGGAAATTGAATCCTGGCGCGACCTAGCGCCTGGCCAGTTTGCCAGGAATCTGGACTGGCAATGGCCAGACTAGCTGGCCTGAGCCATGCCTGGCGTGTAACAAATATATCCAAGCGATCCGAAGAAGGTTACGGAATATAAAGATAACGAAATGAAAATGATATCAAAACCTAAATCATAGATAGCAATTGTTTCCGTAACCATAAAGTAATTACGAAACTAATCAGCATGTGCAGAAAGTGAACAAAACACTCTGATCTAACTGTAGACGATATTATGGCTTATATCATATCTTTCTATTGTATGTTCAGCGTATCCAACAATCCTGAAAAGCCCGAGGAAGTCGTAAATATATATATATACTGAAATCCCTCACTCCTTATAATAAATAGTGTGACAATATATTGAGATTCTACTTGTGTCATGTGAGAAATTTCCAATCTTTTATTTTGAATTGTTTGTGTATTCACTTGAACATTGGGTGCAGAGAATAGTACAGTCAATAGGTAATATCGCTTTGCACTAAATTACAGGAGTAATTTTTTTTTTCAATCAGGTTCAGTATCACGTACTGAGTATAACTGAACAAAATCCTTACAAATTTAGACCTCGGAAGTTCCGCCATTTTAAGGAAAACTGTATCCTCCTATTGGGATCCTTAGAACTTCGATACGCCAACTAGTGTCAGAAAATACAACTGCTGAACGACGGCTGCAGTAACCAGCTGTAACCAATGAGAGGACTTGAAACTTCGATACGCTTACTAGTGACGAAAAATAGAACTGTTGAAAGTCGGCTACTTTTACGAAGCCACGCCCATTCCAAGGATCCCAATATCTTCGTCATCGTGCGATTTAGGCCAAAAATTGTACTGACCTTTCTTGTAGGTAATTGAATTTTACATCTTTTTTGTGAAATAATTTTTTTTCTATCACTTACCGTTCACGACTTATGATCAGTTGAGTTATGAGCATCTTGATGTTTAAACAATTATTAGAAGAGATATTGATCAAGGAGTCAATAAATGAATCTTAAGTTGTGAATGGTAAGTGATACAAAAAAAATGATTGCACAAAAAAAATGTCAGATTTAATTACCTACAAAAAAGGTCATTACAATTTTTCGAGGGGTGAATCACAAGCAGAAATGCGTACACCATATCTCTTTTTCTAAATATCTCCTAATATCTCCCAATATCTCCCGATATCTTCCAATATCTCCCGATATCTCCCGATATCTCCCAATATCTCCCGATATCTCCCAATATCTCCCAATATTTCCCAACATTTCCCAACATTTCCGACAGTGATATCTCCCAATATTTCCCAGTACCTCCCAATATCTCCAGACATTTCCCGATATCTCCCAATATCTCCTGATATCTCCCGATATCTCCCAATATCTCCCAATATTTCCCAACATTTCCGACCGTGTGTTCACCAGATTTCCGTTGTGATTCACCCCTCGCAATTTTTAGCCTGAAGTGCACGATGACGGACATATAGGCAGATACAGTTTTCCTAAAAATGGCGGCACTTCCGGGGTAGAAATTTGTAAGGATTTCGTTCATTTATACTCAGTACGTAATACTGAACCTGATTGAAAAAAAAAAATTACTCCTGTAATTTAGTGCAAAGCGATCAAGAGTGCTGGGCTTCCCTATTGACTGTACTAGAAGCGATTTCAAGCGATTCTCATATCGATTTCAATGTTACGAATAACTTTGAGCGATTGTAAGCGATCGCATAAAATTTCAAGCAATTCCAAGCTATATCCCCCCAAAAGCACCTCTGGTACAAAAACCTTCCGCCAAGTACATTAATGTGCCACAAAACAATCAGTAAATTATCTCCGTACAAAAATTAGTTTTTGATATCCATCTATGACAATTCCTTTATTATTCACCTACAAAAGTATGGAAATGAGATACTACTATTGCCTGCACATATCGCCAAGCATACTTGCCCCTTAATTTATGTCGATCGCGTTATTGAGACTCAACGTAGTTTTTCTAGTCAAGGTAAAACCACATTTGAAAAAATTGATATTCGAAAATTATAGAAAGAAAAAAATTAATTTGGAGGTAGTGGGACTTGGCGGGCCTATATTTTATAACACTATAGGATTCTACAAAGGGGGGGGGGGGGGGTAAAAAATAAACCATTGGATTAAATTTACGCCGCGGTCATTCGATGGCTAACAAAGTTTACCAGGTGTCACTTCTTCGTCAACAAACACGGTGTTATTGGATACCGCAAAGCTCTGAGGGTCGGGATCAGCTGACACCTGTTTAGCTTGAGTCTTCGTTTGCTGCCCGCAACATAAATCGATTTAGGTATACTTTCGCTCGGTTGTAACTTGGGTGTCACAATAACGGCTGATCAATAGCATAAAGCTTACGCTATGGAGTAAAAATTATACAGAAATTCTAAGAGTACGACTTTCGTCACTTAAATCAAGAGTAAAAATTTCTTACACGGAGAAAAAAATATCGCTCTCATCACGAAACAGTATAGTGATTATCACGATACTCGTGCGACTATACTTTGTATACGCAAATGCTCAATCCATGTGGATCGCGATAATCACGATCCACATGGATTTGGATAGTGAGCATCTATATTGCTATGGTTGGAATTCCGTTTCCTTATAGTGACTTTTCACTAAATCGTGCATGTGACGATGTCATGAAAAGCTAACTTACACTTATTATATTGGTAAATATTATGCTTCAAAATTTAAGGTTATTATAGATTAGTATTTTGTATTTAATTTCTGAACACAAAATATATTTTATTAAAGAATATTATGTTTTTTTTTATTATTATTCAACATAGATACTAATTTCTCTTCAAGCGTGATTCATTTGAAATTTTCATTTAGTTTATGACAGTCAGGACTAAGGAACTTGGTTATGTTCGGTGGCGCTGAAGGCGTGGATCGTGATAATCACGATCCGTTTCGCTGTAGTAAGGAAACGTTTCCTTATGATCGCTATACGTTTCGTCAAATTCACAATACACTTGGATCGGGATAATTAGTATTTACCATTTCGTGTATAACAGTATATGTATAATGATTATGACGATAACGTAAAAAGTTATTATAGAGATATAAAGCGTACAGCAAATCAGGTTACAGTATCGTGAAAATGATGAAAGTGTTTTGTAATAATCACGATACTACGTTCGCGATCCACTTGATCGCTACGACAGCGATATTTTTTTCTCCGTGTAGTGTCTGATAGGATAGAGACAGTTCATTTTTATATTATAATGAACTTTTTTGCCCCGCGTACGCCGGACTAGTTGGCTTTCGTAGCTTATTTTGGAAACTGATTTTGTAGTGACGGATTTGAGTATGTGGCATTTTTCAGATAAAAGCGCGAGTAATACAACGGTGTAAAAGTTTTCATCTCAACAAATTTGCAAACACTGTTTTCAACTGTTTCAAATAATAGATATAACTAAAGTGCCTACCGATATATGCGCTACCGTCCTCTGTCAACCCTATACAGTGAAATACCCATCTTTGCTTTGTACTTCGCTTTTTTTTTCAAGATATACCTGATACAAGACTTGTATCGATCAGCTGCTGTTTTTATATCGCTATTATCCCTGAGATATTGAGAAACTTCGTTTTTCAGAATTTTATTCATCAAAATGAGGTAATTTTTTGGACCAGTTTATAAGGAGATTTAACGTTGAAAATTTCGGCTTTGAATTTCCAGTTCTTCCATATATTCAAATAGTACCTATGATTCTTCAAGAATGTTTTCCCCTCAATGTTTTTGATGAATTCGCGTAATTTAGGACATGGGATCGAGAAAGAAACGTAGAGTGGTGCCGATCAGATGCTGACATGGCCACGCAGCCAGTCCTTGCCGATCGATCGGGGCGATATATTCTGATCCCGTGGGACTCTTCTAGCTCTTGATGATGAATGTATAGACGTTCTGGGGCTGGAAATATTTTGAAGATTTCTTTCTTGACTGCGGGCATATTCGAACGTTTTTTTGGCAAAAATAATGCATCGAAACTTTGAACGTGATTTTCTTGAAAACTGTTGAAGATATCAACTCGAAATTTTAACTGGAGTTTGAAGAACACCATAACGCATTAATTGCTAGCCTATGAACGCATGAAAAAACATCATGGTGTCAAAATTTCACGATAGCAAATGATTCTGTCTGGTGAAGTTTTTATCTTTTTTTTCATGTCATTTTGTTAATTTTTTTTGTGACGTCGGCCTTTGGAGGCTCAATCTGGAGAGGAGAGTCTCACTGGGGATTAGCTGAAGCTTTATTTATTCTCCTGAAATCGTATTGCAAAACTGGACCTTGCAGTATTCGCATGATCACGTATTACAACGCGATTAATACCGATCTCGGATCAATTTTCCTTTGTATTTTTAAAAGAACTAAAGAAGACTGGTAATGAGACGTAGATGTATTCTATAAGTGGGATAGTATCGAAAAAATTGCGGTCTACGAATTATACCTATGTTAAACTGCATATTTATAATAGTGCATATATGAACTGCATATTTTGTACAATTTATTCAGATTGAGTAATAGGTCGGTAATTTTTTTCAGGAAAAATTGGTCTCTTCTACTTGGTATTTTACGGCGTCCTAGCTGCTCTAGTTGCGATCTGTTTTTGGGTCTTTTTCCAAACCTTGGACCCAAGGAGACCTACGTGGCAATTGGAAAGATCTATAATTGGCACAAATCCAGGTAAGCTAGGAATAACAGGGATTATTTTACTTCGTTCAGCACATTTACTGTATGAAAATAAGTCCTATAATTAGTGTAAATGACCTTTTTTTGTCTAATTATTCGTCACTGTAAAATGTAAAAAAATATTTTCCCTAACGCCGTGTGCAAAATTCGATTTTGTGTACTGATTTGCGTACACAAAATGCCACATTCCCTCACCCATTTCGTAAGCGTACGTAAAATGCGGTTCGCGTGCGCAAAATAAGTTCGCGTACGCAAAATAGATTCCCGTACGCAAAATACAATTTGCGTACACAATAGTATATTGTTTACCGAGCGAGAAAACAGTCGATTGCGTGCCGAGTATGAAAGTGAGCACCGAGGCGAAGCCGTGGTGTTCTCAACTTCATATGAGGCGCGGATGGCTGTTTTCTCCGAGGTGAACATACTATTTTCTTCAACAGCGGAGCGGAATCAGCGAGTTTCCATCCGCAAACGAGGACCGGCAATCGACTGGTTTCCATCCTCATTTGCGGATGGAAACTCGCTGGTTTCTCTCCGCTGTTGAAGAAAATATTTTATTATTATTTTTTTTTTTTTAATTTTTTTAATTTTTTTATATTTTAATTTATTTATTTATTTATTTATTTTTTCTTATTTCTGCTTTCTTTCTTTCTATATTGTGACAGTATTTTAACGTGTAGGCCGGGGCGCAAAAATGTAAACAAAGCACCTCCACCACCAAAGCACGTTTTTTGTCTACGATCTTTGACCTTCTCATCCGATATATTTCTAAGTAGCTCACTTTTTGCTATTGCACTCCTGAATAAACATCTAAACTCTTATTTTTAATGAAAATCTTTTTATTCAATTATGAATTTTTAATTCGATTTTATATAGTGGGGGGGCTCCGCCCCCCCAACCCCCCGGCGGGGGCTTGGCCCCCTGGACCCCCCGTCAGATTGCCGGTGGTGTCGAATTTTGCACAGCGCGTCAGGGAAAATAGTATACGCAACACGTGCGCATAGGTGTCTCCCGCACTCGTCTTTTTTGTCGCCTTCGCTTCGCTCGGGCGAAAAACCCGACTCGTGCGGGAATCACCTATTTTGCGCACTAGTTACGTAATGTACTATTAAAAATATGAATATAAATTCTGATCTGGTGATTTACTGATTAAAAATGCGACTGAGAAATATCTGTGCGGTCAGATTCATATTGATATCAATGTTTCAATAATAACAAACACGTGAGAAGAAAAACAACTATTACAATATAGAATATGACAACAAGTGTAATCTGAAACAGTTACGTAATGATATGTATCATGGTTGATGCTTAGGGCAATAGTTATTATTATTAATAATTACATTTGCTGCATCATTGGATTAAGCTTGAAACTATACAGGGTGATTCAGAATTCGTGACGAATCTCTCGTGAGGTTAATCCTGGTCGAAATTGGGATCGAAAGTTCCTCAGCCATTTTTCCGAAAAACGATTTTTTTCCCTGGAATTTTTTTTTTCCGACAAACGATTTTTTTCAACAATTTTTTTTTTTTTGTTTTTTCATCATATGTCAGTTTCTAAGAATCCCAAATAATGCCAATGAGTTTTTTTTTTTTCAATATTAGAGAGATTTTTCGGTGAAAGTTGGTTGAAAGGTTGAAAAAACAAAAAAATAAAAAAGTTGTCGAAAAAAATCGTTTGTCGGAAATAAAAATTCCAGGAAAAAAAATCGTTTTTCGGAAAAATGGCTGAGGAACTTTCGATCCCAATTTCTACCAGGATTAACCCCACGAGAGATTCGTTACGAATTCTGAATCACCCTTGTATATCCTAATTATATTATCAACGTGAAATAGTAATGGAATTGTCAAAATAGTTCGATCATTCAGCAATAGAATAATTAACAACAAGGCACGATAGTTGAGTACAAACTGCAATTCGATGTATTCGAAAAAGCTTTAATATTCTATAAGCGTTATTGGATTTTAGACAAAATGGGCCTTCGGCAATATAATTTGAAAATAATTTTTCAGTCAACTGATTCGGTAATGATTAACAACGAATTATTTTACATACGGGAATAATACCAGTATAATTGTAAATCCCAAATACCTATGCGTTTGTCTATTTCAAATCACGAAAACTTGATTTTCTATGAAAAGGCCACTTTTTATTTTTAATTTTTTAATTTTTTTTTAGTTAACTGTAGTGAATTGAATTTATTACTTTGAGGTCGCGTGGTAGGAAAAAAAAACCAAAATATCTAATGGAACATTTTTATATCATTTGATATTCTATTGTTATTAAATTCGTTATTTTCTTCCTCTTTCACGATCTAACAGTAATAAATTGATTTCAATACAGAACCATTTTCTTACAATTGTTCAGAATTATTTTCACTGAGTTTCAGTTGTTTTAAAAAATTTGGAAATTCCTAGATCTGGCATAAAATAGTCGTTCCCGTTTGATATGGATCTTGAAATTTTCGTGATTGGACAACGAATTGAAAAAAAAATAAACAAAAAACAAATCAGAAATACGAAATAAAAAGAGATCTTGTAGGAAATCAAGTATTTAAGCTTGAAAACGAAAAAAAAAAACATATTGGGAAATTTTTATCAATTTTGTATGAATGTTTTCCCAAAAGGATACATAACACTGTATAAATTTGATACTTCCATTCTTATCGTGAAGTCACTGGTTTCCGAGTCATAGAAGAAGTAAAGACTAACGAAATACAGTAGAACCTCGTTTATCCGAGGTAATGTGGGGAGGAGGTACCTCGGATGAGCGAAAGCTCGGATAACACAAAAGAAGCGGAAAATTCGAAAATTTCAATCATTTTTTATGTATTTGAAACGGTGGAATGAAATTTGATCACAAAAGTATTTACATATGTATAAGCACCATAGTGGCGATCGCAAAATACTTCGCGCGTACAGCATAGGCATAGCGGCTCTATCCGTTTTATTCGAGTTTTTCCGTATTATCCGAGCATACACCTCGATTAATGCGGAGTGCTCGGATGAGTCTGTTGCCTCGGATAACGCGGAGACTCGGTTGATCGAAGGCCGGATAAACGAGGTTCTACTGTATTGAAAACTTCAATGTAAGAAATAGTAAAGATCATTGGATCAAATAACACTCAAATATCTGTACGTTCATTTTCGGTAGGGATTCACACAGCTATAAAATATTCCGAACAGTAAAAAATGGTGAGGAATATTTGGGAATGGAAATTTGACATCGAACTCTGCATCTGTAGAAAATTTCAAAAAATTTAGAATATCGTTTAGAAGTTATAAGTTTTTCGAACAAAAAAAAAATGGCATGTATGTGTTCTTTTTTTTTTTTTTATTCGTGCAGCAAACGTAAAGGTACGTTCAGAAATATTCAAATATAAAAATTGATCAATTGAAGTCAGAAGGTCATAAATACTAGCAGACACGACTTTTTAGCCCTAGTAAATGTAATTTTGGGAAAAACTGAACCCGAAAGGTCGTATCTGCCAAATTTTTCGATTCAAAAATTTTGACGATGAAATAATAATTTGGCAGGTAGGATCTCTCACCCTTAACCCTTTGAGGGGCACATTTTTCTATGGAACAAATTTAGAAGTATAAAGGTATTGGAAAATAGAACGGCAATAATGAAAAAAACTGCAGAAAAAAAGGTGGTACATATGTGTACCACTGCCCCTCAAAGGGTTAACAAATGTGAATTTGAAAAAAATCTAGGATAAGGTCGTATCTGACAACCAGATATACGAACTTTTGGCTTTAGGAAATGTACATTCTGAAAAAATGAACGTCGGAACGTTGGCTTTGAATAATATCGAACAGTTGGACTTGGGCATAGCGTTTATACTCATGTAAGTACTTATGATAAATTTCGTTTATTTCAGGGTTGGGCTTCAGACCAATGCCACCGAAGGAAAATGTAGAGAGTACGTTAATTTGGTACAAGGGTACAGACCGTGAAAACTTTGTTCACTGGGTTGATTCGTTGGAAAAATTTCTGGAAGGTAAGATTAGCTGTAGTTCAACTATCCGTTCAACAACAATGTGATAATTATCTCCTGTATTTTCCGTTCTCAAAAATTATTGAATAAAACGTTAGAAGAGCAACAGCGAAAACACACCACCTGGTCAAACGACTTAAAACAGGTTTTCATTCGGTCCTCAACCTTGACTATTTCTTAACTTTCCGTCTTAGGAAAAAGGAAGCTATCACAATCACTCTGAATATAAAAAGTTGATTCTTTACCAGATCTACACGTTTTGAGGTCCAGAGAATCACAATTTATTGTGAAACGATTAACGATATTTCGAGAACAAATGAACGGATTTCATCCTCCTTTGTATCAATCGACGCAGTTCTCTCCAACTGAGAACTGACGAAATTTTAGATCTTATTGGTCCAGTAGTTATTCACACAAAAACATTCTGGAAAAACAAAAAATTCAATTGATGATATCTCAAGATCAACGTATTTTCATCATTTTCATTTCAATCGATAGAATTTGCTCCAATCTAAATCTGGTTGAATTTCGGAATTTGTCGATCCAATAGGTTGCGTGTTGGAACAAGAAAAAGTTACTTTTTGCTGCAGGTAACACATTTCCGGATCTTTTATTTAAACTTTTTACTCATAGAATACTATTTTTCGAGCTTGAAAAACTCGAGCAGAAAATTCTAGGACTGGCTCATCGGGGTCAGCCGATTTATCTGAATATTACATCTCGCGAATACACGTGCTGCACTTTACTCGAAATTAATTGGATGCAAGTCTTATTTCCCTATACGAGCATCGAATGATTTTTAAAACACCTTCGAACCGACTGATTAGTTGTTTTCGGTTCCAGTTCTGGAGTTTGAACAATCATATTCATGAAACCTGTATCGTTGATAAATTTTCATAAGAAATGAATGTTTTCCATTCACGGCATAGTTTTCTCAGCTCAAAGACGTTCCCAAAAAAAATCACTTTTCTTACGATCATCTTGCAAATGTAGATACGTATACGTATTAATGTTCTTCATACGTAGAAATAGTTTCGATACTCCTTGCGGCACTAAATTTTGAGAATTTGATTGTCAAAATTTACATTTTTAACATACACGGAGAAAAAAGAGTGGTTCATACAACAAACTAAATGATAGCTACATGCATGTCACTTACAGCAGCCATGTGGAATGTAGTATGAAGATTACGCATTGCTCTTGTAGCAATACCGTATAGTTGCCAATGCTTCGTTACTGTAGCAATACGCTAAAGTTCGTGGAAAGATATCGTCCAGTTATTGGAGAGAACATTTTGTATCGTTCCGGTAACTATCCCGGTATAGTTGTGGGAGCTATACGCAAGGCGACGGGAGCCACACGTATAGCTGATCTAACTATTCCTCAGTTTCACGCGCGCGTGCGCCTCAGAAATGACAGACAGACCATAACATCGAAATTGCAGGTTATGTAGAACTATTCTCAAGATTTCAAATATTTAACATTTATATACACATATTTATAAAAACGTATACGTATGTATACAAATTTATATGCATGGAGACATTATGTGAAATAATAAACACATATTATATTGCATATTTATTGATAATAACCCATGTCTAAATCGTGCATCTTGTGAGGGCGTATTGAACATAGCATAGCTGCTATAACAAATCCGTCGTTCAGCTCCCACAGCTATACCGCATCGTTCGTGCAAGCGGACTACGTCAGGCTCTAATGTTCCGCTCTTGTACCTAAACAACAGTACTGTTGCGGCCAAAGACCCGATTATAGTTTCAAGAACCAGAAATTCGGCTGTCACAACCACTCTTTTTTCTCCGTGTGGTAATTTTCTTACGACTTTTTTGAAAAACTTGGAATCATCAATTGAAAATATGACAAATATTGTCGTGTTAAGAAAATTATAGCAAGCGGTATTCGTTTTTCTATAGAATATGTGTTGGAAATGACCTACTGCAGTAGGTCGTTTTCGACTTTCCTCACGTAATCTAGTGACTAGAAGATCGCGATTTGATAACGTCGCACTACGCGGGAAGTTATATTATTTTTTTCATTTCTGCGCATGTGGGACAGGGCGAAAGAGTGCACTGCGCATCAACTATTTTTTTCATTGTGTACATGATATTTCACATAGGGGGATCTTCTGCAGGTTGAGCGCCACTGCTCATTGGGAACGTCCTTAATGAATAAAAATCGTCTAATGCTCAGTCCTTCAAAGTTCAAGTATGTCATTTTAATTCACAATAGAATAACTTCAGTTTACAGAAAGCCCGGCTTAACACCTGGCAAGGGATCGAACATTCACAACTGTAACTATGAAAAACCGCCCGCAGCTGGTCAAGTCTGTGACGTAGATATCAAAAACTGGGATCCTTGCATCAGAGAGAATAACTTTAATTATCACAAATCCGCACCTTGCGTTTTCCTTAAACTTAACAAGGTATGTGGGGGTGAAAGTTGAACGATAATAATTATTCATTTAAAAAAAAATATTAATTGGAAATTGTATTTTCGATAATAGATTTATGGATGGAGGCCAGCGTTTTATAACGACACTGAAACTCTGCCTGAGAAAATGCCTTTACACTTGAAGGATCATATTGCGAAATTAAAAATCTCAGCTCCCCATGAGTTGGACACAATTTGGGTATCATGCGAGGGTGAGAATCCTGCCGATGTTGAAAACATAGGTCCTGTCACTATCCTACCGAGACGGGGATTCCCCGGATACTATTATCCGTTTGAGAACTCCGAGGGCTACCTCAGCCCTCTGGTTGCCATACATTTTGAGAGACCTAGAAGTAAGTGAAGGAGAATTTTGACAAACCCTGAAAGCAAGTATGTACAGGAGGGTGTCCGCTATTTCCCGAATTGACTTTTTCTACTTGGGTATCGGCCAAATTATTAGTTTATAGCCTAAAGACGATTGTGCTATTTTTTTTTTTAAAGTGCCGTTAACCCTTGCCTGTAGGACGATACTTGTCCCATTTGATTAGCATGGGATTTTTACCCTTTTCAGACTTTAATTTTTTTTTCGCTTACTACTTCCATTACCTCATCAAATATTGTTGATTCTACTACCGTTCTGACCTCTTTCGATGGACATATTTTTACATTGATGGAAAAAAAAAATTTGAGTTTTGAAGCGGTAAAATTTTTTTTTCACCATATTGTTTAATATCCTTCAAATATTTTTCAATTTAAACAAAAAGTATTGAAAAGTCAATAAATTCAAAAATATCCGAAAAGATTCGAAAATTACTGAAAAATACAGTAAAAATAAATTTTGAAAAAAACTGCAAAACTTATGAAATTTTTTTTTTTCACCAATGTAAAAATATGTCCATCGAAAGACGTCAGAACAGTAGTAGAATCAACAATATTTGATGAGGTAATGAAAGTAGTAAGCGAAAAAAAAATTAAAGTCTAAAAAGGGCAAAAATCCCATGTTAATCAAATGGGACAAGTATCGTCCTACAGGCAGGGGTTGACGGCACTTTGGAAAAAAAAAAAAAATCGCATAATTGTCTTTAGGCTATAAACTAATAATTTGGCCCATACCCAAGTAGAAAAAGTCAATTCGGGAAATAGCGGACACCCTAATGTACAGTGTACACATTGGAATGCTTTGGTGAAATATTCTATGAGCTCACAATTATTCTGTTCATAACTAATCACTTGAATTTTTCAGGCATAATTAGAAATTATTCAACAATCAAATTTATTGAATATCATTGGTTTGCTCCTAAATCAGATTAATGTAGAATATTCCATAAAAGTTTGGTGGAACGACAATCATTTTTTCTTTGTCGCAGTTGATATGTGTAAAACAAAGTCCATATGATTTTTATTAATACCGAATTATATCGCAGAGTAGAATTAATTAGGTGTGAAAAACCAGCGTCATTAGAGAAAAAAATAAAAAAATAAAAAATACTATGAATGACTACAAATTGTTTGTTTCTTTTTAGCTGGAATCCTAATAAACGTTGAGTGCAAGGCATGGGCTCGTAACATAAAACACGATCGTGCATCTGGAATGGGAGCGGTACACTTTGAGCTGATGATTGATTAACTGTTTATACTTAGATACTACATTTTCGCGAAGAATATATTTTTCTTCTTATTTTCTTTTGAGTATTCTCATTCTTCTATAAGAGCTGTTAATACGACGTTCAAATATGTAATGGACGATAATTACATATCAATAGTAAAACTAACTACTATTTTACCTTCGAGGAATGACCAAGCAAGCGCCTTATTATTCTTACATTACACACTATTATAGGTATAGTATATAAGATGTTAGATTTTAATCGTGAACTCGCTAAGCACTGGTACGATTAAACGACAAACAATAATGACATTGTATTGTCAGATAGTTTATTATTATTAATTTTTTTCTTCTTGTGCCTGAAAAAAAAAAGTAAAAAAAAATCACCAAGATAAGAAGAAAATTGAATAAAAAAAAAACTAAAAAAATTATATAATCTATTCATACTATAATTATTATATATGTATACATGATTAGTGATAGAGAACGTTGTAGTTATACATATACATAATATGTATTGTGTTCTTAAAACACGTGGAGTGCCTTGATTTTTGTTTGTATAATCTTTTTTTAGACAAATTACAGACGTCAAATTAATTGATTATTCAAACGTATTTTTTCATACTTGATACTATATATCTCTATTATACATATATAAATATTTATCTATACATATATATATTTGATGTGTAATATTTCTATACAAAAACCTTTTGGGAATAAGATTATATTTATTCTCATAGCTGTTTTCAAATCGTGGATATATAAATCGCGATCAAATTTTCATTCCAATATTAGAAAGAAATGTCCGGTTATTCCGGGGAAAGTGATAAAATTTAATCAAAACAAATATATAGTTACATTATCCGCTGTATATCATTTGAGGAAATATTATTCCTGTATATAATAATATAGCATACACATACGTTTTTTTTTTTTTTTTTTCAAAAATTATTTTCTAATATTTAAAGGCAAAGAAGATATATATATATAATAATGATGTAAAGAAGGAGAAAAAACGTGTAGGTTTATTGTATGTATATTTTTTATCTCCTACAATCCGTATCATATTTTTACCTCGTCGATACTCGAATTCACGATTCCTTACATGAAATAGGAATTTGAAAATCCCCCCCCCCCCCGTAGAATCTCTATACTTCTATATCATATCTGTGTTATTATATACTTTGGCGATTTTGAGAATAAAAACAAAAAAAAAAAAAAATTTCTATCATGCGCGCACGTACGTTGTCGGTTATTTATTCATATTCATATTACAAACACGTGTTCAAATGAAAGAAAGAAAAATATATATATATATATCTATATGAATATTATTATTTTACGTCGTAATAATTGTACTACGTCTGACTACAATATTATTTGCCGCGTGTTTATGCAATAAATATTTGTTCAAAATTTATGAACTATGTTTATTTTGGTATAATATACACCCACCTATATAGTTGTCCTGTCATGGCAGCTGTAATATTTATAAGTGTATAATCGTTATCAGTATATTGGTATGTTATAATAATATAACACTTGATGAAACGAAAAAAGGAACAAAAAATAAAATAAATGAATAAAACAAAACAAAAATAACATCGCATAGAGAATATAATCGAATTATTATTTATTACAATTATCGTTGTTTAATTTTAGAGAATAATTTTCTTAACGTTATATTATTCAAAGCAGGGTGCGAACGTGCAGTCTTGCTGCTTCGATGACATGATACAGTAACTTACCCTTTAAATGGCTAATGAATACTTTTGTTGCATTAGAATACGATGCAACGGGTTTAATGCCGTTAGCCACTTAACGGTCCAACGTGTTATGCATACCGAATGTCTTGTAAACGGTTCAAACAATAGACTATTGTATATCTCAACATCGCTGTATTGTTTCCGAACATTTGACTATATTCAATTTATAACATAATTTATACCTATGGACTGTTTATTGAGAATCTCTGTGCTTTATAAAGTGATGTACTCTATCAAAAGAATGCAAATAAAAATTCTCCTTTGTGTAAATCTGGATCGTATTTTTATTTACATATGTATCTAGACTTTATTATCGTTATTTGGAGTAAACTGACGGAATATCGACGCCTGGGCGGAAGAAGATCGTATCTCGGAACACCGGTGAAGAAGATCGTAACTCGGTTAATCGTTGAAGAAGATCTTAACTCGGTCAACGCTTGAAGAAGATCGTAACTCGGTTAACCGTTGAAGAAGATCGTAACTCGGTCAACGCTTGAAGAAGATCGTATCTCGCGAAAATATTATATAATTAATAATTAATATGATTATATATGATCATATAAAAAAAAAAAATCCCGGGTTACCCTAATTCCGGAGTCGATCTTCATGCCTACACAATGCGGTGAATGCAATAATGGTGGAGTGAATCTAATTTTCGGATGAATGCAATTGCCGCTCGCAGGAGTACCACTATAAAATTTCAGAAGCGAAATATTTTCGCGAGATACGATCTTCTTCAACGGTTACCCAAGTTACGATCTTCTTCACCGGTGTCCCGAGATACGATGTTCTTTCGCCCAGGCGTCGATATAGACTCTGAGTTAACGAAAAAGTTTCTCAATGATTCGCTGCCCCAAAATCAAAGACATTTTCATTAGATTTGTTTTTTTGTCCTCGAATCGAGGACCTTGATTTAAAGAAGAAAATCTTACAATTTTCTCGACATTTTTTCAACTTATCACCAGGTGGTTTAATATTTAATAAAAAACTGTCTGGTAATATGAATTAGCTAAGATATAGACAAACAGGAAAATAATTTATATTACAAATTAAGGGGGTATCCCTCTATAAATGGCAAAAAGTCGATGGAAACTTTGCGAATTTTTTTTGACAAAACGACACAATATTTTCATTTGAAATTTCAACTATTCTTTATTCATATCTTGAGAAAACAGAAAAAAACATTGTCATGGAGAAATGTTTACAAGCAAAGGCGTAATAAATCGTCGTACTTATAAACTTTTTTAATTTTTTGTTTTTTTGTGGGCAGCTTCACCGATCCTGTGTCTCTCTGAAACATAAAAACGAAATTTCTTTGTTATTCTAAGATCGATATCGCGTCCATAAACCTACTTTCAAATCATGGACATTTTTTTTTTTTAAATGACGGACTTTTGGAAAAAATTTCAAATTTTTTTTTTCGTTGTTTATGCAAATTAGTGGTTAAAAAATAATTTTACACGAAATCCTATAGGTTCATGGATTAGACGATTGAATAACCTTCAAAATGCCGTTTGAAACGTGTCGATAAGTTGAAAATTCGCCGAATTATCGATACCACAAAGTCAGAAAATCATAAAATTTTCATTTCGAGATCAACGCGATTGAAGTTCGCGGTAGAGAAAAATGTAACTTTTTGAATACTCACAGCTACTAATCCTTCTTTTCACTAATCAGCAATGCCAGCGCCGTGAAGGAGACCTTCTTGATCAGCTTTAATTTGTTCAATAACTTCTAAGAGTCCCAACTCAGCGGGACGCCTCTTTATCCAAGCGCGCACCTGCTTCGCGCGTCGAAGGACGTTTGGGAAAATAGCCACAGCTGCTGAACCGCTTCGAATTTCGGTCTCAAATTTGTACAGTATATTCTTCAAATGTTGTAATTTCGATTTGTACGATAAAGACGAAATCGATTTCTTCATCCATTTATAGAGGGATACCCCCTTAAAGATATGAGACGATAATTATTGACAAATAGTATATTTCGATACAAGAGGCCAAACGAGCGTTTTGCGGACCGCGAGTCTGAAGGCAGCACGAAGCCTCGGCTTCGTGCTGCCTTCAGACGAGTGGTGAGCAAGAAACGAGTTTGGCCTCGCGTATCTCGAACACTATTTTTCTCGATACATGCAACGCAAGGTTCTCGTTTGTGTGCCGTCTGCGTGCACCCAAGCCGGTGTTAGCGTACCAGTGTGCAAAATCCCTTTGCGCACCGCATAGCGGTGCGCAAAATATTTTGCACACCGGTACGCTAAAAGTCTGCTTTGGGTGCGCGTAGACGATGCGCAAAGGAGGACTTTGGGTGCATGTGTCAAGAAAATAAATTATCGATACACGGAGGAAATTTTTTCGTAAAGCTTAAAGGCCTGTTCAGACTATGCGGAAGCGAAGGGAAGCGAAGCGATCGGAAGTTTCATTAACATGCTTTTCTTATGTTTTTTATGAAAGTATGCACGCACACTCCTAAGAAAGCATGTTAATGAAAACTTCCGATCGCTTCGCTTCCGCATAGTCTGAACAGGCCTTTACTGAACTGTTGAACAATATTTGGATACAGGGACAAGTCGATGAGTATTTCACATCTTTGTAGTAATCAGTGACATACTGAATGTTGTAAAATACATGACAGTTTGGTAAACTTTAAAAATGTCACAGTAAAATGCTGATATGAAGATCGTAGCAAACTTTGAAAAATTTTCGTAAATTATACCCTTGAGACTAGTTAAAGAATGACTATAACGTTGATGAATCATTCTTATTAAGGAATTGAAAAATTACTTGAAAGTTCGGTAAAGGTTTACATCGATATGCCGAGAACAGTTTATTTTTCCTCATATGAAACTTTACAGCACTATAACGAAACTTCTCCTTTCTGGCACTTGAAATTTTACTGGACAGTTCAGTAAACCGAAAGTCATGAAACATCTCCCCCACCACTTCCGTAGTCACGCAGGGTCGAATACAACTATTACGCACCCCGGACATTAAAAAAAAAAAAAAAAATTCAGTTCAATATGGTATCGAATTTCATAGATACTTACGTTTACTTTTTATATTCAATAATGGATATCAGTTGTAAAATTGTGAAATAATGAAAATTGATTCTGATTTACGCCAGGGGTATTATAATTTATAACTGGTATTATTAGTGCTAAAGATCAGAATCAGAGCTAAGGATACTTTTTTTTTGTTTATCATAAATATTGGCTTTTTAACTTATAGAATTATCCATTAGACCAAAATTAAAAATAATTAAATCACTATTCTGTAAATAAAAAATATACCACTAAAGAGAATTTTCGCAGAGGAAAAAGTTGGGCGTCTCGTCAAAACGAAGCTACTCACGGAGATTTAGCCTGTTGTGATTCGAAAAAAGATCAGGTGGTTTCACACACAACACACAACACACGACACACGGCACACGGCACGCGGCACACGGCACACGAGGCACGCGTGAATCTATCTGAGCGAGCTTCAGCTGCCACTGTAGACTCTCTAAACATGAAAAAGTGGATTTTCACTTATTACAAGTGCATATTCACTTTTAGTCAATGTCAAAACCCAACCACGCAGAATAAGTGAATACTCACAATATGAATTAGTGAAATCGAGAAATCACTAATGTGATAAGTGGCTCTGAAATTCACTGTTTTAAAACGACAGAATTCGCTATTTCAATAAGTAAATAGCAAGTTCACTTTTACAATAGTGAAATCATATAACTCATTGAATTAGCTGAATTCACGAAAGATATAAGCTAAACCATCCCACTGATTGATAAGTTAAAACAACTATTGTATTCAGTGGAAATTTGAATAGTTAAATTAGTGCAATTTCATAGGAATAAAAGTGAATCTCAATTATTGAATAAGTCGAATCTACTCAGTAAAGTAGTGAAATTATTTCTCTGAATGAATCGGTGAAATTTATTAATAAATTAAGTGAAAATTTGACTAATTAAATTAGTGCAATTTCACGAAAATATAAGTCTATTTGAAATATTGTTTAGGTTGAATTTATTCAAAATATTATTATAATGACTATAATTTCATACATTTTTGTTTCATAAAATATAAGTACGGTTCAATCATATAATGTGATGTTGAGAATTTTCTCATATAAAACGCAAAACCTAAAACTAATTTATTTTTTTTTTATCCTGAAATGAAATGATCATCAAATGATGAAAAGTTATCATTATTATAAATTATTTTGTATTATCGATTATAATAATTTTATTATTATATTAATTAAGAAACAGTATTATTTAAAAAAAAAAACACATGAGTGTTTAACGCAAGGTAAGATTAATATTGTAATAGTAGTAATAAATGTATGTAAAAAGCACTGAGCAAATATAAATGAGGAATACCGCATATATATAAAAAATGACATACCGCAGGAATGCGGTTCGATAGTCAAACTATCAAAAGCAAAATTTTAATCATCTGACAAAAAAATTACGAAGATTTTAATGAGACAATGAATCATTACTATCATCAAGTTTTTTTTCGTCACTGATTTGAATGTTACTTATAGTAACATGCAAAGCTGATACTGCAGATCGTGCTGTAACATTCATTTGAAAGATGAAACAATCAATGAAATTATATAAATTTTGTAAACTATCTGGGAATTTCAAATTAAAAACATAAAAAAGTTTGTAAAGTAAATTAAACGCGGCTATTGGTGTAGTTTTTTCATTTACACTTAACAACCAGTTATCTCCTTCGATGAACAAAGTGTCGCAGTCTTGCCCCTTCACCAAGATGAGGTATGGTTGAATGGATGTTTTTTGTCGTTTTTTCACTTCGTCAATATAATTCGAGATACTTGTTCCGTCCTGCAAATAAGATAATAGTTAATTTTATAAAGTTGTCCTCAGTTTGTTGCTAATTTACACAGAAAAAAAATTACTTTTAAGAAAATTTTCTTGATACAAGAAAATATATCTTGGTCTCAAGAATCTGATAAATCAATTTAAATAAAGCTATTTTGTTTATCTTTAACAACAAAGATGAATATCAATGCTCTTTTTTTTTATATAATAATGATTGAATAATTGAGTCGAACGAATTTCTTGAGCCAAGAAGTTCTTGCTTGAACAATATTCTTATTTATCTCAGTGTAAAAAATAAAAATACTTACTGGAATTATTTTGAGCAGATCCTGGTTCGGAAATATAGTCTTTGCTGGCAATGGCTCCTCGTCAATTTCGTGATGTTTCTGGATAAAATAGATAATGAATTCTTATATAAAAGTGATACAGTTAATAGCAATTGTAGTAATATTAATTGTTAGTGATTCATAACATACTCGTTTAGTCCCTTTACCCTTGCCTTTGCCTCTTTTTGTCAAAACTGAATTTGAAACCGGTAATAAGGCGCTTAACATTACCAAAGCTCTTAAATTCTCTGTAATAGGACATAAAAATTGTAATATTTAATACAATTTTTTAGTATTTATGGTTATAATAAATGAATGTGTAAGTGTAACTAGTAATTTATATGATTACACATGAATACAAAGTGTTTTTTTACCGTCATTAATATTGATAAAATACGCTGCTTCAGCGTATAAAGCCGGTTTACACTTTTTAACAAATATGTGAATGCGAGGTGAATAGTACGTAGGAAACTTCTTCAAGAAGTTATCGGCTATATTCGGATACAAATAATCAAAGTCTTGTTCAATCTAAAGTAAAATATCATTAGATAGATAGAAAATTTTTAAGCGAAAACAATATAGCTGAATAACTTAATAAAATAGAATCGTACCATCTCACCAGCGTAGTCCAAAAGACGTGGATAGCTCGTGAAAATTTCTGATATTGTTGGACTTTTTGACTTAATCCACTCTAGCCTGAACTCTCGAATTTCTTGCATACATGTTATGATTTTATTTTTATTTTCATCACAAGGGTTTGTGGATTTTAATAATGAAATCTAGAAAAGTGAAAAATTGAGATTTGTTTTACTTGATCACTTTAGAATAAATAATATTTCAACGAATTATTAACGTACTTTTTCATTTATCTCTTGAGTGGTTAATTTACAGTTATTGGAATTGGAAGACGAGGGATGCGGTAAACTTTTTTGTTGTTTGTTATGAGCTGCTTTGGTGTATTTTTTTTTTTGACGGACTCAACTTGTTCCTCATAGTACTCAAGCGATATTCAATAAATCCACTCTTTGAATTTTTATCATAATAATGTTCCTAAAAATTAACAATACCAATTAGAGTAACGAAATGAATAAATTATTTTTATTTGAGTTATATTTCTAGACTTACCCAACCGTCTTTGATAAAATTATTTTTCAATCGAGGAAACTCAGTGATCAAAGCTTTTGCTAAAGAAATTTTAGCAGACTCTGGTGGGTAACTAAAGTACAATAATGATGAAACGATAATTTATAGATATAACGATAAATTTGCATCATAAAGTTTTGAGTCAACTTACTGCGTTAGATGATAATCGACCAACTCAGCTACAACGAGTCTAACTAAGGCTTTCCTCTGAACATCATCAAAAATTTCCGTTGACTTTAAAGCTTTAAGTAAATCGGATCCTCCGGGTTTTATATTTAAAGTCGCTGCGACTGTCCCATACTTCTGCAAATTTTTCCAATGTAATTGAGTATAATTGAGTATTGAGTTTGATAAATATTATATCTAAAAAAATTATAAATGATGGATACCGAAAATTTTAGAGTATCAACTGTAGACATCGTACTACTACCAGCTACTACTCTTGTACTACTACTAGCAGATGATGACACAAAATTTAGATTTGCTAGAGGGGCGACTTCAGAGTTCTGAGTTGACGCATTTGCATTTTCTTTATTAGACTCATCGTTTTTTGGTCTGAGGTTTATCAGCAACTTCAAGATGTGTTTTCGTGGACCCATTTTGATACCCATCTGCTCCAATTCTTCTCTCGTCAAATCAATAAAAGCGCTGCCGTCGATACGCTCACCTAAAGGCCCACGGAAAATAATTTATCAGTAATTGATATACATTCATGATCATTAATTAAAAAGCTATTTAATTCCAAATTATTCTCAAGGTTTTTTAATATTAAGTCAGACAAGCTCAAAAATCAACTATTTTGACTTACCACAGTAATAAAATAGAGAAATGGGTCATAATAAAATATGACGTAAGCTAATATAGAGACTATTAGACTTGATTGGGGTCCAGCAAGAAAAAGGTTTAAAGTGTGCTAAATGAGATGCAGCAATAAAAGAAATGTTATCAGGCTCTTCATTATGCTCAAGATGGTACGCATGTAAATTTACATCAAACTCAATCGTTACGCAAGGCGATATTAAAAAATGAACTTCTGTGCTATTTAATATGATAATTTCTTTGATTCTGCCAAATAATGGTAAATTGCCAGGATGAACTAGTGCAACTTCTAGGCATACATAGAGTCCAAGCCGAAACTTAACACCATTTACTTTCACAGATTTTGCTGAAACTACTTTATTATCCATTGCGAAGTTCAATTCTAGCAAGAATTGTTGGCTCAATGTATTTTCAACAAATTCTTCTTTTCGAGAAAATCCTCGTACACGAAGGAGTGAAACATCTTGGCCACCCCATTTTGAACTTTGACCACATTGAAATATCTTGATTAAAGTTTTTGGAGGGTTCTTAAAATTACGGACAACTTGCGCTCTAGCTTTTATGACACCATGTTTAGCTTCTTCGCGCATACACCAGTAGTTGATAGCTGGGCCAGACCACAACATCCATTCTGGATAATGGGATACATGGTGGAATTTGTTGATATCGTTTACATCAGGAAATAAATTTCTAAATTTAGTCCGAAACTGTTTGATAAGAGCATCAAGATAAGGCATTTGAGAGCGGAAAAGTTTCGGAGCAAATATTATTTCCATAATTTGTAAAAGATTTCTTATCAGCATCATATATTTGTCATCACTCGCAATTTTATCTGATAGTAAAAATGGTAATGCTCGAATTAAGCACCATATTTGCATTGCTTTTTGACTTAATGAGTAATCTTTTCTTCGTAACATAGACTCGGTGAAGTTAGCGGAAGGTTTATTTCTATTTTCACAGTATCCCCATTGGAATGACGTAATATTACCATTCAAATAGTTGGTATCAAATTTTTGTTCTACTAATATATATTGTTGAAGAACTAATTTTATAATCATGGGGCAAATACCACAGAGAAAATCATGCATCGGATCAAATATTTTATTTCGAGTGACATGAAAATATCTCAATTCATTTAAACAACAATCACCGTGCATACCAGTAGCTGATTTTGTCCTAGCAGAAAAATTATCTGCAGTTAACAAATCTAAATGCTCTTGGTATAGAGCTAGGGTACGTTCTTGTCCAAGTAAAAGTGATCCAGCATGTAAATCCTCTCTTGAATACATGCACATACGACAGAAATGATTAGAAGATGGTCCTAGAAGATTAAATACGTCATGCACAGCTAGACCATCTCCAATAAAAGCAGCAAGAGTTGCACGTAGAGTAAAAGGGCCACTTTCTGTATCAACTAATTCGCCTTCATCACTTTCTAATATTTTCATCTCATTCAAGAAGGGTTGTAAAATTGCCTTGAATCCGTATTTTTTCGCATCAACGTCGGCACACAAAAGAAGTACGTGGATAGAGCTCAGTTCAGAATTTATTCCTGGAGGTAAGTTCTGAATACTGTAATAGAAAGCTCCTAATTTATGGATACCAGTTTTGGATCCTAGAGGATTAAGGGGGTATCTACACCTTTGAATTTTCAAAAAATCGTTTTTTTTTTATAATTTATTTGGAATGCTAGTGACCTACTCTACCTGCAAATAAATCGGTGTCAAAATATCTAGAGGATTTGAAAAGTTACAGCCATGACAGTGCCAGATTGCGAAAAACCGCCGCGGCGCGGCGCGCGAACCCTCAGATTGGTGCCATAAGTATTGTACAACACCGCCAACAACACTTACACCACTTCTTAATTTTATGACGTTTTTATATATTTCGATTTTGAATTTGATTCTGTGATCTTTTAATTCTTCGTAATTATCATTCTTACACATATTTCATTTTCAATATTCTTTTGAATTGTGATCATTGACAGAACACATGGCTGCGATCTACATTTTTTCGAGGTTAGGTGTCCACTTGTTTGTAAATATTAATCCACCAAAAAATAATCAAAGGTTGTGCTCGCTCACTCGATTGGTTGATGATTATCAACATACAAAAGCATTGAAATCAGATACAACTGCCAAGTACCTGTAGAATGATAAAAGTTTGGAATTGAAAAATTTGTTCAAACTAAATAACGTTGTACTCGTTCGCTCGCTGCGCTCGCTCACTCTATTGGCTTATGATTATTGGTTGAAAAAACAATTCGGATGAAGAGATTGAAGATGTCAACATTTATCTAAAAATATTCATAACGAAAAAATAATTTAAAAAAAATTTTTTAAAAAAATTTGGAGTCCGTGGTACGTTGGCGGGCCAATGTTTGAATATCTATCAGATGACATTGACATGGTTCGTGATCGATATTTTATATTTCTTTTTCTACAAAAGGCCCCCCAAGTACCACTACCTCCAAATTTTTTTTTAAAATTTTTTTTAAAATTATTTTTTCGTTATGAATATTTTTAGATAAATGTTGACATCTTCAATCTCTTCATCCGAATTGTTTTTTCAACCAATAATCATAAGCCAATAGAGTGAGCGAGCGCAGCGAGCGAACGAGTACAACGTTATTTAGTTTAAACAAATTTTTCAATTCCAAACTTTTATCATTCCACAGGTACTTGGCAGTTGTATCTGATTTCAATGCTTTTGTATGTTGATAATCATCAACCAATCGAGTGAGCGAGCACAACCTTTGATTATTTTATGGTGGAGTGATCTACACATTAATGGACTTGGCGGAAGGTTTTTGCACCAAAGGTGCTTTTTGGGGTTGATTTCACTACTTTTTGTAAAATTTTGCTTGACCACCTAATAATTGTGCTCGCTCGCTACGCTCGCTCGGTTGTTTTGTGCTATTTCATACCGCCCGAAGTCTCTCGATAAGCAGGAACGTCAACAGCAACGAGCACGCGTGTGCTCATAATTTTCCCCAAGTCTCAAATTTGTAGAGTGACGCGTAATGTACTTTCATAGCGTTTACAAATTGTTCCACTACAATAATTTTTTATACCTACAACATCTAACCCTGCGTGCAGCCCTCCTCCTGTCTCATCTGGGCCTGGGACCGGCAATGACGGAGTTACTTGCACGCAGGGTTATAGTTGCTGCTCATGACTAAATATGTATGGATATCAGATATATGTATTGCAATTCGTAGGTAGTTTTTTTTTTAATGCAACTAGGTCCTCTGCAAAAAGAACATGTACGCGTCCCGTACTTATAACGTCAACTTCCAATTCGGGTCTGAACAGAAGGTATCAAAATATTTAGAATTGAGCCTATTCATGCAAGACTAGCGTAGAACATAAAATGGAAATTTATGAAGTCAAACACCCACATTCTGCTCTCTTCGTCTGACTTTTGCCATTTCTCGTATCAAATAACACTATCCTGATACTTTGCAACCCAAGCGTTTTCTCTCATCATCCTCTCGTCTTATATGGCGACCCGCTACAAAATTAAATAATCCATAAATAAGTAATTTCATTCCATTTGTCGTGATAGCACTAATCTCAATTTGGAGAAAGCTTAATAGAGTCGAACATATAGACACAGGTTGCATACCAAAATGTAACAAATTTATTGAAATTTGACATTAAATTATTAATATACATTATGGATTAAAAAATGATCTCCACCGAAGGTCAAGGCACTACGTTGACGTGGAGTGTAGAATAAAGCCTATCGGAGTCCAACAAACAACATTGACTGAAAATCTCATTTTGACTAGATGATACGGAGTTAGATTATAGGACTCGTCGGAATCCTACGTATAACGTTGACTCACAATTTGAGTCTCAGCAGACGAGCCTTCGGAGATAAGCTTAACATGGAGCTTGAAGTAAAATTCGTTGCAATCCAACGCTTGAACTCGGCTTTATTGGTCTGGCTCCTTGCCGTTCCCTATATCGAATAATGCTATCCTCATATTTTTCTACTTCAACATTTTCTCTTGATTTTCTCTTGTCAGACTTCCTCAGGCGATAACTTGCTAAACAATTGAACCGAAAAAACCGTTTCTTCTGATAATTGCATTCATAAATCAGTTAATATTCATCTGACAGTCTTGTCCGTTTATAATTGTTATTTTATTTATCACCATGAATTTTACACGTCAGCCGATTCGCATAACCTCAAAAGCTCGAGATCGTAGGATTTAAGATTAACCCATCGAAACATTTTTATTGGTGACTATCACATTAATGTACTTGGCGTAAGGTTTTGGCACCCGAGGGGCTTGCGGTGGGTATTCACTAGTTTTTGTACGTTCAAATTTTGTATTAAGCATTGCTCGTATTTCTCTTATTTCCTTTATTAGTGGGATTTAAAAACATGAAATGACAATACGCGTCTGCTAGTGTAGGAGACCATAGACATAGAGCATGGACTGCGCATTCGGGCCGAAAATAGCTCGGTCGGTAGAAAGAGACAGCATATACACGCGGCCAAATCTGTTTCTTTCTAACCAACAACGTCGAATGCATAGAAAGAGACAGATTTGGCCGCGTGTATTACCCTTCTCTCTCACTTTCGGCGTTACCATAGGCTCTATAGGGAATGCGCAGTCCATGCTCTATGTCTATGTAGGAGACGGTTTCTGTCTGCGATACTGGCGCTATCTACGTCGGAACTATCTCGTACTGACGTCACTCTACAACTTTTGTGTGGATTTTCCCGTCTAGTGATTGCATGGGAATGGTTTGATGTGAATCTTGGTCTGAAGAAGACTAAAGAGAATTCGACTACATGTCCGAAAGGACGATAAGTCATAAAAGGATGAATTGAAAAAAAAAGACTAAAGAGAAAACCAAACATTGTACGAGGAAACGGGGTATCAGAATCTGAAGTTAATCATATCTCAGTACTCCGGACACCGATTTAATCGATCTAGGGCTCAAATGAAAGCTTTTCATGCCCACATCCTAGATTAAATCAGTTTTAATTCGTGTATGTTGTGAGGTGAAAGAAAACGAAGATACTAGTTCGCGTTATAGGTTAGGGTAGTTGCCTCTCGGGTATATAGACTCGTTGAGTCTCGCGCTTGAAAAAATTTTTTTTTTAATGTACTTGGCGCGAGACTCTACCGAGTCTCTTGATCGTGCTTTCATTACGAATTCAAACTACTGGTAATTTCCATTATCGAATAAACACAGTGTTTATATATCTGACATGAGACTTCGGAATCGAAAGAAGATGATCCATCAAAAAGTGCGTTTGAAATCGATGCCAGGAAACTACACATTTGGATTTCTAAAAAGATGAGTATTTCTACAATACATACATTGATTGCAAGAGTTTAATAAATATTATAAGAAAAAAGGTATGATTGATGAAAGATGAAAGAATTTTCGTAGTATTGACAAAAATTGTGCTAGCATCTTCTGAATCTCAAAAATATTGAAGATGAAAAATTTTAGAGAATTTTTATGTTGAAAAATTTTGATCAGATTTTTTCTAAAGCAATTAATTATTTTTCTAACAGCCTCACCGGACACCTAACGGACACTGTTGTTGTACAGAACAGGTCAAAACTCACTACGAACCTCCCCCTGGCACATGTGTCTAGACTCGACTCGACTCATAACTCATCGATACGAGAGCAGCTGCGGATCCAGCATATTAGTCACATGCAATATCTTAAAACTTAATTTCCTGTAACTACATTTTCTTCTCTTGGAAAAGTATGAAATAAAAAAAAAATTTTTGATAAAAAAGTTTAAAAGTTGATTTCTGGAGAATGAATATTTTGAACGGTTGTCGTAAAGAATCAGGAGCATCGCTGGACCGATTCTGGTGTTTGTGGTCTTCAAATTTGTAGAATCGAAACCTCTATCAGATGAACATAGGACTTTTTGATAAACCCATTTTTAGTTGAAATATTAGAAAAATAAGCAAAATTTTTTTTCAAATTCAGAAAAAAAAATCGAAAAAATTCAATAACTCAAGTAATTCTTGCAATATCAAAAAGTTCTATGTTCATCTGATAGAGGCATGTCTTATGAACAATTGAGAACCAAAAATTCCAAGATTGGTCCAACGCTGGATCTGATTCTTTACGGCAACCGAGTAATTTTGTATTTTCCTGTCTTCAGCGCAGCCACTATTAGACTGGAAGTAATACATGATGTAAGATATGGATAATGAAGGTCAAACCCTCCCCAAACATGATGATTTTTTTCAATTTTATCAGAGTCTTCAAGTTGAAAAAAAAAAAGAAAAATTGTTTTTCAGAAATTCAACCCATTTAAAGGTGTATATACCCCCTTAACTATCTCCAATTCATCATATAGTACATTGTACAACAAGGGGGGGAAATGACCCTCCCCCCCTTGTTGCACACCGTAATTTTTTCAACGAGTGCATGTATAGGCCCTATTTTTCGCGCATGCACGACCGAAATTTTGGGAAATTTTGAGAATTTCCAATAATTGTGGAAACTTTGGAAAGTTTGGAAATTTTCGGAAATTTATGGAAATTTATGGATATTTATGGAAATTTTCGGAAATTTTTGGAACTTTTTTGAAATTTTTGGAAATTTTTGAAAGTGGTGTGGCGACACAATAATATCTCAGAGTTTCTCTCCACGCTCACTACGCGGCGCATCCAACTCGCTTTGCTCTCGCTAGTCCCATACTAGGACTACGCTCAGTATATATACCGATCACAAGCGACTACCAATATCCACTACCGGACACCCCGCGTCTAGCGCACGGTGTGCTCGGCTCTCAGTCCTACTGACGAGTCCGGCCGAGTACACCCGGACGAAACGCAATACCATATCTTTCTAGAAGGTTCGATTCCTTCAGTGAAAATTTTGAAATATTTGAGAACCTTCGAGACCGTCTCTCGGAAGGTAGTAATAGATCCATTACCTCCCTAGGGAGGTAATGGAATCCACGCTAGAAATGACCAATTTTCTATTCGTTTCACATGCAAGAAAAAGGGCCTATTACATGCACGTGTTGAAAAAATATAGTTGAATTCGAAGAGCATGCGGAAATCGTCGAAGAAATTCGTGAGTTTCTGCATGCTGCCCATCAAGAAAAGAGCCAAGAACACCATCTGGTGACTTTTGTTCGTTTAAAATAGCTTGTAAGATGGTAGGATTGGAAATCACTAATTTAAGAGTGTCAATGATAGGTATATACTGAAACGTTTCCATGACTTGATTGGGCTTGTACGTACCAGATTTTCTATTGAGTTTTTTTTATCAAGTCTGTATCCAAGTGGGATTTCAACAGGACTAATATATCCACAAGAAGATTGTAGAGCTGTAATTTGATCATCGAATCTCTTAAGGCCATCAAAAACATTTGTTAAATCAAATGCTTTTAAAACATCCTTAGCTGAATCATTATTTATTAAATTCTGCTCAATCAAAAAACTATTCAATTTATCTCTTAGAAAACTACACGTGTTAACCAACAAATCTTCGCATTCTTCTATAATGTCAGATAAAGTTGTTCCAGTCATAGACGTTTTACACTGGAATCGGCCAATCATTCGCACAATGTGAGAACGAATATCAAATTCATCATTATTATTATTATTATTATTATTGTTGTTGTTGTTGTTGTTATTATTGTTGTCGTCGTCATCGTTGTTGTTATTATTGTTTTCGTCGTCATCGTTGTTGTTGTTGATGTTATTATGATTATCATCATCACTGATATTGTTATTATCATTATCGTTATAATTATTGTTATCTTCACGGTAACCGTTATCATTTGGTTCTTGAATGTCTACTTGCTCTCTATTGAGCAAATGACTTTTTTTTATGTGGCGTTTGAATGATGAAAAAGTAAAAAAATCTTCGAGAACACTCATTTTGAGCACATTTAAACCCTTGATTACCCGCACCATGACTCAGAGTTAGTCCATGAATTTTCATAAAATGATGCTTTAACCCACACAACTCACCCCTGATTTTTTTATGACAAAGAAAGCAGTTTAAACCTTCCATCATTTATAGATTATCAATAAATGTTTTTCAAAAAAATCACAAAATTCTAAGAGTTTTATACCAAACTACTTACTCCTGAATTTATCAAGCGTCTCGTCATCCTGAATAATGTCTTTCAATTTGTCTATTAATTCACTAATAGACAAATTAGAGTACTCTTCCATTGTGATAGCTTTTCTGAAGACAAACGAAATTTATTATATTAATAAACAAAGAGTAAGCACGAGAACATTATATCTGTGGCGCTGCTGTTGTCGGTTTTCTTCACTGATCTAAAAAGTGAAATGATAAAAAATTATTTATTGAATAAGTGAAAATTTTATTCTATTCAAATTAATCAACAGTTACAAGCTACAAGTTATCTAAATTGCATAAAATACTTCATTATTTGTCTAGTCATGAGAATCAATCTAAATATTTATTGGAGAACTTGTAAATACAATTTATTTAGCACTTCAATTCAATTAAATCACATCATAATAAAACATTGATCAAGATGGCCGAAAATATAAACGTATTTCTCCGTAATCAAACTGAATATTATCAATGTTACAGTTACGAATTTTAAGTACGATTTAGTGCAATTTAACAATTAATATTAACAAGTTTCAATATAAACTAACCTTCAAGACTTTCTCGTAGAATCGTCATTCACTCGCTCTGCCAAGAGAAACGACATGTAAGCACTAGTTCCTTTCCACACACTGGTGCATTACCGAGATAGCTTAGTCTATGGCGCTGTTGTCCGTCTTCTTCACTGAACAGTGTCTACGCGCATGCGCGTGAGTATATTCACTGGTTGAATCAGTGAAATCTACTGATTCATTTTAAGAGAGTAAGCCATTTCAGTAATTTATGAAGTTTCACTTATCAATTATAAAAAACTACTAATTATAAAGTGATAAAGAGTTTCACTAAAACAATTAGTGAAAATGTCATTTAATTGATTAGTGAAAATCACTTATTATTTAGTAGAAATTGAAAGGCCATAAAATTAGTGGAATTTCACTAATTTTTTGTGGAAAACACTGATTATTAAGTGAATACAGCTTCACTTACGCAATCAGTGAAATTTTCACTGATTCATGTTTAGAGAGGATATAGTATTTGTGTTTCCCTCTGAAGTTTTTTTCCAGGATGAACCTGGCACAGATTAGGATGGCCAGAATCTAGGCCTATAGGACTTAGGCAGTGGGTCCCAGGGCGAGCGAAATACTTATCCCGGACGACTCGCTCCAGACTTCGATACCCGCTTTGGACCCGTATGTGTACCAGACGAGCCCTTTCGAGAAAAGTAGCAATTTTGGGTTCCCATCCCAGGTCTGTTTGCCTGGGGATACTACCTTGTGTGTGTCGCTGAATTGGTACCACTTACCGCATCGACCCTCTCCCTGGGATGGAAGTACCTGTGGTCCCTCTTGCGCGTTGGAGCACCACCGTATGCTCCCTGATACCAGAGGCGCAGGACCACTTTCTAATCTTCCGTCTTTACCGTCATGTGTGGAGGCGGTGCACTGTTAAAAATGATTGTGAATTCACAATACATTTACTGTACAAAAATCTTGCGAAATCACTAATTTCACGTAGGGAAGTCAATTACTATGCATATTTATTACATTCACAACAAAAAAAATTAATTTTACTATACTCAGTACGAGAAATACGTAAAATCATCCTAAATACACTAAACGTGTATAGTAATATCATTTGTTTCGTAAATTCACTACACATTACTAGAAATTTACTGAGCAGTTTGCTGAATTCACTACAGACACGTTGAAGAAAATTGAGCTCAAGTATATTGAAATTACAAATATGGCTAGTAAAGTCAATTCGGTAAGCATTTATTTCAATTTCATAACCAAGTTTTCGATTTTACAAAACTGGACAGCAGAATCACCAAAACGTTTATGAATTTTACTCTCAACGATTCGTCAGTGCCCCAGTGATTAGTACTGCTTTATACCGATAGATGCTTCAAAGCCTGCCTGTCTCTCGCAAGTAAATCTATGCCCCGCTGACTAGAAGTATGCATCGCCAATTCACCTTGACACTCTCAGCTCCCGAGTCAGACCACATTCTTTACCGAATGTGTATCTTTTGACCGACTTGATGACTGCAGCACATATCTTTAACCAGAATTGGAGATATCATGTTTTACAACGTGAATTTGAGATATTATGTTTTTCAGCCAAAATTTGAGATATCATGATTGTCTACCACAATTTGAAATATCATAATTCTTTCGAAAAGCACTATTCAATTTATTAGGAATACTTGCCATGGTTAGGTAATTTTACGATAACAGTGTAGTAGATTTGCAACACAATTTCCTCGATTGATGGACATCTGTATATTAAAATCGCAATTCATCGTTGGAATAATGATATCCAGATTTGTTCAAATTACTACGCTATCGTTTGCTAATATCACAATGATAGTACAGTAAATTTACAACATTGGACTCCCAAAATCACGAACAATATGTAAGGTGAATTCACAATCACGAATCCGAATAAAACTTCTGATACATGTGTTGTAAATTTACAACAGAAATTTTTAACAGTGTAGACAGGTTCTGAAAATGACATTTAGCGTGCAGGAGGCTCAGGAAGAACTCATCCGCTCCTGAGCTTTTGTATACCTACCGAAAGTATCAATTGCCGATTTAATCCGGTCCGGTGCTATGATCATGCATGATCATTCGTTAATTTCATGCATATGATCATGCATGCGGATTTTTTCCAGGTATATAATATCCCAGATAACAGCATGCGCCGCATATGCGCCGCAGTATGCACGCACGCGTGCGGATTAATCAGCACGGCGTGCGAGCAAACCACCACGCAACTGAGTCATCAATTGAGGTACATATGGCTCGCACGTCGTGCTTGTCGCACGCGTGCGGGCACAATGCGACCACGTTGTGCGTGTGCATTGACAGATCCAAAGTTTTTTTTTTTCACATTTTTCATTATTATTCGCTATGTATTAAATTTATTACTATTTCATTCACAAAACCCGGTCTAGATTTGCCAATTATTTTCAAATGTTCAATTAATTCATTGTTGCATTAACTTTATATAGTACGGCTATTTTATGTATTCAATTTATTGAATATATCATAATCAATTATATAATTTCATAGAGTTCACCTGTGAAGTGATATAATATTCTTCTGATATTTATCCTACCTTCGTCAAATTTTTATAAGGATGCGGTGATTTTCGATTTCAATTTCTGAAATTGTGAAAGATTTAGAAAATTACGCAATGCTCTGAAAATTTGATATTTTATTCATCTCCCAATCCTCTTCGTGTTAAGAATTGATTGTTTTTGTATTTTTTATTTTTTTTCTAAATTGAATACGAACAAAGTTGATTTGATTTGATGCGATATTTTATTCTTATCGATTTATGTATATTATGTTCGATGATAATTTTGACTTTACATTACCAAAGTCAACGAATAGCGCAATCGTGCCCTTTTTATGCGAGGCACATGCTCATCACCGCGTGCCTGCAATCGTGCAGTCACACGGAACGCATTGTGCTCGCACAGAGTGCTACGCACGCCATGTAGATCACATGCGATGCATTACGTTCGCACAGTGTGTCTCGCACGGCGTGCGGGTTACGTGCGGAGCACGATTGTTATCTGGGATGTAACAAATACTATTGCAATGATGTAATTATTAATATTTCATTAATTCATTTACATTTGTTAGTACATTAATAAAGCTTAAAAGTATCAAGTACATGAACGATTGGGTTTTTCAAGAGACTCGGTAGAGTCACGCGCCAAGTACATTAAATATTTTTTTTTTTCACGCGCGAGACTCAACAGTCTATATACCCGAGGCAACTACCCTAACCTATACCGCGAATTAGTATCTTCGTTTTTTCCCACTGCACAACATACACGAATCAGAACTAATTTAATCTAGGATGTGGGCATGAAAACCTTTCATTTAAGCCCTAAATCGATTAAATCAGTGTCCGGAGTGCTGAGATATAATTAACTACAGATTCTGATACCTCGTTTCCTCAAACAATGTTTCTCCTTCTTCTTCTTCTTCTTCTTCTTCTTGTTTTCCAGCTTCCATAACATCCTATTATTAATAATTCTATCCAGGATTTTCATGATCGCGCAAGATAACGCGATAGGTCTATAACCTGAATTGTTCGGCTTAGGAATAAAGCACATTTATCAGGGACTTTGCCCCTATCTAAAACAAAATTATAGAATTTCGATAACCAAATGATCATAGACTCACAAAATGCTTTCGCAACCTTATAAGAAATATTATCCACCCCAGGGGCAGAGCCTGTCTTGGCTTTTTTTATGGCATTAGAGACTTCTATAGAAGAGATCACAAGTTAGTACTTTTTTCTGCGTTTTGAGGATATCCCCCCGGAATTTTCTTAATTGCACTTAAAAGTTTAGGATCATCCTCTATCACGTGATAGTCCGTGGTTTCTACCGTAGGGGACGAAAATCCTTTTTTAAAACCCTTAATTTTTTCCCAAATTTTGCCTATAGGTGTAGTAGGGGATAAATTTTCACAGAATTCACGGAATCCAGTTTCTTTGGCTTTTTTGATAATTTTCCTAGCTTCAGATGTAATTTTGCAAAAGGATGCCCATTTCACTAATGAGCAACCCAGATAACAATTTGACGGCAAGTTGCTGGCATTGTGCCAGCATTTTCCGACATTTGAACGTAGGAATTAACCGCCAAGGTGTAACCTCAATATCGGAACAGTATGCAAGCATTGGATGCGTGAGCTCGCTTAAAGACAAAATGACGGCATTGAGCAAGCATCCGCAGAGCGCGAGTTTCTGCTTTGCACAATAAATGCCAGCAAATCATGCTTTCACATTGATGCTGGCATAGCAGCAGCATTTAAACAGCATCAGAGGACAACAAGGATTGCAACTTGTGCCCGATCTGATCTGGTTATCTGGGAATCATTTAAATATTCATTTTGAGCTTTTCTTCTTTCAATTATAATTTCGCTGCATTCTTTATTCCACCAGATAGCCGGGACTGGAATGTTATTTACCCTTGCCCTTTTCCTTAAAATTGATCGATCAAATGAACTAACCTGTAAGTGAAGTTCGATCGCAATTATATGAAGAGCCTCGTTCGAAGATATTACAAGGTGTAGTACCCCTTCTCTCCCTACCTAAGGTGCCGCGTGTTCAGAGTAAATGAAGAAAATTGTCGTCCGACGCGCCCTCGTCCTGCGTGCGCCGTAACCTGTCATTCTTTTAGCGTATATTTAATTGAAATTACTGATTAGGGGTGGGTTATTGTTAGGATTTTTTCTTCTTTTTTGGGTGGGAATGTACTATCTTCGAACGAGGCTCTTCATATAATTGCGATCGAACTTCACTTACAGGTAAGTTCATTTGATCGATCAATTATATTTCATCGCCTCGTTCTCGATATTACAAGGTGTAGATGTTAAGATTCTTAGGGATTTCAATTATAAAACAGTTTATTCATAGATTATTAAATACAGAAGGATTAGGACAGTGATCCCTCTAAGATTACGTCTTAGGTATTCAATACTACGTTTGCAAAAGTGTAATTATCGTCTATACCGGCCTATTATAAAACTTGGCAAAAACTTCCGAATTGTTTGACCAACCTGCGGTCTTTCTGATGACTGCTATGTCTATTCCATTTAGTAGGGCCGCCGATGTGGTAGCATGTTTTGTCGAGTGGGCACTAAATACTGAGGTATCGATGCCTGCCCTTGTTAAGGTATTTTTCAGCCATCTGCTGATTGTTTGTGAGCCTACTGCTTTGTACGGCGGTTTCAAAGATATAAATAAGTTATCTAACTTGCCTCGGTCTTTTTCAGTTTTTTGTAAATAGTGTTCTACACCCAGAAAAATAATTTGTTTGAGGCTACAACATCGTTTTGTTAGTCCGATTTCCCAAATTTTTAGTTGACTTAACTAAAAATCTCGTCGACTGAACCAAATCGGCTGTTTTCCTTTTGTTGCTAGTGCAAAATAATTTTGTTGAATAATTTTTGTTACACAAACAATATTTTTGGTTCAATTTGCCTGCTGACCAAATATTTCGTTATCTGAAACTATAATTTGGTTGCGAGAACTAAATGCATGACTTTGTCCATCGCGCATGCGCCGTGAGCGATGTTCTATAGTATAATTTGGCGTGACAGGTCATTGCATGATTGCTGATCGCCGGGAGTAGTGCTGCACATGCTACAGCTGTTTGCAAAAATCCGATTATCAAATTTTCATTGTGATATTTATTTGATTCGAAAAATGGACAATGCAACTGTGAACTTTCTGAAAAGTCGTGGCCTGGAAGAATAACCTTTCCTCGCCTGTATGTATACGCAGTAAAAATCCCTGACGTCTGTTTACTATGAGTCGTGTTGAGGTGGCCCATAGTCGAAATCGGAAATTGTTTGTTACTAGATCGCAAATCAAGAAATCAGTGGTCACTAAAAGATTTGCCAATTTTGTCTTTCGGCCACCTGACCCTGACTCTTGGCGGACGGACGTTGGGAATTCACCCTGTGTTTACATACTTCTTCATAATTTTCAGGATCTAATATGAGAATCTTATTTTGTTAAGTCAACAAAATCATTTGATATGCGAACTATATATTTTGTGGACTGAACTATATAATTTTCTACTAATAACAAAATATTTTTGTAACCAGCACTATATACTCATGAGATTTGTCTTTAGTTCCTACAACAAAATTATTGGTTAATATAATTCAAACAAGCGATTTGTTCAGTGAACAAAAATTATTTGTGAAAATTTTTGATGAGAAAAATTAACGGACGATTCCGGGAATCGAACCCAGGGACCACGGAAGCCTATCCGGGGACTTACACCCGTGACCACCTAGCTCGCCCACGGATTCAATTAATTATTTAATAAAAAAAAAAAAAATAATACGCAACATAAAAACCCGGGTAGAAATCATTCCAGACTGCCCTGAATGATTGCAAGGCCCTTAAGTGGCAAGTCCCGTCGGTCGGGAATCTGTCTAGCGGGAAATGCCCTTTCATGGCCCATTCACATCTGACCTGAAAATTTTTAGATTCCAGGCCTTCACGGAAGGGCCCTGTAAAGCCCTGTCCAGACGATAAACTTATTGAGAATTCAAGTTTCACTTGAACGGGGATTTCCCTGTCCGGTCCAGACAAAAATTATCCTTAATCGTGATGCATAATATGCATATCATATTATGATATTAGGGTGATCCTTAAAAATAATTTTTTTTGATTCACCCCATAAAAAGTTTCCTTTTTGTGTAAAAACATGAGGTACATCTGTTTTTTTTTTTTTAAATCAAAAGAACACGTGCCGGTAGACGATCAAAGTTTTTTTTCGATTAATCTGCAGTTTTTTGGAAATGTGTGACAACATATGCAGATTCAACAGAAAACTGAAGAAAAAATTTTTTTCATCTTTAATAATTTTTTTCCAAAATTTTCATTTTTTACAAATTTTGATTTTTTACAGATTTTGATTTTTTACAAATTTTTTTTCAAAATTTCAAAATTTTTTTTTCTTCAGTTTGTTGTCAAATTTGCATATTTTGTGACACATTTCCAAAAAACTGCAGATCTATCAAAACGAAAACTTGGATCGTCTGCCGGCACGTGTTCTTTTCATTTTTTTCACGAAAAACACATGTCTCTCATGTTTTTACACAAAAAGAAAACTTTCTAGGTGGTGAATCAAAAAATTTTATTTTTAAGGACCACCCTAATATGATATAATATTTTGTGATTAATCGTAATACTATATGCAAGGACTTCATTTTAGTCCTGCAAATACCAAATTTTGATGACATTGAGATTTTTCAAATAATAACTTGACACTTTGATGGGCTCTGAACAAGTAGGGGAATATTGAGTTATATGCCATGTGATAGTTTAGCGTAGTGGTTAGGGCGTGCGACTAGTAACCGAGCGGACGTGGGTTCAAATCCCGGCGGGGATGAAAAATGCGGCGGTTTTTTCAGTGGGTGAATAATTCAATTTCATCGATATCATGCGCAGGTAGGCTCAACTGACGATTAAATATGTCAATTTCTGTTTCTTTTTTTTTTTTTATATAAATTAGGGACTACTACAAAAATGAGTAATATTAATACATTCCAAAGCCGTGTGTGGGCCTTGGCAGGTTTTTCTGGTCTTATCAGGGAAACGCGCGAGGGCCTCGAAGGGCCCCCAGAACGGGGGCCATGCGTACAGGAGCGTTACATGCGGGAACGGCTCTTGCTAGACTGCCCTGGAAGGCCCGGGAAAACAGACGTGGCAATCTAGCATGGGCCGTGAATGTCCCCTGGAATAATTTCTACCCGGGAAGGCCGCAGTATACAATAAACTCATCAACCTCGTCGTGACACATCCCGTCATACAGGTACAATTAGTGTATACGACTTTGCCTTGCGGATATCAATGTGTTACAAACTCAAGAATCAAACAACTTTATGACATACACGAACACAAGAATACGATGAGAAAGATTACGGCGATCCGTGGGCGAGCTAGGTGGTCACGGGTGTAATTCCTCGGATAGGCTTCCGTGGTTCCTGGGTTCGATTCCCGGAATCGTCCGTTAATTTTTCTCATCAAAAATCTTCAAAATAAAAATACTGGGAGGAAGAAAAAAAATGTTAACTAATTAATTGACTTCAATTAATTATTTAATAAAAAAAAAAATAATACGCAACATAAAAAGGCCGCAGTATACAATACCCTGGTTAAAATGCCGTATAGGATTTTATAGGAACGTATAGAATTTCGTATAGAATTCAGTATTTATGTCCGACACCAGTTCATGCGGTTCTATCCGCATCCTATCGCATCGACAGAATGTACTCGGGCCGCTGGAGGACCTATCCGCAGTGGCGTAACTATAGGGTGGCATGCTGGTAAAATGCCACGGGCCCCCGACCGGAGAGGGCCCGAGAGGGCCGCGAGCACAGGAGGATGCTAACATTTATTTCCACAAAATTTAGTAGGATTTATTATATTTGTATTTAATTAATTCAAGTTACCTACTAAAGTATACAGACCCGAATTGAACAAAAAATGTATCAAGATTTGAACGCATACGTAAGGAGCAGACATCGCCCAGTTTTAGAACGCATCCGGCACGTAGCATTAAAGTTCTCGCCACTTGTAGACGCGGCGCTGTAGCAACCTTTATTTACACCTTCATTGTAACAACGCTGTCAGTTACCAAAACAGCAACGAAAAATGCGCACAATAATTATAGTAGCGTTTGTACATACGTCCTTTACGTAGTGATTTATTAAGAAGAGACTACAACGTTGGTTGAGATTTTTTACATTGAGAGAGGGCCCCATCCGATGAATTTGCCACGGGCCTCAACGGTATAGTTACGCCACTGCCTATCCGGATTATGTTCGGGATCGAAAACGCAAGCTCGGTGATGTACACGATTCTATACGGTCAGCGTTCGTCATTAAAATCGTGCCTGAAATATTTTAAAGTACGTCACGGGGCTATATCCGTCCCTATCTGGTTTCTGTTGCGCATTTTCTAACATCAGAGTCCGACGCGGCGCTCTGTCCGTCCCTATCAGGAATATATTCGGGACCGAAAACCCAAGTCCGGTGATGTATACGATTCTATACGGTCAGCGTTCATCATCAAAATCGCGTCTAAAATATTTTAAAGTACGTCACGGGGCTATATCCGTTACCGTCGGGCTTGGATGCTGCGCATTGCAAGGCCATAGAAATATTTGCTGTTTGTGTCATTATTTCTAAGTCCCAATCGGGGCTCTGTCCGTACCTATCCGGGTTCTATCCCGCGATTCATGATGTGATTATTCACACAAAATTTTCTAAGTTGGGATCGGGGTTCTATCCGTACCTATCCGGTTTCCATGTAATGTACATTACTTCAATATCTTCTCGTAAGGTGGCGACCACCGCTTTCGATATTCTCGCGAGTGCCACTTATAGGAGTTGGTGAGTATATATAGAGGCGGAGAATATCATCTACAAGCGTCGTCTAATTCCTGTATTGGTCATGTGTTATCAGTATGTATGTTGTCGATATATGGGCTCCCCCCTAAAGCGTTGATGCTTGAAGATAAAAAATAAAACATAAAAAAAAAAAGGACTGCGATGATGCTCCATGCTATGTTAATTGATGTAATTTTTGTACGTTCCGGATAGGACAGTATCCCGAACATACTTTAATGTGCGCGTACATAACAGATTGAACCGAATACGCTCCGTATAGAACCGCATACGCAGGGGGCATCCTACACTCCGTATAAAACCGTATAAGAGGCGTACCGATATTTTTAAAAATCGCGGTTCTGTCACGCATAGACCCGGATAGGGACACCGAAGGGGCGTCCGAATAGAATGGCATAAAACCGTAAGGAATTGGCATTCAAAATACGACACTTTGCCGTATCGGGCCGTATAGAATTTGGACTCCGGATTCTTATCCGGCATTTTATGCAGGGGTAAACTCATCAACCTCGTCGTGACACATCCCTTCATACAGGTACAATTAGTGTATACGACTTTGCCTTGCGGATATCAATGTGTTACAAACTCAAGAATCAAACAACTTTAAAAATTATTTGTTCTTGTAAACAAATTATTCCAACAAAATTTTTTGGCTACCTTAACAAAATATTTGATTGTACGTATATTAACAAACGATTTTGGTTATAACAATCAAAATTTGGTTGTGTCAACCAGACTTTTTTCTCAGTGTATACATAAACAAACACATATATTTGGATTGTCATTAAACCTAGGAATGCATAATAATGGTTGTGGTCTTCCCGGGCCTGATGTTTTTATTATGTCGGATAATGACCCTCAAGATTTCTGAATCTGCATTTTTGAAGTTTTGGCAAGCCGTAGCTCCGAAACGGTCGATCCTAGAGAAAACTTTGTTTGACGTATTTTGGTGCCCTATCAATTGTCTAGATACGCATTTTCTTAATTATTTTTTAACAATACATTTAAAGCTATTTTCCGCTAAATTTAGGCTCTGGCAAGTCGTAGCTCCGCCACGGTTGATCCCAGAGAAAACTTTGTATGACGTTTTTTGTTGCTCTATCAAATATCTAGATATGCATTTTTCGGCTTTTTTTTTAATAATACATTTAAAGCTACTATTCGTTGATTTCATTTTGTTGACCTTTTTTTGAAGCCCACCTCATTATTTTCGTTCACGAATCAATCATCCAGCCGCGTAATACGTATGTATGTATGTGATCAATTTTTCGTTCCAAGATATGTCGACAATGAGCTACCTGATTTTACTGATTTTTTTTTTGATCTGCTTTCAGGACTATTTTACGAACAAGAACGCCTGGGGTGAATAATCACCCCAGTCCGGCGGTTAAAGGTAGAAAAAAATAAGTCTGTAGTTTTAGGGTTAATTATTTTTATTTGTATCCCCTTAACTATTCATAACTGTAATCAATATGTACAAGCGCAAAACAACAGATTTTTTTTTCATTGAGAAAAACTGCTATTCACCAGCGCAGAAACAAAACAAAATATCACTTTTTACACAAAAGAATCGATTTGTATTTGCAGAGTTCTTTTCCCTTATTGCAGGCTTACTGCTGGTGCAGGACGCACCCCAGTTGATTTGGAATGAATCCACTTTGCGCACAAATCGCATGTGTATACATACGTGCTGCTTTCGATTTCCTTCAGCGTTTTTCCGAGATACTGAAGACAGCTGAGATGCACCCATTTTCTACAGCAGTCGCAAAAAACCCAAGTTTCAAGTCGACGGGTCTCGCCGCATCCGCAACGCAGGCAACGTTCACGAACGTCTGCAGATTTCACAACGCAATCTCGTTGCAGCGAAAGTCGAAAATTATCGGGATGGACTGGTCCAATAGTGAGGGAACCATTACTGAGTATCTGTCGAATGTAATGCATCACGAAGATTCCACAATTGTACCGGTCTGCTTGATACGGATACCTGCAGGAACCTCTCGTGAAATGACGTTCTATACCGAAAACTAGCTGCCACATTTTTTCCCAATTTCCATGACACATGGCATGATAACGTCGACCGGTCTTTGTCGCAGGGTCTAAAAGATACGTCACTTTTGAATTCAGGTCTACGTACATCAGAATAAAATGCAGGCGATGTATATTTATCGGAAGTAATATACCCTCTCGGCCTCTCCAGTCGTTGATACATTTTATCTTGAATTCATCGCACCTATCTGCCATTTCGCCCGCACCGACGTACTTGCTTGCAACTTCCCCAGCGACATATGCGAATCGCTCACTGTTTTCAGTATCGAAGGTCGTGTAGCTAAAAAAATAATCTATCAACATATTGCTGATCCACCGTTTGCTGTATAGGGTGTTATAATCTTCGCCTCTAAGAATTCTGTAATTGTCCCTTTCTATTGCACTTTTCGCCACAACACCGACAAAGTAATCTCTTTGGACACCAGGCGCGAAGTAATAGTCCTTATTTGCAACGGTCCCGTTTGGATTGTAATGAATCGATTTTTCGTTGATGACATTCTCGGTACTGAATTTCATTGCAGCCGAGTCATCTTTTATCGCTCCGATTTTTTTTAGAGTTCCACTTTTCTCATATGTGTTACATACATTACGCGTTTGACATGCCCTTGCCCAATATTCGATGGACTGCATATTTCCTGGTGTATTTATTCTTCGACCTCGTTTCCTTTCACTTTTCTTTTTAGGTGATTCTTGAAACGACTGTCGACCTCTGTCCGAATCAATCATAGATTTTTTGTCGTCTGAATTTGTTTTTTGCTCGCTCATTTGATATATCGGACGTCCAATGCCGAAGGATGAAGCATTTGATTGCCCCGTTCTAGATTGGTCACACTTTTCGATACGTCCCCTCGCAGGAATGAAGAAATCATTTTCATGAAATGACCATAGCACAAGTGCACTGTCAGATAATTATCCGTTGATCCCTGATACGCTGCCTCTAAGTATTCGGAAACGTCCGTATCATTCCAAGCTGACATAATAGCATTGATGCCAGCCCACGACCAATCAACCACCACGGCTTCGAAAGGGGGCCAGTTGATTCCTGTACTTACACATGTCTCTTTAAAGTCGCGCAACATGTCTCTGGTGGTAGTGGCTCTATGGTCGTTCGTTATCATATGTAATAAAGGCGTAATCTTATTCGATCTGCCTACAACACCGGAATATAAATAAACCCGTTTAGATTGATCATATGGCTTTTTAATGATGGAACCCGTTGCGTCGAAATGAAAGACGAGACCAGGATTATTTCTCAAAAATTCGATCTGTTCAATGCACTCGAGGTATATCGTAAACGGACTGATGAATCTTCGGATAAAGGGATGCTCGTGGGAGGGATGACTAATCAGTTTATTCACAATGTCGAGAGTATCATCTGAATGAAGATCATTGCATCCTAATTCTTGGCATCTACCCGACTGGAAATTTGTTAAGGCAAACCTGATGATCCGTTCAGCCCTGATCAGGCCTGGTCAAGGCTTGCTCTATCAGAGCCTGCCTTCAGGAGCCCTGACCAGGTCGACGCTATCAGAATCCTACTAGGGTGTTCCTGATGGAGCCCTGACCGGATCGACGCTATCAGAGTCCTACTGGGGTGTTCCTGATAGAGCCCTGACCAGGTCGACGCTATCAGAATCCTACTGGGGTGTTCCTGATAGAGCCCTGACCAGGTCGACGCTATCAGAATCCTACTGGGGTGTTCCTGATAGAGCCCTGACCAGGTCGACGCTATCTGAACCCTACTGGGGTGTTCCTGATAGAGCCCTGACCAGGTAGACGCTATCAGAATCCTACTGGGGTGTTTCTGATGAAGCCCTGACCAGGTCGACGCTATCAGAGTCCTACTGGAGTGTTCCTGATAAATCCCTCATCAGAAACACCTCGTGGAAACTCTAATAACAAAAAAAAATTCACTCATACAATCCATAGTAAATCTGGATTGCGTGTATCGCATCAGTAACGTCGTAGTGAAAGTATCGTACACAAAGCATTGAAGAAATCACATTTATTATGGAAAAAAACTTTGATTTTTTATGATGTTGAAGTGCGTGACGTTAACGTAACAGAATATTCGTCGAAGACATGCAATATTTAGTAATTCAAGTGTCGTTAGAATTGTAAAATATGCGAGATAAACATGTTTCACACAATTTAAGGACCGTTCTTGATCCATTTGAAACGATCCATAATTTATGCACCGTTCTTGATCCATTTGAAACGATAGAGCCTTGAATCTGAAAATTTTTTGATGAATATTTTGTTGCATTAACGTTACGAACTTCAACCTCATGATTTAAAAAAAAAAAAAATGTAAAATTTTGATTTTTTACAAATTTTTTTCAAAATTTCAAAATTTTTTGTTTCTTCAGTTTGTTTCCAAATTTGCATATTTTGTGACACATGTCCCTCATGTTTTTACACAAAAAAGAAGCTTTCTAGGTGGTGAATCAAAAAATGTTCTTTTCAAGGACCACCCTAATATGATATAATATTTAGTCATTAATCGTAATACTATATGCAAGGACTTCAATCTAGTCCTGCAAATACCAAATTTTGATGACATTGAAATTTTTCGAATAATAACTTGACACTTGATGGGCTCTGAACAAGTAGGGGAGGATTGAGTTATATGCCATGCGATAGTTTAGCGTAGTGGTTAGGGCGTGCGACTAGTAATCGAGCGGACGTAGGTTCAAGTCCCGGCGGGGATGAAAAATGCGGCGGTTTTTTCAGTGGGTGAATATTTCAATTTCATCGATATCATGCGTAGGTAGGCTCAACTGACGATTAAATATGTCGATTTCTGTTGTTTTTTTTTTAAATATAAATTAGGGACTACTACAAAAATTAGTAATAATAATATATTCCAGGCCGTGTGTGGGCCTTGGGAGGTTTTTCTGGTCTTATCAGGAGAATCGCGCGAGGGCCTCGAAAGGCCCCCAGAACGCCCTGAGCAAGTATATTCAAATAGTGTCCTGACCAGGGCCTGATTCATACAGCCTGATCAGGCTATAGTGGAACGGCACGTTACATTCCTGGTCAGGTCCTGAGCAGGCAGCCTTATGTGGCCCTGATCGGGAATAAGGCATGCCTGACCACTGCCTGGAAGAGGCCGCGTCAGAATTTCCAGTCGGGTAGCTGTTTGAAAAACCGCCAAAGAGTGTATGAACTTATAATTTTGGTTTTCTTTTGCCAGCTGTGCGTCTATTTTTCTGTACTGTTTTGCATGTACACGGAAAGGCATTTCGTGCTGTAAACTTTTTTTAATTTTCACTCGTCGCTTACCACGTAATTGATAATTTAAGGGTAAAGTGTGGTGCGGCACACTGCTGCCAATTGCATACACGTTAATTTGCGTGTATTGCCCTTTTTTATGCCCGATAAATTTGTAGGCGCATCGGCATTTTGGTTGGCGACAGTATGCATAATCCCAAAATTTGGAAGGTGTGCTCAAATTTTTGCTAGTTTTGAAGCCATTGAATGTAATGCAGCAGGTTATTTTTAATTTAGGCAATGGTAGTTCACTGCGGAGTTTGTAGTGTAATTTATCAGATTATACGTTCCCGCGCTTGGTGATTTCAGAAGTTTTGAGTTTGATTGATCTAATACAACGCAGAAACTTCTTTTTGGATTTCTCTGCTACAATTAGATTATAATCTGAATCCTGTGAGCGACGGTCCAATGTCAATGTTACAGAAGTGTCGAAGCTTTTACACAATATTTTATCGGTAACAATATCCGAAAAGTTACGTACATTTCGCTTCCAAAGAAAATCCAAGTTTGTACGCAGCAGCCTAATTTCTTTTTTCTTACGTACATTTAAGTACTTGCAAATCTTGAGTAATAGATTTGACGTTGTGGGGCCGGAGTTCAGATCATCAACCTTGTCCGCAGAATGCACGACAGCATTCACCAATTTATCAAAATCGAATGGCATTGTTTGAAGCTGTAAATAGTGGAGTTTATAGCAATCTAATGCGAAATGATATTAAATTTTGGATTGAGCTTTATGTTAGCTAGTCTGAAAAACTTGACAATGGACTTACGATAAGTAAGATTTGGTCAAATTCGAATGACTAGGATAAATCAGGAGACGCAGACAGCATGAAGTCGAGAAGGCAACAATAAGACAAGTACTGATAATAAACGAAACATTTTAGCAAAGACGAAGTCGATTTATCCAACTGGAATATTATTATCAGTTAAATTAGCCGGTAAACCTGGAGCAAACGGCTAAAGTATTTGCCGCGTTTTGTTCAGTTTTAACCGTTCGTACGGCAGGCCCAAGACATGCCTTTAGCGATCACCCCTGCCACCGTCGCTAGGCTGACTCGGGCTGACTCGGTGCTCCTTGCATGCCAGCGGCACTTATCGAGCATGTAGCGTGGTGCGTTACATACTTAAGGAGGTTGGCTACCCAAATGCATATGTAGAGAAATCTTTGAAAATTTTAGCATCGAAATATACATGAATGAAATGCTTCCTGCAAAAATCTCAAGTCGATTCACCAACCCGTTTTTGATAAATTGATTTTTGAATTTTCTTCTCATACACGTAGAGGTATAGGGAGCCGGTAAGGTCAGTTGAAATCTTTAGTATCACTCGCGCGGTAAGAGTAGATTTCAACTAACCTTACCGACTCCCTATACCTCTACGTGTATAGGAAGAAAATTCTAAAATTGATTTATCAAAAACGGGGGTGGTGAATCGACTTGAGATTTTGGCAGGAGAATTTCATTCATCTATCTTTTGATGATAAAATTTTCGAAGATTTCTCTACAAATGCATTTGGGTAGCCAACCTCCTTAAATGTTTCACATGTTTGTTACAGCAAAAAACTTTAGTATTATGTAAGCCAACATAGAATACGTGTGTTACAAATAAAATACTGTGCTGTTGAGCTTTCATTGTTGATTTTGTTACAAACATAAGAAAAACCGAAAAATGCGTATCTAGATATTTGATAGAATAACGAAAAACGTCATACAAAGTTTTCTCCGGGATTGACCGTGACGAAGCTACGGGTTGCCAGAGCCTGAATATAACGGAAAATAGCTCTAAGTGTATTGATAAAAAAAAAAGCCGAAAAATGCGTATCTAGATATTTGATAGAAAAACGAAAAACGTCATACAAAGTTCTCTCTGGAATCGACCGTGGCGGAGCTACGGGTTGCCAGCACCTGAATTAAGCGAAAAGTGGCTCTTCATGGGTTGATAAAAACGAATAAAAATATGCTAGATGATTGATTCGTTAACGAAAATAATGAGGTGGGTTTCAAAAAAGGTCAACAAAATGGAATCAACGAAAAGTAGCTTTAAATGTATTGATAAAAAAAAAGCCGAAGAATGGGTATCTAGATATTTTATAGAGCAACAAAAAACATCATACAAAATTTTCTCTGGGATCGACCGTGGCGGAGCTACGGGTTGCCAGAGCCTAAATTTAGCGGAAAATAGCTCTAAATGTATTGTTAAAAAATAATTACGAAAATGCGTATCTAGATAATTGATAGGGCAACAAAATACGTCAAACACAGTTTTCTCTAGGATCGACCGTTCCGGAGCTACGGCTTGCCAAAACTTCAAAAATGCAGATGCAGAAATCTTGAGGGTCATTGTCGGATATTCTTATTTGAAGTCCTTTTTTCAGTTCTACTAATATTACTTATTTTAATCTTACTTAAGGTTTGTACTCTGTGTGCCGTACTAAGGGCTAATAAGGTAATCGTTTTCTCTGTCAGGTCTCTTAAGTTTGACTTATCTAAAGGAGTTTGGTTTTTTAAATACTCTAAAACTTTATCAACGTTCCACGTTACCTCATACTTTGGTTTTGTAGGTTTCAATTTGAACGCTCCCTTTATGAATCTAGTTATAATCGGGTCCTCTCCTATCTTATCCCCGGAAATAAGTGAACTTGCACTTCTTAAAGTGTATAACGTCCCATAATTGGCTCCGGATTTAATCTGTCCGGATAGAAAATTCAATAGATTTTTTCTCGTGACTTTGTAAAAATCAAAGTTATTTTCTGTGCAGAATTTCCACCAAGCTTTCAGGGCTGATTGGTATTGTTTCAGCGTAGATGGAGCTAATGAAGCTGTAATAACATCTAGTGCCTCATTCGGGACCTGTTTCCTTCGAGAGGATTCCCTGATATGAGCCCTACCGTCAAAGTCAGGTGTTCTGCTTGTGGATGTATTCGTTTCCTACAGGGCGATATCAAGAGATTAGGATCTGGGTGAAATGTTATTGGTTTTGCTATAAGTAGTTCTGTGACTAATGGATACCAGGCTTGAGTGGACCATTCAGGTACGACCATTATGCCTGTTGCTTGTTCTCGTTTGATTTTTGTGAGGACTTTTAATATTAAGCTGAATGGCGGGAAGACATAAAAATTTAGACTGGTGCAGCTTATTGTGAATGCGTCTACTTGAATGGCCTTTGGATCTGGCATCCATGAAACAAACTTTTGGCGTTTCGTGTTATTTTTATTTGCAAACAAATCTACCTCTGGATGACCGAATCTGTTTATAATTTTTTCGAAACACGCGTCATTCAGTTCCCACTCTGTGTCTAAATTTTTTATTCTCGAGAGTTTGTCTGCTTCTGTTTTCTCTGATGATTTAATGTATGAAGCGTATAGAGAAATATTTCTTTCTTCTGCCCAATCCCAAATTTGTTTCGCGAGTTGATGATGGTGGGAGTATTTTACACCCCCCATGCGGTTTAGGGGAGACCGGGGCAAATTGAACCATGAAAAGTTTAAAGTGATAAAACAATTTATTTTCACAATCAATCCTTTTGTAAATAAGTTTGAGATGACCTTTGATCTTTAATAGACATTAATCGATTATAAGAACTAGTCATTTTAAGAAAATATTATCATTATTAACAATTATAATAAATGAGTGAAAAAGGTTCAAATTGCCCCAGGACTGGGGTAAATTGAACTTGAGTCGGGGCAAATCGAATTTATGCAGAAAAATATTAGAAAATGGTTATTTACTAAATTTAAATTGTTTTGTTTGAAATAGTAGGGGAGGGAGGGGGAATGGCGGTCACTTAAGCAAGAATTGCAATAACTGGAGCAATCATGATCGGAAAAAAGGCTGTTATATAGGATATAGCGGGGAATTTCATCCACTATGACTGCTATGACCGGTATTCAGATCTACGACAAACTTCACCAGCTAACTTCAAATCACTCAAAAATGAAATGGACCGGCATTACCCAACCTGTCGGGTAATGACGGTCGGCATAAGGTGCAATGGCGGTCAAAATGGGGTAATGGTAATCACACACGAAAATCTTGTGGCAATTGCTTTAAGTGAGAATATTGTTATTGGAGTGGGTAATATATAATATATAGGTATATATATATTCATATATAATATATTATCCGTAATTCGCTTCCACTTTCGCGGCATCTACGGAAGAATGGAGTAATTAAAGCCCACAAATAATCAACATTGTCAATTATAGCTAAATACCTCAATTACGAGACACAAGAAGTGTAAGTACAAATCTACCACACCAGCGTAATCGCGATAAAAGCGTAAGAAATTGTCATATCGAATTATCAAGTGTTATATTTCGACCGTCATTACCCGGCTAAAATGACCGGCATAACCCCAAAACGTCAAATCAGCTTTGACTTGTTGTTTCAATCACAAAATATATTACAGTAGACTCTCACCTATTTTACCGCCACCTATTTGACGGCTCCCACGTATTTGACGAAAGTTCTCTCACGTATTTGACGGATTGCGGGGCAGCGTTACCCCCACTCTCGAGCGCCTCGCACGTAACCTCAACACTCTAACCTTGCCTATCGCGATGCGTTTGTTTTGACAATTATGAATCAAATAATAATTTCTGGTCATCTATAGTACATACGTTGCGTAATGATCTCAAGAATTTCAGTTTTGTTACGAATTTTTACCGTATAAAATAAAAGATTGATATACACAAAAGAATTATATGTGGAATCTCTCAAAATTTGAGATCAAAATATATCCTACATGTATAAATTCGTAAATTATATCACCGCACAAAAAGTAGATGAAAATATAATAATGAATTATCAATAAGGAGGGGGGCTCTGTTTTCATAGAAAAACGTCTGATTTAATAATCACAATACATGGTATATTGATTATATGTCAACTTTCAAAATTTATTATAGAAATATGTATTCTGCTATCTGTTTTATGATTGAAGATCAGTCATTGCTTTTTTCTTTTTTGAGCAACCTTAATCGCTGCACATGGGAGGAGATTTCTTGGTCTCGGCGAGTGCCTTGTCTACAGCAATCTCACGCATCTTGCGAAGACTCTGAAAATCTTGAGGTTCTGTTTCCCACCTGTATTCGTAGCACTGAGATAGCGTATTAATTGCCGCTACAATTTCGCGTGGCTGTGGCACTTCTTGAACTACAAAGTCATCCTCGTTCTCATCGCTTTCGTTAGTTACATCCACGAGTGGCTCGGGCAACTCCTTCTCGCTAGCAACAGCTATAATTTGCTCATCCGATAGCACTTCCCATGTTGGATAAGACTCATCGACTTGCAGCCACTCTTCAGTTTCACTGACTGAGTATAGTTCATGCTCAGATTGGATCTCATTCAGCAAGGATGTCACTTCGACGACTGCATTTTGATTAGCAGGAACAAAGCTGACGCGCAGCAACCTTTTCCAGGCATTTGCTAGGGTCACCTCGGTTAAACTATCCCATGCTTCAGCAATTGTTCTGCAGCAGTCTCGCATTGTCCACTTCTTGAGAAATTCTACGATACCTGTAGTGTCTCTAGATTCTTGTAAAAGAAGATTACGTAGAAAAGCTTTGCGATACAACCTTTTAGTGGCCTCTATAACTCCTTGATCCATCGGTTGAATCAATGCAGTGACGTTTGGAGGTAAATACATTACAGTGCATCGACTGTCAATAGCATTCAACGTTGCCAATGGTGGATGGGACGGAGCATTATCGAGTAGCAGCAAAAATTTCTCATGCTCTTTTCCCTTCCTAGAAGTAACTGCTAGCAGGAATTCTTTTCTATACCACTCTTCGAAGATTTTCCGATCAATCCAGGCACTTTTCTGGCCTCGGTAGGTCACTGGTAAATTGACGACGTTCTTGAAACAGCGAGGTTTCTGGGATTTCCCAATAACTAAAAGTTTTATTCGATGACTGCCAGTTGCATTTGCGCATGTCATCACAGTTACCCGATCATTTAGAACTTTTCGACCGGCTGCTTCACTCTCTTCTCTCGCTGCAAGTGTGCGCCTCGGTAATGATTTCCAGGCTAGACTGGTCTCGTCGGCATTGTAAACATTGTCTAAATCATAGCCCTGGCTTAGCAAAAATTGATTGAACTCTTCTTTAAATTCAGCACTTGCACCAGCATCTGATGACAGCCTTTCTCCTTGAACGGAAAGTTCACGAATTCCATGTCTCTGTTTGAAGCGACTAATCCATCCTGAACTAGCGACAAAGTCACTTGGGCCCTGTAGCTGGTCATTTATTATTAGAGCTTTTTCTTGCAGAACCGGACCAGACACAGGCTCGCCGAGACTCCGTTTCTGACAAAACCATTGAAACACGGCTTTCTCTAGAAGAGAATTATGTATCGCATCTAGCCGCGTTCTTTCCTGAGTTCCTTGTTGACTAGCCAACAACTGATAATGCTGCTTCACATTTTCTTTATTTTGCGCTATGTAAGAAATTGCTGAGTGCGATACACCAAACTCTATGGCGAGGCTTTTGTTTTTTTCACCTTTTTCTAAACGTCTGATTATCTTCATCTCATCAGCAATAGAAATTTGTTTATATTTTTGCTTCTTTGTTTTGTTGTCCATTCCTGCAAGTTCGGAAAATGCATACATAACCCATTATCTCGCCACAACTCAATTTTATATAATTAAACCGCTATTATCATCACATAGACGTGTATAATTCATTTAATATAGGGAACGTACCTTGGCTTTGTTGAGTTTGTTACCACTTAATAATGTGTCACAGTCGAATTAAATGAATATTGTTATTTATCTGTGAACTAGTATGTACGTATAAATGCGAGGTTTCACGTAGTCAGAGCGGGATAGATAGTAGTTCGTCGGGGCGCCGCGAGAGGAGCTTCCCTACTCCATAAGTAGATTTTTCTGGTAGTGGGGAGCCCCTCTTGCCGCAAAATAGGTGGTCGGCGCCGGTCCCTGACTCCGTCAGATAAGTGAGAATCTACTGTATATATAGGTTAAAGTGAAAAAAATAAACATACACCCACACTAGCATACGTAGAACATCAGTGTGACAAATGCTTACTACTCAGTTGTAGGTGGCGCAAATTCTAGTTTTTATCAAGTTGCGCTGGCCAGTTACTGGATATGCTTGCTGGCCAGTTACAAGATTTAATCGAGTAAAACTTGGATCATTTCTACTAGGGTACCACCATTGGCGAAAAATCGTTTTCTATTTTAAAGAGGAATCGCCCTATGTATGTTTGTATGACTAATTGAGAGACATCCTGTATAGTGAAGCATGCGCAAATATACGTGTTACATAGTATTGGAATATTCATTCCAGAACTTTATATCAATTTTTGCTGAATATTGATTTGATGCATATACGTATTTTCTCATCAGGGCCCTGAAAGGCCCCCGCGAAAATTCCCGTGAGGGCAGCCATGATTTTGCCTGCCCAGTCGACCCGTCTAGTTGCCGGCTAGCGCCCGGACAGTTTTCCGAATTTGAAGTCGCCACGCTTACGCCCGGCAGGGGCCTAGCCGGAAGCCGGGCGTGCCTTGACAAATTTCCACACGGGATCGTCGATGTGTGAGCTGCTCAATGCAGGCGTTTCCCGTTTGCCCACCTTTTAGGCGCGTTACTTTCCACAAAATCGCTTCGTATATGAGTCATCCATTTCGGACCTATGCGTATGCAGGAAGGTAGGTCCACTTCTACAGAGTCTACGATGTAGGGGTGAATCTACATTCAATAGGGAGAGGGAGCGTTTGGTACCCCAAAGGCATGGCTTGCGATACTGTGCCCCAGTGTCGTATAGCCCTGGCGACGATAGTTCCCACCTTGGCTTGAGAAGCTGGTCCGCGGTCGAGGCCTTAGTTCCCATAGGCCGGTTTTTACGCCAGCCGGGTTACCCACAGCCATCGACTAATCAGGATGCACATTTCAATTTGTTTTAATAATACTTTGAGCACCGTTTAAAGTCTTAGCGTCTACCCACCAAGAGGACGCTGCGGGCGCTAAACACAATATTATTCGTCATAATCGAAAAGCAACACCGTAGAGCGGTGAATTGAATGATAAACTATTACGCATTTTCATTCTCGAACGTGATTTCCTCGAAGAAGTAAGTATATTGATAGAAGGAACCTCAAGTTATTAATAATCAACTATTTCTCTTTATATCTTACATTATCTGTATTTGCATTTATTGTGGCTTCTGCTTGCGGTAAGTGTTAAACCCCAAAAGCACTTCTGGTGCAAAAACCTTTCGCCAAGTACAATAATGTGATCACTACCCTCAAAAAAATCTACTAACCAAAATTCCCCTTTGATAAAAGTGGTACTATAAAAATGTCTTCTTACAAAAGGATTGAAATCAGATACAATCCCTTGATGAGCAGTAATGTTAAATCTGGTAGCATAATGTAGGTGTCCGAAATGAGTGTGAGTGAGCTGTGTGTGAGTGAAGCAACTGTATGAGTGTTGATATGTGCGAGAATGAGAATCAAAGGTTACTGTCAGCCGTTGGTCAGTAGGATCAGTAGGATTTGAGACGTTGAATAAACAAGTTGACCACAAGTATATCCGTGTAATTGTTTTATTTTAGCCTTCCAACCGAACTAATTATAAGATATCCTACAAATTGGGGGCTCAACCGGGATACGGTTGGAATCGTAAGACGGAAAATGACGCGTAAAGAATAGTGTAAGTGACGACGGACTAAGTGTACCTGAACTACGACGAACTATCAGTGAAAACGACGACCAAAACGACGAAGACGAAAGTTTATAAAAGACGTGTTTGAAGACGTAAAGACGAAACTAACGATGATAAGATGGCAAGTACGACGAGCTATGTGATTAGAGATCCGAACGAATTCACGGTAATCGAATTGAAGGATAAGTTGAGGGCTCTTCAAGAAAATACCTCCGGAACAAAAGCGGAGTTGATTTCGAGGATGATGGCGGTCGACCCGACAGGCGTATGGCTACGCGTGGCGCGTAATTCACCCGCTGACAGTGTCGGACAAGGATTCGCGGAAAATATCAACGGTTCGACGATATCCGGAGCTACTAACGAAGCAGACCTGCATAAAGAATTAGACTTACGACGACGAGAAAAAGAGCTTGCTGAGCGGGAGTTAGCGATGGCACGACGCGAAATCGAATACTTGCGCCTGCGCGCCGGAGAAGAGCATAACGTACCGGTTATTACAAATCAAGCGCCTAAGGTAAACATCAATGCCATGGCCGACCTTTTGCCTGTGTTTGAAGGTAATGGAGAAACATTCGATCGTTGGGAGAGACAGGTGTTGTTGCTTCGCCAAAGTTATGATCTGGATGACCAGGTGACAAGGGTGCTCATTGCTTCTCGTTTGAAAGGCCGAGCAGTAGAGTGGTTTCACTCTAAAGCCGAACACATACAAATACCTACCGATGAGTTGTTGGTAAAGATGAGAACCATGTTTGCGCAGAGACAAAGAAAAGTGTTGGCACGTAAGCAGTTTGAAGAGAGAACATGGAAACACATCGAGACCTTTAATGATTATCATCACGATAAAATCATCCTAGCAAATCGTGTGCCAATTGATGATGATGAGATCATAGACTATATGATCGATGGTATTCCGGATGCTGTCTTGAGGAATCAAGCAAGGATGCAAAACTTTGCAACGACGACTACACTCCTGCAGGCCTTTGAGAAGGTCACACTACGTCAACCTGCAGCAGCTACTGGCGGTGGAAGAGCAGCGGATCGGACCCAGCAACCGCGGAAGAACGAAGGAGGAAGAAGCGGATCGGTTCGTTGTTTTGGCTGTGGACAGCAAGGCCATGTTAGCGCGAAGTGTCCCACGAAATCTCGTGGTCTAAAATGTTTTCGCTGTAATGAATTTGGCCATATTGCCACCAACTGTGTAAAACCAAATGCGACCCCGAAAGAAGCAAACTCTGTAAGTAACGATTTTTGTATTGCCACGCCAGCGACTCGTAGTAAATGCTGTAAGACTGTCAATATAGCTGGGCATGGCATAGTCGCCTTGATTGATACCGGTAGCGATATATGTCTTATGCGTGCAGAACAATATGTAAAGATAGGCGCACCGCAACTAGAGAAAGAAGAAATAGAATTCCGTGGCGTCGGTTCTGGAAGTAATAAAACATTAGGGCGTTTTCATGAGACGATGGCAGTTGATGGAAACTCATATCCGATTGTAGTACACGTTATTGTGGACAGTCTTATGCAACATAATCTTTTGATTGGCTCAGATTTTCTTAACTCCGTAGAAGTTACTATCAGAGAAGGTAAAATCACGGTAAGGCAGCCTGCGAGTTTCTCGCCGGCGAACACCTGTTTAATCGACTTGCTTACAATAGGTGACGTCTTAGAAGTAAATAAAGTCGATGTCGCGCACCTGAGCGACGAACATCACAGGCGTGCGGTGTGTAGTATGGTAGAGAATTATACGCCGAATAAATCCTGCGATGTCAACATACGAATGAATTTAATTGTTAAAGACGACATACCCGTTTACCAGCGTCCAAGACGACTCTCGCCATCTGAGCAAATGAATGTGAATGAACAGATTAGCGATTGGCTTCGGGATGGTATAATTCAGCCATCCTTGTCTGAATATGCCAGCCCGATAGTCTTAGTCAAAAAAAAGAATGGAACGATGCGACTGTGCGTAGACTATAGGCAGATTAATAAGAAAATTGTAAAAGACCGTTATCCATTACCTTTGATCGAGGATCAATTGGATCGGTTGCAAGGAGCACGGCTGTTCACGACATTAGATTTAAAAAACGGATTTTTCCATGTAGAGGTCGCAAAGGACAGTCGAAAATATACATCCTTCATTGTACCAGACGGCCAATACGAATTTTTGAGGGCGCCCTTTGAGCTCTGTAATTCACCCTCAGTTTTCCAGCGTTTCATTAACGCCGTTTTCAATAAGTTGATCGTGGAAAAAGTGGTACTCACCTACATGGATGATTTAATAATCCCTTCAGTTGATTACGTGGATGGTATTGAAAACCTCAAAAGCGTATTGGACGTGGCAAGTCGGAACCGGCTTATTATTAACTGGGAAAAGTCCTGCTTCTTGCAGCAGAGCGTAGAATATTTAGGGCACACTATCGAAAAGGGAGGCGTGCGTCCTTCGGAAGCGAAAACAAAAGCAGTAGCTAAATTTGCTGTGCCGACCAATGTAAAGCAAGTACAAAGCTTCCTCGGGCTCACAGGTTATTTTCGAAAGTTTGTCCCTGGTTATGCAAAGATCGCGCGTCCTTTAACAAATTTGCTGAAATCAAATGTAGAATTCTGTTTAAGGCCAGAAGAGAAGCTGGCGTGCGAAAGGCTCAAGGCCGTATTAGCGAGTAAGCCTTTATTGAAGCTGTACGATCCGAATGCCGAAACGGAATTACACACCGACGCTTGCAAAGATGGGTACGGGGCGATTCTTCTACAACGCGACAGTAACGACGGATCTTTGCATCCTATATATTATGCCAGTGGAAAAACAACACCCGCCGAATCGCGGTATACGAGCTACGAGTTAGAGGTTCTGGCAGTTATTAAAGCAATGCGGAAGTTCCGTGTGTACCTCCTAGGCATTTCGTTCAAAATAGTAACTGATTGTCAGGCATTCGTAATGACGTTAAATAAGAAAGATCTCTGTTTTCGCGTAGCTAGATGGGCCCTCCTACTAGAAGAGTTTCAATATTCCATTGAGCATCGTCCTGGGAAAGCGATGCAGCACGTCGACGCTCTCAGCCGGAATCCTCTTCCTTCAGTTTTATTGGTGGACGAAGACGAGAAGGGTCTCCTTGCGCAAATCAGAAGAGCGCAAAGAGAAGACGCCGATATACGGAGAATTTTGGAAGCAGCTGAGAACAACCAGAGTGACGGATTCATTATCGGAAACGGTATTTTGTACAAACAGAGTGACGATGGGCACTTACGCGTTGTCCTTCCAAAAGCCTTGCAACATCAGGTTATCCGAAAGGCGCATGAGAGGGGCCACTTTGCCACCACTAAGACCGAGTCGCTTTTAAAGAGAGATTACTGGTTCCGAGATGCTAAGACGAAGATTGAGAAGGTCATTCGAAATTGTATTGATTGCATCCTGGCCGAGAAAAAACAAGGAAAACGAGAGGGGTTCCTGCACATGGTGGATGAGGGAGACGTTCCACTCGACGTCTACCATATCGATCATCTCGGGCCCTTACCTTCAACGAAGAAGCGCTACACTTGTATTTTTGCTGTCATCGATGCCTTCACTAAATTCGTATGGCTGTATGCTACACGGACGACCAATGCAGCCGAAGTAATAGATCGACTAACGAAGCAGGCGGTTATCTTCGGAAATCCGCGCAAGATTGTCTCAGACCGGGGATCTGCATTCACTTCCCAAGATTTCAAGGAGTATTGTCGGGAGGAGGGCATCCAGCACGGCCTGATAACCACGGGAGTACCTCGAGCGAATGGACAAATCGAACGAGTCAATCGCACGCTGATTCCTCTACTAACCAAGCTAGCAGCGCCAAAGCCAGACGAGTGGCACAAACATTTGGAAATAGCGCAGAAATACCTAAACGCAACGCCAAGCCGCAGTACTAACGCATCTCCCTTCGAATTGATGTTTGGTATTCATATGCGAGCCAAAGAGAGTCCGGAAATTCGGGTAATGCTCGAGCAAGAAGAGGCTGAGATGTTCCGCGAAAGCCGCGACGAAACCAGGCAACAGGCCAAGGAAAATATCCAAAAGATCCAGGAGGAAAACCACAGACAGTCACGCCGAAAGCGAAAAGAGGCTAGACTTTATAATATTGACGATATCGTAGCGATTAAACGAACTCAGATGAAGCCGGGGTTAAAGTTAGCTATCAAGTTCTTAGGGCCATATCGCGTTGATAGAGTTTTACCACACGATCGGTACGCGGTTACGAAATTAGGCGAACACGAAGGTCCGCGTGAAACAATTACAACAGCGGAATATTTAAAGCCATGGGCGCAGTATACCGACGTTGTGAGCGACGAGGAAGCGCGCGATAGCGATAATCCCGATGACGATGTAATAGATTAAGTATGTACCATTTCAATTTAAGTTGTTTATAATTGATCATAGGTTTATATAATGTTTGTAATGTGTAATTAATTTGACAAATCTAAAGATTGCACTATTGTATTCATGAATTCATCTGAGGTCAGATGAAGAACCAGGACGGCCGAGTGTAGGTGTCCGAAATGAGTGTGAGTGAGCTGTGTGTGAGTGAAGCAACTGTATGAGTGTTGATATGTGCGAGAATGAGAATCAAAGGTTACTGTCAGCCGTTGGTCAGTAGGATCAGTAGGATTTGAGACGTTGAATAAACAAGTTGACCACAAGTATATCCGTGTAATTGTTTTATTTTAGCCTTCCAACCGAACTAATTATAAGATATCCTACAATAATATACAACTGTTGAAAGCACAAAGGCCTGAAATAATGACACACGCTACATTCGTTGCTTTCCAAGCCCTATAAAGATATGTTCTTGTGTGCATATACTAAATATGATATATTTGGCACATTGAATATTTACAAAATATTTGGAAACGAATAATAATATATTAAAGACCTGCCACGTTGAATGAAATCTTTGTCACTTATCAATTCATGTTGTAGACTAAACTTTATGCGATTCAATAACCGTATACCTATAACCTAACCTCAAAATTGCACACTTCGTCATTTCATGAGATTGTTATAATTTCGCCCTCCACTCTAAATGTGAATTTTATCATAATAAGTAAGTATAAGAAGCATAAAAGAGAATGAAATTTGCAAAATGTTCAGATGTACGAATATGAACAGAACTGACAGCTCTGTCTCGTAAGCCCATCTGTCCGTATACTCCGTGGTCTAAGATGGACAATCGATTCGCGATCATACGTCATCAGCTACGACAAGAGCGCCATCTGACAACTGATATTGAGTACTTATATCTCAGCTCTCTAGTGGTGGCCACTCTTTCCTAATTTTCATCCGCATAGATTTAGTGTACTGTGAGATCTGGCTGAACGCGGTGCAGACGACGAAAAATTTCGACCGAAACGTGTACTCAGAAACTTAAAATAATCATATGTGAGCTCTCCGTACACTGATTCAATCGAAGTTGGACTCGAATGAAAGCTCTTCCTGCCCACAATCTGAGATAAATATTCCAATCCCATGGGTTTCGTGAGGTGAAAGATATGAGGGAAATACTGTGTCCCCACCACGCCGCCCAGCTCCCGTACGGGTATAGAGACTCGTCGAGTCCCGCGCGGCGTATATACCTATATATATCGATGGACTAATTCCATAGGGGCATAAGGAACAAAAAAAATTTTTTTGCGGATATGCCCATAAGATTCTCCATTGCATGAAAAAGATTTTGCCACTATAAAAACGAATTTTTTTTTTTTGCCGCTTACGCCCGTTTGGCGTTAGTCCATCGATATCATATATGATAATGTTTTTTTTTATTGTACTTGGCGCGAGAATCTACCGAGTCTCTTGATTTTTCAAAATGTTTTCACGATTAGCTATAAAAAATTAGGTTTTGCCATGAATAAATATCATTTTCACAAAGATCGAGTAATTTTGACTGCGTCGAAGAAGTTTCAGAAATTATTTGGTATCATTATAAGACTATGTTTCCTCAAAGATTACAGCTCGGTGCTGTTAGAGAAAAATATTGAGCAGTGATTCGGAGTTTGGAGTGATCTGGTTGTGCTGTAGGGTCATGTTAATGATTTTTTTCTTTCCCTATAAGCCTGTGAAAACTTGGAAATTCACAGCGTCCAGTCATAAATTACATTTGTAATTTTACGCGAAGTTTCGTTGCTTTTCACAAAAATAGTACAGTCTTTTCACTCTTCTGAACATTTACTTTCTACAGAGTTATTCGTTTGACGAAAATCACCCCTCACTGATTGAATCTAACATACGAATTTTCGTCCAATCCTAATCTTCAGGGAAAAGAATCTGACTCTGCGTTTCTCTTGTAACAAAAGGATTTGATTTAGGGATGGATATTCAGATACAGAACGGCAGTTCGTTTTTCCTAAATAAATTGTATTTTTTAACGTTCTTCCAGGATCTATCCTAAAACTAATACCATTTTTGAAAAACTTACCTTTTTTACATAAAAAAAAAGACGCAACGGGTGAATTTTTTTCCTGATATCGCTGAATTTATATTTTAACGAATTTTTTACAATCTCCCAATTTATGTGAAAGCTTGTCGAAGCTATGAAAATTAGTTTTGTTGAAAATCAAACACATGCCTCGATTCTAGATATTTGGGTCTCTCAAATTGTTCAGAAGATCAAGCTTCGTTCATTTTTATTCATAAACGTTTTTCTGTCTGATGTACCTTGGATAGATTAGTCACGCATAGCTAGTGTTGAATGTAGCTGAATCAGAGGTCAAGAACCGACACTGGATTCTGCTGCATATGGTGACCTGCCCAAACTGGATGGCACTGCTTTCAATATCATCATCTCCAGACTCTCTCCTGTCGCTCCACCGAAGAACTACCATGTAATACCTACTACACTTTCAAATTGCTTGATTGGTTTCACTCATTAAATTTAATAAAAATTATGTTCATACCAACTCGAGCCATAGAAAACATATTGTAAAAAAATGTCACAATACATACAATGAATTACAGCTAGAGATGCTTGGTTGACGTAACGTGCTTGTGATTTTCACGGTGGTAATGTTACGGACTGGAAATTCTTAGTTAGCAGAAATAAGAAACTGGTAAAAAAAATCATTCCAATAATGCAGATAACGACTCTGTACATAGTTGTAGTGTATAGAACACGACAAGAAGAATTCAGTACGGCTGTAACTATACAGGGAGAAAATCTAATGTCGGAACACTCGGAGTAGCGTTGAGGTGGCCACCAGGAAAAATTGTGAATTGTTATATTGGTTTTGGGTTTTCTTATTCGTTGCGATTGGGAAACAATTGCTGGCGTTGGCTGCCCTGTCTACACACGTACTTCAAGATCGGGTATATTTAAGAAAACTGTCAACTGTTTGCTCACTTCTGTTGTGGAAATTCAGTGATTGGCCAAGACGCTAAATATACCCGATCTTGAAGTGCGTGTGTAGACAGGGCATAGCGCTGGATTCTCGGCCACCTCAACGCCACTCTAAGTGTTCGGACGTTAGACATTCACCCCGTATATGGGGCATTCCATCTATTATCGCCCACATTTGACCTCGGCATTATTTCCCCCTTTTTTCCACTAATTTCTTGTTGAACGTGTCTCCGCCTATTTGGAATCATACTTTGGTAATACGAAAAGCTTCTTTTGTTGATGACACTGATGACAGGAAATAGACAAAAATTGGCGTTATAATCCAACTTTGAAGCAAGCACTTACTCTGTATTGCTTGACGTTTTGTCGTCGTGCTCGCTCTGTCGGAAAGCCATTGGCGTAACTAGGACTTTTCTCGGGGGGGCTGGCCCCATCCTTCACTTCGCTTTACCCCAATATATACCGAGAAGATTCGGTGAGAGTAGACCACCCCCTTCCTACGCCAAAACTAACACAGGCGCCCACCGCGTGCGTGAGGCTCGGCGGGCGGGGCTAAGCGACCAGTGGTGCTTCTACCGAATCTTCCGCGCTAGGCCGAGTCCGCATAGCCCACCTTGATACTTAACCTAAAAAGCAATCATCGCACTGAACACGGAAAAGAATGACCGCGAATAAAATGAATTTGCCTGATGTGAACATTTATTTTCGAAATTTATGAACGAATTTAAAATCAAATATCAATTAATTGGATTTAAGTATTGATTATCAGTGTTTAGGATCGATATTTGAGACGAAATGGAACAGGTAAGTGGAGGGTAAATCATTGAAGACAGCATGGTCAAGAATTGGTTTATTTATTGATTTATAGATTTATTTATTTATTAACAGAAAAATGAAATTCATCAACGATTATTGGTTAATCGAGGGATCCATTGCTGTTGAATTATGGCGTACGTCCAAACTTATCGGAGATTGAATGCTTGGGAATTGAAGAGAGGCTACCGATGAGCCACTGTCGAACGTAGTAGACTTTTACTCAAACCATTTTTGTTTCTCAACGACTACTTCTATCGGAGACCTGAGTGCTGACATGTACCTCAGCGAGGCTTCATAGCGTGCGGAGGGGCTTTGTCGCAGGAGTTTGTAGTTCGTTGTAAATCAGGTGTCTGAGAAGAATAAACTCATACTCGTTGAAGAAGATGTTGCCATCCCAGGACATCGTTACTTCCTCTGAAACAGCAAGGTGAGAGTATAACTGACTATCATGGGAATTTATAAGTCTCGTAAGTCTTTTGATGTCCGTTAACTTTGTATCCTACGTACCCAATGACTGATCGCCCGCTAACTCTTGAGGAGAAATATCGCCGGCGTCGTTGTCCAAGCTGACCTCAGGCAATAGACTGCGAAGAGTGATCGAGAACCAAGCAGGGATCGAAGAAGGGAGAGCTAGCAACAGCGTCAGCGAGGCTTGGCAGCGTACGGAGTAGCTTCGTTGCAAGGATTCGTAGCCCGTCGACGATATTCATCGAACATTTCTTACTCGTCTAGGGACCATTCAACGTGCATGTCTCATAGCAGGCGAAGGAGCTTCGTCGCAGATGTTCCTAGTGCGACGAGGCAGCGTACGAGGAGCTTTATTGCAAGGGTTCTTAGCCCGTCAACGATATTCATCAAACATTTCTTACTCGTCTGACGACCATTGAACGTTCATGTCTCGTAGCAGGCGAAGAAACCTCGTCGCAGATTTTCCCAGTGCGATGAGGCAGCGTACAAGGAGCTTCATTGCCAGAGTTCGCAGTGCGTCGACGAGCATTTTCTATCAAATTTTTGTGCGGCAAGGCTTGGCCAGAGTCCAGAGAAGGACTGCATATCGTTGACGTGCTACGAACCCTTGCAACAAAGCTCCTCGTACACTGCCTCGTCGCACCACGAACATCTGAGACAGAGCTTCTCCGCCTGCTACGAGACATGAACGTTGAATGCTCATTGGACGAGCAAGAAATGTTCGATGAATATCGTGGACGTGCTACAAACGCTTGCCCTGAAGCTCCTCGTACGCTACCTCATCGCACTACAAACTCCTGCGACAAAGCCCCTCCGCACGCTATGAAGCCTCGCTGAGGTACATGTCAGCACTCAGGTCTCCGATAGAAGTAGTCGTTGAGAAACAAAAATGGTTTGAGTAAAAGTCTACTACGTTCGACAGTGGCTCATCGGTAGCCTCTCTTCAATTCCCAAGCATTCAATCTCCGATAAGTTTGGACGTACGCCATAATTCAACAGCAATGGATCCCTCGATTAACCAATAATCGTTGATGAATTTCATTTTTCTGTTAATAAATAAATAAATCTATAAATCAATAAATAAACCAATTCTTGACCATGCTGTCTTCAATGATTTACCCTCCACTTACCTGTTCCATTTCGTCTCAAATATCGATCCTAAACACTGATAATCAATACTTAAATCCAATTAATTGATATTTGATTTTAAATTCGTTCATAAATTTCGAAAATAAATGTTCACATCAGGCAAATTCATTTTATTCGCGGTCATTCTTTTCCGTGTTCAGTGCGATGATTGCTTTTTAGGTTAAGTATCAAGGTGGGCTATGCGGACTCGGCCTAGCGCGGAAGATTCGGTAGAAGCACCACTGGTCGCTTAGCCCCGCCCGCCGAGCCTCACGCACGCGGTGGGCGCCTGTGTTAGTTTTGGCGTAGGAAGGGGGTTGTCTACTCTCACCGAATCTTCTCGGTATGTGTTATATGTATATCCGAAATTTTCAATTTCCTTTTTTTTTTTTATCTTTCTGGGGCGGGCACTCAACATCCGGGGGGGGGGGGGGGGAGGCGTGCGCCCCCGGGCCCCCCCGTAGTTACGCCAATGCGGAAAGCACTATCCATGCCAGTAATCTGCAAGTAGATGACATAGAGATTATGCCATATTTTTTGAAAAGTTGATTCAAAGAAATACTTCATCACAGAATAAGTGCAGTCGGACCTCCCTTATGTTGGTACCTCACTTTGAGAGAGCCTCGCGATTGCTTTGAATCTCCAAGAATTCCCCCGTCGCCCCAACCGTTCCTCTTGCGCCTATACTTCATCTACGTTCGTTACAGCTCAACCGGTTTGGGTGACGTTCACCCCTCTTCGCGCCCCTCTACAGCCTATGTGCTCAGTACCTCACATAAGTTGAACGTCGCTCAAGTTGAGCAAAATTCTGGGAATTATTTTCAACTTACGGAAGGTCCGACTGTATTTCACCATCAACCTGATGAATGTATATTAGCGAATTCCAAGTGAGCATGCGCAGGCTTCCGAGCGCAGGTGATTTTTTAGGGCGACCAACCGCCAGGAATATTTTGACAGTTCGACTCGACTCGGTCATTTATTATTCGTGGTTGTTAATTATAATTGAATACCAATAAAGTCCCCGCACATTTCTTATGGGAACTGGCTTTCCGATGAATTTGGCTGAAATTTTCAGGTTTTATAGTTCATGTAATGCTAGTCAAAAGTTACCATTGACACAACTTCTAAAACTAAACCGTTCGACCTTGTTAAGCGGTTGAAGTGTAAAATCGTGTACTATCAGTTCTAACCCAAAAGTGCAGGTATTTTTTAGTCAAGAATTTCCGTCCGGGCTATTTTCCAACTTTTGATTCGGATCTGACTGTCAAATAGCTAAAGTACGAAGAGATGAGTCGAAATACGAAAATAGCCCGGACGGAACTTCTTGACTGCAAAATACCTGTACTTTTGGGTTAGAACTGATAGTACGCGAAATGGATCGATTTTAAACTCCAACCGCCTACCAAGGTCGAACGGTTCACTTTTGGAAGTTGTGGTAACATTAACTTTTGATCAGAAAATTCATCGGAAAGCCAGTGCCCATAAAAAACGTGCGGGGTCCTTGCGAAGAAAATAGTATATTGTGTACCAAGAGCGAGAAGTGGGCCTTTTTTGCCCGCGTGTGGAGTTTGCAGTACGAGTCGAGGTGAGCAAGCACGAGCCGGAGGCGAGTAATGCAAACAAACGAGGGCAAAATGCCCTCGCCCGTGGTGCACACCCTATTTTTTGTAAGACATGTATCGATAAGTTTTTGTGTGGTACGTGGTCAGATATGACGATTGAATAGTCACTGATGAGGACAATCCCGAGAGGCAACTACCCTAACCTATACCGCGAACTAGTATCTTCGTTTTCTTTCACCTCACAACATACACAAATTGAAACTAATTTAATCTAGGATGTGGGCATGAAAAGCTTTCATTTGAGCCTTAGATCGATTAAATCGGTGTCCGGAGTGCTGAGATATTAGTAACTGCAGATTCTGATACCCCGTTTCCTCGTACAATGTTTGTTCCAGGGGCCCGCAACTCAATGCTAAGAGGCGTGAGGCTAATTCAGTTATTTGAGCCAACTGAAGAGGCGCTGGCGGCGCCGCGCGGAGCGCCGCCCTGTGGGCATTCTCGGCGTAATTTAAGACGCCATGACACGACGCTACTCGACGACGCCATTACACTTGTTGTTTGGCGTCCGGCGTGTATAGATCTTGTGACGAGTTGAGAAAATTTTCGGATCATTTTTAAAGTAATAAACAGAAGCAAAGTGACGGTTTGTGGCTACGATGCCTCCTGTTAGAAAAACAACTGCATTGTGGAAGTGTGTGGTGCTTACGTGTGAAACGGATTGTCGAAAAGCAACGGCCCATCGAATTCCGAAAAACGAGAACAAAGCTAACCTCTGGGTGAAAAGTTTGGGAAATCCCGAACTTTTCAACCTGGGGGTGGCTGAGTTGAATAAATATCGTGTTTGCAGTCGGCATTTCACCAGCACTGACTACTTGGCACAAACTCAAAGGCCTACTCTGAAAGAGGGTGCTTTACCGAGTTTGCGGCTAGCCGTCAATGCCGGTGTACAGGAGGAACTTGACGAAGAAATTACACAGCTTTCAGCGTGTTTGACGCCAGTTCAACCGACTGAGCCTGTGAGAGAACCTAATGTGGACGTTTCCCCGACTATTTCTTCAAAACGGAAACGACCTCTAGGTTCTCAGTTACCAGGTCTCTCAAAACGAGAAAGGTACCTGACGAAGAAAGCTCGGAATCTCAGAGCTGCAGTTGCTGTTTATTGACGAACAATTTTCTGCTTTCTCGCCACGAAACATCAACCAAGACTGCTTGGAAAACTTTTTTGGGTCGATACGGAGTCATGGTTGGCGCAATATCAATCCATCATGCAAACAATTCTCTGCAGCATATCAATCGCTGGTTGTCAACACTATCTCGTTTCCTCATTCGCGGAAAGCGAACTGTGAAGACGACCAAGGTGATGTGTTAGGAGACTTGAGTTGCATGATGGACAATCCAAGCGCTGCTCATGAAACTCACGGCGACTCAATGGACGATCTACCCTTAACCGTTGAAAATCCTCTCCCGCAGTCCACTCCCCGTTCAATTTTTCATGATCCTATGCAAAATCATGATGCGAGTTCCATAGCTAAAAAATGATTGAAATTTGTTAATAACTGTACAGAGTGTAAAAAGTGTATATTGGCAGCCGATTCTGAAACAAATAATAACCAAAGTAAAATACGTATTCCAGATATCCATCACTTGCATCATGTCAATTCAGTTTTTATAGCTTCAGTTCATAATTGTAAAGAATTCTTAAAATCTACACTTCCAGCCCATTGCTTCAGAAGGAAATTACTATCAACACTACATTTTAAACTAAGTCAGAATGAAGCTGTAATTTGGTCGACTTGTACAAAGCATGCAGCTGCAATGAAATCAAAATTCTTTGAAATACTGATTTTATTGCAGGTGCATGCTTTTTGTGGCAACGTAAATAAGATACTTGTAGGAAAATATGATAGTGCACTTTATTCGGAAAATTCTATATATAGGCAGGCAAGAACATATAGATTTAAACACTCGCAGCGTAGCATGTAGATCTTTGACATACTGAAGTAATCAAACTTCTAGTTTATAGTAAAGTAAATTTGTTAGGTTTGCCATGTACAGTATAATGAAATATTTAGGTTTTAATTTATGTATGTACATATAAAGTATGAACTATTTAAGTGATTGATTTACAGTAAGATACATTATTTAAGTTGACGAGCCTGAGGGCGATATTGTATAGGTTGTTATGAGTAGTAGCTAATAATTTTATCAATGTATACTTGAATGTCACTGTATATAGTATTGAATCAGTTAGGGCTTTTTGCCTTCTGCTTTTTCCCTACAATAGTACTCATTAGATTTACATCAGTTTTGAATTTAATGGGTTTTTTTAGCCTTCAGCATTTTTCCCATCAATTTTTAAGAATCTCAGTTTATTTTGATTTGGACTTTTTTTATGACCATACAAAATAAATAAATTAATAAATACTAATTGATCATGAATTAAATTTGTTCTTTGTTTTAGTTGATTGCACGTACTTGCAATTATCAAAATACGCGTTGTTTTGTCTAACTCAATTCAGAAAACGTCGTAAAACAACGCTATTTTGATGGCTGCAAATATAGCAAAAATCCTTTTTCCGAATCAGAATTATTCTCTTAGCTAAATGGAAGCCGGTATGGAAAGCGCTAATATGCCTGTTCAAACGACCCGTCATGACATTTAGTGTTTTGAGCCAACTGCAGGCGGCGCGCGTGTGGTGATTAACAGTTTACCTATCGAAGTTGCGCCCCCCTGACGACGGGCGCGTCGTCTGCCTGCCTTTTAACGACTCTTTTGGTGCTGCATCTGCACATTGCTATGTATTTCAATATACGATCGAGTCGTTGCCCTGCTGTACCACGTTTAGCGCATTCTTGTATTTCGCTGAACGATAGAGTCATTGCCCTGCTATACCGGATATGAGGTGTCCAATAGCTTGGTATTCGAATTGCAACAATATTGTTACTTTGTAACAACTTACCCCATCGCGTGGTCACCAACGGAAATTTTTTTTTTTCTTTTCTCATCACAGAATGCGGATCTATAATAGAAAATCTAGTCGGGGTACTATATCTCGAAACCTCATACAAAGGGCCGCAGATGAAGTAATGAAAAATGACAAAAAATTAACAACCATTGCTAAGGAGTTTGATATTTGTCGTATGACAGGGGTCGGAACCCTATTTATTTCAATTTTAGGGTGAAAGGGCTGTTTTTCGAGAAAATAGGCTCAGTTGTCCATTAAAAAAAGGGCTAAAAAAGGGTCGAAATTTTGATTGACAACTACATCTTATCGAAATTATCACAATAAAACATTGTCTACAATAGATAAATTACTAAACATTTTTTTATTTCAAGTTGTTGCATTCGATTTTCATACAGTAATGATGTAATAACAGTATTTGTTTGTGCACATTTATATGTAAATGAAGTTCTGATCGATCAAGCTCGATCGAATTCGAATGAAAACGCGAAATTGGCAAAATCACTTGGGTCAGAGCGCTGCTGTCGGTGTGCAACCGCATAACTTCCGACAGATGTCATACTCGCAAGCCAAATATAATACGAAAAAAAGATACGACATAATTTTTTAAATTTATTTAATATAATCGAAAAAAAGGGGAACTAGTTTAAAGAAGGGGAAAATAGGCTCAATTATTGAAAAAAGGGCTAAAAAGGTCGGGGTATTGATCAAAGGGGAAAGAGGTAAAAACAGTCTTACGCTCCGACCCCTGGTATGACATTAATTAGATTCAAAAAAAAAAATTAAATTGGGACAGGATGCTATTGTAGGCTACAAAAAAGTGCGATTAGTTTTTAATCAAGAACAAGAGAAAAAAATCGCAGAATATTTACCGAAATGTGAGTCAATTTATTTCGGTTTATTACCAGATGAAGTTAGAAAATTAGCATACGAGTGTGCAGTAAAATTCGAAGTTTCTAGTACTCCCCATCTTGGCATCAGAACCAAAAAGCTGGACCGGATTGGTTGACTGGTTTTTTGCAAAGAAATCACGGTCTTTTAATCAGAGCTCCGGAGCAACAAGTGCAGGCAGAGCGACATCATTTAATAAACATAACGTCAGCGAGTTTTTTAAAAAGTATCAAGAAGTATTGGACAAATACAAATTTTCAGCTTCAAGAATCTATAACTTGGACGAAGTTGGCGTAACAGCAGTACCAAAACCTAGAAAAATAATCGCAAAAAAAGGCTCCAAGCAAGTTGGAGCCATAGTCTCAGCAGAGCGAGGGACGTTGGTTACTGTCGAATTGGCATCGAATGACTTAACGGAGAATTTTGTCAAGTATGAAAAACGGAATTTTCCAAAATTTGACAAAATTCGTAAAAAATTCGTACGTATTTAGAAAAATATATAAATGACAAATTATTTTCACCTGAAAAAAAAGTTGGGTCATCGGCTAATTTCTTAAACAGTTTTTTTCTCCACCAATTTCTTGATAACTTTTTTGAATTATTATTATGCACAATGAATCTCCCGAGGATCTTCTACATGCTTGATTTTTTTCAGATTTTTTTTCCATTGAGGAGTATTCAAAATCTTCTCTGAAACCCACGTTTGGTGGACTGTACCGGAAGAACCACCTTAAACGGTTGAGAAGTTACAGCGAGTTGAAAAAAATGGGAAAAATGAAATCATTGAAAAATGATTTTTTACGATTAGAATTAAACTTTATGGCCAGAGTGCTGGTAATTTTGTTCAAATAAATCCCGAAACACGTATTCCCTGAATGAGAAAAATGTATTCCGGAACGACTCTTTGATGGTCACAACATTAAGGTAAAAGTACCAATAGTTGGCCGTCTAAGGATAGAAGATAGGTTTGAACAAATTTTAATGGAAAAAAACGTAAAAATGATTATAAGTCTTTATTATTCAAATGAATATTTATATATTTGATCGTATAAATGAGAAAAAGAGGCATTTTTGTGAATTCAATTGAAGATATGATCATAAATATTTATCAGTACATTGTACCAGTACTTGGACCAGCAAAACACGAATGTCCTAGTGTCCCAAAATACTGGTATTAGTAGTTGGCCACTGTTCAACCAAACATTTTTATTTTAAATAAAAACAAATAAATAAGTAAGTATTGCGCAGAATGTCGTTTTGAGGTGAAGTGAGTGAAATTATAATTTACAAAATTGTTTTGTTATCAAACCTTGCTATTTATTCCAAACAATAATTACAGACGTAACAAATGTAATAATATAAAAAATAATGAAATGTAATTAATACTTCTCTAAGTTAAGTCTACTTGTTTTGGTGACTTATTATCCTAATACTTTTTATTATAAGGTTCCTTGTTCTTATTCTTTTTCTTTTCTTTGCCCATTGTAGCTGTAATTAAAATGATTAAAAAAATCACCATACGCATGTCTCAGTCAGTGTACGCGTTTGAGGTTACGTTGTAGATTAGATGGCTTTATCTGTATTTTATTGGCATTTAGGACTAAATATAATGAAATTTGCAAAATATGAGTACATTTTATTATAAAAAAGATAAGCTTACTTATACTTCTTGGTCGATAAAAACTCCCTTACCGTGAACAGAATCGAGTGGCACATGTGCGGTCAACTATTGGGACCGAAATTTACATCGTCATCTGCGTGATTGCCCGGTAGATGGCCACCCGGCCATCTAATCGGACGCGAAATTTGTCATTGATTTATGAGTACTAATAAATGACCACGTAAAATTTTGATATAACATCTATGTAAATTTTAAATTCTATATTTTTGATGTATTCTTAACACAGTATAAATAATGCAGGAACTTTGAAATGTATAAAAAGATGTTATATTGACTTTTTATTGCCTTATTCGTGAAAGCAGATTTTTTGGTTACTGCATTAGAAAAGCATGCACACCGCACGGACTGAAAGTCACAAAAATAAAGACCTTATATTCTAGCTTAAAATACATTATTTAAGCGTTTCTTTTTTCTGTATCAACAATGTAATATACAAAGAATAATATTCAACAGTATTTGACAATTGATTCTGCACTAATACCTTAAAAATTAAGATATTCTCTGTCAGTGGCCAAGTACTAGGCAGTGGCCACCCATTGGTACTTTTACCTTATACGTTGATGAAGTAGCACTGGATAATGCACAAATATTAAAAATCTGATGGTAACATTAAATATCTAGATTATCGATCAATGTGCGCAGATCATTCACCAGAACGCAATCCTGTTGATAAAAAAGAGAGCTCAAGTGAAATACACGGAAAAGCTGTTTTCGATTGCCGCGCCACCTATATTCATGCTGCGACACTGTTTTGAATGGGGATCTTGTCTAATCTGCTAACCTTATATCTATGAGAATACCTTTTTTTTTTAAATTTTTTTCATAACGTTCCTTAGATATTTCTTCATCAATCGTGTAAGTTTCTTTCGAAACTGTTTCTTAATGCTTGCAAATTTCATGTGTACCTAAACGGAAAAAACACTGAAATCCATAGGGGGGACCATGTTGATTTAGAAAATCTGTTTTTATTTATTTCTCACGAACAATGTATCCTGAGGGCTTTAAATTTTAAGAGGTGATTTTGTAGATACTGATAACTGTATACAATTTTTTTTTTTCACGATATGGGCAAATCTCTGAAACCTCGAATTTTTGTGTCACTCTACATTCTTTGGACTAATACATCATTTTTACTCATTCATCAGTGAAAAATCAGGTTGTATATGTTGTGTAAATCATGTGAATACAAAAAAAAAATACTAGCGCCCAAATTTTCAAGTCAGAAATGCATATAATATACAGATAAAATAGCGAAATTCGCACATTCGAAGATGTCACTCCCTCATTTTTATTTTATTTTTATGCTGTAAAATTTGGTGCATTAGTTGGCGATGTTTGAATTGGTAATGAATTGAAAGCATTACGAGAGCAGAATGAAATGCAACATGTTAGAAGTATGTGCTCACAATAGGAGAAAAGTTATGAAGAGTCAAAATGGTGTCACTACTTTTTTGAACTTCTAATATTTATGACTTTTATAGCGCACCGTGGTTGGTGCGTACCTGAAATCAGGCGCGGATTCAGGGGGGGGGGGGGGGAGGGGTTGTGACTGGAATCTATGTTTGGTTATAATTCTCGAGTAAATCTTCGCCGTCGATTTAACTTGAGATGATGTAGACTTGATTTCAGTAGCACATGCAGAATTGATTAAAAAATTCGCCAGGAGAGAATGAGTGCTATGGCTGTCGGAACTGAAGATCTCGGCGAGGGTTCTTAGGATAAATCCGGGAGTTCAATCTTCTGCGATGTTTGATGAGAGTTGTTGCAAAACGGCTCCGATACAAAGATATTCGGAGAAGGTTTATCCAAAAACTGAATTACAACATAATACCTCTCGGGTTGACTAGATCTCGACTTGGAGAAAAGATCTAGCCGATTAATAGTACGAATGATGAATATTATTGAATAGCAAAGAAGATTAAGAATGCAATTAAATAAAAACACGTTCGTACGTTTTCGCGTTTAATTACCAAGTGCCAATCAATCGTTTGGTTGCTAAGAACCTTTACAAACAAATAAAAGTAACTCTAAGAACAGGAGTTCAATTTAAATAACTAAAAACATATGTTTAATGAGTTGCGCAGAACTCTTAGAATTAAATGCTTTCCAAGAGTAGGAAAAGAAATCACCTAACAGGCGTTTTGCTAGAAGGTACCCCTTCTCAGGGTTACGGGGGTCATGACCCCCCCTGCCCTGCGTCCCAAAAGGAAGAAAAAAAGTGAAATGAGGATTTATTTCCATTTGATTTGATGAATAAAACGGTATCCAAATTTTTATCATGTTTAATATGTTTTGACGTTGTTTTTGCTCCGGCCGAAACCGTGCCCCCCCCCCCCCCCCCCCCCCCCGAAATCAAAAGTCTAGATCCGCGCCTGCCTGAAATCGTTATCAGACAACATCAATCGTGTTCTAGGGCACAAAAGAAGTAAATCTAGACGTGACAGGATTATGTGCTCGCATGAGGGGGTAGTTAAAATACAACTTATTGAAAAGTAGACAATACGTGCACTGAAGTACAAACGCATACTTTTTATTGGCACACCGTCTGCTCATGAAAAATCTAGCCACATACATTTGTGCACTACTGTTTAGTACACTATTGAATCAAAATTCACCCGCACCATCTCCTTAACAATTATTCAAGAAGTTACAGAGCGAAAAGTAAATGCGGAAAATCCAAGATCATACAATTACACGCGTTAGGTGAGCGGATCCACGTCACTTCCTCAAAAAAAAAAAAACCGTCAAGTCACGGAACTTATCTTTGGTACTATGGAAAAAAAAAATACAACTTCAAGGATTTCGAAAAGAAATTTTAAATGGCGGAGTTACAGCTATGTTAATTTTTGTAAACCGCTGTTGCATCACTATGTGAGCAATTCCACGTCAAACCGGACAGCTTTCTGACCTCGATGTTGCCGATTTCGCTCTAATTTTTTTACGGGTTCTATGGAACAAATAAATTAATCAAACAATTTTTCGTTTTTTTTTTGGCCCCTATTTTCCAAGTTACACAGGGGTGAAATTCAGGAAAAAGAGCCAAAAATCTAAAACATACTCCCCTTCAAACGGTCATATCTTTGATTGTGTTCAACCTAGAGACTTCGTCCAAGAACCATTTCAAAGCTGTTGAATGTCAATATTTTCATATATTTATTTTTTCCTGCGGTAACAAACAATTTTATTTGTTATAAACAAATATATTATTCAAACGTGATTTTCAAAGTGAGGGCCACGCGATAGAATTCTCAAAAAATATGAGCGTATTCCTTGAGCTATTCTCTACAAAATCGTTGAGTCAAAAGGATGGAGAAACGATGGAAACTAGGTGAAAACGATTTATTCTCTTTTTCCTGAATTTCACGCCCGTGTAACCTGGAAAATAGGGGCCAAAAAAAGAAACGAAAAATTGTTTGATGAATTTATTTGTTCCATAGAACCCGTAAAAAAAATTAGACCGAAATCGGTAACATCGAGGTCAATTTTTGATTTATTTTGTCCGGTCTGACGTGGAATGGCTCATGTTTGAAAATTCATATCTCCGCAAGTAGGGGAGACCGGGGCTAAAAGTTCCGGCGGGGAAGTTGTTCCGATAGCTGTAGCTCCAAGATGCCAAGAGAAATTGATATTTTTTAAGCGTGGCTGGATTCGTCACTCTGGTGACTTATTAATGCGCGCTTGAAAAATATCGAGTCGAAATATCGATCTGAAATATCGATCATCGGAACAACTTACCCGCGGAACTTTTAGCCCCGGGCTCCCCTATCCATCGGAGCAGACCGATCCTGGAATCATTTTGTTCGTAAAAAAATGCGCTTCCATACAAAAATTTAATTAAAAAAAAAACGTTGATTTCCATTTTTTCGACGGTTTTGGAGATGTCTTGAAAAAACGTTGATAACGGTTGGTGCGTTGCTTCAAAGCGTTGCACCACGTTAGATTCTGTATTCTCACAGCTGACGGGACGTACACTCAAAATTTCAGGCATGTGCTCAAGAATCGAAAATAAAAAAAAATTCCTTAAAAAAATTCGAGGTTTCAGAGATTTGCCCATATCTGTTTGTTAATTCCTGAAGAAAATTCATATAATTACAATTTCATCGATAAAAAAATGTAAAACTCCACTCACGGCTTCTAAATAATTCAAAGTATATATTAAAAAATCAAGATCAATATCTCTGCATTTTTCGAGCTTCAAAAATCTCGCCATAACATCCTTAAATCAATGGAGGAAAGGAAAATGCTCGGCGCCAGTTCAAAAAAAATATATCTGCACCTGCTACGGTGCAAATTCTTTCTGATATCTACCCCTAACTGCTTCATCGGTGGAAAGTAAAAGAAAAAAAAAACTCTGTTTCATTCGAAACAGTCTGATGTATAGTAGAATCTTACGCACCAATTATTCCTTGTACAACAAAATAAAATTACAACAACTGGAATGAATTCGATATACCTTACTTATCAACTAGTAACTGCAATTATAAAGATATTACAGAGCTCCTAAACTTGTCTTCGTATTATTCATTTTTCTGTCTTTGCCTGAGAGGCAAGATTGAAAAGGAGCGACAGAAAAAATAGATTCTTCCGGTTGTATTGATTAGTCATTTAGCAGCCCAAATTTCGCAACTCCCTGATCAGAGTCGTGATTGATATTGTGAGCCCATGCCTTGCACTTGATACCGATTAGGACTCCAGCTGAAAGAATTGGTAGTGTCATTTTGGTCCTGCTCAAATGAAATTCTATCGGCAAATGTTAATTCCTTAATTAAGCTCATATAGGCGCAATAGCGTCTTACCGATGCTGCATTCTGAGGCGAATCAATTTTCCAGAAGAAAACTGTTATTCGAATACGTAGTTTGATTTTGGAAAGAAAAATATAAAAATCCAATACAAACTTACAACTTGGCCTTCCGATTGACACAGCAACCAGAGGACTCAGGTACCCATCAACTCCATTGTTAGCAAAATAATATCCCGGGTATCCTCGTTCTGGCATGTATTGAATTGGGCCAATGAACTCTACGTCCGCTGGATTCTCGCCCTCGCATGAAACCCAAACTGTATTTAGTCTGCGAGGATCGTTACGTTCTATATTTTCAATGTGGTTCCGGAGGTCTGCAGGCATGTTTGCTGGGAGTGCGTTAGTGTCATTGTAAAACGCCGGCACCCAACCAGTAGGCTGCATGGTAAAAAATATCATATTCAAATCAAGAAGATTATGTATGTATACTATTGGAATCACAGATTGAGTACTTATATCGAGTGAAGTAATTTCCTTATAGTCCATACGCAATACCCCCTTGCCGTGTTCACCGAGAGCTCCCCTCGACGTTAACATTGGATTCTATGTTTTTGGAGTCAGGGAATCCGAATCTGATGATCATTTTGCCGTCCCATTGGGCAATCATTTATTATAAATTAATTTACCCCCATTTTTTATGAAAAAATAATTTTACCGGGAAACTCACACAGATACAAAAAAAAAAACAGTTCAAATCGGAGTTGTAGATCTTTTTCTCACGAACAAAATGGTTTTTAATTTATTAAAATCGGTTCAATGGTTCCAAAGATATCGATGAATAAGTGAACGCGCGGGGCGCTCGATGCTTAGAGACTTCGAAAAAGCGGAGTTCGAAACCAATTCATCGCTAATTCGTGTGATGAAATGAAATAGAAACCTTTTCTATGTGAGGTAGAAGAGATTTTCACACTTGTGTAGAGTCAATGATATAAAATACCAACATTTCATTATTATACATATTATACATGGGATTTTGTCATTCTGTCGACATAGCACAATTGCATTACGAAATACAAGGTGCCTCGTTACTCCGACAAACACAAGTTGTACCGATTTCAATAAATCAAGAACCATTTTCTTCGTGAGAAAAAGAGCTACAACTTCAATCTGAACTGTTGTTTTTTTTTTTTTTTTGTATCTCTGTTAGTTTCCCGGTAAAATTATTTTTTCATCGAAAATTGGGGTAAATTTGTTTATAACAAATAATTGCCCAATAGGAAGGAAAAACGACCATGAGATTCGGATTCCCTGACCCCAAAAACATAGAATCCAATGTTAAAATTGAGGGGAGCTCTTAATGATCACGGGAGGGAGGTATTGCGTATGGACGCATTACTCATTGTCAGTACAGAATAATCAGTCGCTTCAATTGATCAAAACATCTGCTCTAAGAAACATCATTGTAATAGTGACCCACATTCTAAAAGAAGAGGAAAAATAATTCTCTAAAAATTTTTCGAAAAGAGTTATTGTTGCAAATATTAACGTACAGTTTTGCCAGAAGAAAATTCCGGTCGGTTAAATGTACAACTCTGGTTAACAAGTGGACAATACAACTAAAATTACCGTATCAAGCTTGAAGAAAACGCAGGGCGAAGCTCTGTGGTAACCAAAGTTGTTTTCTGTGATACAAGGACCAAGGTTCGAGATATGTATGTCGCAAAACAGCCCCGCCGAGGGTGGGTAGTTGAAATCACAAGCAGTAACCTTTTCCAGTCTGCTCGGAACTGCCCAAGGTGATCGGTAATCTAAAGTATCGTTTTCGAAATCACCAACTGACACAATCTCAAGTGTGCCATATCAAAAATTCGTAACACAGAAAAAGTAAGTTTGGACATGCAAAAGTTCAAATGACCATTGGCGCAGTGATTTATAACTGTCCTTCAGCAAAAAACAAAATGATTTCCGACTTTCGACTAGGATACGCACTCTTGTAATGACATCATTCATCTATTTTTATTTTTGGATAATAAAAATCAAAGAAACCCGCAATTGATATACCTAATGCAATATTTTGCTTCTAGAACTTTACCCTGGTGAAAAACACAAATCTGTTCGAATACTTTTTTCAGCTTTGTAGTTTATCAGAAGATTATTGACTATTTTGAATAGTATAGAATTTATCGTTTGCATTACAATGTGACAGTCCTTAATAAAAAATCAACATATTTTATCATTTCGGTTCTCTGAGTTTTTCTGATTAACACTAAAGAATTCAAATTGACCGATATTATCAAAGCTATGAAACAACGGCCACCAAGCATGATCAAATTGAATATAGATTCGTTTAATTTTGTTAGGTCATCGCCTGCAATCATACTTAAAATACCCATAATATTGGATTTTGTCGCCCCCAAAATATACAACTGAAGTCAGATCTCGTTTTGAGTTGGTAATGCGTGGGACAATAACGTACCTGACTCAAGAGTGGCCTCGAAACTAACTGTGAAAAGGCATAAATGATTGAAAATATTCGGTTGCTTCGAAAATAACGTACTTTCTGTGTGGTGTTGGAAAGGCCACGTTATGTTCGGGGCAAAGGCAACCGAATTTGCCGAATGATTTGTGCCTTTTAAAGTTATGTAAACTGATGTTTCATGTTTTTATGAATAAAGCGATACGAGCTTCGTTCGTACCGCCATTATCCATCGTAAGGGAATTATTCAAAAATCACGGATGTTTAAAATATTAATGCTTTATATGGTTTTTCATTAAAAAAGTAAGTCTAGCGTCATGAAACGGGAAGCATTAAGGAGGGTCGACATGCGAAGCCCCTATAATCTTATATGATTTTTTCCCTGTATGATCGTGATGGAAATTTTCAATTGAATGATTGGTGGCTTGACACATCTGAAGGTTCAGAATATTTCGATAAGCTTTTTGAATTGGAAAACAATCTGACGTTACCATTGAGGAATGTGTCCAAAGATGTGACCCATGGCCTATAGCTGTCCGCATCCGTCGACCTGTACGAGATTAGCGAATCCGATGTCCCATCGTCTTGTGGCACTGGTCCAATTTTGAGAACTATGGCTGTCGATACAAAGTGAAATGGAAACTATTATAGTGAATATTAGGTAATTGTAATCCAATATTTAGTAAACGAGAAAAAAAAACTAACAAATATTTGGAAACTGATCACTATTTATTCCACTGTTTTAAGCGTGATATAAATATAGAAAATTTGTTAAGATTTGTCTCGTCAGGCTTCGAATCTTATTATTAAGGGGAAAGTTCAGTTCACTTTCTAGCTGTGGGAAATACCGGTCCTAGAAAGTGAATGATTTTTGTGAGCTCCATTTGCGATCGCGAAAGTCCCTCTATGACGACAAAAATTTAAAAAAATCTGACCATTTCACAAGTTCTATCTTTCGAGTGGATGAAGATATCATCAAACCCAAGCGTAATTTTTTAGATAGTAGGTTTTTATGTAGGCATGTAAAAGAAACGGGAGCCCTGGGAAACAATCAGTTTTGATTTTTCGGCGAATAAAAAAATCTTTTTCGTGGTCGTACCGAGTTGTGCTTCTTTTTTCATACGTAATTTCGCGTCAAAAAAGTATCCCGCGGTTCCCTTATACGGATCGTTCGATCACCACTTGATCGACATTTGATCGGGCGATCAACCTGTGCACTCAGTTGGTCATGAGTTGGTCATGAGTCGGTCATGAGTTGGTCATGAGTTGGTCATGAGGTGGTCATGAGGTGGCCATGAGTTGGTCATGAGTTGGTCATGAGTTCAGTTTAGGTTGATGGTGTAATAGGATCGACCGGAACTCAACTCATGATCAACTGAGTGCACAGGTTGATCCCCCGCTCAAGTGATCCGTGAGGGTTGATAAAAAATTACCAAAGTTTCAACTACTAATTTTCAACAAACTAATTTTTACAACAAACGTCACAAAACGCCTTGGCCGGTGATTATTTCCCGGGGCTCCCGATTTTTTCTCTTCCCGGAGAGAACTTTTCATTGTAGAAACACCAAGCATAAGTATTCAATCAATATATATGGGGCATTCCACGCCTCTTGGCCAACTCGATTCCTGGCCAAAACGACAAAACCCTCACCATTTTAAATTATTTTTTCTTTCTAGTATGTTGTTTGTCATCATAAAAAATTCCACCACACCCATTTACATTTTTTAAAAAATTGGTCCAGTCGTTATAGTTTGAAAACGCAGAACACTGTTCGACCAATCCGATTTGAATGAGATTTGGAGAGATGAATCTCTGTGAAACAACAAAAATTTTGAGCCATTACCGAAGGTTTTGGCCAAGTCGAGTTGGCGTGGAATGCCCCATATACAGACATATGTAGATGAGCAACGATGTTCCCAGATAACCTTTGCGTCTTGAGACAATCGCAAGATAGTCTCTGTAGCAGACGGATCGACAATCGAAAAGACGTAGTGAGTCTTCGAAACGTCGGCTTTTATACACGCGCATGCTTTGACATATTCAGTACAAGTAATCTAGAAAGGGTTGTATGTGTATCAAGAAAATTCGATACGATTTTGAAATAATAATTGTAGGATTACGGCGAGGATCTGCGAGCTTACATCTTCGAATTGAGTTGGATGAAGTATTGCGAAGAAATTCTGAGCAAAAAGCTGTTCTTCTGACTTTAAGAAAACTGATATAATTTAACACACAAATAATCTTATGATAGTTAATACTTCTCCAAGGTCGTTGATTGTAGTGATAAGTGGCTTCTGTAACCAGAACTCCGACTGATAAAACACTTCCATTTTTGATCTACATATTTTTAATGTGATACAAAAAGCTTCTGCAATTTGAATAATATTATTCTAAATTGAAAATCTGTTCCTGAAAATTCCATCTAGTTCAATTAGCTATTTTCTTCTTCTCATGGAACGCATGAATCTGCATTATCAAATTTATGCGAACGAGGAATCACTTTGAATTGTTTATTTTCTTCGCACCATATTAACCCATGCAGCCTTCAACATACGATTTAAAAAAAAATAGTATCATAGTTGATTTTGAGAAATATGCCCTGAGAAACGTCTGCAGCCAACGTCTCAGAGACGTCTTCAGTTATCGTCTAATCGACATCTTTACTTGAAACAGCTAGAAAAATCTCCGGGATGTGCCTCTACGATGTTTGGACAAAATCACGTCTCGTGGCTATCCGGGATAGTAGGGGAAGGTAGGGCAAAACGGACCGGGAGGGCAAAACGGACCGAGAAGTTGGAATTATTATAAAAAAATCAATGATGCATCGTGAAGGTAACCCTCGAACTTAGAAACATTTTAAGGTAGGTCTTAGTCAATCAAGTCGAGTCAATTATTCTTTTTTAGTTGTTTGCGATGACTTGACTGAGTCTGACTCGACGAGATTGACTGAGACCTACCTTAAAATATTACTAAGTTCGAGGGTTAACTTTACGATGCATCATTGAATTTTTCATAATAATTCAAAAGAAATTTTTCAGGCGGTCCGTTTTGCCCTCTCGGTCCGTTTTGCCCTACGGTCCGTTTTGCCCTCCCGGTCCGTTTTGCCCTACCTTCCCCTATAGTTAAATTCGCGAATTCCAAAATTGCATATCAAGTCGAATGAGCTGTCTTTAGCGAATAAAGGTCAACGCCCACTACACCGCACCGAACCGAACCGATCGGCACCGAAGCGATCCGCACCGAATTTTAATGTTTAAACAATAAAATTCGGTGCCGATCGGTTCGCTGCCGACCGGTTCGGTTCCGTGCGGTGTAGTGGGCATTGGCCTTAATGAAATTCATGTAATGGAGCATTGTCTGAAACAGCACTTTATTGTCAACTGATCTTATCTTACCCGAATGACCCCTGATAGAGTTAATCCATTTCGAGAATTTGGCTTGCCCTAGACCAAAATTGTTGAATATCGCCAAATAAAATAAGGCACCTAGAACACCTGAAATGAAATTAAAATTGTATTAAATCCAATGTATAACCTTTTTTTCTATTTCTTTGAACAATTAATGATGCCTTCTGTGCCATATGAGTTCAATACACTTCATGTATTGTCTTTATAATTATTATTTATGGAAGTGAAACAAATTAAATGCCTCCAGAACAACATGTTCTGGAATATCAAATTTGTCAGACTTGAAAGTGAAAGACAAAATTCGTTTACCATTAGAATACGATAATAAACTGGTTGAGTATTGCATTAGCACGAAATTAATTATACTTTACCATGGCCAATGTGTACCATTGTGAAATATTATTGGGTGTCGCTCACCAAACTTATAAAATCCAAAATCCGATTCGAAGCGAACCGTGTCGCTCAGAAAGACAAAAGCAACTGATAAATTTCGTGCGCATGGATCTCCTTATACTCGAACAAGAAATTGTGTGATTAGTGACGGATAATATTTGACTGAACTTCTTACGAGGTCTGTTTGATTGGTTATCTGTTATCACCAAAGGTCACTTCGTGTGACACGATGTCTTATGTACACAGTTTGTTGACCACAGTGAAAATCATTTTCGCATGTATCACAAAAGTTTCTTCATCGATTTTGATAATCATCGTTTACTCCATGTGCGTACTCATAGAATTTTTTTTAATTAGACCTCGTAAGTGCAATATAGTTTTCATGTAATAATGCACCCGCGCGAAAATATTTATTGCAAAAAATATATGCAACATATATGTCCCATTTATAACATATATGTCGGCCAAAAACAATGTATGTTTGATAGTGTTGACATCTATGTCGACGTACAGTGGAACCCCGATTATTTACCACTTGGGGAGAGGACTGGTAAATAATCGGGGTTCAGCTAGGAGGTGTGGCTTGAACGTCGAGAGGGGGTACGGAATGGTGGGAGCATGCGCGTCGCGGCAACGCTTTGTGGCTGAAAGAACATGATTAACCTTAAAATTTCCGACGTCTTAGGTTATGTTACACATACCACGCGTACCACAGCACCGGCGCGTCGGACGACGGTAGTAGGAATAACACGCCCACAGACACTATTCCCCTCGGCGAACCGAATTGAGTGGGGGCAAGAATTAAGGGGAATGGTAGAAGATCGAGGTGGTAAATAATCGGGGTTCCACTGTATATGCGACATATATGCCGCAACATTTATGTTGACATATGGGCAAATCTACCGCAACGTTAATATTACTGTGACACGGCATTTTATTCGATTATGAGTAATTTTTTAAAAAAGTTTCGATGAAAATCAATGGAAAATAACGTAACTCGATCATCACAGTGAGTTTTGAACCTTGATATGCCAAATTTTTTCTATTAGCGACTTATATGTGCATGGAATTGCCAGACTTGGTGTTGTGATAATCACAAAAACGGTATTTCAAACCATTGTCAAATCGATGCCGTTCAACCAAATAGCTCAGATCAAGCATCATTCGATAGGTATCTGTGCATTGCTTTGCTGTATAAATGCTCAAGAATGTGCCTATCATAAAAATAAAGGTACACTCGTTTAAAAAGTAGTGATTACTTTCTTTGAAAATTTGAGCTGCTGCCAGTTTTTGTCACTTATCATTCACGCCGTGCCTCGAAATTCAAATCCATTCTTTCAACCGTGTTGAAAGAGCTTGTGATCGCTAGCAATGAATAATAACTTCACTACCAAAATTCGGCAATCATGAGCATTGGTTAAATATCATACAAATAATAATTCTTCGAAGAATCATTATTTTAAATGATCATTTGTGGACGATATTTGTTTGTTTTTTCGCCAATTAGGTTTGACACAATAACCTACAATTATTATGTATAATGAGTGAAAGCTTCGATGTCGTTAATTATTTATAATTGAATTAATTTTGCTAAATTTCCTTGGACATAATTGAATTAATTTTGCTAAATTTCCTTGGACACTCTAAATAGACTTGGTATGTATTGAGATGTCACCATACCAAAATTTATTTCATCTATAGCATCAAGGCGATAATAGGTACGTTTATGTGTAATAAATAGGTAATACCATTCAAGAGTGTCCATCGAAAGAGAGCAAGAATTATTTCAGAAGAGGGAGAAAGTTAGAATTGCCCGGGAAAAGAAAGGAAGGAAGCACAAAAATGATATTGAACGTAACAAAATTTCAAACAGTTTACAAAAGTAATTTTTAGGATATATATAATACACGGAGAAAAAAATATCGCTGTCGTAGCGATCAAGTGGATCGCGAACGTAGTATCGTGATTATTACAAAACACTTTCATCATTTTCACGATACTGTAACCTGATTTGCTGTACGCTTTATATCTCTATAATAACTTTTTACGTTATCGTCATAATCATTATACATATACTGTTATACACGAAATGGTAAATACTAATTATCCCGATCCAAGTGTATTGTGAATTTGACGAAACGTATTTTTCATTTCCCTATGAAAAATTAATTTACCATAGGGAAATGGCAGACTAAAAAAAAATTCGGAACCACTTAGCCTTGACATAGGACATTTTCCAGCGGGGAATCTCTCTGTTTTGACGAGAACTATCCGTTCAGAAGGTAGCCGAAATTTTTTTTTTTTTCTGACACACCCTAATATATAACCTGAAACACGCATCTTGTCCTATTTAAGACCTTTTTGTCAACGCCATGCATCAAAGAAGAGTTACACGGCGATTTTCTTACATCTTTCGATGGTATTTATTAACCTTTCAAATTTGAGAAATGTGCTCTTGAATTGAAAAACCGGAAAAAAAAATTCGGAATGTTAACGTTACGATAGATTTGCCCATATATCTCGATATTTATATCAAATATATAAAAATATATGTTTCGGCCAAAAACAAATATGTCACATGTATGTCGCATATATTTTTCGCATGTATTCTATTTCCGTGCGGGCATAAAGTGCCAAAAAGTTGATTCGCAGAAAAACATTCGGAATAGCAGATACTTTAACAGCTGCGAAGCAAATATCACAAAACAAGAATGACCAACAATATGAACCGGTGGATCGTAGAAGGGCATATAATATTATTTCGCCATTTCGAGGTATGGCCTCGGGCAACTTTTTGGAAAGAATTCAAATTTAGATTTGCGAAACACATATCCTTATCTGAAATTTGATCGCACATTTTTATTTTCTCTTGAAAAATTGTGTAAGTAGATAGGCTAGGCCGGTTGTGGATCAACGCGTGTTAGTACGCACGCACACACACGCACCCTCCCGTATGCGTGTGAGGCATGGACGTCGCCATTTTGAGTGCGACGTCATCGTCAGGGGTCCGCGAGCGTGACTTAGACCACCCCCTGCCACCCGCACACGGACACGGGAGCAGTGCCGGAACTGGGGGGGGGGGGGGGGGGGGGGGGGGGCAAGCCTTGTGGTATTATATGTGAAAAAAAGAAAAAAAGGAAAAGCGTCAGGACGAAAGTAACACACTATGGGGACGAAAGTAACATTGGGATTTTTTTAGGAAAACAGATATGAATCAGTACAGAAACTTCACTTAATTTTACAGGATTTCACAGAATTGATTATAATGAAGTAAAAAATATCACCAGATAAACTCCATTTATAATCAATTCGCTGCTTAAAAAGCTGGATAGAAACCGAATCTGCAGTGTGTCCGGTTCTATACGTAATTTGTGTGCGGTAGACTTCCGGGCTTGTCCGGAATTTATCCGGGATTCTCGTCGTGTCTCTGTCTGGTGCTATGCGGGCTTATTCTGCCATTTTCGCGAACGTATAGATAAGCTTCTTATATGGTTCTATTCGGAAAGGGTTCCCACCCTAGGTACTATTCCTATCGGGTTTTATCCGGAAAGTAACCCTGCACTAGGCATTTCTCTTATATGGTTCAATCCGGAAAGTGATCCCTCGCCGGGTACCCAGCTCAAAAAGCCAGATAAAAACCGAATCGGCAGTGTGTCCGGTTTTATTCGTAATTTGGGTCCGGTAGATTTCCGGGCTTGTCCGGAACTTGTCCGGTTTTTAGATACGGTCTGATACAGAGCGTCTCATGTTTTTTTTTTTTTTTTTTCAAAGGATCAGTGATTTAGAGGGAGTAACATATATCGACCACATACATACTGATAACACATAACCAATACAGTAATTAGGCGACGCTTATGAATGATATTTTCCGCCTCTATATATACTCAGCAACTCCCATAAGTGGCACTCGCGAGAATATCGAAAGCAGTGGTCGCCGCCTTACGAGAAAATATTGAAGTAATGTACATCACATGGAAACCGGATGGGTACGGACAGAGCCCCGATTCCAACTTATTATGTATTATGATACAGCTAATATTCTAAGTTGGAAGCGGGGCTGTGTCCGTACCTATCCGGTTTTTATCCCGCGATTCATAACGTGATTATTCCTACGGAATTTTCTAAGTCGCAATTGCGGCTTCTGTCCGTACCTATCCGATTTATATCCCGCGATTCGTAACGTGATAATGAACGCGAAATTTTCTAAGTAGGAATTGCGGCTTCTGTCCGTACCTATCCGGTTTCTATCCCGCGATTCGTAACGTGATAATTTACATCAAATTTTCAAAGTTGGAATCGGGGCTCTATCCGTACCTATCCGGTTTCTATCCCGCGATTCATAACGTGATTATTTACGTCGAATTTTCAAAGTTGGAATTGGGGCTCTGTCCGTACCTATCCGGTTTTGGTCCCGCAAATCATAACGTGATTATTTACATCAAATTTTCAAAGTTGGAATCGGGGCTCTGTCCGTAAATAATCACTCTCTAAAATTTGTGGAGTGAAAATTCACTCCAATAGAGTGAAAACTCACTCCAAGCGTTACTGAAAACAGCGCAAATCCAAGTAGAGCGAAATTTCACTCTTATTGAAGAGTGAATAATCGCTCAGTCTTAAAGAGTGAAAAGAATCACTCTTTTAAAGTGAAATTTTCACTCTTTTAGAGTGACACCTTCACTCTTTTAGAGTGACATTTTCACTATTTTGGAGCATAATTTTATGAATAGTGAGGTGATGCTTTACTCGTTAGAAGTGGGAATTTCGCCCTACGTAGAGTGAAATACTACGTCTATATTGGAGTGGATCGTCATTACCAGTCTACACAGAAGTTGTAGAATTAGTATCTTTCGTTGGTGGGTTGAAGGTTTCCATTAGAATTATGAAAATATCTAGAGTGCAAGTAATATTTTTCAGACGAACCGGTGAACCGAGTTTATCCAAGCCTTCACAAATCTCAAGTTACATAACCTCACTTTAAGAACACAATTACGAGCTTGAATAACTGTTATAATACGGCATGGCACATAATAAATAATTACACACAGCAAATGAAGGCATGATTAATCATTTTCGTCATGATAACTACTTACCTACTTTGGCCGAAATAGTATAAAAATGTGTTCACGAATATGTTGACGCCACGCTGGTCGAGTGTTTGACGCGGCGGGAGAAGCCTCGATAGGGGCTGCGCGTACAATTTGCCGCCGATGCGCGGCGGTAATTCGCGATTTCGCTCTTGCCCAGAGTGACGGTTGGAGCGAAAAATTAATCACTCCATACATTAGAGTCGAAATATTCACTCTTTGCGAAAAAGTGTGTATTTTCACTCTATAGGAGTGGATAATCACTCCAAGTAGAGTTAATCACTTGGTCACTCCATGCTTGGAGTGAATTAATCACTCCAAAAATTTTAGAGAGCACGTTATGAATCGCGGGATAGAAACCGGATAGGTACGGACAGAAACCGCAACTCCGACTTAGAAAATTTCGCGTGAATTATCACGTTACGAATCGCGGGATAGAAACCGGATAGGTACGGATAGAAGCCGCAAATCCGACTTAGAAAATTTCGTAGGAATAATCACGTTGTGAATCGCGGGATAAAAACCGGATAGGTACGGACGGAAGCCGCAATTCCGATTTGAGTGACGGATACTTTCCGAATAAAGCCAGATAGTTAACCGAGCCTCCGGATGTTCGTTCCGACGAATTAAGGACACAAACGAATAGGATCCGGACAGGACTTTCGTGACCTATGAAATACGGATAGAAACGGATGCTACGTCTATCCGGAATCCTATCCGATAATCTGTCCGGTTCTATCGTTTCCTATCAGACATTTTAAGCAGGGTTAACAAATTATTGAATATTTATGAAAGAACAAAACTCAAATATTCATTTCCTTAACTATTATTGAAATAACAAGTTAATAACAAAAACACAAGAATCTTTTGATCGTAGGTAACTTCGAGGCATTCTAAAAATCAATGACAAAATTACAATAGGTACCTAATGCCTTGTTAACATAACCCCGTAGTGTTGTGTTACTTTCGCCCCCAACCTCATTTTCCAGAATAAAAAAATTATAACTTCAAAAAAAAAAAAAACGGAACATAGAACTTCTACACCGCCACTAATAAAGCAACTTTTCAAGAATAATCTGGCAAAAATTCATTGTAGTATTTACATATTTAGGGGAGACTGGGGTCAGTTGAAGCACGGGGTCGGTTGAAGCAACGTTAATAACTCTAAAACTAATAGAGATAGTGAAGTAAATAAAGTAAATAAATAAACAGTAAATAATGCCGCTTCTTCCTGTCCTTGTATCCCCCCACTATCTCATTTAGTTTTCGAGTTATTAGCGTTGTTTCAACCGACCCCGTACTTCAACCGACCCCAGTCTCCCCTACTACAGGTTTTCATAAGAATACCAAGAATCGAACAACTTACTTGAGGCGCCGAAAAACACAAAATCTCCAACAAAACGTTTAAATTTCGTGCACGGGCGCAATCGATGGCTCAAACTGAATCAGTATCGAACACGCTTACTATTATATAAAACACAACTTCTAGATTTTATTATGTGCGTTGTAGGAGGCCTTGTTACTTTCGACCCGCTGTTACTTTTGTACCCGGTCTCCCCTACTTTAGTACTTCATTACGACAATTTTGTTTTTTTTTTTGAAGATGATAAATTATCATTATTTTTTTACACCCATGTGCGATATACACAAGATTCTTGAGCTCAGATAATAGCACATCGCAGAGAACACCGTGAGATGAAAGCGATGGCACTGCATTAAAGTGACGCAATTTCGAAAATACGTGCGAGTACCCGATAAAAAAATATCGCCCATCAAAAATTGCAAGTATTAAGGTAAATGGCCCAGTTAGTGACCCTGTCCCAGATTGTGACCCCGACGGCACAATTCTAACTGCCATAAATACAATTTTTGTCGAATAATAATCCAATTACCGGCTAATTGAAGAGCGTTTCTTACTTTCAATTATTGAAGAAATTCCTTTTTGTACATGAAATATTTAGAATAGAAATTAACCAGTAAATAGTGCGACACGCGTCTCAGCGGGTCCGCAGCGATAGTGCTAGACGGTACTGACTAGCGACGAGGGGCACTGAATTGTGGATCTTGTTCACCATGTGAGTATAAATCTACCTACAAACGGTGTCAACATCTTCAGCAGGAACCAGACTATCGATGAGATAAGAAATGATTTAACTTTTCGTCACGTATTTGTTTAAATTCGCCGGGTCAATAAGTGCGTCACACAATTGAGGTTATGTCCCTGTTGTAGACCCTCGATTTGTCACCCGTTGCGTCAAACAATTTGATTCGTTTATTTATTCTAATTTTCCGTGAAATAATCAAGGAAAAGGATATTAGCTATTACGGATGGCTTTTTCAATAAGTATGATTAAAATATTAACATTTTTCGTTGTTTATACCTAATGTGTGTCCGTGGTATTAGATATATTGCGATTTGACCCGTTCGTATGGGGATATTCGGAAGTGTCAGAAAGTGAGTACACCCATGGGTCACAAACTGCGGCACGGGGGTCATGAATCGGGTCCACGCAGGGGTCACAAACTACAGCAATAGTGTTTCTTCTGTGTCAGGAACCCCGGCAGCAGAGAAGCGCTATTAAAACGAGGATTCCATCAATAAATCTTCATTGTTTCACTTTTGCAATAGGTGACTTTCATTCAGAAGGCTTCAATGCACGTATTAAAACTTTTAGTTTTCGGTTTAACTGTATCACGGGTGACTATATAGCAAAAATCCGACACCGCCGCTCTTAAAGGGTCACTAACTGGGCCGTTTACCTTATCAAATGAAATTTTTTTCCGCGTATTGGAGAAGGGTAATACTTTATTTTCCAAAAAGATTCAGAAGAGAACGGGTGAAAATCAAAAGATCTGAACAATATTGATTTGAAACGAACACAAATTTCATACACAAAACGGCTATCTTTAACTGATGATAAATTGATATCTCATTCCAGAATTGACATATTCAAGATTTTCAAACACGAGAATGAGGGTCAAGATCTACAAAAAAATGTACGAAAAGGAACCCGTGCGGGTGAAAACAATTAAGAATAAATTAGGAAATGAGTGTAAAATTATCGGGGACTTCCACATTACGTAAAGCAAAAATGAGCCTACTGTGACACGACCAAGTAATTTTTTTTTCTTGTTGAGTTAATTTCTGTCTTGTTAGAACAGATTCGATTACTGGGGCAACATGAAAAAAAATTGGTTTCAATTTGTTTTTTGCTATTATGCGCGCGTACAGAGTAGTTTTTGACCATTGTGGCAGCCCCTCACGAAACCAGCTTATCTTAGTGCTTGCATTATAAGCAGCGTATTAGCGCGTTACGTATCCGAAACAGCTTATTTGTTCGTTGTCTACAGAAACAGCTTATATCTTAGTGATGTCGGCCGAAACATGGTCCATGTAAATGACGTGTCTGATTTATATGCCATGATCAAACTTTATTTTAGATCCTGTGCAAACAAATAGAAAAGCTGATAAGCTGTTTCTGCCGACAACAGTAAGATGAGCTGTCTCTGCGGGAGCTGCCCAGATAAACTGTTTCGACCGACACCACTAAGATAAGCTGTTTCTGTGCAGGACAACGTACAAATAAGCTGTTTCGGATGTGTAACGCGCCAATCAGTCATTTGGTGCCCAGTCATTTGGGAATTTGCCTGGAAAGTTTAGCGGAAGTTTTGAAAATTGGTAGTCTTATAGATTTTGCAATGCTCTTTTCGAATTTTCACTCTGAAACCTCGTACCGATATGGGAAATGGCACTGTTTTGGCGAAAATGGCATGAAAAACTGATTTTTTGCAAATATCTCCTTACCGGTTGATTTGTCGACAAAAATAATCATCTACAAAATTATTCAATTTTCAACAGTTTATGTTTCATTGATTTTTTTGTCAGACGAGTAGTTTTGGCCTACGAGCGCCGCAAATGTAACCGCAATTGGTGGAAAACTCATTTCCACACCACCACGAGGTAGAGTAATGGTGCGTTTTTATTTTTGTGGTATCCCCAGTAGGCCTAGTCCACCTGACGCACTTATATTGTGCTTTCTGGCGCACCCTTCTTCGTTTTGCTGTCCCTGATAGACCGGGTTCAGCAGGTCAAGCAGATTCCTCGATGTTGGTAGTGCGCAAATTATATTACGTCGCCTCGTCCTCTAGGTCAAAAGGTAGTAACGCTACTTATTCGGTCCAGTTCACAGTATTTAAAGCTCGCGGTTTTAGTTTAATTTTCTTTCGCTTGGTGGTGCTTCACCCGCTTCCGGTATGCCATTACGTTTCTTTGTGCGGTTCAGCACACACGTTCTTACAAACGAAAAAAGGAGAAATCATCTATTTAAATAAGCTCAGACTCGGGAAGTTCAAGAAAAAGTCGCACGACTCGGCCCCCAAGTCTGAAAAGTGAAAATGTGAAGTTGTGGCAAGAACTTAAGAAGATTAAGAAGAAATTGAAACGGCGTCACTCGTCTCATCGCGAGTCCCATTGTCGTTCGTACCGGGAACCATCATACGATCGACGGCACCGAAAAAATCGCAGGTACAACGATGATAGGCAAAAGAGCAATTCTGATAGAGACGATGATGAGCGAAACCCGAGAGGTTCGTCGCATCGTTGTCAGAGCCCATCAAAATCCAGTGCTAGTTCTGAAAACACGAGGCGAGGCAGCCATGTTGGAAAACATAAAGGCAGAGAGAGCATTGAGCGTCGTCCGAGAGAGACGTCAAGCTCTAGCCTTTGTTCTGACCGAGACGATCGAGCTTCGACTGGTAGCCGCCAAGGGGCAGCACCAAGCCACATCCCCACGAGCCGAGATCGTAGCCGCAACCATGACATACGAAATCGAGCATCACACACTGAGAAAAAATCCTCATGCCACCATCACGATACGCCATGGTTGAAATTTTATGGTTGCAGAGACCATAATCATGATAAATATGACAATAATATCGTGATCTTGGCCATCGCGATATAGTTACTAGTCCACCTACAAAAAGTATCCATATTTATTGCGCACATCACAATATTTACGAGAGCAATCGTAGCGATAGAGGCATACCTACATGAACCAAACATGATGGCAATGATGACTTCATTTCGCCCGTGCAGATGAACATAAAATCTCATCAATAACCTGTAAGGTCATGAACACTAATTTTTTGGTGAGAATACACAAATTAATAGTAAACTATTCTTGGAAGTAATCAGCCTAGTCACTCTAACTATATGTCATCATACACTGAAAGTAAAACGTAATGTTCCTATCACAATACACAGTAAGGATGGATTTGAGTTGCGGAAATCATACTAGATGGGTATCAGAACGATGTTATATTTGTTTTTGCTATTCAGGTAGGGTTACAGGAACTCTACAATATGTCACAATATTCGTTCAATAAATCTTCATGACGATACTATAAATAATTTGGTTGGGGGTACTATATTATTTTAGTTTACGTGTTTTAGTCAAGACAACCCAATTTTATAGTGCAGCTTACTGAAAAATAGTTCGCTGAACTATTTCACGCTGGTTCAATCAACAAAATGGATGAGTTCGTGAAGAATGACTATATCTATAGTACAATCAACTATAATTTTCAGTTAGCTGGGTACTAAACCGGTCATAGTTATGAAACATATCTTCATTAGTTACTACAATAGTACTTGTAGTCCATAACCCACTGCATCTTTGGGTATTTGTTACCATGCAGAATAATCACTGATCAAATAAACTCTATAGTACATTCAACACTATTTTTCCGTTGCCACAAACGTGTTGATAGTTGGAGGTGCTGAATCGTCTAGTTTTGCAAACTTTATATAATGTCAATCCATACCATGTACACGATAGTTAAGCCAATACTCGTTGTCGTTGCCGGAATACTATACACTGAGAAAAAAGATTCGGTTCAGGATACTATAATAACATAGTTAACATTTCAGAGTGGAGACAACGACGTTTTATAGTGATGTTTACTAATAAGGGGTTCGTCGTACCATATGACGATAGTGAGATTAAATGTAAACTATGAAAATAGTAACAGAGACTATATTGTTATAGATATTACTACATATTTATTGTTAGCGTTACAGTTGAGAACTTTTGGAACTCTAGGAAAGAAATTGAATTAAAAAGATATTTGGAACACAGATGTACAGTTAATCAGATATCTTAGCTGCATTAAAACATGGATATCATTGAGACAGATGCCGAGTTCAAAATAAATAGGAAAAAGTTATTAATGATTTCAATAAATAGTTTAGCGTAGTCGGTAGAGCGTGCGACTAGTAATGCGAGCGAATGCGTGCGTCCCGGATCGAATCCCGGCCAGAATAATGCGATGTTTTTCTAATCTAAAAATCCTTACTTTGTATTAATATGTGGTTGAATGCAGTTAGTAGGTGTTTCTCGACGCATCATACAATGTTATAAATTCATTGTCACGAGCTAAATCTATTTTTTCCGCACAGCAGCGTCCTTATTTAACTATTTGGTTTGGTTTTTTACATAGTACCACTATAGTACATCATACGGTTGGGATTGGTCAGTACAACTAACGTCATATGGTAAGGCTCACCTTTTTTTTAGTTGCAAGGGTATACTACTTTTTAAAGTTGAAAAATAGTTACCACAACTATATTTTTTTCTCAGACAGTGTCACTAATACACATCAATTATAGTAAAAGCCACATAGCTGCGTCAACTATGTTAATATAGTTAGTTAGTTTAGTTAGCATTACTATAATTTTCAGCAATGATCAAAATATTTTTGAAGGTTTCTGTCACTATAAAACTAGGGTCGATGCCATATTTAACCCAAGTGTATAGTCAAAATACAGTTTCCATAACCATATTTTTTTCTCAGTGCAATCGCCTCAAAACACAGCCGAATCGGCTGAGCAGAACAAAGAAAATGTCAGTGAAAACACCAAGCACAAGAATCATTCTGACGAACAACAATTAAACGAAGCTATATTGGACCTCCTAGCCGAAAACCCTGCGATCGACAAAGACGCCGGACCTCCCGTTCACATCGCTCTCGCTGACAGATGGACGCAAATATTAAAAAACGGTTTACCAAAGGAAACCAAACAAGAACTTAGGAAAAAATATCCTCCGTCCATAAATTGCCCAATGCTCAAAGCGCCGGAAGTTAATCCAGAAGTAAAATCTGCTATGAACAGTATATCTGTAAAGAAGGACAGCTACCAGATGTCAGCGCAAAATGCACTCGGAACAGGTATCACAGCAATGGGAGCTGCATTGACGCATATTCTAAACCTGTATAAGAATAAGGATTCACAAATAGACACAGCAACAATGATCTCGCAGCTTGGAGATGCAGGGCGGATTCTGACACATCTTCACCACAATTTATCGATGTCTCGACGTTTTTTCATAACCCCAGGCCTGAACCCATTAGTGAAGAATATCGCAGCTGAAAGTACCGTAGACTCTCTTCTATTTGGTGAAAATTTGACCGAAAAGATCAAATCTGTGAAAGCAGTGGAGAGTTCAAGCAAAGAGTTAGCCAAGACCTCAACATCCAACCGTCGCTTCTCCGGGAACAATAGTTCCAAAGGCAACACTGCACCCAGACCCAAAAACAACTACGACAACACTGCAGGTTATTTAAACTGAAAGAGCCCCTCCAATTCCAAACGGAACTACAAGAAACCTCAAAGGGGGGGCAACGAGAGAGGCAGACAGTCTTACGATCGGAATCGGCAGACTCGTCGATAGACGTAAGTTTCTTGGCAGGTCGATTAAAACATTATGTCAATGCGTGGAAAGGCATAACTTCAGACCAAGTTATTTTGAACTGGCTGCAGGGGTATAAAATACCATTTGCAAGCGAAGTTAAACAAATTTGCGCTCCTAAAGAGCCAAAATTTTCAAAAGAGGATTTCACACCCGGGGAAAAAAGATTATATATAATTGTATATAATTATATAGAATTTATATATAATTATATTCGGGTGCCTTTCTCAATAAAAAAAAAAAAATCCCTCACTGAGATTTGAACCCAAGTCCGCTCGCACACTTATTATTGGTAGTTGCACGCTCTACCGACTACGCCAAATTACCCTATTGATAGTGATATCATATTTTCCTATTTGTCGAAACCTATGATCAAGCTGTCGAATTCAGAGTGAATAGACATTTAATTGAATGAATTTTTTGTTCAACAATCATATAATAATATTGACTCAGTACAATAATGATTTATTATAATCATTTTCATAAATTGATGAGAATAATAAAACTCCACGAAACAAATTCAAAATTCTACTCCCGACTCATCATGAAAATTAAATCCTCATCACCTACATAAGATTATAAACATTCTTGACTTTTTGCGAATCAAAATCCTCAACCAATTAAAAAGTTTTTCAAGGCCGTGGATAATTTTATGTTATTGTATTATATAATTTTATACAATTTTATACAATTTTATACAATTTTATATAATTCTATATAAATTCTATATAATTCTATATAAATTCTATATAATTGTATATAATTGTATATACTTAATTGTATATAATTATATATAATCTTTTTTCCCCGGGCACACCTCTCAAAAGAAATAAAAAAGCTATTAGCAAAAGGAGCAATCGTAAAATGTAAACCTCAAAAAGAGCAGTTTATTTCTTCATATTTCCTAGTAGACAAGCAAAACAGCGAGAAAAGGTTTATTCTAAATTTGAAAAATCTCAATAAATTTGTATCACCACCTCATTTCAAAATGGAGGACCGAAAAACGGCAACCAGGTTAATGCACAAACACTGTTTTATGGCTTGTTTAGACTTGAGGGATGCGTATTTTTCAGTCCCTGTGCACCAGAACTACCGAAAATACCTTAGATTCAGCTTTGATGGTACACGGAGAAAAAAGAGTGGTTCACACAACAAACTAAATGATAGCTGCATGCATGTCACTTACAGCAGCCATGTGGATTGTTCTTTGAGGACTACGCATTGCTCTTATAGCAATACCGTATAGTTGCCAATGCTTCGTTACTGTAGCGATGCGCTAAAGTTCGTGGAAAGATATCGTCCAGTTATTGGAGAGGAGATTTTGTACCGTTCCAGTAACTATCCCGGTATAGTTGTGGGAGCTATACGCGAGGCGACGCGAGCCACACGTATAGCTGATCTAACTATTCCTCAGTTTCACGCACGCGTGCGCCTCAGAAATGACAGACAGACCATAACATCGAAATTGCAGGTTATGTTGATCTATTCTCAAGATTTCAAATATTTAACATTTATATACACATATTTACAAAAACGTATACGTATGTATACAAATTTATATGCATGGAGACATTATGTGAAATAATAAACACATATTATATTGCATAATTATTGATAATAACACATGTCTACATCGTGCATCTCGTGAGGGCGTATTGAACATAGCATAGCTGCTATAACAGATCCGTCGTTCAGCTCGCACAGCTATACCGCATCGTTCGAGCGAGCGGACTACGTTATGCTCTAATGTTTTGCTCTTGTAGCTAGACAACAGCACCGTTGCGACCAGAGACCCGATTATAGCTTCAAGAACCAGAAATTCGGCTGTCACAACCACTCTTTTTTCTCCGTGTAATTTGTATGAATTCACTTGCCTGCCGTTCGGCCTCTGCACTGCACCTTTTGTCTTCACCAAGCTAACAAAGCCTGTTGTGCATAAGTTAAGATCACAGGGACACATTTCTGTTATATATTTAGACGACCTTTTCCTTATTGGCCAATCACAGGAAGAATGCACAATTAACGTCCGAGAGACTACATCACTATTAGAATCATTAGGCTTCATTCTAAATTTTGAAAAATGTCAATTTAAACCATCAACAACATGCAAGTTCCTTGGTTTCATACTAAATTCAACGGACATGCAGGTCGAATTAACAGATAAGAAAAGGCAAACTATCCTGAGATTGGCACAAAAGTTTATAAACAAAAAACAGTGCAAAATCAGGGAATTAGCTCAATTTTTAGGAATCCTTGTAGCAGCCTGCCCAGCAGTGAAATATGGCCCCCTATATACTAATCATGCCTATTCATGCCTATTTCGAAAACTTTTCATGCCTATTTCGAAAAAAATAAAGTATGGGGCGCACCCGTAAACCGTTTTTGACTCGAATAACACTTGGTTTACGGGCATGCCACATAATATACTATTTCCGCCTCTATATATACCCACCAACTCCTATAAGTGGCACTCGCGAGAATATCAAAACCGGTGATCGCCGCCTTACGAGAAAATATTGAAGTAATGTACATCACATGGAAACCCGACAGGAACGGATAGAGCCCTGCGTGGGACTCTGACATATTTTTGTGGCAATATTTCAATTACCTCAAAATTTACCGATTCGAAACCTGACAGGGACATATAGAAACCCGAGTGGGACTTCAGAATATTTGCATTCCGTGGCAATATATCAATCACCTTAAAATGTACCGATTCGAAACAACGCCGAACTTACGATTTTGCCGCCCTAGGCACTTCTGAAATCCCGCCCCGTTCTTGATATGAAAATATTCACCCTAGAACTCGTGTATCTTTTTTTCTACCTTCTAACTCATGACTGGGGTGAATATCTACCCCATGCGTTTCTTGTTCATAAAATAGTTTCTAGAGCTATAATGGGACTCGCAAGTACACCAATCTCTTCGTTTTTTCATAAAGAAGAGAATGGTGGAAAGTAAATTCGTTTTTTTGAGCGATTTCAAAGAAGCGGGCAAAGAAGTCAGTAACGGGCAAAAAAAGTTCTTTTTTGCCCGCTAAAAGTCGGTAGCGGGCAAAAATAGCTCATTTTTGCCCGCTACCGACTTTTTTTGCCCGCTGGTACAAAAACGTTGATTTTACGCCCCATTTTTAGGTCAAAAAAACGCAAAAATCGTGCATGTATTACAAAAAATAATAATCGTTACTTGGACGTAGAGGCTTTTTGACGAACCTCGTAAACCTCTCGTTTCGTCAAAAAAGCCTTTCCGTACTGGTACTGAAATGTACTAATTTTGCACCACGTGCACGATTTTCGCGTTTTTTTGACCCATTAAGCGGGCCGTGAGTGACCGTTTTCAGACGCGCAGGCAAAAAATTAAAAATAGAAACGCCCGCTACATCGAGCTGCGGGCGTTTTCAGGTCATTATTGCCCGCTACGTCGAGCAGCGGGCGTTTTCGGGCTATTATTGCCCGCTACTCGAGCATAAGCGGGCAATAAAACCCTGAAAACGCCCGCTAAAATATTTTTAAATTTCTTCCAGAAAAATATAAATAATGAAGCAAAACGCGAAAATCGTGCTGTCACACAAAATATGGTGTGCGCTAAGGGCTAAGTGGGCTTTTTGACCTTGTGTGGTTGCACTACTCGTCTTCGACTCGTGCTAGCTCGCCTCCGACTCGTAATACAAATTCCACAGTCGGTCTGAAAAAAGCCCACTTCACGCCCTTAGTGCACAATATACTAATTCTTCACCGTGATCTAATTTGATAAGGCATCGCAGTATAGTTTCAAAGGTCGCGGTTTAAACCCGGGCTGAAGGGATGTTTACTTGAAGAAGATTATGATGCACTTTCCGTTTTTCCGGTCTTTCTGGGGATTACACGCTCGATAAGAAAAAAAATCTCTCCTCGGTCAAAAGAAAAAGTATTAAAAATTGGTTCGTCCTGTCCGATAAATTCTCTTCTATGAATTGAAGTACATACAAACGATGCAGGAGTCACCATTTAATAAAAATTATTTAGAATTGGCCGCTTTGAAAATCTGCCGCCCTCAAAATATGCCGCCCTAGGCAAATGCCTAGTCTGCCTATTGATAAAATCGGCGCTGAGAAGACTCAATCGTACCCGATCGTGTGAACACGATTAAGAAACACGATTGAAAACGATTGAGTTTTTCTGGATATCGTTCTGAATCGTATTCAATCGATTATTTTTAGAAGGGTAATGCGGTCTCGTCTTTCTCTTGGCGTCCACACGCTATAGCACATTGCACGTCTGATAGTCTTTGTTTCGGTTCAAACGTGCGTTTTAAGTTGTCTATAAGAGATTGTAGTGTTTGGAAGCTTTCTCGCGGGAGTGCTCTTTCTGCGCGGCCTTCAATTTTTGATCGTACGAGTGCAGCGAATAGGAGTGTATCTCGCGGTGCTATTAGTAATTTTATGTTTTCGACTTTTTTAAGGAAAGATTTTATCATGATATTTGTTCCGTCAAAAGTTGGAATCGCTGTAGTCGCGACTTTCAAATTCATGAATGCTGTCTCTGCGTCGGGCATGGTTTCCGGCGGGGTTTATGACTTATCTTAAATGGTATACGTATGTTAAGGTAGCTTACGTTCTGGAAATTATGGTGAGTACAATGAGAGTGATTTTTCTTAGCATATCTCTGAAGTGGTGATTGTTGCTGTAGAGATCTTGACTCTGGATCTGAGGGTTGAGCGATAGCGTTGGTGATATTGGTGTCTTGGAGTTGTCAACAGGTTTCGGGTCGTCGTTGGAGCGAGTTCGCTCTTTGTGGGGCTCAGATGAGCCTTTGGGGGGCGAGGTGCCTTTGAGGTTCGGTTGCTGCGATTTGTGTTAACAAAGTCTGTGATTGCCAATTATCGCCAAGTTGATAATAGCGGTTTAATAGTTTACACTTTTCGCATATATGAGCGATTCAGGTCGTACAAGATGTATCGTGCAATGTAACAGGACACTGTTTTTTTTTTTTTTTTTTTTTTTGTATTAGGCGCAGTGGTTTATACCGAGTGTTGCTTTCTTGGTTATTAGTTCACACAACTGATTTTGCACATTGGTTCACTATTTGGTGTCACGATTTGTTTAGTTAGTGGTTTATATTTCGTTTACTTTTCTTTCACATGCCCTCAGTAACAGGGGGACCACCGCTGCCACCAGTGTTACGTCTTTATCTGGGGTCTTGTCCCCTGTTTTAAATATCGGAATATAACTGAGGGATTTGTTGATGTTATGAAGGTTTAGTTAGCGAACTAATAACTTTTATTCGGGTTACAGGGTTGGTACGCTTTCTGAAATCTGAAATTCCCTGACTTTTCCAGGTATTCCAGTCCCAAAATATCAATCTTCTAGTTGTTTAATGTTCATACGTGATCAATAAATTGCTTATATTTAGAACAGTTCGTTTGATATATATCTTTGAATACATTCTGTATCGTCATCTTGGTATATACTTATAACAGTCGGCAGCAGGGGATGGGAAAAAGGATGATATTGGTAATGACTGCAATTATAGGTATTTGGAATAAAAAATTTTTGGTAAAATGCAGTTCTCGATCAATACGCCAATTATGCTAATAAGATAAAATTCCAGTCATTTTTTCGGAATTCCCTGACTTTTCCCTGACTTTTCCCTGCCATATGAAATTCCCTGACTTTTCCAGGTTTTCCAGATTTTCCAGGTGCGTACCAACCCTGGGTTAACAATTGTTTGTTATAATGGTACTTGTGTTATATATGCTATATTCGCACGAAGAGGTATAGTTGAGAAGTGAGTGAAGAAACGAGGGAAGCATAGCTAGGTAGGTGGTTGCTAGGACAGTAAGATAAAAGGTTTTTGCTGACTCGTTGCATTTGGCAGTGCCGGGTGCAACGAGTCTTTTCTAGAAGTAGGAAGGGAAGATGCGGATGATCTGGTAGCAGGCAGATAAGAAGAGTGGAGACGTAGAGGGAAAAGAGGGGAAGCGTGTGAAGAGTTGAGGTACTAAAGTAAGTGAGGGGCGAACGTACGGGCGGTGATGCCCGGACGCAACACTTTTTAAAAAATTGAACATTGTTTTTTCCCCATAAAATGAGATTTTGTTTGCTGTCAGACCTTGATCTTTCTGAATTTTAAAACGATTCGAAGAAATGAAACGGTAGACAGATAAAACTGGAATTGAAAATGCTTTTTACTCAAACGTTTTCAATTTTTCATGCTGGAATATTCAACATGACGTCCAAAAAAAATATAGCCTAGGAATTAGTCTAAAAGAATTTCAAGGATGCCTAGAATAAAAAATTAACAAATCAAACTAATTACAAAAGATAAATCAAGAATGGAAAAAATAAATGAATTAAAAATTAAAAAAGTGAGAAAATAAATTGAAAATTGAAAATGTTTGATTAAAAAGTATTTTCAATCCCAGATTCATTTGTCTACCGTTTCATTTTTTCGAATCGTTATAAAATCCAAAAAGATCAAGGTCTGAAAACAAATAAAATCTTATATTAGAGAAAAAGACATAAAATTTTTTAAATTACTAAAAAAAATTGAAAAAAAAATTAAAATAAAACGAAAAATGGCCGGCACCCCTTAATAATGAGATAGAGCTTTGAAACTTCGAGGATTTTCTTTTTTCAAGGTGAACTTAATATTTTTCAAGTTGGAGCGCAAACTTTTTTTTCAATGGCCAGTCTAATATACATCTCGGAAAACATTGAGATTATACCAATCGGTAGTTTGGTGTAGTGGGTAGGGCGTGCGACTAATAATATATACGAGCGAGCGGACGTGGGTTCAAATCCGGTTAGGAGAAATATATCGGTGGCGGTTTTTTCAACGAAAATGCGTTTTCATTTACATGCGGTCAATTATAAATTATCAAATTCGATGATAAAACGTTTGTCAATAATTTTTTTTATCACGTTTTGTCGTTGGAATGATATAGAAACAAAATTCAGGAAATACAATATAAGCCGGGCAGACTGAACAGAACCCGGACAGTTAAACTGGCCTAGTGAAACTGCCTAGTGCAGCGTTACATTTCCGGACAGTGGCTGTCTAGCTCAACTGTCTAGCACCCGTATTGAAAACAGGAGAACTGGACAACTATTGGCCAGTTCCCGTTTGTAATTTCAACATGGGATGAAGTGCATCGGTGGCCTAACTCATGGCCGACGAGTCAAAGACCTTAGGGATGGGATTCCTACATAACGTTTGCGAAGGGATTGAACAATTCTGCAGCGTAGCTTTTGCCAGTTCTGAGCAACGTATTGATCTGAGAAGCTCGCGAATTGGTCGTGACAATAACGACGTTGGAAAATTAACGGATTGGTTTGCCCAACATTTTTTTTTTTCCTGAAACACAGGAAATCATTTCAATCAGCACCGGGATTTCCGGAACTGAGAGAATTAATCCTCATATGGCTCAAGAACTTGGTAGAGCTGGTCTTCTAAAAATCATCGGTGGAGACTTCAACACCGTTAAGTTTGAACGAAATGACAGTGTAAATCCACTCAGCGTTAGTATTCGGATAAAGGAAGACGTAGTTACGATTGATCCTTTAGCAATTTTACAGAGAATGTATATCACAAAGAAATCTGATGAGGAATTTCGAAGCTTCCTCACGTTCGAACTTGCTCCATTTCCACTGTCACTTTACAGTGAACAAGGAATTATGCGCAGGTCCGCTAAATCTGCACTGTACAAGGTATTTGAGCAATGTCCTAATGATATCACTTTCCGATCCACCATTTATGTCGTCGATGGAGGCTACTTATTACAGTCGGGACTCCCAATAAGAGCGCTACGGGGCTGCAGGAGAAGAAATTTCCGAGAAATGTCGTACCCCCACTCTCTATTGAAAAGCTCGCTCGCTCGGAACGTAGACCAGTTTCTCAATAAACAAACACGGTAGGGGGGGTACTGCTCGGCCACGGATTAGGGGAAGCGCTCTTATTGAGAGCCCTCTTATTGGGAGTCCCGACTGTACATAGAGTCGTCTGGACTCGTGGCGAACCATTTTCGTCCATTTGTGATAATTACGTCGCATTAGTTCAGTCAAACTATACATCGAATGCTATCATCGTATTCGATGGATATCCCGGAAATGCTGAGGATAGTGGTACGAAATACGTGGAGCGATTGCGAAAATTATGGATACATGGTTCGATGGACATATTTTCCGAAGAAACCATGATCCCGAGCGTGTCGCAAGAGATATTTCTGGCCAATGACAGAGATAAAGATCGCCTGATTGCTATTTTAAAATCAAAATTTGAAGCTGCGAACCTCACGATGAAGCAAGCCACTGAAGATGCAGATATGTTAATAGTAGCAACGGCAAACAGCGTTTCATCTGCGTTTGATTCCGCAATAGTTGTTGGCGAAGACACGGACCTGCTTATTCTTTTGATTGGACTATCCACACACCCAAACACATATTGTAACGTGCCAGACTGGCTAGGCCTGGTGCGTTACATTCAAACAAGCCAGCTGTTGCGAGACAACCAATCAGCGACAGCAAAGACACAAGAACGACTAGAACGTTCGATCAACGCGGCTAGTAGAGTAACGTCACGACTGCTATATAAATCGTGACACCGCTCGATTCTGCAGCAATTGACGGCAAAGCGCCCAATTGACTCACGGCTAATTATTAAAGTCTCATTCGAATAGCAATTCATAGGCAGAACGCCTGATTGTCTCACCATCACTTCAATTCTCATACTTTGTATCAGACACTCGTGGCATAGAGCTCGGGTGATCTATAACTTCTCATTTCGATTTTGTTGGATATTAAGGGGGGGGGGGGGGGGATACCGGATGTGTTACCGACACCGCCCATATCTCCGAAACGGGGCTATCAATCGACTTGTCCTTGCGGCAGTCGATGTTTGACGAGTAATGGGTTCGAACTGGTACGTTTGATCGGATGAAATCGGATTTTTTTTTTTTTTTTTATCGAAAAGCGTGGTCGTGCCATTTATTTTGACTTATATCAAAGCCTACGGATCGAAAATGCAAAATCGGCTTCCTGAGCCCGATTCTGTATGGCATTCCGAACACAACCATCCAAAAACATCTTTGGCTTCGACAACGATGAAGAAACCACATCTAATCTACGTTTTTGTGGTAATTTTCGCGATTGTCAAGGGCCGTGAGCGAAAATGGCCGCTCACGGCTGTTGATATGATGTGGTGGTTCGCAGAACGCCCGTGAGATGTCGCCGCACGCCCATTTAAGCTTCTCCTTTTACCACCGCTGTTACGTTGGTACACCTGGTACCACGTGACTCGACCCGCAGTCAGAGGTGATTTGAAGACTAACAATACGTATATTTACAATATAATACTTTAGGCTACCTTCTTAATCGGAGATAAGCCAAAAAGGCAAAAAAAAAAAAAACAATATAATACTTTTCAACGATTTCTCCAACATCTCGGTAAGTGAAAATATATAATCAATCCGAAATTGAGCATTTTGTTCATTTATTTCCGTTATTCCATCATTTTCCATGGTTTTTCAATACCTATATATATATATAAAATATCATGTGAGTAGTTGTACTGCATATCATATATAATTTTATATTATACGTTCCTCGCATTATACAGCTATCCATTATATACAATTATATAAAAATACATAAAATATATGGTTAATACATATTATACGACGATGGTTAGTAGAATATTAGTATCTATAGATAAATGAAGTTTAATTACTCATTACCAAAGTAATGTGTAATGAAATGAGTAATTCCATTGAAAATGTAATTAGAAACTCGCAACACTGGTCTGCGGCAACTGATAAAAAATGCCTGGTATCTGGAAATGAAAATTTCATGTACACCCTGATTGTTTATGCTGTATTTCAGATTTTTCAAGTGTTCAGCAAACTTGCGAACAAATGACAAGTATTTGTATAAAAGAAAAAAAAAAAACGATTTTATTGGCGAATCGGGTATGGGTAATTCATGGTTGAAAAGGAGAGCAGACTTTTGTAACAGATTTTTTTTTACACTTATTTCAAACGAATCTATAGATACTAATATTCTACTAACCATCGTCGTATAATATGTATAAACCATATATTTTATGTATTTTTATATAATTGTATATAATGGATAGCTGTATAATGCGAGGAACGTATAATATAAAATTATATATGATATGCAGTACAACTACTCACATGATATTTTATATATATATAGGTATTGAAAAACCATGGAAAATGATGGAATAACGGAAATAAATGAACAAAATGCTCAATTTCGGATTGATTATATATTTTCACTTACCGAGATGTTGGAGAAATCGTTGAAAAGTATTATATTGTAAATATACGTATTGTTAGTCTTCAAATCACCTCTGACTGCGGGTCGAGTCACGTGGTACCAGGTGTACCAACGTAACAGCGGTGGTAAAAGGAGAAGCTTAAATGGGCGTGCGGCGACATCTCACGGGCGTTCTGCGAACCACCACATCATATCAACAGCCGTGAGCGGCCATTTTCGCTCACGGCCCTTGACAATCGCGAAAATTACCACAAAAACGTAGATTAGATGTGGTTTCTTCATCGTTGTCGAAACCAAAGATGTTTTTGGATGGTTGTGTTCGGAATGCCATAAAGAATCGGGCTCAGGAAGCCGATTTTGCATTTTCGATCCGTAGGCTTTGATATAAGTCGAAATAAATGGCATGACCACGCTTTTCGATTATAAAAAAAAAAAAATCCGATTTCATCCGATCAAACGTACCAGTTCGAACCCATTACTCGTCAAACATCGACTGCCGCAAGGACAAGTCGATTGATAGCCCCGTTTCGGAGATATAGGCGGTGTCGGTAACACATCCGGTATCCCCCCCCCCCCCCCCCCCTTAGTTTTATGACGTTTTTATATATTTCGATTTTGAATTTGATTCTGTGATCTTTTAATTCTTCGTAATTATCATTCTTACACATATTTAATTTTCAATATTCTTTTGAATTGTGATCATTGACAGAACACATGGCTGCGATCTACATTTTTTCGAGGTTAGGTGTCCACTTGTTTGTGAATATTATCGTGCTTTCATTACGAATTCAAACTACTGGTAATTTCCATTATCGAATAAACACAGTGTTTATATATCTGACATGAGACTTCCGAATCGAAAGAAGATGATCCATCAAAAAGTGCGTTTGAAATCGATGCCAGGAAACTACACATTTGGATTTCTAAAAAGATGAGTATTTCTACAATACATATATTAATTGCAAAAGTTTAATAAATATTATAAGAAAAAAGGTATGATTGATGAAAGATGAAAGAATTTTTGTAGTATTGACAAAAATTGTGCTAGCATCTTCTGAATCTCAAAAATATTGAAGATCAAAAATTTTAGAGAATTTTTATGTTGAAAAATTTTTATCAGATTTTTTCTAAAGCAATTAATTATTTTTCTAACAGCCTCACCGGACACCTAACGGACACTGTTGTTGTACAGAACAGGTCAAAACTCACTACGAACCTCCCCCTGGCACATGTGTCTAGACTCGACTCAACTCATAACTCATCGATACGAGAGCAGCTGCGGATCCAACATATTAGTCATAAGCAAAATCTTAGAACCTAATTTCCTGTAACTACATTTTCTTCTCTTGGAAAAGTATGAAATAAGAAAAAAATTTTTGATAAAAAAGTTTAAAAGTTGATTTCTGGAGAATGAATATTTTGAACGGTTGTCGTAAAGAATCAGGAGCATCGCTGGACCGATTCTGGTGTTTGTGGTCTTCAAATTTGTAGGATCGAAACCTCTATCAAATGAACATAGAACTTTTTGATAAACCCATTTTTAGTTGAAATATTAGAAAAATAAGCAAAATTTTTTTTCAAATTCAGAAAAAAAATCGAAAAACTTCAATAACTCAAGTAATTCTTGCAATATCAAAAAGTTCTATGTTCATCTGATAGAGGCATGTCTTATGAACAATTGAGAACCAAAAATTCCAAGATTGGTCCAACGCTGGGTCTGATTCTTTACGGCAACCGAGTGATTTTGTATTTTCCTGTCTTCAGCGCAGCCACTATTAGACTGGAAGTAATACATGATATAAGATATGGATAATGAAGGTCAAACCCTCCCCAAACATGATGATTTTTTCCAATTTTATCAGAGTCTTCAAGTTGAAAAAAAAAGAAAAATTGTTTTTCGGAAATTCAACCCATTTAAAGGTGTATATACCCCCTTAAATAAACTGACAAATTTGACATGAATATATTCAAAGCAAATAGATTTTTCTTTGACTGTAGCAAAAATTTTTGGCTCCTCATGGTTGATTTGAATATAATAATATAGTTCATTTCCGGAACACCATTTCTAGGTGCATCAAATAACCATTTACTTGAGGCCGCCAAATGTTTACTGAATCCAAATAGGGTGTACGCAGCATTAGCGCCACCTATGCGGACCGCGTGCTCGATTGTGTATTCATGTGTTCACCGGTGTCATTAAAATACATATTATACGAGTAGGTTCCGATACGGCGTGTGAGCAGTTCTAAGTGAAAAATATCAAATCCTTGATTAAAACTACTAACTAATACAAAGTCATGGACCGACAGATGCGCAGCGTACTTATCGACGGCGGGCTGGGAAAATACATTACAGTATTTGAAGGCATGTAATTTGATGGTTATTTTACCATATCTGTGTGATAATTGAGGTTTATTCAAAAACGTGGCTACGCAAGGTATGAGATTTTTGAAAATTGAAAATTGATTGTCTTGCTTCTTTGCATCTGCAGTTATCAATATGGTAGCAGTATGAATGAAAGTCACAAAATAAATCAATTTATGAAAGTTTTCGTCTCGAAAAATTTCGAAATTTAGCAGCCATTGTACCTGCTATTTCCAAATAAAATTTTATTTTTGTGAAATAAACAATTTCATTGTCCGTATTTTATATCCAAAAAGAAAAAAACCACATTTAATAAATTATTTATTTGATTCAGCATGGTATTTATTTCCGTTTGAATATTTGTCTTCAATTAGATTTTTTTCGTAAAATCTACTAAAACTCTAGTAGGTTCATATATAAATAAACGATATGCATTCATTCAAATAAATTTTATTTGTTGCGAGTATGGCATTTTTCTGGGTGTAAATTTCACTTGTATTAGAAATAAAAAAGCGATCTATAAAATCCGTTCCAAACGCACAATCGGTTTGGCCGAACGATTCAATTTATTCGACACAATCATCACAAGTTTCAAACTAAAGTAACATTCAGTCAAATCAACCTAGCGCATTTGACAGAGTTGACAGAGTTATAAGTTTGAATTGAATAAACACGGATGACTTGATTCTGTCAAACCACTTGTTTTATCGAACGATGCATATCGATTGTCTCAAGCATTCCGAATTCGGTTGATCCAATCACTATATTTATTCAAGACAACAAAGTATGTGGTTAATCCGAATATATGCATCTAAACACATTGCCTCTCTACTTCAACCGAATGGTTTTAATCGAAACAACTAATATATAGTTGTTTGAATTAAAAACAGTCAAATTAACTATATGTTCCGAATAACTCATTTGTTTGATTCAAATGGCCAAGATTTGTTATGGTAATTACGGCTTATTCATTCATACAAAATGATGGTTGAAGCAACTATTTCTTAACCAACAGAATCAGTATGTGTGATTCAACGAATTTTTTCTCTCAGTGTAGCACTTAAACTAGATCAACGTTGGTATATAAGGAAGAGGCGACTCACATACATACACTGAGAGAAAAAGTCAAGTATTGACAACCCCGCCATGAGGTTGGACGATCCTCGTTGAGCCAATAGTCATCCCGGGAAAAAAAAATTTTACATGATCATATATAATCATATATAATTATGTATAAGTTTATATAATTAAATATAGTTTTATATAGTTATGTATAATGTTTATATAAAATTATATATATTTATATAGAAATTTGTATAAATATATATAAGTTTATATGATTATATAAAACTATATAAAATTTTATATATAGGCGTATCGCATGGCTTTATATTACTGAATAAAACGATACATTGTTATACATTAAAATATATAATGATTATTGTTATATAATCATATAGTTTTTTGTCATTACATATAAATACTTACAGTATATGAACGTGAATGGTGACAGATAATCGATGATTGTCAAGTCATCTTTCACTTAAGTGTATATTCTTCCTCTAATTTTGACGCAAAAATGTGCACTTTGTAAATAAATGCATTCAATAACTATTACAATTCGGAAATATTAAGTAAACTTGATCGATTTTAAAACTTAACTTTTATATATTTATACAAAATTTGTAAAAAAATGAAAAGTCACGCGTTGATCATTGAAGGTATACTTTATATTTATTATCATAGAAAAAGTAAATATGTAATTTAAAAATTCAATCATAGAAAAACGCTTCTCCATGATTGTTTTTATTACTTGATTGATTTTCAGGTTCTAATGAAGGAAATCGAAGTTACCAAATATTGAATAATTTCGACATCGTTTCAATTGATAATTGTTACAGAAAATTTTTCTCTGAAAAAATGCACTGCCAGGAGATCAAAAAAATTACTGGTGCATTTTTGTCATGTTTTTTTTTTATTAACATAATTGATTATCAGCATTCATGGAAATCAACTCTGAATTCATCAAATTACTCAAATGCTTATTTAATAGATTCAATTTCGCTAACTCAATTTATATTCCACACAGAATATCATTTAATGATAACTGCGTGTTTGTTGCATTTAATTACCATAAAATTGATAATTAATACGTCAGATGTGAAATTTTGTTCAATAAGAATTGGAATATATGACATTTGTATATTTGATATTCGCTTAAGCTTATCTTTCAATAACAGATCTTGGGTCAGTCGGTAGCGGGTAGAGTTGGCGAGTGCACGGTTCACGGATCAATCCTCAGCCGGGACCAGTTTTTTTTTTTTTTTTTTCTCTGAGCCGATACCAGTATATATAATTATATAAAACTATATATAATTATATAAAACTATATAAAATTATATATGGCCAAAACTCATATATAATTTTATATAGTCATTTATATATAATTTTATATAATTATATAAAAAAAAATTTTCCCGGGTGTCTTCAGGCAAGTTCGGATAATATCGTCCTGGCGTCCAAGGCAATGCCAAGCTTGGGCCTGTATTGGTTGCCTTTGGGAAGCCTATAATTTGGATGCCACAATTACACCCGTATGGGGCCTTTATTCAATATAGGATGCCCGGACAAATTTCCACACGGGGAGTTCCGCCAAATACTGAAACTGTGCCCTAAAAAATCGGTGTAGTTGGCCCAACAACATACCTTCAGCTACGTTCGGAGGTTCCCTCAACTACGCCGCGGGGTTCGCCGTATCTAACCCCAGGGCGTAGTTGTGTCAACTATGTTTCCTTTCTTAACACTATGCCTTTTTCTCAGTGTACATGTCACTGTGATGCGTCCGGACTTGCGAGCGAATAATTATTATAAGTAATAAGATGTTTAAGGTTAAGATAGATTAGGTCGGCCGAGAGAGAGATGTATACGTGTTAACCTACGAAACAGCGTCATCATTAATATAAAATATATTGTAGGAAATACTTGAACGCATATGTAATTGACTCGAGTAAAACATGGAAACCAAGATGATCAAAATATCAAACTTTTTGCCATTTTTGCGGTTACATTCTTCTTCAAATGACTTGTAAATTCGAAAATTGACTCGATTACTTCAAGTATATCGTGTTTGGAGCGATCGTGTGACTGTTTGTCTTGATTAGATATTAAGTCGAATCAACATGTTATTTGGATGGTGAATATTTCAAGTTAGTGTTTTCAATTAAAAATTCAGTTGATTTACCTAACTCGGTGTTAATCTAAATGTACATCTGTTTCATTCAATTCTAGCTGTACTATTCGAAATGATCATATTTTTGATTGTTCCAACCGAAACGGCGTTTCCCCGCCCGTGACCGCCAATTCAGTTCAGACCAGGGCCGCCACAAGGTAAGTCGGCGCCCGGGGCAGCTTGAGAACTTGCGCCCCCTCCCTGCCCACCAACAGTACTGAATTATTAATTTTGTCTGAAATGGGTGAATTACAGGAAAAAAAAAACTTTGTGGAGTGAAAAAAATGTTGTACAATATAAAAGAACCTTTATTTATTACGAATAGTCCACAGCAAAAAAAGTTATGAACAAGAGTTTTTTTTTTTTTTCATGACTCGTAGGATATAGTATATTGTGCACCGAGAGCGAAAACGGGCGATTGCGCGCTTACAAAGTTGAGGCCCCGAGGTGGAGCCGAGGCGAAGCCGAGGCAAAGCCGAGGGGTTCTCAACTTTGTACAAGGCGCGAGCGCCCGCTTTTATCGAGGTCCACATACGATTTTCGCTCCGCTGTTGAAGAAAAGAATGTATATAAAAAAGCGCGATTTTATGATGCAGTACTGCGCAAAGCGTGCGGGAGGCGCCTCACGGCGCCCCCCGACACGCAGCGCTCGGGGCGATCGCCCCGCTTGCCCCCCTCTTGTGGCGGCCCTGGTTCAGACAATCAGTTTTTGTTCAAACCAACCACATTTTTTTCCCAGTGTAACAATCGAACAGCGTTTGACGAGCCCAGTCAATTTGGCCAATAAGAACACCGCATGTGTGCCTTAGCTACCGCCAGGCCGTAGCTATCGCCGGCTCCCGTGTGGAAATTGGCTCCGGTAGCGCCCGATATTCGACTAGCCCCCGGTCGGGTGATCCCAAACTCCGCCTAACTGTCTGGGCGCTAGACGGGCGATAAGTAGCCCAACTGTGACTAGGTTTGTCAGGGCTGGCTGTCTAGCGCCTTACTAGACAGACTATCCGTTTCCCGTCGATGAGTTTATACAAGAAAACTCGCATGGGCTCTGGCCGGGAGATCCCTAAGTTATATGTTTTCATAGAAGAAATCAGTTATATATATACCCGTGAACGACTGTTTAACCCTCCGTCGTCACACTGGGTGGATTCAACCCATCGACTTTTAAGCAAAATTGTTCTATCTTCACAAATTGACAAAATTACGATTTTTCTCTAACCTATTGTCTTTTAATTTCCAACAAAACGACTTCTATTGCATAATCTACAATATTCAGAGAATGTTCCGTAATGTTTTGATCCAAATCGGACAGATAGTTTTCTCACGATCGTCATTTGAAAATGGACTGGGTGGAATCCACCCAGTCTGACGGTCCGTTTTTTTTTGGTAGTGTGACAACGGAGGGTTAAAATGGCGTACCCCGAATTCTGATTTACTCGAGTGAGTGAGATTAGGTAAACACGTGAACCGTCAGTTGGCGGCCAGGAAACATATATAAGTGGCAAATGCCTACTGGTTGAGAATAGCTGATTAGGTATCTCGAGTTGTAGATAATGATTAATTAAGAGAAGAAGAGAATTGACGCGGCTTCGTGTGCGAAAGCACAGATCTGTGAAGAAACAAATACTGAGTGATGAATATGAGCTCAGCTTGGAAAAAAGTCCAGTAGTGCCAGGCAAGTGCAGTACGGAAATTATAATTAATATTATTATCGTTACCATTATCATTCGGTTCGATTAAAAAATAAAGATACTTTGTAGTTCAAGCTATGAATAAGCATGAAAAACAAAATTGAAATCAAATCTATTTATATTTCATTATCATCTGTGTAATGTATTAAGAAACATAGCTTTTCATCATTCTAACCTCAAAAATCGCAACTTCGTCGCGATTTCTCGGCTTTTGTGATGGAAAATAATAATCGTTACTTGTACGTAAAGTCTTTTCGACGAACCTCGTTACAGCTCGTAAACCTCTCGTTTCGTCCAAAAAGCCTTTCCTTATACTCGTACTGAAATGTACTATTTTTAGATGACGTATATGTGCCAAATCACACACGTATGGAATTTTATCGGATGAAAATCTTATGTGTAATCTAGTTTTTAGCAATACTCCATAAATAAGAAGTATAAATAAGAAGTTGATACATTTCTAATTTTTAGGGTATTTTCAAATAATGTTCTATGAATAAGAATTATTATTGAATATCTAAACCTAATTCCGTTACTCGGGGCCAACACGGGCGCTAAGCAGCTGGCCCTGGATAATGTGCAACCTTAGTCGGGTTTTCTGGACGGGGCCCGGCTAGCATGACTGTGTTTGGGCTGTACGGCTCACCCTTCTGAAAATTTCCAGGTGGAAATCCATGTGGAAAAGTATGGATGCGAATGGGATTCCACGAAATTCTATAACAATCCACCCGAAATTCAGAAACATGGAATATCCATGATGCTGATCTATGGTTCTCCAATAGTTGATCCAGTAATATTCACATGAATATTCCATGGTTGTTTAATTTCATGCAATAGGAGAAATCCATGTGGATGGGTATATAGATTTCCATTCAGATATATTATGGTTTTTTATGGTAAAGCCCTACAGAATATCTAGATTTTTATAGAAAGATAACAGTAATGTCCTGACCTCATCCATGGGAAATATCATGAATAATCTACCGGCTGTTACCTGAAATCTCGGAAACTTCAACATGTGAATCCATGTGTAATGGTATACACTTCTATGGACAGTCCATAGAAAAATATCTATATTCCCATGTGAATATGGTTATAATGCAATCTCGTTGTTGACATGAAACATTGTGTCGAATCCATCAGATCCTGCATCAAATCATGAGAAGATAAACATACTCATCTGTGTATAATCTCACAGATTATTGTAGAAAGTCCCCAGGAAATCATACGATCTCATGGAAATTCCACTGTGACATCTTTTCGTCATCCATGGAAAAGATATACAAAATCCATTGGATTTTGGCTGAAATTCGGTGAAGGAAGAACATCTGAATCCGGGAATGACCAGCCCGTGTAGAAATCATAGAACGGCAGCCGATTTAATAAATCGGGCCAGCGTTAGGCCAATGTTGGCAAGCTGATACAACGGTCTTGCATTGGCGGATTGGGACGGCCCTGCGCTGGTACAATATCGAAACTTGATAGAATGGTGAAGCAGCGGCGAGCTATGTCGGTCCACCATTCGTTTGAAAACGGCAACCATTGCAATGGTCCAGCATCGGTAAGCTATGCCTGTCCGATATTGGCTTCAGGATGGCAGCCATTGCGATGGTCAGACATCGGTGAACTATGTCTATCCAACATTCGTCTCAGAACGGCAACCATCCAATGGTCCAACATCGGTAAGCTATGCCTGCCCGATATTGGCTTCAGGATGGCAGCCATTGCAATGGTCAGATATCGGTGCGCAATATTCATCCACTACCGCTTTCACATCTGTCACCGATACACCACTCGATTCTCGGCGCGCGTTACCTGTCCAATACTGGTTCTAGACCGAGCGCCAACGCAACGGTTAAACCTCGGTGCTCACTATCCATCCAATATAGGTTTCAGATCGGCGACCGATGGAACGGTCGAGCCCCGGTACGCAATATCCATCCAATATAGGTTTCGGATCGGCATCTGATGAAGCGCCGAAACAGCGGTTGAATATCGGCAGCCGATATCTTTACAATATCGGGTGCAGAATGACTCCCGATGCGATGGTCATACTAAGGTCCATAATCCCGGCCCAAGATCGAACTTGAGCCAGCAGCCGATTCATCGGTCAAACCGGAGCTCAGTATCCCGGCCCAAGATCAGGCCCGGACATCCATTTATATGCACGATAATTCTACAAGTAACAAAAAGTAGTATCGATAGTCATGCGACGAATTGGCGTAGTGGCTAGAGCGAGCGATTCGTAATATGGGAGACGAGCGTTCCGGGTTCAAATCCCCTCGTAGTTAGAAAAAAAATATATGCGGTTAGTTGACAATCACGTAGGGGTACATAAGTTGCGATCATATAATCTAATGCGTGACGAATAGAGTCAGTTAACACAGCATTGGCACAATGTTGCCTTGCCAATGTTGGCTCACTAGTGCCCAGCGTTACATTACTATTTTGGTCCAGTATAAAATGCCAAGCAGGGGCCAACGGCACAGAATATTGGCCCAATATTGTGCCGTCCTATGATTTCTACACGGGGACATATTAGTTCAAGCTGGGCCCAAGTTCGTCGGCCAACGATGGGTCTAGCTTGTATCAGGTGCTGGCCCGATAGAACTTGCCGCGCGGAGACCAATATCTTACCGCGTTACATGCCAAGACTGGCCCGATACCAATTCCCACGTATGGGCCGATCTTGTTGCGTGTCAGACAATATTGGCCCAACGGAGTGCCGTTCGCAAATTTCTGCTCGGGAGACGATACAATGTGGAAATTCCCTAGAAATCCATACGATATTATGGGAATTCGACTGTGATCCCATTCGTCATCCATGAAAAAATATACACAAAATCTACGAGATTTCGGCCGAATTTCGGCAAAAAAAGAACATCTGAATGCAAGAACGACCAGACGAGTCATTGTTGAAAGTCCCTGGTTCATGGCGATTTCTGTAACAACTACGACCGACAATCCATAGGACTTAATATAATGTTACACATAGGATTCCATATATCATTACACATAGGATTACATGTTTTTGCACATGGCTACAACCACATGGAATTCCATAGATTCCCAGTTCCAAATCCCGGTAGAAAACCTACGGATTCACATGGTTTCTCCATATAGATTTCCAGGTGAAATTCTAGGTAGATTCGTCCATGGATTTCCACCTGGAAATTTTCAGTAGGGCAGCGTTACATGCCATGCCGGGCGCTAAACAGCCCGCCCGATTAGCCCCCCGTTAGTAAATTTATGAGCTGGAGAGCGCCCAGCCAGCGCCCGGCCCGAATTTCCACACGGGCTATAGCTATGGCCCTAAAGATCCGGAATCGCGCTCCTGGGGTAGCTAACGCCCGGCGTTAACTTTTTTTTCTTGTTTATAACAATCGAACAGCGTTTGACAAGCCCAGGCTATTTGGCCGATGATAGAAGTGCTGTGTACTTTTTTTCAAATATTTGAAAAAAATAGCGAGTAAAAACTTTAAACGCGTTTTTCTCGAAATTACTTTTCTTCAAATGGCGGACAGTTAATCTCCGAAACTACTCGACCGATTCCAATGTTTTTGGTCTTGTTTTGTTCGTTGAGATGTTTTGTAAGCCAATCTACCACATTTTGCCAAAAAAAGTTAATTATAACATTTTTTAATTAGCAGAGAATAGTGAAAAACAGGGGTATTTTTTCAACATTTTTTTCAAACATCCGCCATTTTTTTTTTTTCGGCAAATTGTGGTAGATTGTCTCGTAAGGGACCTTTCTTTTGAAGATGCCGTGTTTTTTTTATTTTTCAAATTCACCAATCCTGAGATTAACTGTCCGCCATGGGACAGCATTCTTTTGAGGCCTCGACTTTGGCGCCTCCTGGATAGTTGTTAAAAAATGAAATTTAAAAAAAATCAAATATTTTTGTATTTTATAAGCTTCAAATGAAAGTTAAAAAAAAAAAAAATCATTGTAATATCTTATACAAGGCCTGAAAAGAAATGATTGAAAATGTTGCATTTTTTAGCCTTCCAAGGTGGTCACCTGCCTTAAAAAATTTCATTCAACTTTTTGAAAATTCATCGTAAATAAATAATAATAATACCTCATAATTATAATAACAAATCCTAATGAATACTAATAATGAAATGAAACAAACGTGTTCATGTATTATTGAAGTATTTTAATTTGTTTGTTCTTATATATAATAATTATTGCAGCAGAATTGTTTTAATATTTGAATAGTATTTTATGTGGCATGCCCGTAAACCAAGTGTTTTTTCGGCGAGGATAATGATTTCAGTACGAGCTAAAGACGAGCCGGAAGCGAGTTCTGAAATCATTATTCGAGTCAAAAACGGTTTACGGGCGCGCCCATACGATATTTTCCAGGGATGGAATATGGTGATTTTATCGTAGTCGGGTAAAAATAATATTTGAATTGGGTTATTCTTAAAAATGAAGGTCGGTTGAAAGAGTCAACAATTTAAATTCAAAAATAATATGACATGCCCTTTTACAAGTAAGCCCGAGTCGAAATTCAACGCCTGCTTAGAACCTCAGAATTGGGAAGTTGGGAGGTTTTTGAGGGTCTAGTGAGGTTTATTTTGTATGGGAATTGAAACCCTCTTTAGCGCCTAAAACTCGTAGTTACCGGACAAATGCAGCATTTTAGGGTCAAATGAGGATCTCACGAGAACCTCGCAAAACCCTCACTACACCCTGCCGCGCAGCGGTGCAAGGCTGCATTGAGGGTTAAATGAGGATCTCACGAGAACCTGCTATCCCCGCCGCCGCCAGATCTTCAGATTACGCAACGACAGCAATAAACTGCTGAAAACACATATATTCCTAAAATTAGCCAATAAAGTCTTCTTAAAAGTACATCATCATTTCGTACAGAACAAGCTAAGATGGGCTTTTGGCACTGCTCTTATCTAACTTTTGAAACATACGTATCTTGTGCAAACGGAGGTTATTGGGATTCGAAATCGGAGGGATGTATGGGATTTTTTCGAAAACATCGAGTTTGATATTTAACTGACTAAAAGAAATCAAATCCAAAATGGAATAAACTTTAAGGTAATAATTGCAAAAATCATGACTGCATGAAGGTGAACGATTGAAATATCTTTTCATTATTCTATATGATAACAAAATTCATGATTTACGTAATATATAATTACATTTTCAAATGATCCGCTCTGCTGATAGTAACGATTTATCAATCATTGATATCCCTCCATAATAATTATTTATCAAAATGATGCATACACTGTAAAAAAAAATTGTGAATTTACAACACATTTATGGAAGCCAATATGCAAAAGTTTTGCAAAATTACAAATTTGGCGTAGCAAAGTGAATTGCTAAGCTTGTTCTGTAAATTTCCAAATAATTTTTTGATTTTGCTGAACTTTTATACGAAAAACACAAAAATTGTACTTGAATTCACAAAATTGTTTGGAATACCGATAAAAAAGTTTTGTATAATTACTATACCCGATTGGAATTTTGGTTAGATGTTTTGCCTATTAGCTTCCGATACATGCTTTGTGGAACTAGCATAGAAATTTCTAACAGTGTAATGTCGTAAAATGATGTAATGAATAATGCAGCGGCGTCCCACATTTAATTACTAAAATAATGCACGATATGGAAAATCGCATCATTAATTGAGATCGGACTTTATGAGTATCAAAGTACGCGCTAAATTATTATTCCGGAGGACCTGGAGGTCCTAAATTGGAGCTCGAGGTCGAACGGATTGAAAAGAGGTTCATTTGTGCGCTATGAGTGCTCAAGCGGGCGCTGAATTTCGACTACAGAGTTGTTAGATTGAAAATACGAGTTTGAGGTCTAAATAGGATCTATAGAGACGTTATGAGTTGGATGCTATGAGTATCAAAGTAGGCGCTGAATTTCGACTATGGAGGACTTCCCTGCTGAAAGTAAAAAGATAGAAAAGGATAGAAAATTGTGGGATAGAAAAAGATAGACATTTTCTATCCCTCGCAACTATATGATTTGCATCCCTCAAATGATATCTTTTTCTATTCATAACTCTATTCGTCACGCTTCAATAACTATCTCTTTCTATCCAGTAGTTCAATCTTTACTTGTATGTATCTTTTTGTATCAATGAGTGTATCCCTTACGTTTTACCGAGTTTATGTTTTTCTATCCCAAGGTAAATCATTGGAGTTAATAAATTCGTATCATTTTCTATCCACATTTATCTATCCATCGCTATCCACAAAGTATCTCCGAAGGTCTATCCATCTGAATACCTACTCGAATCTTTTATTGTCGGCAGCCGTTTTTTTTTTCTGTTAAGAAAAATTCAATCATGAAGAACATTCATAGTTGGATAGATTCAGACGGCGGAGTGTGTGGGGTAGAGCTTATATGAAATCTTTTTCTCATTTTCATCGCTCAGTCAGGGATTCGAACCCTCGATGGTCAGATTACTAGTCGCACACCATATGCGCTGCGCTACGCTCTCGTCTGGTCGTTAGTGTACACTAATTCTACACAATCACTGTGATGGGGTGGGGACTTATGAAAGTCAACGGAAAGAATCTTTATCCACTTGAATCACTTTGGATCCTTTGGATATAAAGGGATAAAGATAATGAATCACCCTATCAACGGTCTATATTTGCGAATCTCTTGCTATCTTCTTTTGAGTCGAATCTAGGGCCTATCCTTTCCAATCTCTAATTTCCTTTCTAATCCTATCCACCGTCTATCTACGTGAATCTTCTTTTATGCGATTTGGATCCAAACTAGGGCCTATCCTTTTCAATCTCGAATTTCCTATCTAATCCTATCCACCGCCAATCTACGTGAATCTTCTTCCATCTGATTTAGATCCAAACTAGAGCCCGTCCCTTTCAATCTCTGATTTCTTATCCGATTCTATCCACAGATCATCTATCTGAATCCCTCTGATGGTCCGCTTAAAATAAGAATCGCGCCTATCTTTGCGTATCCCCAATTTCTTATCCACTCCTAACAATCTGAATCCCAGTCGATGCCTATTTAAATTCAAAGTCCCGCCTATCCGTTTGTATCCCTATTTTCGGGTCCACTTCTATCCACAGTCTATCTATCTATCTAAATCTCTCTGATGGTCTGTTCAAATTCAAAGTCCCGTCTATCATTTTGTACCCTCAATTTCGTATTCACTCCTATCCATAGCCTTTCCATCGCATTCCCATTCAATGTCTATTTGAATTCGAAGTCCCGCCAATCCGTTTGTATCTTTAATTTTGCATCCACTCCTATCCACAGCCCATCTATCTGAATCCCACTTAATGCCCATTTAAATTCGAAGTCCCGCCAATCCGTTTGTAGGTATTTTTAATTTCGTATCCACTTCTATCCACAGCCTATCTATCTCAATCCCTCTGATGGTCTGTTCAAAAAGATTTATAGGTATACAGGCACTGAATTATATATTTGAATATAATAATAATCGGGGTTAGAAAAGGATAGACCTGATTATGGATGAAAATCGAGATGGAAAAGAATTCAACCAGATAGGCGAGGGATAGATTCGGATACAAAATCGGGGTTACAAAACGATAGGCCTGATTTTATATCGAGTTTGAGATAGAAAAGGATTCAATCAGATAGGCGAGGGATAGATTCGGATACAAAATCGGGGTTAGAAAAGGATAGGCCTGATTTCATATCGAGTTTGAGATAGAAAAGGATTCAACCAGATAGGCGAGGGATAGATTCGGATACAAAATCGGGGTTAGAAAACGATAGGCCTGATTTTATATCGAGTTTGAGTGAGAAAAGGATTCAACCAGATAGGCGAGGGATAGATTCGGATACAAAATCGGGGTTAGAAAACGATAGGCCTGATTTTATATCGAGTTTGAGTGAGAAAAGGATTCAATGAGATAGACGAGGGATAGATTCGGATACAAAATCGGGGTTAGAAAAGGATAGGCCTGATTTCATATCGAGTTTGAGATAGAAAACGATTCAACCAGATAGGCGAGGGATAGATTCGGATACAAAATCGGGGTTAGGAAAGTATAAGCCTGATTTAATATCGAGATCGAGATAGAAAAGGATTTAACCAGATAGGCAAGGGATAGACTTGGATTCATTTTACTTATTCCTTCGTATCCGAAAGATTTAAAATGATTTAAATGGATAGGCATCCTATCCTTTCACTTCCAGCAGGGTTGTAGGTTCAAAATAGGAGTTTGAGGTCTAAACAGGATCTAGAGACGTTGAGTTGGATGCTATGAGTATCAAAATAGGCGCTAAATTTCGACTCAGGTTGCTATGAGTGTTAAAGTAGGCGCTAAATTTCGACTCAGGATGCTACGAGTGTTAAAGTAGGCGCTAAATTTCGACTCGGGAGCGGTTCATATTGTTGCACGTCATACTTGTTGTTTGATATTTGCTTCTATCTGATAATTTCTTCTGTTCCGAATATTTTTCTGCGAATAAACTATTACCAACATGAAAATCATATCGCACTTACGGTGTCTAAGTTAACAGAAAAAAAATTATTATAAAATACGAATTTTTACATGGAGTGAACGACGGATATTAAAATCGATTGAGAAACTTTTGTGATACATGAAAAAATGATATTCACTGTGGTCAACAAACTGTGTACATAACACGTTGCGTCACTCATAGTGACCTTTGGCGATGATAGATAACCAATCAAAGAGACCTCGTAAGAAGTTTGGTCAGATATTATCTGTCACTGATCACACAATTTCTTGTTCAAGCATAAGGAGATCTAAGCGCACGAAATTTACACTTTGGAATCGGCTTTCGGATTTTATTACTTTGGTTAGCCGACACCCAATAATATTGCACAATGGTACACATTAGCCATGGTAAAGTATAAATAATTCTTTGTTTATTCAATACTCAACAAGTTATTATCGTATTCTAATGGTAAGCGAATGTTCTCCTTCATTTTCAAGTCCAACAAATTTGAATTTCTAGAACATGTTGTTCTGGAGGTATTTCACTTGTTCTGATTACTTTACTTCCATAAATAATGATTGTGAAGATAATATATGAAGTGTATTGAACTGATGGCATATACGGCATCATTGATAGTCAGAAGGAATTAACAAATAGGCTATACATTGGTTTTAATACCATTTGAATTCTATTCTAGGTGTTCTAGGTGCCTTATTTTATTTGGCGATATTCAACCACTTTGATCTAGGGCAAACTACATTCTTGCAAGGGACTAACTCTACCCTAACTGGAAACAATTCGGGTAAGATAAGATCAGCTGTCAATAAAGTTCTGTTTTAGATAACTAGGCTCTAGAGCATTCATTCAATAATACTATAATATTCTTGATCGATAATGCTTCATTACATGGATTTCATTATTCCCTAAAGACAACTTATTTGATTTGATATACAATTCTGGAATTCGCGAATTCGACTGTACTATCCCAGATATCCCATCGTAGTGGCACATCTCGGAGTCAACTTTCTACTCTCTAGCTGTTTCAAGTAATGATGTCGATCAGATGGTAACTGAAGATATCTTTACGACGTTGACTGCAGACGTTTCTCAGGGCATATTTCTCAAAATCAACTATAATACTATTTTTTTTTTTCTTATCGTACGTTGAAGGTTGCATCGGTTCATATGGTTCGGAGAAAATAAACGAATTAAATTGATTCTTTGGTCGCATAAATTTGATAATGCGGTCCATGAGAAGGAGAAAATAGCTAACTGAGTTAGATGGAATTTTCAGAAATAGATTTCCAATTCAGAATAATATTATTTAAATTTCAATAGCTTTTTATATCACATTAAAAATATGTAGATCGAAAATGGAAGAGCTTTATCAGTCTGAGTTATGGTTACAGAAGCCACTTATCACTATGTTCGCAGTGACCTTACAGAACTATTAACTCTTACAAGATGATGTGCGTGTTTTCATATTACTTTTCTTAAAGTCAGATAAGACGAATCCAACGATGTAGGATATCATGACCTTGAAACGAGGGGCTAATCACTCCTGAAATCAGCTGTACACCCCGGTTTGAAATCACTTGAAATCAGAAAAAAAATCGCTTTGAAATCCCAAAAAATCACTGAGAAATCGCTTAAAATCAGCGGGAATTCTTCGAAATCCTTCGGAAATCACTGGAATTCAGCTGAAATTCTTCGAAATCACTTGGAAATAATCGAAAATCAGCAGAAATCATCCAGAATTACAAACGAAATCATATAAAGAATCAGTTGAAATCATGTGAAATCATGCGAAATCATATGTGAAATCACGAAATCACGAAATCACTTGTACACTAAAAGTTTGAGTGAATAGCCCCTCGCCTTGGAATGATTCTTCACCTAAACACACTAAAAATCAGGATATCATAATGGTATTGAAAATAAGGATATCCGAATAATGAAATTGAATTTTTTGTGCAGAAAATTTATTTCAACAAATTTTCGAAGTGATGGCAGTATTCACAAACATGACAAACATCTCCGACTATCGTCATTATTGTATCAAACCAGAAGCCATTCGTATAGGGTAAGAGGATTATTTGTCCTACGTCTTAAAAAAGTTGTCGAGGTGAATGGCTATCATTTCGAACATGTGTTGAAATGAATTTTCTGCACAATTCACAAACAAAATTCAATTTCATTGTTCGGATATCCTTATTTTGAATATTGTAGAATATTATGTGTGGGATATAGTGGAGGATTATGAATTAACAATCAATTATACGCCATTATTTAAACATTCGATTCATTAAGATTTCACTTATACATGTCTTTGCTCGCTAATTCCCAACTCACAACTGACTTACTAGTTACCCTCTAACTACCCTCGACCCTCAAGCACTCATAAACACATTCTATCTCTTTCTCAACTATACGCCTTGCATTCTTTGTTTCAGTTACTACCTGCATTCACACCTTCTCTCTCACACTCTCTCGAACTTCCTTTTGCCATTCGTACTGCCTTTCTCTCTCATACTCACTCGTCACTTATTCGTCGACTCACTCATACCCAAATCCTACATCTCGGCCGTCCTGACAATCATTCGCCTCGAATGATCAACTGCAATCATCGTCGCCTGATTCAGATAAATCTGAATTTACTGCAGTGCCGGATTTAGATTTTTAGGACCCTGGGGCACAATCGATGTGGAGGCCCCATGTGAGGGATTCAAAATTGAAAAATAAATTCTACTACACACTAATGAATATAATTCTTTTTATTTCTGTTGGTATGAAAATAAACGCCGCGACTATGTAAATCCGGGGTAAGAAGACCTTTGACGGCGCTCGATTCTTTGAATATTGGTAAAAATAATTCGTAATGTTGAATTATTTCGGCTATCTGTAGAATTTCATTCTTAATTAAATGAATGTATAAAGATTCATTACTTCTAACAAATTTCCATTTCAGTATTGCAGTCTACCTATAGACCATCATAACCAATTAAAAATTATTAGTTCAATTTATGTAAACTTGCCAAAGTGTTATAAAACTACTATGACAAACATCGATATGAAGTGAAATATAGTCTTACCGTCTAGTTAGTTATACTTATCAATTTTTAGAGTTACTCTCATGACTCTTATTTCTTGTCATCTTTTATTAAAGCATATGCGATTCTCAAAAGCTTGACCTATCAATATTAATCTTTGAATTGAGTGAATTAAAGAGAAGTTTGATATAATTTGTGGAGGCCCTTGATTGGTGGAGGCCCTGGGGCCTGTGCCCCAAGTGCCCATAGGTAAATCCGGCACTGATTTACTGCATCGCATAAGAAGCCCCTCCACGGCTTCATAGAATCTGCGGCTGTTGTCGTCTTAGATGGACCCTCTCCATCAACCATCTCCACCTCATATCGATCACATCCTTGGATCTCTATGACTCGGTAAGGCCCAAAGTATTCGATTGCCAACTTGAGTCCTGGCCCCATCTGCATTCGTCTGATCGCGACTAGGTCGCCTATCACGTATTTTCTCCTCGTCTTCTTCTTCATTTGGCTGAACCATTCTCTCTATAATTGGCTGAGTATTCTCTCAATACCATTTCTTCAGTCTTCTTTACTCCAAAATGTCCAATCTCGTGAGCCTGTTGAATTATTTCCGTCTGCATCCCTTTGGTATAACTAGTCGTCTCGACCCGTCTTCGCCCTTGTAAATTAAATTGTTTTCTATTGAGAAATCTTCGTACGTGTCCGTCTCTAGTAGTCTTGTTAAGGTCTTTAAGTGGTCTTCCTTCTCTTGCGTCCGTCTTAATCGTTCGATAACCGCGTCTCTGATTATTAAAACGCTGGGGTTTCGGCTAAAAGCGTCGACATGTCGCATTCGTGTACCCGCACAATGTTCCACTTTGCAGTCGTATTCGCCTAGTAGCAGCGCCCATTTGCCCACTCTTGCTGATACACTCTTGCCTGACATCGTCTTCTCGAACGCCTGACAGTCTGTTATAATCTTGAAAGATATTCCTAGAAGATATACGGAGGTATATTAGGGCTACCCCCATAGGCGTGCGCACGGGGAAGTGGGGGGGGGGGGGGGCGGCCGCCCCCCCTAATGCAGCCGCCCTTTCTAAAATTTGGGCTGAAAAAATGGTGAATGTAGCAACTTTTTTTTGGCGAGGGAGATTCTATTTGAGAAATCGGTAAATAGGAATATATTTTACATATGTAAAACATTCGAACTTCCGATATATGAGGTCTACTAACCTTTTCCCCACCCGATGAATATATTTTTTACGCATTTACTTGTGATGAAATGAGATACTCGAATAATGTGTTTTATGAAAAAAAATTTTTATACAAAAATTGAGGGGGGGGGTCCACTTTCTGCCCCCCCCTAATGAAAAGTGCTGCGCACGCCTATGACTACCCCTTCTGTTCCAACAAGCAACGTGGTAGGTGAACTTCCACTTTGTCCGCTGCTGCTCTGATGTCCGCCTGTTCTGCCACCGTTCCTTTTCGGATTGGGACAGTTCGGTGCAATGTGCCCAAACTGTTCGCATTTAAAGCACTTCGTCCCCGATGCTCTGTGTTGACAATCGCGACTAAGATGTCCTTCTTCGCCACAGTTGTAGCAATTATTGCGATTATTGCTCACCTTCGTCTTCGTCGTCGGTTTTCCAGACTTTGCTGTATTCGTCGTTGTGGTTATGCCCTTTCCGGTGTTAGATTGGCTATTCGTCGTTCCCCGTTTTATTCTCTCATATATTCTCAGCTTCTCTCGCAGTTTCCTGAAGTCCTTAGCTTCATACAGCACGATTTTTTCTGCAGTGTCTCCAGGAAGACCGTCTATAATATACTCGATGATCACTGCGGCTTCCATCTCTGCCTTAGCACCAATCGATTTCATCTCAATTACATATTGTTGCACCGTCTCGGCCATCTTCTTCTTGCGTGCTGATAATATTCGATGCCCGTCCCTGGCGCTGACTCTTGAACCGAATTCATCTATTAAGGCCTCTTTTAGTTCGTCCCACGTCTTGTAATTGCTGCCCGACATTAGCAACGATCTTGCGGTACCGTACAAAGATTTTTTTGCAAACACTAACGTCCGTCTGCAGTGGTGTCCATGCGAACAGCACACTGTTCTCTTCGATCTTCTCTACCCATGTGTTCACGTCGTACGCTTTGTCATCTCCGGTAATCTTCGGAATCGTTCCGTCCACATCTCGGAATTGGACTCGAGATGGACCATCTCCCGATCGTTCTGCGCTGAGCAGTTCTCGTTCCCTCTTCAGCAATTCGATTTCTCTTAATAAAAGTTTGTTCTCCTTCGCGGCCATTACGAAGTCTGTTCCTCCAGTTGAAATGTTGTCCATCGAACCGTGATCACTCATTGTTGTACTATGATAGTCTTCTTCGGAGTCGTTGATCTCGCTCGCGTCTTGCTGTGGCTCTTCGTCCTTGCGCTCTTCTCGACTTGTGCTTGATGCTTCCGATACACGAGACAGCTCAAAGGTTCGACTACGGCTGGTCTCCCAATCGGCTATTCTGTCTCCTGTAGCAGCGGTATTCGTCCTAAGGGTTGCCGACCTCCGGCACTCGTCACCCGATCGCAGGTCGATTGCACCCCTCTGCGCTAACCGTTCGCTTCGTCTCTCTCTCACGCGTCGTGGGTCAGTGACGTCAGGGCCCTTTCTACCCCTTGTTTCGGCGTACTTTGGCTTTTTCCGTCCGTCTTGGGTTTTTTCCACGCCTGGGCGTCGCTTTTGGCTTGGCGTCGTTTTTCAGCTTGGCGTCGTTTTCAGCTTGGTGTCGTTTCTATCTTTTCAGCCTATGCGTTTTGCATCTTCTATTCAGCGGCCTTCATTCGTCCTTTCGTCTTTTCGTCTTTTTGTCTTTCGTCTTTTCGTCTTTCGTGTTTTCGTCTTTACGTCTTTTCGTCTTTACGTCTTTCGTTTTTCGTCTTTACGTCTTTACGTCTTTACGTCTCTACGTCTTTACGACTTTACGTCTTTACGTCTTTACGTCTTTTTATCTTTCCGTCTTTACCTCTTTTCGTCTTTACGCCATTCGTCTATTTGTCTTTACGTCTCTCGTCTATGGATCGTCACTGTCTAGTATAGTATTCGTCTGTACTAACAGTCTCAGTTCTGTCTTAGCGTCATTCGTCTTCAGCGTTGAAACTGTTATGTGCGTCTCGGCTTGGTGTCTCTTCGTGGCGTCGCGTCACTTCACTTCATTGATTATTATTGGCTCTTTATTTCCTCCACATCCCGGTTGAGCCCCCAAAGTTTGTAGAATATTATGTGTGGGATATAGTGGAGGATTATGAATTAACAATCAATTATACGCCATTATTTAAACATTCGATAACATTTAACAATTTATTAAGATTTCACTCATACACGTCTTTGCTCGCTAATTTCCAACTCACAACTGACTTACTGGTTACCCTCTAACTACCCTGGACCCTCAAGCACTCATAAACACATTCTATCTCTTTCTCAACCATACGCCTTGCATTCTTTGTTTCAGTTACTACCTGCATTCATACCTTCTCTCTCGCACTCTCTCGAACTTTCTTTTGCCATTCGTACTGCCTTTCTCTCTCGTACTCACTCGTCACTTATTCGTCTACTCACTCATACCCAAATCCTACAATACCATCATGGTTTCCTGATTTAAAGTGTGTTTGGGTGGAAAATCATTTCAAGGTCATGATATTCTACGTCGTTGGACTCGTCTTAATGTCAGCTATAACGTCATGATGAAAAAAAAATACATAATTCCGTTTGAAAAACTATCGATGACCTTGAGAACGCGAAAACTATGACCTTGACAAAAAATGAATTTTCCACCACTGCACCAGCCCCTTGAAATCAAGTAGATTATATCTCTGTTGGATTATATAGCTTTAGTCTAAATGATCATTTCATCAGATACATGAGACCAAAAACTACTCGATGTAGAGAGTGCTAAAGAGTAGACGTAAACATATACAAAAGATAGAGCTAAGGGTTCTTTATCGTTAGGTGATGATATTCATCCAGTCTAGCTGACTGGATATTCAGTCTTATTTAGTCTCATAGAGAACAGAGCTTAGAACAGACGTTCCTTCCCCGTTGAACCATATTCAATAAAGAATACAGTTAAATACAGTCGGGACTCCCAATAAGAGGGCGCTCAATAAGAGCGCTTCCCCTAATCCGTGGCCGAGCAGTACCCCCACTACCGTGCTTGTTTATTAAGAGACCGGTTTACGTTCCGAACGAGCGAGCTTTTCAATAGAGAGTGGAGGTACCACAATTCTCGGAAATTCCTTCTCCTACAGCCCCGTAGCGCTCTTATTGGGAGTCCCGACTGTAGTTAAATCCACTGCGTCTACATTTATTTATCAACCCATTTTCCAATAATCTCAAACTTTTATTCGTAACTCCACAAGCAACGGGGATATTTCGGCTGCTCACGTTGAATGGACCATCCTGTATACAATTATTGTTTCGAAGTCGTATCATAATATTTTCTTGGCACGTCATACACATCCTCTTCTAGATGACTTGTAGTACCTATGTCAAAGCATGTGTACAGCCAAAGTTTCGAAAACGTAACTATAACGTTTCTTCGATTAACAATTAGTCGGTTACAGAGAAACTATCTTGCGATTGTCTCAAGACGCAAATGGTTATCTGGGATCGTCGCTGCTTATGCCATGAGTATTCGTGCATGCGGGTCACTCCCGGTTCACTCGATTCAGCTCGACACAGATATTTGCATCTACGGCAATGCAATGTAGTGAACCGGGAGTGACCCGCATGCACGAATACTCATGGTCAAGAGACTCGGTAGAGTCTCGCGCCAAGTACATTAAAAAAAAAAAATTTCCAAGCGCGAGACTCAACGAGTCTATATATACCCGAGAGGCAACTACCCTAACCTATACCGCGAACTAGTATCTTCGTTTTCTTTCACCTCACAACATACACGAATTGAAACTAACTTAATCCAGGATGTGGGCATGAACAGCTTTCAATTCAGCCCTAGATCGATTAAATCGGTGTCCGGGATGCTGAGATATGATTAACTACAAATTCTGATACCCCGTTTCCTCGTAAAATTTTTCGTTTTCGTCGTCGTCTTCTTCTTCTTCTTCCAAAGACTTAACGCCCGTTAGAGCATGTAGTCGATTCGTTTTCGTCGTCGTCAGACCAAGATTGACATTCAAACCATTCTCATATAAAATTACTAGACGGGAAACCCACCAAAGTTGTATAGAGTGGCGTGAGTACGAGAGTCACGAGGTAAGACAGAAACCGTCTGCAACACTAGCAGACGCGTGTTGTCATTATTTCATGTTTTTAAATACAAATAAAGGAAATAAGAGAGAGTACACTCGGACCTCCGCTATTTGAACACCCGCTATTTGACGGACTCCGCTATTGGACCACATTCGTCCTCCGCTATTTGACGGGCGTTACCCCCACTATTCGGCAGCGTTCCCCTTAACATCGGGGCCGTGAGTGACACGGAGTGGCGTGAACTGGCTGCGCAGAAAACCGTCCACAAGGAGTGGGGGGCCCCTAATTTCGTCAAATAGCAGAAACGCTCGGTCCCGACTCGGTCAAATAGCGGAGGCCCGAGTGTACGAGCAATGCTTAAGGGCGTTGACTAGCTGAAAAGCGCGGGCTACTCCGCTTCCCGCGTTAACTGTGACGAGCGAGACAGCAGACAAACTTAAGAAAGACAGAGCATCGTAACTGAACTGTGGTTGGCTAGGCTGAAGACGGTAGGCTCCCACTCCTCGGCTGCGCTAGAAATCGCCCAATTTTACGCCAAAAATCACTGTTCAATGCTTCAGGTCTTTCCTCATTACTCCTTAGTCATTGATCCGATAGTATCGATCATGATCTTGATTACACTGCAAAGCTAAGTGTGTTCTTTTCACGCACATAACGTGCGTAATTTCTTGTAGACACATTTTACACACTTCTAGGCGTGTAAACTTGATAAAACACGAAAAGTGTGTTATTTTGATGCACATAATATGTGTATTGTCGTATTCGTTATACACTTAATGTGTGTTATTAATTTTGTGTTGTTTTAGCTAAGTGTGTTCTTTGTACACACTTCTAGGTGTGTTATTTTCAGTTGCCTTACGTGCATTGTTTTAATGCACGTAATGTGTATTGCCGTACGTGTTAATAATAAATATTCTTGTTCATTTTGAATTCACTGCAATTATTTATTATCAAATCACAAACATTTTTGTAATACATCTATGCGTTTTGTTTTGGTGATGTCTTCATTATCTAACTTATCAAATGAATATATTTTTAATTAAAAAATATAACAAAAATCACATATATATATATATATATATATATATATATATACATTCATATGAAAAAAAAACAAACAAAAAATTTACTTATTCATGCCCCCTTTTTTGTTCAAAGCGTTACCCATGTCCCGAACAAATTTGTCGACACAGGTCTTCGTGTTCGGGGTACCTAACACCTCCAAGTCAATATATTGCATAATACTTTGATATGCACTTGGATAAGACGTATCCCACACATAGTACGCTGCTAACAAACATACCAACATTCTTCCCACCGTTGGTTCTGGAATTCTTATGCGTAAGGTATCTGCAACAATAAATGAAGCAGCGATTCCACCTTCCGCTGTATATAGCACTCCTCTCGGTGACTCATTTTCGGACGTTACCAGGTTTTCAGTAGATGATAGAGCCTGTATAACAGAAATACAAAAGATTGAAATATGAAAACTGCAAAGTAATGCATTTTGTAAAGCATTATTCTTAATGTATTATCAAATTCACCTTTTTCACAACGAATAGAGGTGTCACTGTTCTCTTTTGCTTTCCGAGGAATTTGTCTTGCAATTTACATAATGCAAGACACTTCGATTCTTCTGTTGGGTCAGAATCCACCTTCTCAAAGTAAAATATCAACTTTTCGAGTAGGGCATCTATTTTCTGGTGAAGGGTTTCCACCGATTTACTTTTAATTACTGCCAGTTCAGACAAGATCTACAAATATTGATGAAAACAATAATTTAAAATATTATATATATATATATATGTTTTTCATCAAAATTCCCCCTAAGCCTCCCTTAGTTAACCTGTGTTAACTATACCAGATTATAATCCATTAGTTGAGGATATTTTTCTGTAATCTCTCTGATTCCTTTGGCATCATCTTTTATCCATGATCTTCGGGTGGATAAAGTTTCCCTCATCAATCGTCGGACATGTGCAGTATCACAGTAATTAGAAGGTTTCTGCAATTCTTTTAAAGCAGCTGCTATGTCAGTAGTCGTTGATTCGCATCTGAAATTAAAGTTTTGTATAAATTGTTAATCCAGTTGCGCGAATGCAGAAATAATAACTTTTCATTTACTTACACGTTTTGTACTATTAGAGCTGACTTTTTAGTTTGACTTGCACCTGTAAATTTATAAATTTTTTTTTTCAAATTGGCTTTACGATTCCTGATGCATGTACTCAAGTCCTTCTTGATGGCTCCCTGCGTATCAAAAGTGAGATATAGTTTCATTATTTATATTTCATTATTTTATAGTTTCATTATTTATATTTCATTATTTTATATTACATTATTATTCTAATTGTAATGGAGAAAAATGTATGTAACTTACGTAACCCAATTTACCAGCTTTCAACTCAGGATAAGTGTCGACAATAGTTTTGGCATAACTTAGATAATCCCCCTTGCTTGGGCTTCCCCCTGTCAACTGTTGCAAATGCACTGACCAAAAGTTTACGAAGGATCTTTCGTTCAACAGTAGGCCAACTGTAGATCGCAAATTTTCTAATTCGGTAGTAAGTTTCGGCAGAGGAGCTGGATAAGGCACTGATCCTGGCCTTCCGGAATACGAAGTTTGCATTTCTGCAGTAGAAATGTTTGTATTCCCTGATGCCATATTGGTTTTAAGACGTTTTGTTGGAGGAACTAATTCTGTGGACATTTCCGGTAAATCTTCGTTTTTTGCAGTGTCTTCCTTCACGTCAAGCTACAAAATGTGGATTTGATTGGATAATACAAAACATTTTTAAAAAGTCAATGCTTACTGTTACTTACCGTAGATTCGTTTATTCCAGGTAATGGTTGATCAGGGCATTTTTTATCTTTTATTTCGCGGTCGAATCTTTCAGCGTCGTATACCTGAAGAACGGGAACATCGAAAGTCACCGTGCTTCCTGTTTCCAGTGCTTCAGAAAGATTTAAATGAGATTTGTTCGGTTGTAAGTCAATCAAAACTACGTGGACGTCTTCTTTGTCTTGCACGTCATCATCCTCATCAATATCACATAATCGATCATTTCTGTCTGGATCTTTACGTTGCAAAACAACACCTTTACCGAACATCATCGACTGTAGCACATTGTCCTTTTGGCTTGCCAACATAAGACCCTCACGAATGGCTTCAACATCGGACATCTTCTCACTTTTTACAAATTTTATTGCTTTACATCTTTCGCCGATCACACAAAAGACTTTTCTTTCCATTTTTTTTATAAATCTTCAGCAATAACAGGCGCACGAAGTCAGGAACGTGAAGCGTCGTTAACAACAAACAAACAAACAAACAAACCAGCGAACAAATGATATGACGGACGAGCCTAATGGTAACATCTGGAGCTATACGTAGTGTTAGAAATGGAAAATATTGTAAGGTGCTTGATGTGCTCAGTTATGTGTGTGTCGAATGACGATTTGATACGTCATATCGTTCGTTATCATCGGCTAGATCCCCGATTTCAAGTGCAATGTAAACATGATGGCTGTGGGGCGACTTTTCATAAGTGGAAATCTTTTCGTCAACATATTTGGAGAAATCATGGCAATGATGATGCAGCTGACGTTGAAAATTTCGAACGTGACATTTATTTTCCAGATGTAGATCATAACATGCGAGAAGAAGATGATCATCGGAATGATGATGCAGGTGATTGTAATTCTCTCATATAATAATAGAAAACAAATGAGAAGTATAGAGCTAAGCAAATGATAAGTGTACTTTATTTCAATATCCAGCCGGTGATGAACCAATTATGACTGGATTGGAGCAGCTTCAATGGCATGCAGCTAAATTCCTCTTGGATATGAGGGAAAATTGTAGAATATCTCAAACAGCAGTCGAGAGGGTGATCGATGGCGTTCAACATTTGCTCTCAATTTATACCTCAATAATTATGGTAAAAAGTACTACCCTGATAATTTATGTTAATTCTGAATACTATAACACTACAAATACCTGAACTAAGTTTTTTTCCAAGGACAAACTACGTCAATCAATGGATCCAGACACACAGATGATTCAGTTCGATCTGATCAAACAATATCTTACGGAAACATATCCTCCTTCAACACTATTCCTACCAGTACGAACAAAAGCAAAATTTGACCAATTTCTTGTCGAGAAATTTAACATGGTACCACCTCAGGAACATGTGATTTATAAATATCTTGGGTGGCTTAAGAACAAAAATGGTGTACTCGATTTACAAGAAATTGAACGATATGCATATATTGTACCATTCTTAGATAACTTGAAATTGCTGCTAAATAATGACGAAGTGCGGAATGGTATTGAAAATCCTAAAGAACATCAAAACGGTACATACAGAACAGTATTAGACGGTTCTGTTTATCGTGAAGATGAATTTTTTCGCAGTAATCATAATCCGTTGGCTATCATCATATATCATGATGATCTTGGAGTAGCAAATCCATTAGGAGTCAGTTCAAAAGCTCAAAAATTGTCGATGTTTTATTGGACTCTTGGTAATATCCATCCGGAAGATCGATCTACAAAAAACGCCATTCAACTACTGGCAATCGCCAAAACTGAATGGCTAAAAAAAGATGGTTCACTTGCGAAACTATTGGAACCATTTATACACGACATCATCAAGTTGCGTACTGAAGGAGTCACGATTAATACAAGAGATGGCGGTGAAAAAGTTTTTAAAGGATCTCTGTTATTCTGTAGTGCAGATACTCCTGCAGCTGCACTCATGGGTGGATTTAAGGAGTCCGTATCAGCTTATCGTCTATGTCGTCATTGTATGATAACAAAAAATGATTGGAAAGATGTTTTTTCCGAAGAAAATCTCGTTCTCCGTAATAAAAGAGATCATGCTCAGCATATTGCTGCTGTCAATGAGCCAAATGTATCCAATCAAGTTTCAGCATTCTGGAAACGAAGATACGGCGTAAATGGTAAGAGCCCATTATCGGACATTCCGGATTTTGATGCAACTGTTTGTTTTCCACAAGACGCAATGCATGTCCTTATTGAAGGTCTTGTAGAGCTCGCCAATAGAAAGCTACTACATTTTTTAATTACTGAAGAAGAAATTTTCACGCTGGATGACCTAAATAAGTGGCGGACTAATTTTAATTATTACGGCCCTTTCAAGAAGGATATGCCAGCTGTGATATTGCGCGAACATTTGACTTTGCCGGACGGCAAACTCCGTCAAACAGCAGCACAAATGTTCACCTTAGCTCATATCCTACCATTTTTAATTGCTGAATCCATTATGGACGTAGAAGATCCTGATATCTGTGCAAGATTATTGTCACATACTCATCTACTGCAAATACTGAACATGTGTTTAGCATATGAAATTCATGACGAATCGGTCGATTTTCTTAGCCACATGATAGAATTATACATGAGAAGATTTGTTCTTTTGTATCCAAATTGTGCCATACCTAAGATGCATTTTCTGCTACATATACCACAATGCATCCGCCTGTTTGGACCAGCACGACAACAATGGTGTTTTCGTTTCGAAAGTGCTCACGCCTATTTCAAAGGACTCGTCCCCGTAGTACGTAATTTCAAAAATATGGCATATACATGTGCGTTTAGACATCAGGCAAATCTTTGCTCGAAATTGGCAACATATCCAGGAGCTAGATCACCGAAGTTTTTATACCAAGGTCACGAGATAAGTCCTGGTGACACAGTACTATTGAATAATCTGCCAAATTGCCAATTGTTTCATCAATATGTAATTGAAGCCGAAAGAAATAATTGTCAATTATTACGTACTCCCAAAGTAAAAATTCACGGAACGACATATGTCCTAAAATCTCTCATACTTCTACAAAGTGAGGACGATTGCCTCCCTGTATTCGGCGAAGTTAATGAAATATTTGTAATTGATGGGAAAATAATTTTCACTTTTTCCTCTTTGCAAACTGTTTTGTTTTCCGATAAATTAAATGCATACTGCGTGGAACAAGTGTTTCCTTGTGTTTATGATGTAATGAGTTTTGATGATTTAATCTTTCCTCATCCTCTCATTGATGTCAAAATAGGAGATTTAAGATTTGTTGGTCTTTTGAATAATGAGAGAAACGAGTTTTATGGATGAATATATCTTCATATCGATACCATTTATTAATACCATATTATATATATATATGCGATATAAAATCTTGTGCGATTAAAAAATTTGTAGATATATAATATAATCGATGTACAGAGTATAAGTTACAGAATTATTTGCAAGTATATTCATTATGCATATACCTATATATATCAAAAAACGTACATACCTGTTAATCATCTTATATTAGGTAATATGAGTGTGCATTAAAAAATATAACGCATTTAAAACGTGTCACTTTTTTGTGTGTACTCTTATTATTGTGTGTTACTTCGACCGTGTGTAAGAAACTCAAAGTGTGTAACTCGACATAACGTGCATGATTTTCAGACGGTTTTGGTGTGTCGCAATTTTTCGGATAACTTCAAATGCACATAACGCGTGTTATGATTCTTACACAGATGAAGTGTGTGCAACCTACACACCATCTGTGTTATTCCTGAACACAACACATGTTAGTGGTGTCAGTTTTACACATCAAGTCAAATCACACACCAGAAATGTGTGTTGTGTATAAAATTCACACACGCTGTAACACACTTACCTTTGCAGTGTAGGAGGTGAAGGATGTAGCTATGTTATGGCTTTCGCCGAATATTTGAAAAAAAATCGCTGCTCGTTGTACATCATCGCAAAGATGGCTTACTTTCAAGATTATTTTTTGCAAAGCTTAAAGTGAAATCGCGAATTCGGCCAAAGCCATGACACGGATACATAATTTATCTGTAAGAATTTTCATCGAAAAGTCCGTTATCTTGAAAAATAAGGAAATGAGAAGGTAAATGCCGAGAGTCTATTTACGCGCACTCGGCGAAGCCTAGTCAACGCCCTTAATACAAAATTTGAACATACATAAACTAGTGAATACCCACCAAAAGTCCCTCAGGTGCGAAAACCTTACGCCAAGTACATTTAAGTGATAGCCACCAACAGAAATGTTTCGATAGGTTAATTATCTTAAATCCTACGATCTTGAGCTTTTGAGATTATGCGAATCGACTGACGTGTAAGATTCGTGGTGATAAATAGAATAACAATTGTGAACGGATAATTTTACGATTAGGTTTACCTTGTATGACACAAGAATGTTAGATGACTATTAACTGACTATTACCTCTAAATTTTATTCACTTACACATTGTAGACATTGGCATAACTAGGACTTTTCTCTGAGGGGGGCCTGGCCCCATCCTTCACTTCGCTTTACCCGAATATGTATTATATGTATATCCGAAATTTTCAATTCCTTTTTTTTTTTTTATCTTTCTGGGGTGGGCACTCAACATCCTGGGGTGGGCCGTGCCCCCCCCCCCCCCGTCGTTACGCCGATGATTGTAGATTTGGCTTATCTCCATTCATGAATGCAATTATCGGAGGAAACGGTTCTTTGGGGATTCAATTATCTAGCAAGTCACCGCCTGAGGGAGTCTGACAGTAGAAAATCAAGAAAAAATGTTAAAGTTGAAAAATATCAGGATAGCTTGATTTGATATAAGGAACGGCAAGGAGCCAGACCAACAAAGCCAAGTTGAAACGTTGGATTGCAACGAATTCTACTTCAAGCTCTATGTTAGGCTCGTCTCTAGAGGCTCGTCTGCTCGGACCCAAATTGTGAGCCAACGTTATGGGTTGGATTTCGACGAGTTCTATATTCTATCCCGGTATCCTCTAGTCCAAATGAGACTGTAAGTCGACGTTGTATGTTGGACTCCGATAGGCTTTATTCTACACTCGACGTCAACGTAATGCCTTGACCTTCGGTGGAGATAATTTTTTAACCCATGTTTTACAATCAGTTTAGATTCTCCGCTCAGAAGCTCAATCAAATTCAGATTAGTGCTATCACGACAAATGGTGGGAATGAAAATACTCATTCGCTATTAAAGAAATGATCGATCGACCCCTCTTTGTCAGATGATAGAGATTCTCATTTATATTTATTTATTCATTGTAGACTCAGCGTATAATCATTTATGAATGTAATTATTGGAAAAAAAACCTTTTTTATGGATTGTTTAATTTTGTAGCGGGTCGCCGTATAAGACCAGAGGATGATGAGAGAAGACGCTAGGGTCGCAAAGTATCTGGATGGTGCGATTTGATACGAGAAACGGCAAGAGTCAGACAAAGAGAGCAGAATGCGAGTGTTTGACTTCATAAACTTCCATCTTATGCTCTAAGCTAGTCTTGCATGAATAGGCTCAATTCTAGATATTTTGATACCATCTGTTCAGACCTGAATTTGAAGTTGACGTTATGAGTATGGGACGCGTACGTATTCTTTTCACAGAGGACTAGCTACATTTAAAAAAAAAAACTACCTACGAATTGCAATACATATATCTCATATTTATATATATTTAATCATGAGCATCAACTATAACCCTGTGTGCAAGTAACTCCGCCATTGCCGGTCCCAGGTCCAGATGAGACAGGAGGACGGCTGCGCGCAGGGCTACACGTTTCAGGCATATAGAATTATACCAGATTCTAACGAAACAATTCGTAGAACTTAATGAAAGAACATATGTTACGTCTGTCCACAGAAATTCAAGGCTCACAGAAAAGTATGAGCATACGTGTATATTATTACATTATTTTCATTCATTTGATTTGAAATTATACTACCACATTTAACATAGCTGCTTTTTGAGGGATTCGGATGATACAAAATGCATCACCGTACATGCATTGGGATGTTCATAGGAACAATTGGCAGAATGCCGCCAACTGAGCAAGCCTCGCGAGCGAGAATATAGGAAAACCCAATCGAGCGAGCGTAGCGAGCGAGCACGATTATTAGGTAGTCGAGCAAAATTGTACAAAAAGTGGTGATATCAACCCCAAAAAGCACCCCTGGTGCAAAAACCTTTCGCCAAGTGCATTAATGTGGTGACTACCCCCAAAAAAATCCACCAACAAAAATTCCTCCTTAACAAAATTGGTTACTATAAAAATGTCTACTTACAAAAGGATTGAAATCAGATACAATTGCCAAGTACATGTCTTCTGTATAACAAAAGTTTACAACAGAAGAACAGAAAACTGAATAGTCTTGTATCGTTCACTCGCTACGCTCGCTCACTCGATCAGCTCTTGATAATTACAGGGAAAAAAATCAGAACAAAAAAATTTAGGAAGTGGTACTTGGCGGGCCATTATAGCAATATGTATCAAACAAATGATACATAGACCTAAATGAATACTCTTTTACTTAATCATAAATGGCCCGCAAGTACCACGTACTAAATTTTTTTTTTCTGATTTTTTCCCCTGTAATTATCAAGAGCTGATCGAGTGAGCGAGCATAGCGAGTGAACGATACAAGACTATTCAGTTTTCTGTTCTTCTGTTGTAAACTTTTGTTATACAGAAGACATGTACTTGGCAATTGTATCTGATTTCAATCCTTTTGTAAGTAGACATTTTTATAGTACCAATTTTGTTAAGGAGGAATTTTTGTTGGTGGATTTTTTTGGGGGTAGTCACCACATTAATGTACTTGGCGAAAGGTTTTCGCACCAGGGGTGCTTTTTGGGGTTTATACATCTACGTGTACATGAAATCAATTGAATACCTACGCTTGGTATTCCTGCAATGAAAAAATTCCACAAAACTTAATTTTATGGAATGTCAATGCAATCGTGGAAAATATAGTCATCTCCTAATCAGGGTTGCAAAAAATGCATTTTTTTTCCAATGCGTAGTGATATCTTCTCAGATCGCTTTAGACCCGACTGGATTTGCTTGGATCTAATACACACAGACGTGTGAAAAAGATGTTAGATCTAATCAGGTTTACGCAGATCTAGATAGATCTTCCGAGATCTAAGCAGATCTAATTTTTCCCAAAATTTAGATCTGAGTGGATCAAATTAGATCAAATTAGATATAATTTGATCCAGTTAGATCTGAAATATTTTTTCTCGGGTGGTTGATGGGGCGTAACTTCGCGTCAACTGAGTCCCTTCCATTCTCGATACTTGAGATAATACACTGTGTATATTTCAGAAAATGAAAAATCTACGCTAGTTATCTTGAAATAAGAAAACGTTAATATAATTTATTTTTATTTGTATTTTTATCAAACATTGACGATTCAATCATTTATTTATTGCAAGAGACGTTATTTCCTGGCTCTCAATTCAATGAAATTTGGTTTATTGTGAATCGACACATGAGCAATTCCACGTCAAACCGGACAGCTTTCTGACCTCGATGTTACCGATTTCGCTCTAATTTTTTTTTACGGGTTCTATGGAACAAATAAATTCATCAAACAATTTTTCGTTTTTTTTTTTTTTGGCCCCTGTTTTCCAAGTTACACGGGGGTGAAATTCAGCAAAAAGAGCCAAAAATCGAAAACATACTCCCCTTCAAACGGTCATATCTTTGATTGTATTCAACCTAGAGACTTCGTCCAGGAACCATTTCAAAGCTGTTGAATGACACTATTTTTATATATTTATTGTATCCTGCGGTAACAAACAATTCTATTTGTTATAAATAAATATATTATTCAAACGTGATTTTCAAAGTGAGGGCCACGCGATAGAATTCTCAAAAAAATATGAGCGTATTTCTTGATCAATTCTCTACAAAACGTTAAGTCAAAAGGATGGAGAAACGATGGAAACTAGGTGAGAACGATTTATTTATAAGTGACGGCGCGTGCTGCACCATGAAACCCGGCTCGGGTACGTGTGGCTAGCACAAGGAAGCATCGGTGGGCATATTACACGGTCATATCTTTGGTTTTTTTCATCCTAGAGACTTCTTCCAAGAACCATTTTAAAGCTAATGAATGACACTATTATTATATATTTATTAAATTTCACGATAACGAACAATTCGATTTGTTATAAACAAATACAATATTCAAACGTGGTTTTCAAGGCAAGAACCACGCGTAAAAATTCTGAAAAAAATATGAGAGTATTCCTTGATCAATTCTCTACAAGATCGTTGAGTCAAAAGGATCAAGAACCGATGGAAACCATGTTGAAACGATTTATTTATAAGCGACGGCGCGCGCCGTCGCTGAAAGACCCGGCTCGGGTACGGTTTTTCCGTGGCAGCGCGCGCCGTCGCTTATAAATAAATCGTTTTCACCTAGTTTCCATCGTTTCTCCATCCTTTTGACTTAACGATTTTGTAGAGAATTGATCAAGAAATACGCTCATATTTTTTTGAGAATTCTATCGCGTGGCCCTCACTTTGAAAATCACGTTTGAATAATATATTTGTTTATAACAAATAGAATTGTTTGTTACCGCAGGATACAATAAATATATAAAAATAGTGTCATTCAACAGCTTTGAAATGGTTCCTGGACGAAGTCTTTAGGTTGAATACAATCAAAGATATGACCGTTTGCAGGGGAGTATGTTTTCGATTTTTAGCTCTTTTTGCTGAATTTCACCCCCGTGTAACTTAGAAAATAGGGGCCAAAAAACAAAACGAAAAATTGTTGGATGAATTTATTTGTTCCATAGAAGCCGTAAAAAAAATTAGAGCGAAATCGGTAACATCGAGGTCAATTTTTGATTTATTTTGTCCGGTCTGACGTGGAATGGCTCACATAGGATTTACACATATAATCATAAAGTTCTCTGAAAGAAATTGTTCGATACAAAGTTTTAGGAGTATATATTTTGTTCCAAATATAATTTTCTTATCTATCCTCTAAAAAATGAATAATTGAAATCATTTTACTGATTGACTTTTTTTCAAATTAAAAATGTAATACTCCGAAATTAAAAAATTTGCAGCCCTACTCCTAATAAGCTGATCGCCAAAAACAGAAGAGCTGTTATCTTCTTTTGCCGAACAGCTGATTCTTCACCTCGAGTTTCTCTTTGACTCATTTCGTTCATAATCATTCAAATAATTGGAGATATTCTTGATAGTAAGATTCCAAGCCCGATGAGAAAAATCCTAATAAATTTTTAAAATTTGTATCACGTTTAAAACCGTGAGACAAATAGCGATCAGTTCTCAAATATTTATTAGTTTCTGTTTTTCTCATTAACCAAATATTATGGATTACAATTACTTAATATTCAGTAGTCTTTTCCATTTCACTTTGTATCGATAGCCATAGTTCTCAAAATTGGACCAGTGCCACAAGACGATGGGATGATCGATTCGCTGATCTCGTACAGGTCGACGGATACGGCAAGCTATACGCCATGGGTCACGTCCTTGGAGACATTCCTCAACGGTAACGTCAGATTGTTTTTTGATTCAATAGGCTTATTTAAATATTCTGAGCCATCAATTATTTAATGAAAAATTTCTATCAGGATCATACAGGGGAAAATCATATAAGATTATAGGGGCTGCGCGTGCCAACGCTCCTTGATGCTTCTCGTTTCATAACGCAAGACTTACTTTTCTAATGGAAAATCATTTTTTCCGCTCAAGCACCATTATAAATCACTGCGCAAATGTTCATTTGAACTTTTGCATGTCCAAATTTACTTCTTCTATGTTACGAATTTTCGACATGGCATCCTTCAGATTGTGTCAGTTGGTGATTTAGGAAACGATACTTTAGATTACCGAGGAAATTTGGCAGTCCCGAGCAGAATGCAGAGACTTATTGCTTGTGATTTCAACTACCCACCCTTGGCGGGGCATCTTTGCTACGTAGACCTCAAGAACTTTGGCTCTTGTAATGCAGAAAACCACTATGGTTACCACAGAGCTTCGCCTTGCGTTTTCTTCAAGCTTGATACGGTACTTTTAGTTGTGTTATTTACTTGTTAACCAGAGTTGTACATTTAACTGACCGGAATTTTCTTCTGAAAACGGTACGTTAATATGTCCAGCAATAACTTTTTTCGCCAATATTTTTGGAAATGAGTTTTTATTTCTTTCTCAATTCAAAGACCGTGTCGAAGTCTAGAATGTTGGTCAAATTTGACAGTGATGTTTTTGAGAGTTGATGTTTTGATTAACTGAAGCGTCAGCTGATTATTCTATACTGACAATGAGTAAGAAGATTACTTCACTAGATATACCAAAGTAATGAAGCTGTAGTTCCAATACTAAATGTCTTCTTGATTTTAATAATATATTTTTTTGCCATGCAGCCTCCTGGTTGGGAGCCGGAGTTTTATAATGACACTAACTCACTGCCAGCGAACATGCCTTCAGACCTCAAGAACTACATTGAAAATATAAAACTTAACAATCCTCTTCAACTAAATACAGTTTGGGTTTCATGCGAGGCCGAGAGTCCAGAGTTCGTGGAGTTTATTGGTTCACTTCATTTCTTTCCAAGACGAGGATTTTCAGGATATTATTTTTCTAACAATGAAGTTGAGGGGTACCTGAGTCCACTGGTTGCTGTGGAAATCGAAAGGCCAAGTCGTAAGTTTGTATTAGATTTATTTATTTTTATTTCCAAAATTGTACTACGCATTCGAATAACAGATTCCTTCTGGAAAATTAATTTACCTCAGAATACAATATCAGTAACGAATTTTATTTCAATAAGACCAAAATGACATTACCAATTCTTTCAGCTGGAATCCTAATCAGTATCAAGTGCAAAGCATGGGCTCACAATATCAATCACGACTCTGATCAGGGAGTTGCGAGATTGAGGTTGCTAATTGATTAATCAATACAACCGGAAGCATTCCTCTTTTTCTCTCGCAGAGAGCGTCAGAGAGAGAAAAATGAATAATACGATGGCCACTTAAGGAGCTCTGTAATATCTCAATAATTGTAGTTAATATAGTTAATATAAGTAAGGTATATCGAATGTATTCCAGTTTCTGCAATGTTATCTTGTTATACAAGGCGTAATTGGTGCGTAATGTTCTACTATACATGAATATAGGTATATTTTCTCAAATGTTACATATACCGAGAATATTCGGTGAGAGTGAACGACCCCCTTCCTACAGCAAAATCGACACATGCGCGCACCGCGTACGCAGCGCCGGACAAAGGGGGGGGGGCGAAGGGGGCGCCGGCCCCGGGCGCGATAGGCAGGGGGGCGCCGTATGCATATCCGATTCCTCCAAAAGAGTCATATTGCAACAACTTGGTTGCGGGCACGCAGACTGCAAATCGAAATGAAGTTTTGATTATCGAAGCCGCCGCGCGAACCTTTCATTTACAAAAGTAGCTGCCATTCGGAATCTATGGTATTTTCATATCTGAAATCTTTTTTAAAAACTTATTTTGTTATTTAATTATAATAATTAACGGTCAGATTCGTGGAATTCGAAAATCCGTACGATAACTTTTGTCTCGGAAGTTGATGACTCTGATTTTCAGAGTTTTATGATTTATGAGTTCTGTTTATTTTCTTTATTAATAAAATATAATATGTGAGTTATATTTTAGTGGACTGCATTGTATTATTTGAAAATTGTGATCGACGGGGGGGGGGGGGGGGGGGGCGAGATTACGCATAGTTAGCCCCGGGCGCAATATTGTCTTCGTCCGGCGCTGCGCGTACGTGTGGCTCGTTCGGGAGTGCCAGGGCCCCTATTCTCGACGCAATGAGAATGGGATCTGTGAACGAATGTGGCTCCGTTCACGGATGTTTTTTGTGGAGGGAAAATGTTCGTTTACGAATTCAAGATCCTCATGGGAATTGACTCTGTTGACGGATATCAGTTGTCATTCCCACGTGAGAAGATTCGTATGAGAAGTATCAGTTGCGAATTTTACATGCTGTCATCCTCTTCACGCGTAATAATAACGGAACATTTAATGTTTTATTAAATTCTGAGAGATCCGCCAATTCTATAGTGAGTGAAGTTCTGAGCAATGAATAATTTACGGAGATTCATGTATTTTGACGTGTTGCAAAATTTGGAACCAGTCGAAGATTACGATCACCGTCAACGATTGTTACATCACGCCATCAACCCTTTTGAGGAGCTTACAAACGATAATTTCATTAAAATATTTCGTTTAAATAAAGAACGAGTATCTCAATTGATTGACATTGTCGGTCAATATGAGCCAGCTCCAACGAGACGATCAGCATGTGAGGTTAGCACCAAAGTAAGTGATTGAATAATAATAATTAAATCAGGCTCTCCAAGCTCGTTTATTATCTTTTTTTTTCGAATTTTTTTTTTCCTTCTTGAGGTGCTCACAGCATTACGATTCTTCGCCACTGGAAGCTACCAATTAGATATCGGATCAGGTAGATACTCAGCTATCAGTCAACCATCAGTGAGCAGATCCATCCATACGGTCATTGATGTCTTTAATCGACAAGAAATATTTGGGGAATATGTGAGGTTTTTCAGAAACATAGATGAAGTTCGAGCATCTCGAGATCAGTGAGGAGTAGCCCTATGACATGACCTAATATTCTGATTGCTTTTATGCGAAATATTTAATCATAAGCTAATTCATTTGTAGATTTCTACGGCGATTCAATTTTCCCAATGCAATTGGATGCATTGATGGCACTCATATTGCAATCTTTCCTCCTAAAATAAATGACCCAATCCACCCTGAAAATGTATACGTAAATCGTAAAGGATATCACTCTCTGAATGTTCAATTGGTGCGTAAAGTGATCAACAAGAAAAACTGTTTATGAACCTTATTTCGACTGACCAATTTTGCTGTCATTAGATTTGTGATGCTGACTTCAAAATTTTGAACGTAAATGCTAGATATCCAGGAAGTGCAAATGATTGTGTTATCTGGAACGATAGCAACATTCAACCGTTGATGCGTAGATTGCATAACTACAATGATGAATGCTTCTATTTGCTCGGTAATATTAGCTAATTTTTGTTAAAGTATCTATTTCGGGAACAAGTGATTTTTGGATGAAACATCAAATTAAGTCTTTTGTTGCTGACAAAATTCTCAATTGAAAATGTTATATAACATTTCTTTCTGGAATCACTCATGATCTGGATTGACCAATAAAAAAACCAATGATTTTTTTCAATGATAGATTAGAAGCACAAGTTATCTTCAGCCCCCCCCCCCCCCCCCTGCCCCTTCTGAATAGCTGAAATCATTTGTAGGAGACGCAGGATACCCTCTACGTCCATGGCTGATGACACCATTCAAAGATCCATTGGATGATTCTCCAGAGGCAGCCTTTAACAATGTGTTTTGCCGCGCAAGATCGATCATTGAACGTGTCAATGGGATCCTCAAAATGAGATTCCGATGTTTGCTTAAACATCGAGTTCTTCATTACGATCCTACAACGGCAGCGAAGATAACGAACACTTGTGCAATCTTCCATAACATGGCAATCATGGACGGTTTCAGATTCCCCGCAGTAATAGATGAACCTTATGCGAATAATCCAGACTATGTAATGTTCAATAATGGAGATCTTGATGAAGTCAATGTGCATATGGCTCGGGTCAATCCAGAATTAGCTGCAGGTCGAATTGTTCGTCAACAAATTGTTAGAGAATGGTTCAACTAAGAGTAATAGAAGAGGAACTATTACTTCTTACAGAAATACAACTTGAAAACTTTACTTGACAAAAAAAAAATTCTTGAGGAATCCACTTGCACTCCTAGATCAGTCTCTTCCTTCATTGTTCATCATATTATAATTAATACAATAATAACAATATAATAAGAGTCGTATCATTATAATTAGTCAATATTATTATTATTATTATTATTATTATAGTCATATAATGGTTATTATCTATACGATTTGCACTAGCTAACGTTCTTACTTTTGGTATAAATTTGGAAATAATTACATCCTTATCAGTTCGCAGTAATTGAGCACCATATTATTTTGCAATACTTTCTGAGCTCTAAAGTTTTACTCATTATCGCATAATTATTAAACTTCCAAATAAAATCTTTTGAATTAAAGCCAAAATCGGTAGTGATTACACTTCACAGTTCAGTGCTACTGGAATAAACAATAAATTGAGAAAAAAAGAAACAAAAAAAATCAAAAGCGGAAGGAGCAATCACCATGGATATATGAGTCTGTTGCTCAACTTATTCAATGCTCTTGATTGCACATGGTTTGCTCGAGCCTGTCTCGCAAGGAGAAACACCTTCTGGTCGTAATACCTCTTCTTGGTCTCTAATTCATCAGTAGAGAGAGCGATAATATTCTCCGAATTTCGAAGGGATGCATCCTGTCGATGTACTGCCATTGATCGTTTCTTATTGGGAAATAGGGATAAGGATTTCCTTTCGTCTCCACCTGCCCCAGAGCCAATGTTTTCTGATTTTACAGAGAAAGGCCCAGTCTTTTGCACGAGGGGCTGTTTCGTCAACATTGGAAGCTCTGCCTCTATCTTCGCAACTTCAACTCTTGAACTTGGAAATGCTACGTTAGGCTCTCCATTAGTGTTCAGGTCAACAGTATGCTTAAGAACCAAGAAATCCGCAGAAAGAGCAGGGAAAAGAGATAAATCATTCTCTACATTTATGATCTCTAGCTGAGCGTTCTCAGCACTGCCGGATGCTTCTTCACGAATTGTAGCATCCTTTTCATCATTCAGAAAGTCTTCGAACTCATCCAATCCTCTACAGTTTCCAGGCTCTAGCTCATTATCTTCCTAGAGTCACAAATAAAAAAATGGAATAGTTGGTCATTGGAGTTACAAGTCCATGAGATTGTCAAGGGCACTTACAAAAAGAGTATCTGATTCCCTAATGTCCTCATTACCAGCCACTGCTATTTTAGGTACAATGGCTGTGAGTTGTTGCTCCTCTTCTGGACTCATGTTCACATTTTCTGAAGGCCCACCACCAGTTTTCTTTAAATTTTTATTGTTGGCAGCTAATTTTGCTTTGATCACTTTCTTTTGATCTTGCCATGTCTACAGAAAAAAAAGTGAATGAAATTTTGATGATAAGTATACACGAACTGTTTTATTGAGAAATATGTCGAAAATTTTCTGTTTTTGAGAGGAATTTTATTGCAATTATTGGTGGATAAATCAGGTTCTGGCGTTATTATTATTATTATTATTATTTTTTCTTAACTATTATTTCATTTTTGTGGAAAATTGTCAAAAAGTTTTCAGAACGAAGTAGGGTCTCTCGTTGTTCACACTAAATCTCAAAGAAATGAATTTATTTACTTACCCTTTTCCATTGAGCTTTGGTTTTCACTGCACCGTTAGGCACTACATTTAAAATTGACGAAATTGTATCCCAAAGTTTTTCAACAGATGCTTTTGTTACTCTGTTTGAGAATTTAGGGTTATTTAATTGAGGATTCTGCTGCACGAATTCAACGAGCATGTTTTTTTGAGTGGTGGATACAATTGCAGCACGTTTCTGTTCTCCTTCAGATTTACCACCATTATCGCACTTCCCAGTCGAATTATTTGCACTCATGGTCATTAATTTCTCAGAATTCAATAAGATATTTAAATATTTAATGTGAAGAGGATGACAGCATGTAAAATTCGCAACTAATACTTCTCATACGAATCTTCTCACGTGGGAATGACAACTGATATCCGTCAACAAAGTCAATTCCCATGGGGATCTTGAATTCGTAAACGAACATTTTCCCTCCACAAAAAACATCCGTGAACGGAGCCACATTCGTTCACAGATCCCATTCTCATTGCGTCGAGAATAGGGGCCCAGTAGCCTTGCATCCCCTCCCGAACGAGCCTCACGCATGCGGTGCGCACCTGTGTTGGTTTTGCCGTAGGAAGGGGATCGTTTACTTTCACCGAATATTCTCGGTAGGTAGATATAGTTTTAAGGTGCCACAGAACCATGGAGTAGGAGGAGACATATCTCCCTATACACGCTGTATTGAAAAAGTGGGACCAATTTTGCTCGTAATAGATGGCGCTGCCCAGATAGAATTTCGGGATGATCATGGTCATCATGAAGTATGACACAATTGTTTGTCAACACGTTGACTACACATTGTCAACATGGAATGATCAACAAAACATAGTTGTAAATATGCCGACATATTTTAATCATGATATGACTCCTTTTATTTCTAACATATTGAGTACATATCATGGTAGCATATTTCCATCATTCCACGATCGATTATTTGTTGCATTCCATGTTGACATAATCGCAACATACGTACAACATGCTGTGATCAACATTCCATGCACTCATAATGCGATCACGGCATGATGGAAATATGACAGCATTAGATGAACGCGTTCTCCTCGCGTCAACTTCGGCTCTGATTGCCGGTACTCGGCGCTCTTTGCTGCTTCGGATGCCAGCTGTATAATAACAGAGGCATATACTAGCTGCAGCACGCCAGGACACGTTTTTTATCCGGCGATTCAACAAAAAATTATATTATTTTTTCGAGCGATTATATATATACAGAGATATATACATTATATATGGGGCATTCCACGCCAAATCGGACACCATTTAGCTTTTGCATCTCCGATTTTCTCCATAATTTTTTGTCTTTTAGTATCTATTGAGAGAGGCCTCCATGCCAATTTTTAGCTTTTTTTGTCCAGTCACTTCTGCGATGTGAATTTAAAAAAAAAAAAACGGTACTTTTTTTTTGAATGCCCATAACTTAGCGAAAAATGATCCGATTGTGATGTTTTTTTTTTTCAACTTTTCGTTGTTAGACGTACTTTTAGAAAAAAAAAATGTTACAAAATTATAAAAACCGTATTTTCATAAGATTTTTGAGTTCTAAATGTTAAATGTTGATTTCTGAAAAACACGTAGCCATCGATTTTCTTCAAATTTTTCCTGAAAATACTGTCACTTATTACGCAACTTTTAAGCCCAGTCCGGTAATGGGATAATGTTGGGATCTATTTTTTTTCGAATTTTCAAATTTTTAGTCTTCACTTATATATGTTAGAAAATATCTGAAATTAAAATACTTTGCATCAAAGCTACTCTCGAGGATTATTTGATACGTCATGATTCTTAATTAGTTTACAGATTGATTACAAGTAAAAGAGATAGGTCGAATAAAGTACGCATTATATTTGATCACATTTATTTATTAACTAACATTTTCTTGCACGTTTAAATAACTTATGAATTTGCGAATCTGATGAAAATGAAAATTCTTTGAATTTCAAAGTGTCTTCTCCGTCAGGTATGACACAATGGTATTTTTGTGTACCTGTTATCGTTTTAGTTCTCAGATAACATTTTTCTAAAAATTCTTTGGCTCGAATATAATGGTCAGTAGGGAAGAACCGAATATAAATATTTGGCAAACTATTCGGTTTTATTGCCCAGTCATACAATTGTTGAGGTGTTGATATTTGTTGATTATATGGAAGTTGAAGGCTTGCTCGTGCAGCGATTCTTTTGACGGTTCCCCCTACCCCATCACAAGGCCCTTTGCCGTGGGCTGTTGCAAAATAATGCCATTCAACTTCCAGGCCAAAGTCTTCTCTGTGATAATTTATATTCACGAAATTCTTGTAGTTTTTAAATTGTTGGGGCGCTCCATCAGAAAAGTAAATAACTTTTGCAGCATTATTGGATAACTCTTTGATGAATTCAGTTGTAATCCTTGTAAATTCATGAACCGCAACTGCGTCATGAGATAAACAGTCAGATATTATGACTAAACTTTTGTGGATGAGTACATTATCTTCTTTGTAATAAATTACAACTGGATAGATCGTTGCTTGATCATTATTCCAATGAAATCCGGATGCAGCATTTTGAATAACGAAAGCATAATTTTCCGAAAAGTCGCAAATCACAATGTACTCATTCTGTTCTAACGATTCTCTCAGCGATCTCAAATAGCTTGCTTGTTCTTTCGCAATATAATGGTGTGGCAAAAGAGTTAGTAAGTTTTCACAAAAATTATCCACAAAATCTGTTGAGCTTTTCACGAATGTTTCCATACTTGTACGAGGCTTTGAAATCCAATATTTATAAGTTATTTCATCAATTTCATTTTCATCCAGTATATCAAGTAAAAAATTCTTAACAGTTAGTACTCCTGGACACTTATCACAGTTGTTCAAATAACAATCAAAAGTTGGTTCTTGACACATAATCATTTTCAAGCAATCACCATAAAGCTGTAACGGTGTTTCTGATTGGCCTGTAAGAGTTGCCAAATTACACCCTGCAATAAAAGAAATCATGGTTATGGTTTGATGAATATTTTGTTAACATACACTTACCTAGCATCATGAGCTTGATGTTTTGGTGCATAGAACACACACAGATAGTGTGAGTTCCGCTAGAACCTGCAAGTACACAGTATTGAGGGCGTAATGACGCAAATTTAAAGAAACCAACTCGATGATCAGAATGTCGTTCTTTGAAAAGTTCATATAATTCTCGTAAATTAGAGAGAATAAGTCGTTTCTGGATATGTTCACGTTTTCCGTCATCATTTCTAATAGAAAGATAATCTTTCATTCCAGGCATAGTAACGCTGATTTCATCGTCAACATAGAATTCCGAAATCCGAGATTTAACATCACTTGATAATGGGCGACCTAGATATTATAAAATGTAACTTATCCTTACTGAAGAAAAAATGAATAAGAAGTTTTCATTAAAAAAAAATTTATCAACCTAATTTCGCATTTGGTGTTGAAAGAATCCCGTTTTCTTCGCGGAGTCTTCTAGCTAAAGATGCCGTGTATTTTGTACAGCCCATTATACTACAAACTCGGGATAAGCCCCATGTTTCAGGTAAGAGTGTAAGGATTTGAATTTTCTCATGTCGAGTCGTATTATCATTGTGAAATTTGATTTTAAATTTTTCGATCATCTCCAAAAAGTTGTTCGAATTAGTTTCATCGTCAGTATCTTTTAATATTCCTAAAGACTTATTTAATTTATAGCAGACTTTTTGGACTTTGTTTTGTAAATAAGTTTGATTATTCACATGCTTTTTAGCGATTGGGGATTGACTTAATAATGCGATTGCATCATTAACCACAGGCAACACAGTTTGTAAGCTCAATTGAGACAGACTACTGGTTTGTGAGGTGAGTTCTTCACTCACGTTTTCTAATTCTGAAAAATAGTAAGATCGATCAATTATTTTGCCATAAACTATTATTTTATCAAAAAAATTAAATAAAAAAATTGGACAATCCCCAACAATTTTTGATTAATCTTACCAGACGATGTGATTGAAATTGATGAGATAGATTTCTCAGTTACAACATCTTCGACTTCATCTTCGAATTTGTCTTCGACTTCATGATCACAGGCAACAGGAGCGGTATTTCTGGAGTCTAATGCTTTTCTACACGATGTGCAGAGATAATCATCCTTACTCAAATTATATAAATTTTGTTGAGTAACAGAAGCTCGTCGAAGACTTTTATTAATTCTATGATTATCTATTTCCAAAGGATTACAGCACAAATTATATATCCCAAATTTTGGCATGGCGGAAAAGTTTACAATAAGTTATGCACTTTAAAAAATATACCGTGATATTACACACATTTTTCTTCAGAACAAATTAGTAGAGGTTATTCACAGGACACACTGCAAACACGTGAATGAAAATAACAATGAATTCTGATTTTGAAATGAAGTCGTAGCAAAGAAATATACTCAGCCGATAGGCTACGTTAACGGAGTTTTTATTACCGACCGTAGGTAAAAGTTAAAAATCATTTATAAAAGCGCCAACTTGTTAACACATATATCGCTGTTCCCTAACAAGAAGGTTGTAATGCAGAAATCAAAAAAATAGAGTCGCTATTCAGAGAATGGAAAAATAAGGTCGCTATACAGAAAGTGAAAAAATAAAGTCGTTATGCAGGAATTGAAAAAATAAAGTTGCTATTCAGACGCGAAAACAATAAAGGCGCTAAACGCGGGTGCTGATGATTGCGCGGTTGGCATCACTGATCTCGCCGGTTGAATAAAGGTGAAGAGAAAATTTTCGCGATTGGGAAATTTATAATTAATTTAAATTGAAAATTAAAATATTCTGCAGGAATTTTATGTAACAAAATAATAAAATGCTCTACTTACTTACCTTACTCATCCATATATGGATGAAAATAGTTCAGGCACTAACGCGAGCACAAACTGGCACAGTAAATGAAGAATATCCTATTGCCTGGCAGAAAAATGACTTAAATCCAACTTTTCTGAAGTTTGGCTCATTTTTAATGCACCTATGTATCGAAAATATTGAGTAAAAACTCTGTCGCGGAATGTCTTCATAATGTATTCTAGATTTTTCTGCGAATTGATTAGCATTAATCAGCATTATTCGAAGAAAAATCTAGAATACATTATGAATTCCTCCACATAGTTTTTACTTAATATTATCTATTATATAATATTATCTACGATTATTGTATTATTTTATTATGAAGACATTCCGCTACAGAGTTTTTACTCAATATTTTCGATACATAGGTGCATCAAAAATGAGCCAAACTTCAGAAAAGTTGGATTTAAGTCAATCTTCTGCCAGGCAATAGGATATTCTTCATTTACTGTGCCAGTTTGTGCTCGCGTTAGTGCCTAAACTATTTTCATCCATATATGGATGAGTAAGGTAAGTAAGTAGAGCATTTTATTATTTTGTTACACAAAATTCCTGCAGAATATTTCAATTTTCAATTGAAATTAATTATAAATTTCCCAATCGCGAAAATTTTCTCTTCACCTTTATTCAGCCGGCGCGATCAGTGATGCCAACCGCGCAATCATCACCACCCGCGCTTAGCGCCTTTATTGTTTTCGCGTCTGAATAGCAACTTTATTTTTTCAATTCCTGCATAACGACTTTATTTTTTCACTTTCTGTATAGCGGCCATATTTTTTCATTCTCTGAATAGCGACTCTATTCTTTTGATTTCTGCATTACAACCTTGTTGTTAGGGAACAGCGATATTAACTAAATTCGTTTAAAATAATTAAAATGAAGGGGTCATTGTCCATTAAATTGTTAAGACATATCACTCGACCTATCTCTTTTGCTTGTAATCAATCTGTAAACTAATTAAGAATCATGACGTATCAAATAATCCTCGAGAGTAGCTTTGATGCGAAGTATTTTAATTTCAGATATTTTCTAACATATATAAGTGAAGACTAAAAATTTGAAAATTCGAAAAAAAATAGATCCCAACATTATCCCATTACCGGACTGGGCTTAAAAGTTGCGTAATAAGTGACAGTATTTTCAGGAAAAATTTGAAGAAAATCGATGGCTACGTGTTTTTCAGAAATCAACATTTAACATTTAGAACTCAAAAATCTTATGAAAATACGGTTTTTATAATTTTGTAACATTTTTTTTTCTAAAAGTACGTCTAACAACGAAAAGTTGAAAAAAAAAAACATCACAATCGGATCATTTTTCGCTAAGTTATGGGCATTCAAAAAAAAAGTACCGTTTTTTTTTTTAAATTCAAATCGCAGAAGTGACTGGACAAAAAAAGCTAAAAATTGGCATGGAGGCCTCTCTCAATAGATACTAAAAGACAAAAAATTATGGAGAAAATCGGAGATGCAAAAGCTAAATGGTGTCCGATTTGGCGTGGAATGCCCCATATATATTACAGAGCAAAAAGTGACCAAAAGTATAATAGTCCAAACAGAAGTGACCTCAACGGTAAGTATCTTTTTTTTCTTAAACTTGGCGTCAAGACGCTGACGCGTACCTCTTGATAACATATAACCAGCTATAGCATAGGTAGAAAAAAAATAAAATAATAATCTGCAAGTGTCACTTAATTTCTAGTCCAAAATGTTGCTGTTTACTGCCGTGACAATCATAATCAAAATAAAATAATTTTTTCTTTCGCATTATTCTTTGTAAATGTCAATTTTTGTATTCATTGATAAATTCACTTTTTATTATATATATAATCCTCTGCTATTTATATACCTTTTTCTGTTCGCATTCTCATAATATATAATATAGGGTAAGGTTGCCAAAATCGTACCACTTTTCACATTTCAGCCTTTAACTTCTATGAATATTCATGCGAATACTTCAAAATTGGAACATAGAGTCTCTGATACGTTTTCTTCATAAATCTTTCGTTGATTTGAGATCAGAATAGAATTTTCATGAAATACAATCAATTTTGTAAAAGCTTGAAAATGGTACGATTTGAGCGACCGGGTTCCCAAATCGTACCACAGGGGTTCCCTAATCGTACCGGGGTGTCTAAGTCGTGCCAGCTGCACGAATGTGAATTAAATAATTAATAAAATGATGAATAATGAATAATAATAAATGATAATAATAATAATAATCATCACAATCATAATAAATGATTAATTTAATATTGTGAACACAGTTCCTAAATCGTACCGGTACGATTTAGGCCCCATAGATTCTAAGGCAACTGACAGCTGGTACGATATCGGCAACTCATCATTTTTCTTTTCAATTGAATAAAGACAGAGCTTCAGAGGTTAGATTTAAAGATTGGTAGGTTAAGTATATCGGAAATTGAGGCTACTCTAAAAGAGACTCAGGCAAAGTTTGATTTCGATTAGATTTCCAGCCAAGAACCGTTAGGGAAATGTGACCAAAACTTACATGCTACGGTATGCTATTCTTCTTTCGTTGATATTTCCTTTCTGACTTTTTCTTACACGTCCAATTTCATTCCACACGCGTATTATGATACATACTTCGAAGAACCACGGCTAGATTGTTGGAAAAAAGGAATAAGCCATTAATCTAACTCATAAGTTAGACAATAACATACAAGCTAGTTTTAGCCTTCTATAATATATATAGTTCATGTTCTTCTTAGCCCCGCTAGAAACATGTAATGTAACGAATATAAAGCCGTGTATAACCATGTAATACTTCTATTGTCTCCGTTGAATAAATTAAACTAACCCAATATAAAGAAACTAAATCCTGTCTTCACACTACACCTGCAACAGGTTATGGGCCCAGTGACCTTGTTTAAACCTACTAAGCAATAATCTAATGAAGAAATTGTTAAAACGTGTGCTGTGACCATTCTAGAACCCTAGAGAAAATGGCGGAAGCACCGAGTAACAGTTCAAAGCTTTATGCTGGTCTACAAAAACTCAAAGGGCGTGAAAACTATCAGGACTGGAAATTTGATATGGAAAACTTCCTAATCATTGAAAATTATTGGGTGTGTATCGAAGGTTATCCGGAAGATAACCAAACAACCGAGACACAAAGAATTCACAAAGACAATAAAGCACGCGCGTTAATTTGTCTAATGGTAGAGCCGTGTGTGAAACCCTACATCACACTAACCAAACAAGCAAAAGAGGCTTGGACAGCACTTGAGCGAGCTTTCGAAGACAAAGGTGTAAACCGTCGAATAAGTTTGTTGCAAGAATTGTGTTCAGTGAAGCTTGAAAGTTTTAAAAACATGCAAGACTACGTGAACGCTTTTATGTCAATAGCCCTAAAACTCAGTGCCATAGGGAAACCCGTTGACGACGAGATGCTTGGCGTTCTGATGTTGAAAGGTTTAACGAACGACTATCAGCCAATGATAATGGCAATGGAGAATTCGAACGTAGAAATCTCTAGTGATTACATAAAAACCAAGTTATTGCAAGATCAAAACTACAAAGGTAGTACCAACTCGAGCAATGGAGACTTGGCATTACTATCGAAACAAAACTACAAGAAGAAACCGAAAAAACCTAGATGCTGGACGTGTGGAGCATGGGGTCACTCAAAGCCTGAATGTCCCAAGAAAAACACCAGCAACGAGACGAAGACTGATCCGAAGACTACCAACGAGGAGAAGAAGGGTAAAGACCGAGCACTTCTGACAGCGCTAGGAGTAAACACTCATTCTGACAGCTGGTACGTGGACTCAGGAGCTTCGAATCACATGACCTGTAAGAAAGAATGGTTACAAAACTATTCAGAGCATTCAGGTATAGGTCATGAAATAACAGTAGCAGGTAACGGTAAACTTCTTAGCAGTGGGGTAGGCGATGTTCCCATTAGCGTTAACTCAGATAATGTAAGTGCTATATCAGACGTCCTATACGTCCCAAATCTTTCCGCAAACCTTCTATCAGTCAGTAAAATGGTCGAAAAAGGACTAACCGTTGTTTTTGATAAAACAGGCTGTAGAGTTTACGATGCGGAAAATTGTAGTATAGAGGGTATTGTTATGGCAACAGCTGTTAACTCTAACGGTGTATACAGTCTGGATGCAAACATAAGGGAACTTGCAAACACAGCCAGTGCGGAACCAAGCAAAAAGCTATGGCATAATAGGTTAGGACATCTAAACGAAGTCAGTATGAATCTATTAAAAAATAATTTAGCTACAGGCATCAAATACACAGAACAAAAGGAACAAGATGCTTGTACTTCGTGTCTCAAGGGTAAGATGACTAGGAAACCATTCAAGGGATCCAAGAAACGTGCAGCAAGGAAGCTAGAGTTATTACACAGCGACCTTTGCGGACCATTCCAAATCGGATCCTGGAGCGGAGCCAAATATATGCTCACTTTTGTAGATGACCACTCAAGAAAGGGTTTCGTCTTCTTCCTAAACAGAAAGGACCAGGTTAAAGACACCTTTGAAGATTTCAAATCCATGGTGGAAAATCAATCTGGGATGAAGATCAAGCGACTTCGAACAGATAATGGGGGTGAGTATTGTCACCACGCGCTTGATAACTTCCTAAAAACCCATGGCATCAAACATGAGCTGACAGTCCCGTATACTCCACAACAAAATGGAGTAGCAGAGCGATATAACCGATCAATAATTGAAAAGGTAAGGTGTATGATGCAGGAGGCAGCTTGCGATAAGAGGATGTGGGCAGAAGCAGCTAACACAGCTGCATATCTACTCAACCGATCACCTCATCGAAAAATTCCTGATACAACACCCGAAGCAATATGGACCGGTGAAAAAGTCGATCTAAGCCACCTAAAAGTTTTTGGTTGTCCAGCATACGCCTTGATTCCAGGAGAAAAACGTCGAAAGCTGGATCCCACCAGCAGCAGGCACATCTTTGTAGGATATTGTGAGGATACCAAGGGTTATAGATTGTTGGACGTTGAGGACTCAACCAAAGTCATTCGTGCAAGAGATGTAGAATTTCTGGAAAACGAGAATTCGCTTTCCAAAAGCAGAAGTGCTCCATCAATAAACAAGATACCCTTGTCTGATCTTCTATCACCTGAAGAGTGTGGACGAATGCTGGATGAAGAGGATGAGCCACCAGAGAATCTGGTAGATAACCTACAAGAAGAAGCAGACGAAGCTCAACCACAAAATCAGATTATCGAGATTGAAGAAGATGAAGAAGTCATTGAAAATGACGTTCAGGAACAGCAAAATGAAGAAATTGGTCCTGAACACGAACGAAGATATCCACTAAGGAATCGTCAACAAAAAGGATATCCTGATCACGTATTATATCAAGCGATTACTGATTCTGCGGAACCAAATACTTACTTAGAAGCTATTTCTAGTCAAGACAAGAAACAATGGGAGCTTGCAATGCAAGAAGAATTGAATTCTTTTCGAGATAATGATGCTTGGACGCTTGTTGACAGACCTGTCAATAAACCAATAGTAAAATGTAAATGGGTGTTCAAAATCAAGAGGGATGCAAATGCTATCATTACCCGTCACAAAGCCAGGCTAGTAGCCAAAGGTTGTAGTCAACACTACGGTATTGATTACTATGAAACATTCTCACCCGTCGTTAGATTTTCATCTATGAGAATGCTTTTTGCTCTAGCGGCAGAAGAGAACTTGGAGATAGATCATCTAGATGTGTGTACAGCATTTCTTAACGGTGAGCTGAAAGAAGAGATTTATATGTCGGTGCCCGAAGGATTTGATATCGAAGGACACGAGGATAAAGTTTGCTTACTTAAACGTTCAATATATGGTTTAAAACAAGCAGCTCGTGACTGGAACATAAAAGCACACAATGTTCTAATCAAATTGGGATATAAAAATTCAAAGCATGAACCATGTGTTTATATGAAATTTGATAACGGAATCGGGGTAATAATAGCCTTGTACGTGGACGATTTCTTTCTGTTCTATAACGATAGGGCAGAAGCACAGCTGTTAAAAAACCAGCTGCATGATAAATTCAAAATGAAGGATCTAGGAGCGGTAACGCACTGTCTGGGTATGCAAGTTACACGTAATAGGTCAAAGCACGAAATAAGAATAAATCAAAAGCATTATATTCTAGATATTCTAAAGAAGTTTGAAATGATAGATGCTAAGCCTGTAAATAGTCCTATGGACGCAAATGTTAGACTTGATGTTGCAAAAGACGTAAACGAAAACATTGATGTACCATACCAAAACGCCATTGGGTCATTGATGTACCTTTGTGTAAATTCTAGACCTGATATTGCCTATGCCATTTCATACTTGAGTCAATTTAATGTAAATCACACGAAAGAGCATTGGATAGCCGTTAAGAGAGTAATAAGGTACTTAAAAGGAACCAAAGATAAAGAGTTAATTTATAGAAAAGGGGATAACAAAATTACAGGTTTCGCAGATGCCGACTGGGCAAACAACCCTATAGATAGAAAATCATATAGTGGATATGTTTTCAAATATGCTAACGCAGCAATATCTTGGTCTTGTAAAAAACAAAAAACAACTGCTTTGTCTTCAACAGAAGCCGAGTACATTTCAGTGTCTGAAGCTGCTAAAGAGGCAATTCATCTAAAGAATTTCCTATACGAAATTATTGGTAATCAGGGCGCAGTAATATCATTCAATGACAACCAAAGCGCACAAAAGATTGCTAACAACCCGGTATGTCATACTCGTACTAAGCATATAAATGTTCGCTATCATTTTATCAGGGAAATGATCGAAAAGGATGAAATCATTCTTCAATATATGCCTACAAACGAGATGATAGCTGATATTTGTACAAAGGCTCTAAATGGACCTAAACACATATCATTAACAAAGAGTCTAGGTATACTCTGACATGTAAGTCTAAAAAAAAAAAAAAAAAAAAAAATTATTAGGATTAATCATGTAAAACTGTTAAGATAAAGTTATTGGCTTAAGGGCCAGTGTTGGAAAAAAGGAATAAGCCATTAATCTAACTCATAAGTTAGACAATAACATACAAGCTAGTTTTAGCCTTCTATAATATATATAGTTCATGTTCTTCTTAGCCCCGCTAGAAACATGTAATGTAACGAATATAAAGCCGTGTATAACCATGTAATACTTCTATTGTCTCCGTTGAATAAATTAAACTAACCCAATATAAAGAAACTAAATCCTGTCTTCACACTACACCTGCAACATAGATAACATGAAAACTACGAATTGTGGAAGATACGACGGTGGTACGATTTGGGCGGCGGTACGATATCGGCAACCTTACCCTATAGCATAAAAAAAACGATGGTATAATATGAGCTCTTGCGTGGCGTAAGTGGTAGGGTGCGTAGTTTATAAGCGTTAGGTCGTGCGTTCGAATCCCGGTAGGCGCGAAAAATTGTAGGTAGGTTAAGTGAGTTTTCTAGAATGGGAAATTTGCGAACAATCACGTTAAACAAAATGCGAACGTTCAATATAATTATTTTAATTTTTTTCAATATTTTTCACATAATATATAATAGTATATTATGTGGCATACCCGTAAACCAAGTGTTTTTCGGCGAGAATAATGATTTCAGAACGAGCTAAAGGCGAGCCGAAAGCGAGTTCTGAAATCATTATTCGAGTCAAAAACGGTTTACGGGTGCGCCCTATACTTTATTTTTTTCGAAATAGGCATGAAAAGTTTCTTTGACGCCTGTTGAGATTGGCAGACGAAGAATGAGGCTATGGTGCGATCTGTCACGCACTTCGAGTTGCGCATCTCAACTGCCGTATAAAGACTTTATACGGCAGCTTTGGAATGCGCACTTCGAACTGCGCATCCAGACTGCCGTATAAAGACTTTATAGGGCAGTTCTGAAATCAGCCATATAAAGTGCCACTTTGTAGATCGAAAACAGGCGTCATAAAGTGACTTTTCAATGCCTATGCCGAAAAAAATATTATGTGATACCCAGATAACGCGCAACCGCGCGCGCAGTTGCTGTCATCCAACAACCATGTGCATTTTATGACTGATCATATTGCACTCATGATGTAGTCACGGCGTGACTCAAGAAATGATCGAAATATGTCTGCTATATGCGTTCACTAAATGCGTCGTATAATGTACAAATAGTTGACTGAATATTGTGATCATTCGATGTAGTCATGCTATGACTGCAATATGAGCGCAATATGATCGATCATAAGATACACATGGTTGTTACATTCGATGATTTGGTATGATGTAAATATGATCTAAATATGACAGCAACTGTTCTATCTGGGAATGTTGCTCGTGTATTTCAAGGAACTGGAAAAAATATTAAAGCCATCATCTATGTGGGCTCGTTAATAAAAATAATTTTGAAAAATAACCTTGAACTGATTTTATTTGCTTTGTGAAACCCCCCACCGGGGCTTCGCCCCTGGACCCCCGTCACAGTTTCGGGTGAGCGGCGATTAGGTTATTTAGCTACCCACTGTTGTCACTTCATTTGCTATCCACTTTCTACACGGAGAAACTTTTCCTACACGGAGAAAAAAATATCGCTCTCATCACGAAACAGTATAGTGATTATCACGATACTCGTGTGACCATACTTTGTATACGTATATACTCAATCCATGTGGATCGCGATAATCACGATCCACATGGATTTGGATAGTGAGCATCTATATTGCTATGGTTGGAATTCCGTTTCCTTATAGTGACTTTTCACTAAATCGTGCATGTGACGATGTCATGAAAAGCTAACTTACACTTATTATATTGGTAAATATTATGCTTCAAAATTTGAGGTTATTATAGATTAGTATTTTGTATTTAATTTGTGAACACAAAATATATTTATTAAAGAATATTATGTTTTTTTTATTATTATTCAACATAGATACTAATTTCTCTTCAAGCGTGATTCATCTGAAATTTTCGTTTAGTTTATGACAGTCAGGACTAAGGAACTTGGTTATGTTCGGTGGCGCTGAAGGCGTGGATCGTGATAATCACGATCCGTTTCGCTGTAGTAAGGAAACGTTTCCTTATGATCGCTATACGTTTCGTCAAATTCACAATACACTTGGATCGGGATAATTAGTATTTACCATTTCGTGTACAACAGTATATGTATAATGATTATGACGATAACGTAAAAAGTTATTATAGAGATATAAAGCATACAGCAAATCAGGTTACAGTATCGTGAAAATGATGAAGTGTTTTGTAATAATCACGATACTACGTTCGCGATCCACTTGATCGCTACGACAGCGATATTTTTTTCTCCGTGTAGGAAACATTACAATACTTGCGAATGATCTTGGGATATACCCGCATTTTCGGCAATATTACCAGCGAGTATGGTAAACTTTGTAGTCGGATCTGGGATATTTCGGTAGTTTTCGGTAGCAAAGTGTACCATAACGGCTGGTAATATTACCGAAAATGCAGGTATATCCCAAGATCAGTCGCAAGTATTGTAATCTTTCCTAGCGAAAATTTCTCCGTGTAGGATCGAACTTCCCATCAGGTTTTACAAAAAATCGAATGTGTAACTCGTGTGGGGTTGGCGATTCCTGACGAGTGTGAAGTTTGCAGCACAAGCCGAAGGCGAGAAATATACTATTGTGATACAAGCGCGAGAAAGCTATCATTATACGCAGGGTGTACCTTCGGATGGTCGCTCTCTCGCTCGTGTATCACATAATACTTTTTGTAACAAATGCATGAGAAGTGCTGCTCCTCGTGCCTCGCGAGAGGAGCGTGCGAGAGGAGTGTGAGAAGTGCGTGCGAGAAGGAATCAGTAGTGCGAGGAGTAAAATCAGGCCGACTTGCGCATGCGCAGCATTGTTATTGTATCCATGGCTGTAAAGCGCCACTTAGGCCACTCTCTGCAGGCATGAGAAATAGCACTTCTCGTGCATGCGTTGCAAAAAAAAATTAGCCACTGGGAAAGCATTAATGAACGTTACTTTACTTTAGAGGACCTTCCGTTGTATTTGTTGGGAAAAATAGAGTTCGATACGCGAGCCCAAGGCAGCAAACCCTTACTTTTGTGAAGGCGCCGCATCCGCTACCTTCTGGATCGTTCGGGCCTTCAAACTCGTGCCTGAATTGCTACTTTGCACTCTTGTACCGAAAAACACGATTAACGTCGCGTCATCAACATTGGCGTAACTAGGACTTTTCTCTGAGGGGGGCTTGGCCCCATCCTTCACTTCGCTTTACCCGAATATGTATTATATGTATATCCGAAATTTTCAATTCCTTTTTTTTTTATCTTTCTGGGGTGGGCACTCAACATCCTGGGGTGGGCCGTGCCCCCCCCCCCCCCCCCCCGTAGTTACGCCAATGGTCATCAATGCTTAGACAATCGCCGGTCGCCGTGTGGTTGTGGTATACTCATCTTACTTGGTAGCGCTTGCACTCTTTGCCGAGCTCAGCGAGATTGTATACCCCATAACTTCTGAACGAAAAGCCGCCCCAAGTTCCGCAAGGCCTTAAAATTTTCGGATTTTGCTGAGGGATTTTATGTATTTTTTCAGAAAAATTAATTGGTTCCAAAGGTCTGTCAGACAGATTTTTCACTTTCAAGGTGGATTTACGTGCCGTTATAAGGGGGCGAAAATTCCGTGATTTTCAAAAATTTCTCTACAAAGTTCACCTGTAAATAAGTGAATTTTGTCATATGATACATGTTCTCGATAAGATGTTGGGTATATTGGAGATACAACCTTTCAAAAAAACACAGAATCCAAAAAAGCAGAACTTACGAAATTCACAACCGCGACAGCTTTATCCGAAAAAATTTGAAAAAAATCGTGAAGCGCTAGTTCAACGAGCATGACATATGGAGGAAAAAAAAATCGGAAGCCATGAGGTTCAGAGGTTGGTCGAGTTGAGCTGGGATTCTGCATATACAACAAGATATTTCCGTTATTTTAACCCAATAAATTAACTATGAGTCATACACTTGACTTTCAATTTTAGAGAGATTTTCCTGAAAGTGTTCAGAAATGAGCAAAGTCATACACGAATTTATACAGTATTGTGTTTTTTACACTTTTATATACACTTTGTTGCAGTACATACAGTGGCGTATTTCAAGATATGGCGCCCTGGGCCGATAAGGTTTGCCGCCCCATAAATTATAACGAAAAAAAATCTGTCAATAATGAAAAAAGGCTATACAAAAGAATGAATACCATTTATTAAAAATTTACATTTATACCCAAAAGCCTCCTTCCGAATTTGAAAATAGCGACGTAGCGGATGTGTCAAAATCAGGAATGCTCGTTGGAATGCTCGTTCATTTAATCAAGTGCAGTGCAATAAATCTTCATTGAATCGTAATATTTGAACAGATATTCCTTGCGAATAAGCTAGGTAAATATCTTCAAATCACATATACAAGTCTGCCAAAAAAGTTTGGATCGAAAGAGTTTCGGTACGGTAAGGGATATTGTATTGTACCTATGGGCAAGTCCACCAATTATCACCAATAAACGGGACGTCGAAAAATCGATTTGTCTCAAATTTTTACCTCTTTTAGCGTGTATTCAGATTGAAAAGTTCACCAAGTCTGAACCCTCTAGGACTCACCGTTTGCGAGAAATGCCATATACAAGTTTACCATTCCGACCTGATTGAGGTTCAAACGCGAACTGTTTTCATATCATTATCGGCATGAGAAAATTATGAGAACATGAGTATCTCATGTGAAAAATTCTCACCTTTCCGAATATGTAATTCGTTTTTGGATAAATTTTCGGAATTAATTTCAAAAACACGATTTTCTTCAAAAAGCCGCTTTTTTTCATGCACCACCAAAATCTATCTCACTTTTGAGTTTTTCATGTGAAAGCTTAGATTTTTGCAGTAAGGAACCCAAATTTTTAGAGTCGGACGGCCATGGGATCCCACGTGAGCTACGTTTAATTGATAAAGGTCTGTCAATAATACTCTCTTTTTCGGATTCAGCGGAATATTAACACACCTTTATCAATTAAACCTAGCTCACGTGAGATCCCATGGCCGTCCCACTCTAAAAATATGAGTTTCTCACTGAAAAAATCTCAGCTTTCACATGAAAAACTCGAAAGTGAGATAGATTTTTTTTAAGAAAATTGTGTTTTTGAGATTTATTCCGAAAATTTATCCAAAAACAAATTACATATTCGGAAAGGTGAGAATTTTTCACATGAGATACTCATGTTCTCATAATTTTTTAATGCCGATAACGATACGAAAACAATTCGCGTGTAAACCTCAATCAGGTCGGAATGGTAAACTTGTGTATGGCATTTCTCGCGAACGGTGGGGGCCGGTTCAGAGTCCTGAATCTTCAAAGCTCCGAACGGTAAAAATTCCGAATTTATCCTAAACGATTTCGAAATTTCCAGAAAAACTAGGATTTAGAAAATTAACATTTCGAATGGTCTAAATGCAGAAAGCTCAAGGCTCCGACAGTCCGATGTTCCGAAAGTCCAAAATTCCGAAAGTTTAAAATTCCGAAAGATCGAACGTGTTCTTAAGGGCGTTGACTAGCTGAAAAGCGCGGGCTACTCCGCTCCCCGCGTTAACTGTGACGAGCGAGACAGCAGACAAACTTAAGAAAGACAGAGCATCGTAACTGAACTGTGGTTGGCTAGGCTGAAGACGGTAGGCTCCCACTCCTCGGCTGCGCTAGAAATCGCCCAATTTTGCGCCAAAAATCACTGTTCAATGCTTCAGGTCTTTCCTCATTACTCCTTAGTCATTGATCCGATAGTATCGATCATGATCTTGATTAGGAGGTGAAGGATGTAGCTATGTTATGGCTTTCGCCGAATATTTGAAAAAAAATCGCTGCTCGTTGTACATCATCGCAAAGATGGCTTACTTTCAAGATTATTTTTTGCAAAGCTTAAAGTGAAATCGCGAATTCGGCCAAATCCATGACACGGATACATAATTTATCTGTAAGAATTTTCATCGAAAAGTCTGTTATCTTGAAAAATGAGGAAATGAGAAGGTAAATGCCGAGAGTCTATTTACGCGCACTCGGCGAAGCCTAGTCAACGCCCTTAACGTCTCGATTAAACGACGCGTGACGGCTTGATGTTCAATAGCTTCGAAGTTTTGGCCTTTCCGATATTGAGCTTTCGGAATTTTGAACCTTCGGTGTGCTGCGATTCGGAATTTTTTAAATCGGTTACATAGACTTTCGGTGAAATACCCTTTCTGAAAATTAATAAACTTTAAGACTGAAGGTGGACTGAAAGCAGGCTGTTCCAAACTGCGTGTGAAATTGGCACCCGAGCCGAAGGCGAGGGTAATAAAAACGCAGTTTGGGATGGCTTTTTTCACTCCCGTGTGACGTATACTATTTTTCATCACCCCCTGGCATCGAAAAGTGTGACTTCCCACTCGCGCGAGGGGCTGAAAGTCGTACTTTCTGTGCAGGTGTGGTGAAAACTACTTCTCTGAAACGCCATAAAACTTCCCAATCAACACGAAATGGTGGAGAACACGTTTAATCACGTGTAATAAGCGTGGATAGTGGTGGAAATGTAGTGTACGGTGTGAAAAATAAACGTGTATCTACCATTTCGTGTTGGTTGGGTTAAGACAAACATTAGTAGGGACAACGACTTATTTTGAACAAAACGAAAGGTATTAGCTGGGTACTTTATTCGTTAGTATTGATCCATAGTTTTTTTTTTTCACCACGATTTGTCTTTCGCTTGTAGGTTCGCATTCTTGATAATCAATAAAGGAAACGCATTGAAGTAATTTTTCGTGTTAATGGGGCGAGTTTTACACTGTCACAATGTACCCCGACTCGTTGTAACTTTTGACGCCAATTTTAATTTTTCGATAAATTATCTATAATTTTTCAACTCATCAAGATACAGCGAACTTAGCTTTCACACTACTTACCGACACTTGTATCAGGAAATCAAGCCAATAACCATACGACTGGCATCATTTTTATGGACAGCAGACCAGAAATGAAACATTGAAAAATATTTACTTATTTGCCAGTTTTGAGACAGTATACACAGTTCGTTTGACAGCAGCGGCGCAGATGCCACTTATTAAAGTTATTTCTTCGTCATGTTGCAACATACTTTATCGCGTTCATGCCGTTGCGTAATCTGCTATGGTTTTTGAATAAATACGATTGTAACAACCTACCCCTGTAACTTCTAGCCCCGGTCTCCCCTAACGATTATGAAAGGTGCCCAAAGCTGAGTGCGCGGCGCGGCTTGCGCCGCCCCTCGCAGCCTGCCGCCCCGGGCCATGGCCCCCATGGCCCTAGGGTAAATACGCCCCTGAGTACATGTTGGTTGCATGCAGTTAATTTATTTTTGTTGTCTATCATCCAAGCTATATCGAGCTGGCAGGTATACTGACTAAAGAAAAAAAATCTTTCTTCGAAACATATTTTTACCCAGGCATATTTTTCTGTATGTTCACCTTATTGAAATTACCTTCAATACGAACTAATCTTTCCTGTGCATACCAAGAAACCAATCTAGACTTATAGAATCAACTGTTGACAAGTAGAACGGGAACAATGTATGAAGTCAAAGTTGTCGATGACTCCTCCCACACGGGTGCCTTGAACCTAACTTTTTCTGAAAGTCTTGTCACTTCAGAATTCATTTCAGATTTTGATTGTATAACAATTTTGATGTTCAGAAACGTAATTATGGAAATCGCAGATAGTGCCGTTTTTTTTTTAAGGCCACTTTAAAAAAAAAAATTCAAAAAATTTTTATTTTTTGATTTTTATTCGGAAATTATTTTTTACAAAGTCATATTAACAAATTTAAGGGGGGAGTCTGGGATTTATTTTTCAAAAATTCGATTTTCTAAAATGTACAGATTCTTGTAGTAAATATATGTAGAATTGCCTATAGAAACTATTATTTAGGTGAGATGGATGGTTCACCCTCACGAAGCAAAAAAAAAAGTAAAAACAAAAAAACAAATAAAAGTAAATCGCGTTCTTCTCGAAATAACGTATTTCGACCTGGCTGACATTCTAGGAAAGAAACTATTGGACCTATCAATCTCAAATTTCGTTGGCTTATTTGACACTTGTATAGCCTTCGTTGGAACCAATTTTATAAATTTTCATTAATATTTAATCCATTGTTTAAACAATTTAGGTTAAAAATAAATGATCGAAAATTTCAAAAGTCCGCCAGTTTGTTTTTTGTTATCGCACGTGAATAATTCTCGGTCGGACGATAGCTACAAGTTTATACTTCACTAATTTCGTAACGTTTTATATTTCGGATGGTCTAGAGTCGAGATATCGTGTCAGCCAAATTTAAGCAGGGGTCACTTCAGGCGGTCATACCAGCAAAATTTACCATAGAAAAAAGAAAAAAAATTGTCTGCGTATTACCTTGAAACCTACTTTTATAAGTATTTAAATTTCCAAATAAATCAACAAAGTTCACTATGAGAAAAAAAATTCTTGAAAAAAGTCAATGAAATCCCAGACTCCCCCCTTAAAGAAATTTATTCTTATATGCCCATACAGTGACTGTCAACATATTGTAAAATTAGAACATAGATAGTTTTTATATCAATAAAACAAAAATATTACTTTACATATGGTTACTATGACAATCGCATATTGTTAAACAAAGAAGAGAGAGAGAAACGAATAAGTGGCAGAAACGTTGCTGTTTTATGAATATAATATTATTTTCTTGATCCGCAACCGTTAATTTTATTAAATTGAAATGCAGTGTCGTTTCTCCAAAGATCATCATGCTACGCACGATGAGAAAAGACATAAAATTTGTTTATTGTGCCTTGGTAAAACTGTTCAAATGTTGAAGATTGATAATTCATTACTACAGAAATTAAACAGTGCTCTTAAAACTAATATTTCACTTGAAGATCGTTTGCCATGTGCATTGTGTAGTTCATGTAAGAGAAGAATTTATTTTTTAACATCGGGGTCTTGTGACAGGAATATACACCTTCAATTGCCTGATTTCACCCAATTTTCATGTGAAACTAGAGCAACAAGATCAAACGAAAATTGTTATTGCCATCTATGTAATTTAGGGTTGGCGGAAAAAAAAGACTTGGAAAAAAAAGACCCGGAAAAAAAAGACCGGAAAAAAAAGACTTGGAAAAAAAAGACACGGAAAAAAAAGACCCGGAAAAAAAAGACTTGGAAAAAAAAGACCCGGAACTAAAAGACTCAAAATATAAAAACTGTTGTTAAATTTCATTTTTCATTATTTTCGACAATTATCGCTAAATTGCCTTAGAATTTCAGAATTTTTTAGAATTGTATTGAGGCTAAAATAGTTTAGGACTTGATTGATCCGTCGCTCATCCGAAACCACAACACCATTATACCCAGTACGGAACGCGAAGTCGGTGGTTATCGCACCCCCAAATGTTAGAATAGGTTAGGACACGGGTATCGTACCCTCAAAGGTTAGAATAGGTTAGGGCACTAGTATTGCACTTCCAAAGGTTAGAATAGGTTAGGACACTGGTATCGCATCCTCGCAGGTTAGAATAGGTTAGGACTCCATTGATCTGTCGCTTATCCGAAACCACAACACCATACCCAGTACGGAACGCGCAGTCGGTGGTTACCGCCTCCAAAAAGTTAGGATGGGTTAGGACACTAGTATTGCACCCTTGGAGGTTAAAATAGGTTAGGACACTAGTATTGCACTTCCAAAGGTTAGAATAACTGCCGGGTCTCTTTTTTCAAAACAAAAATAAACCTGAACAATGTTATCTATAAGAATCCCACCATGAATGTAAATACAGTTAGCTCGGAATTATATTGTATAATGTGATACCTCATGTACAGTAATGTTCATCGATGGTGTCCCCGTGGCTCACTATTTTTTCCGGAATCGAGGTTTACTTCTATGCATATTTTATTTGCCCGTGACCAGTGGAACCTTCAGGTTGTTAGGAATATGACAGCTGCGGGTTGGGGCAGAGTCACGAAGTAAGCCACTGATCATTGGCAAATAAAATATTTGTAGAAAGGAAATTGGATTTGAAAAAAAGCTAGGAAAAATAGTGAGTCACAGGGACACCATCGATGAACATTACTGTACTACAACGATTAAAATCCATGGCAAGTTAGCGATAATTGTCGAAAATGATGAAAAATGAAATTTAACAATAATTTTTATATTTTGAGTCTTTCATTTCCGGGTCTTTTTTTTCCGAGTCTTTTTTTTCCGGGTCTCTTTTTTCCGTGTCTTTTTTTTTCCAAGTCTTTTTTTTCCGGTCTTTTTTTTCCGGGTCTTTTTTTTCCAAGTCTTTTTTTTCCTAGATTCGTAATTTAGCTAGGACTCTACATAAGAAAAAACACTTAATTTCGTACTCAAACTCTAAAAAAAGTGAAGTTGCAATACAGCGATGTAATGAATGCTTGAATGAAATAAGAAAAGGTATTCGTCATATGTGTACTAAATCTAATTGTTTGGATACTTTGTCACGAGAAATAGAAAATAAACTGGACACAAAACAAAAGCAGCGACTGCTATCTACTCTATCGAACGGTAATGACAATGAAGTATTATCAATAAATAAAAGTGAAGTTACCAAAACTCATGTTATAACTACTGATGACATGGTCAAATTAAAATTGAAACACAATTTGAGCAACAAAAAGACCATCGAAATTGCAGCAGACCTTCGCGTAGCAATGCGCAATCGAAGTTTGATTGAACCAGGGCTTAATAGAATTCTCGTTGAAAAAAATCATAGTGTCGATGAATTTTTCGAAATTAAAAAAACTGTGTTTATCAAAACTAAAACTAACGTGGAATCGTGCATGGATCAAACAATTATCCATTGTGCAAATTTACATGGTTTGATCAATTATATAAAAGAAAAGAGACATGTTTCTGACGTTCATTTAAAATTTGGTATAGATGGGGGAGGTGGATTCCTCAAAGTAAGTTTATCGATGCAATGTCTCAATAATGAAACAGTTCCCAATAAACACTAGTTCGTATAAAAAACGTATAAATAGGTCATATACTCTACGTTTATTCCGAGGAAAAATGTTCCTCAGTTAAACGCATAAGCAGCGTTGATTGAAAACGTTACGTCTATACGTTTAACTTTACGCAATAAACAACGTTTAATACACGTGTACCACTTGAATTTTGACCAAATAATTGTTAGCTCAAAAAAAAATTGAGATATACGTAAAATGAATTAATTACAATATATGAGGCGTTGATCAACAACTACTAATCGTAAACAATCGCACTTTGTTACAAAGTAAGAATTTTGAGATTAGAAAAACTTCGCATTATTGTTGTGGTCGGGATTCGATCCGGGGACGCTCGCATTCGCTTGTATTACTGTTCGCACGCTCTATTGACTACGCCAAACTACTCATTGACAAAGTCAGTCACTTTCTCGTAATTACTCTGGATTTTGCATCTGTCTTAGTGATATCAGTGTTTTAATGTAGCTGAGATGTCTTAACTGAACATCCGAGTGGTAAGTAGGTTTTTTTAATTTAATTTCTTGCCTAGAGTTCCACACATTCTCACTCGATTTCATTATATTGCACGTTCATTATTATATTGGAAAAAACGTATAAATGACGTGTAGTTCCGAGCGTATAATTATTGAAGGAACTGAACATTGTTATAGTGTAACTCAAAATCCGCGAGGTATTCGTTGATTTTTTGGTTTTCGAAGACGTTTTGAGGAAACGTACGCAATACGTATATGATATGTGTAACAGTATACGTACATTAGAGCGTTTCGTACACGCAATTAAATACACGTATTCTTGTCCAGTCTGATAAACGTATAAACAACGTGTGAACGACAGGTTTCGAGGAAACGTTCGTAATACGTATATGATATGTGTAACAGTATACGTACATTAGAGCGTTTCGTACGCGCAATTAAATACACGTATTCTTGTCCAGTCTGATAAACGTATATATAACGTTCGAACGACAGGTTTCGAGGAAACGTCTGCAATACGTATATGATATGTATAACAGTATACGTATGTTGGATCGTTTCGTACGTGCAGTTGAATACACGTATCCGGGTGCAGTTTAACAAACGTATAAATAACGTGTGAACGACAGGTTTCGCGGAAACGTACGTAATACGTACATGATATGTATCACAGTATACGTACATTAGAGCGTTTCGTACGCGCAGTTGATTACACGTCTACTTGTCCGGGTTGATGAACGTATAAATCACGTAAATTTTCAACGTATTCGTTGTCCGAATCATACGTGTATATTAAAGGTACAAGAAGTTATTTCTTCGTTTAAAAAGCGTGATTAATAAACGGATAATATTGGACCACTTATAAACGTGTATGATATACGTTTTATAATAGTATGATGATATATGGATACCAAAAATCAACGAAAAAGACGTGTATAATACGTATAATATACGAACTGGTGTTTATTGGGTTAGTATGGAAAGCAAAAGTAAACGCCGAAAATTTCAAGATGGCATTGCAAACAAGGACTTCAAAGATTCCGGGGTAAAAAAACTGTTTGTTCTAGCGTTAGCACCATGTGCTCAAGAAAATTACGAAAATGTGAGTCAGTTATGGAATATGCTCAATATAAATCAATTTATAAAAAAATTTATTTAATAAATAATTTTTTATTTTTGAAACTAAATTTTAGTGGCTAAATTTTCTATTATCATTTTCTATGTCAGATTAACTATAATAGGTTCATATGTGCGAATGGTTGCGAGTAGGTACAGGTTTCGGCTCGGAAGACTGGCTTCAATGTAATGGTCCTTTTCGCTGATTTTACATGGTAAATCTACGCCTAGTCAAGAGTTCGGAATGTTACTTTTATCGCGAGAGAACTATCCCTGCTTTGCGATTGTTTTATTATATTTATATTATACTAACTAACTATTTAACTCAGGTCGGCTTTGTTGAATAGAATCATAGTAGAATTTAAGGCAAACTTGATCGCACTTCATTCAAAGAAACATTTATTAATAGTTAACAAATCTTGTGTTGGAACAATGCCTGATGTACTTATCGCCAGTGGTCATAAATTTGGATGAAAACGATCACATTATAGTGTAAAATATAGCTTTGTTGAGATGAAGAGAATTTGGAATTTGAATTTCTTAATTGAATTTTTATTTTATTCAAGCGTATCTACAATTGTCGGGAAGAAATCCCCTCAAACAAATGAGATATCTGATTTAAAGATAGATAATTTTTTTCGTTATTCCAGTGAACAGAATATTCATTAACTATAACAAAATATAGTAACAGTAAATATATACGTTTTTAGAAAATGGCCAACTAAATTCATTCATTAATTGTAAATAAACTGTTTTCTCGGTGTACAGGCTTTAATGGTAATTCTTGTAAAATTTTGCTGAATAAAATTGATATTCTTCGAGCGAACAGTAATTTGCAATGTCTGAAATTTGTTAATGCATTGAATAGTTTCAAGAATGTTGTTGAAGATTGATTTGGAAATGCGCTACATGCAAGATATGATAAATCAATTGATTGGTTCAAAGCTAGTTATTTGGATTTACAAATTTCAGTTACTCCAAAAGTACATGCAGTATTTTACCATGTAGTGGATTTTTGCTCAGAACATAATAGAGGATTAGGTGTTTACAGCGAGCAAGCGATTGAATCAGTCCATTTTGATTTTCTATCGACATGGAATAGATATAAAGTTTCAGCAAATCATGCTGAATATGATCGGCAATTACTCAGAGCAATCTGCGATTATAATAGTAACCATATGTAAAGTAATATTTTTGTTTCATTGGTATAAAAAATATCTATGTTCTAATTTTACAATATGTTGACAGTCACTGTATGGGCATATAAGAATAAACTTTTATAAATTTGTTAATATGACTTTGTAAAAAATAATTTCCGAATAAAAATCAAAAAATAAAAATTTTTTGAATCTTTTTTTTTTTAAGTGGCCTTAAAAAAACGGCACTATCTGCGATTTCCATTCTGAAATGAATTCTGGAGTGACAAGACTTTCAGAAAAAATTAATTTCAAGGCACCCGTGCCCAGTAAACTAAACAGAATTGGAAAGAATTGAACATTTTCAATTCCTATGAATTCCGTTTTTCTATTCCAGTATTGTGATTATTACGCATAAAATGACGATCAAAGTCTATTCGTTTGAATTCCAAATATGACGTATCGTATTTACGTTTTCACCGTTCCAGACGGCACCGCAATATTGCTGAAGCATTACTGCCGTGTTGCACCACAATATTGGCGATGTTGCGGAAATATTGAAAAAAAAAAAAAGATACGGATCAATAACGGTAACGCACAATTTATTCCATTGCATCAAATTCTCCAACGGTCACCCATCCAAGTATCGACTCTGCGTATCGTTGCTTAACTTCCTTGATCCAGCGTCATCCAGTATTCGCCTATCTCCAATGATCTGTTGTAGACGAGATAGACACTTTCCCAAATTATAACGCTATCGTATGATTCTGAGTTTCGCATATTTATATCAACTTTAACTTGTGATATTTATTGCGACGTCGGAATTTTCGGATACCCACGGAAATGAATGAGACAATATTTTCCGAATGCTATATACATTCCCACTCATTCAAGAAAATTCACAATCTTCGACAAAAGTCTACGGAAAATTGTTACTCTTCTTTCTAGATTGAGGATTATTCTATCCCAGATAGCAAGCTTGTCCGAACGACGTCCGCGAGCCGTCTTTTCTAAGACGTCTGAGTCGTAACGTCCATAAGACGTCTCCAAAAAGTCGTCAATATCACGACGTCTAGAAGACGTCTGTGGAAAGACATTATTCTGACGTCTCATTTCCAATCTAACATTTTTCAAGTATGTCGTATTATCGTCTAAAAGACGTCTTATAGTCGTCTTAGGGTCGTTAGGCAAGTATGCCGTAATTAGGACCTATAGGTGGCAGCACAGTTACATTTTTAGTACGAGAACACGATACAAGCAGCCCGTTTCCGGGATCTTAATAATAGAAGGAAAGAAGAGAAAAGAAGAGATCGAAGAGATAGCCAAGGACGGTTTGATTCGCAGATTGAGGTAAGTTTTGAATATGTCTTCGCTTATATTGGCGGGTGCTATTAAAAATCACAATGCGATTAATGTTATCCTGTGCCTGTTAGTCGGTAACCGGAATACATGTAATTTCTAACATAACCAGCATGAGATAACATTACATAACATAACCTCAAACATAATTTAATATGTCCACCAAAATGTTTATGTATGATTGAAATAAAAATGTAATAGGGGAAGGTAGGGCGAAACCGGCTGGTGGGGCAAGACCGACCAACAGAAAACAAAATTACATGGTATTTAACTCGGAGCCTTATTAGAGTGTCAATCGGAATATTCATTTAACCATTCAGTAATCTGTACAGCAATGTTCATTAATTGGTTCGCGGTGGCTAACTTTTTTTAAAAATATATTATTCTATTTGATTGTATCCGAAAAAGCCCGAAAAAAAACAGTTACCCTGATGGCCCCTTGGGACCTATGCAGGACAGAATCCGGACGAATGTCGCGGACGTCCTCATGACGTCCTAGTGTGTCATTTTAGGACGGCTCGAAGACAGAATGAGGACATTGTGAACTCATCACGAGATACGCCCTGGACATCCGCAAGACGTCCTAATCATGTCCTGAGGATGCATCCCCACATTTTTCTCCTGTTTTGGAGACTGAGCGCGGACGTTTATGAGACACATGATTAGAATATCAGGACGTCCGCAAGACGTTTTCACTATGTCCTCAGGATGTCTTGTCGAATTCTTCGATGGGTTTGGTGACACGCGGGGAACATGTATAAGACACATGATTAGAATATCAGGACATAAATAAGAATAATCAAATATCTCGGAGACACGGCCAGGACATCGCTGAGTTTTTAAGACACTACTAAGGGCACATGAACTTGTGCGAAGCTATCAGGACATCCGTCGGACCTCATCCTTACGTGTGAACGACCGCAGGATATGAGTTTAAGGAGTGTAAAATGTCTCGAAGACTTGCCGGAGACATCTCTGAGTCTTGAGACACCACTGATGACATTTAAATTACGAATACGAAGAAATCAGGACGTCCTTCGGACCGCAGCATTATACTGCGAATGACCGTGGGACATGAGTAAGGACAGTGCAATGTCTCGGGGATATGATCTGAGCTACTGCTCGGTCCGCGGGACACCGCTAAAAACGCTGTCAACGTCTTGGGACACCACTGAAGATGTTCCTCAGTCCTCAGGACGCGAGTTAAGACACTTTGAAATCCTCGGGACATCATCGCGGACGATTGAATATCTGATGGACATCGACAGGGACGCATTGATATCCTCCAGGCATTGACGAAGACACCCAGGACTTCCGTACGACGTAATTGAGGACACTTGAATTTAGGCAGAGTACTTAGGACGTCCGTCGGACAGTATCGTTAAGTTATCAATGACCGCGGGACATGAGTGTGGACAGTTGGATGTTTTGGGGACATAGTCAGAGACACCGCTGGATCCTCAGGACACCACTAAGGACACTCGAACTCGGACAAATAGATTAGGACGTCCTCCGGACCTCGTTATCCAATTGAGGATGACCGCAGGACCTGGGTGAGGACAGTAGAATGTCTCAAGGACATGGTAATGGACACTATTTGGTCCTCGGGACACTACTCAAGACGCTCCCAAGTCTTCGAGACACCATTGAAGACGCTTGAATGTCTGGCGGACATGAATAGAGACACATGAATGTCATCTGGACATGCGCAGGACGGGATTCCGGACAAAATTCATGTCCGCAGGGGCCATCAGGGTAACCACGGCGAACCCATTAATGAACATTACTGACCATCGCAAATTACATCCAGGTTGAAAAGACTTGAGATGTAATCAACAAATGTATCAACTTACAATTTACAATAGTGTCTAATTAGAGTTATATATGTATATGCTTCTAAATAAATAAAATTTGGTTGAAAAAAAATCAGAATCTATACATTTTATTTATTGACCGCGCGTGCGCCATATTTACTTTCGAATAACATAAAAACATCCTTATTTGGAGATCCTGTAGAAGTCGCCCAGACGAGACGTCGAAAAGACCTTATTCTGACGTCTTATTTTCGATCTGACATTCTCAAGTATGTCGTATTATCGTCTAAAAGACGTCTTATATTCGTCTTCGGGGCGTCTACACAGTAAAAAATATTGTGTAAAATCAACACAGCTTGTGTGTTAAAAACGGTCGACACGAAATTTGTGTTGAAATTTCGACACAAACTTTGTGTAACCCCTTTTTAACACAAAGATTATGTTGAAATATCGCCACAAGAGGGCGCAAAGAATCTTACACTTTTAAAGTGTCAATCTTAACACAAAATAAATGTTAAATAATTTTATTTATTCTAATCAACTGTTTCATACCTATAAAATAATTTTTTTTGGTTTATAATAATCATAAATTTTACAGAGAATGTTTTTTTAATATCTGCTATTAAGAGTAGTTTATTTTATAAACACAAATTTTAAGGTTATCTTAGAAGAAAGAAAGGTTATCTACAGTATTCAGAAATTTCAATAATAAATAAATAATAACTCACCGTTGATTACATCAATTTTTGTGTTCGTATTATAAACTCACTTTATTGTTAATTTCTAGATTACATAACTTTATTATTGACACTCGAAACACCAACAAAATAGATACTGATGATGACGCTCACCAATGAAGCGGCATCCTAATAGTCCAGGCGCGCTAGACGATAAAACGTTAAAACTTCGGAATACGTGGATCCTGCATGGATTTTGATGAAACTTCGGCAATCCCTTCGAAATTCAATTAGAATCAAAGTTTACCACCTGAGAACACTTGCTTTTTTTTTTTTTTTTTTTTTTATAATTTCACGCAGAAAAATGTACATATTTCAGAATCTAAAAATCTGAAATAATTCACAGCTGTAGAATAGATTAAAACTGATGAAAAACTCTCATAACTTTCCATTCTGTCACGAACCCTTCGCAAGATAAATGCCGACTTACAAAATACAAATAAAATAATAAAATAATTTTTTTGAATCTCAAAATCTGAAATAATTCAGGGCTGTAGAATAAATTGAGACGAATTAAAAACTATGATAACTTTTCTCTCTGCCACGTTCCCTTGGAGAGATAAGCGCCGACACACAGAACACGTTATAATATCGGCTATAGCGCACCTGGACCCTTATCTCTCGAAGGGAACACGGCAAAGAGAAAAGTTATCATACTTTTTAATTCGTCTTAATTTACTCTACAGCCCTGAATTATCTCAGATTTTTAGATTCAAAAAAATTATTTCATTATTTTATTTGTATTTTGTAAGTCGGCATTTATCTCGCGAAGGGTTCGTGACAGAATGGAAAGTTATTAGAGTTTTTCATTAGTTTTAATCTATTCTACAGCTGTGAATTATTTCAGATTTTTAGATTCTGAAATATGCACATTTTTCCGCGTGAAATTTAAAAAAAAAAAAAAAAAAAAGCAAGTGTTCTCAGGTGGTAAACTTTGATTCTAATTGGATTTCGAAGGGATTGCCAAAGTTTCATCAAAATCCAAGCAGGATCCACGTATTCCGAAGTGAATATCTAGCGCGCCTGGACTATAAATAGGCGGTGCCACCGGCGGTTAGAGATTTTGACACAAGCTTTGTGTTAATTCCACAGTAACATACAAAATGTGTTAATAAAGAGTGTATAACACATTTTTTATGTTACAAAATAAAGTGACACAAACTTTGTGTTATTTCAACACACTACAATTTTTAACACAAACCGTTTTCGACACAAATACACAATATTTTTTACTGTGTATAATATGTTGTCAGCCCTGGTTAAAATGCCGTATAGGATTTTATAGGAACGTATAGAATTTTGTATAGAATTCAGTATTTATGTCCGACACCAGTTCATGCGGTTCTATCCGCATCCTATCGCATCGACAGAATGTACTCGGGCCGCTGGAGGACCTATCCGGATTATGTTCGGGACCGAAAACGCAAGCTCGGTGATGTACACGATTCTATACGGTCAGCGTTCGTCATTAAAATCGCGCCTGAAATATTTTAAAGTACGTCACGGGGCTATATCCGTCCCTATCTGGTTTCGGTTGCGCATTTTCTAACATCAGAGTCCGACGCGGCGCTCTGTCCGTCCCTATCAGGAATATATTCGGGACCGAAAACCCAAGTCCGGTGATGTATACGCTTCTATACGGTCAGCGTTCATCATCAAAATCGCGTCTATAATATTTTAAAGTACGTCACGGGGCTATATCCGTTACCGTCGGGCTTGGATGCTGCGCATTGCAAGGCCATAGAAATATTTGCTGTTTGTGTCATTATTTCTAAGTCCCAGTCGGGGCTCTGTCCGTACCTATCCGGGTTCTATCCCGCGATTCATGATGTGATTATTCACACAAAATTTTCTAAGTTGGGATCGGGGTTCTATCCGTACCTATCCGGTTTCCATGCATTGTACATTACTTCAATATTTTCTCGTAAGGTGGCGACCACCGCTTTCGATATTCTCGCGAGTGCCACTTATAGGAGTTGGTGAGTATATATAGAGGCGGAGAATATCATCTACAAGCGTCGTCTAATTCCTGTATTGGTCATGTGTTATCAGTATGTATGTTGTCGATATATGGGCTCCCCCCTAAAGCGCTGATGCTTGAAGATAAAAAATAAAAAAAATAAAAAAAAAAAAAGGACTGCGATGATGCTCCATGCTATGTTAATTGATGTAATTTTTGTACGTTCCGGATAGGACAGTATCCCGAACATACTTTTATGTGCGCGTACATTACAGATTGAACCGAATACGCTCCGTATAGAACCGCATACGCAGGGGGCATCCTACACTCCGTATAAAACCGTATAAGAGGCGTACCGATATTTTTAAAAATCGCGGTTCTGTCACGCATAGACCCGGATAGGGACACCGAAGGGGCGTCCGAATAGAATGGCATAAAACCGTAAGGAATTGGCATTCAAAATACGACACTTTGCCGTATCGGGCCGTATAGAATTTGGACTCCGGATTCTTATCCGACATTTTATGCAGGGAGAAATGCGACGTTTTTATGATGTCGCAAATCGGGACATAAGACGTCCCTACGACGACTATAAGACGTCTGTTAGACGATAATTCGACATACTTGGAAAATGTCAGATTGAAAATAAGACGTCAGAATAACGTCTTTTCGACGTCGCGTTGCTATCTGGGATTTTAGTATTTTCATCCGCCATGTTCGTTGCAGCTGCAACATTGCTGCAATATTGAATGAAAATGTCGTTTGCAATTATGCACAGTTAGACGAATATTAGACGAATATGAATCAATGTCTATGTTATTCTTAGTTACGAATATAAACACATTAATCTATAGTACTTAAGTACTACAATTGTGCACTGGAATTCCTTTGGATAGAAATTACGGAAAGTGTATTTTTCGATTGTAATTATTCCGAATTCACATCAAGAACTGATTCATGCAAATTAAAATGTTTCCGGTTAAATCCCCGAACAGAATTCAGAAGGATCAGATCGTGCTTACTCCCTAGTCTCATTCATTCGATTCGCTAACCCTCTATGATGAATTCCCGGTTCGGACTTCATTGGAATTCATAACCTAGCGTAACTGTGGACAGTTTATGAGAATAGGCAAGGTCTTTTATTCAATTCCGAATCACGAATTGAAGCGAATAAACGCATTCTTTCGAATAGATCACGGTTAATAATAAAAGCAGTGAATGGAATTCAAATGAAAAGAGAATAGAAATATATGACTTCTAATTCGAGTTTCGAGCAAAACAGCATTCGAAGATGGCGTTATGAATTAATTTTTATTCGTTTCCAATTCCTTTTCGTTTACTGGGCTGTGTACAGTTGATGAAACATGCCAAGAGATGGGCGGTTATGAGGTTAATACTTTAATAGTTTCAATCTATTATAGCATTCGAGGTCTCAATTAATTAGTCTACGACTTACGTAATACTCATACTTACCGTGGAGGTACCAGTAGCCGGACACGTCCGAGTAGCCGGACAAAAAACGGGTTTATGATCATTATTCTCATTTCGCCCAAATTGTTGATGTTTTGTAGTTTCGAATTTTTTTTTTTATGGAAGCATATAATTTTTTCTATCAGTTATAATAAATTTAGAATGCCTTTTCGAGCTTAAACAATTTAAATAAAAGTTTTTTCAACCATCTTCTCTACTGCTCGACCTCGCGCGACATCTCTTGAGTGTGGAGGTTAGGTTTGCTCAGTGCTCGATTGCATCAGAACGTCAAAATGGAAGTAAAATGTTGGATAAAAATGGTATTAGTTTATCAAAAATACATCAAATTTAATAAAAAAAGATGCGAAAATAACTGTGAAACAACGTTTACGTTGAAAAATAGACTTTCCGAGTATTAGAACAGCGAAAATCTGTTGATGGCCCAGTAGGCGGACAGTCTTACAGAGCTAACCTACAAACGGTTTTTTCCAGTTATGTCAATAACAAAACAAATAAAATATGCGATTAAGTCCATTTTTCATTAGAGAAAAAAATATATCAATTGTTTTATGTTGTTTCACATTTTAGGGGAAAAATAAAAAAAAAGGTGGTACAAGGTTATACCAGTGAAGATTTTGAGCAAGCTTTGACAGCTTTGAGAGAGGGTAAATCTCTGAGATTTGTTAGTGATCACTTCAAAATTCCAAAGTCAACTCTTTTCGAAAAAAAAAAAAAGGAATCACGAAGCCTGTAATTGCTCGAAAAGGACCAGAATGTATTTTCGGGGCCGTAGATGAAGCCAAACTTGTTGAGTGGATTGTGTACATGAGTCAGCAAGGTTTTCCCATTTCAAAAACACAGTTACTAGATAGTGTCCAGCTACTTCTGAAAGTGATGACAAAAGAAACAATTTTCGTCAATGGTCGTCCAGGTCGACATTGGTACGAAAGCTTCAGGAAACGTCACCCTGAACTTTGCGAAAGAATGGCCCAGAATATGCTCTACACTCGTGCCTCTGTGACGGAAGAAAAAATTCGCCAGTGGTTTGCAAAAGTTGAAAAATATTTAGTATCAAAGAATTTCCTAGGAATTGATGCCTCACGTATATTCAATCTCGATGAGTCTGCGTTTCGGCTATGTCCTCAAGGAACTCAAGTACTTACTAAAAGAGGAGACAGATGTGCATATAATGTCGTTAAAAATTACGATAAAGAATGTTTGACTGTGCTATGTTGTGGCAACGCAGCTGGTCAAGTCACAGCGCCCATGATCATGTTCAAATATGTAAGAATCCCACAAGCTGTTGCTGCCCTCATGCCAAAAGGATGGGGTATCGGTCGTTCTGAGAATGGGTGTATGACGGGAGCAACTTTTTATGAATGGACTGCGAACATTTTTTACCCTTGGCTCATCAAGAATAAAATTGAGTTTCCAGTTATTGTTTACCTAGATGGACATGTATCTCATTTGAATTTAGAGCTGAGTAATTATTGTCGTGAAAAACAAATTGAGTTGATTGCTCTTTATCCAAATTCTACCCACATTCTGCAACCTCTGGATGTAGCAGTATTTCATCCCTTAATATCGATTTGGAATGCTGTCCTTCCTAAATGGAGATTACAAAATGATGGGGAGAAATTGACACGAGAAAAATTTGGACCACTTTTGAAAGAAGCCTTCGATGCTCTGAATTGGAAATCAATTCTCTCAAATGGTTTTAGGACAACAGGGCTTCACCCTTTTTCTCCGGATGCAATCAACTACGAGAAGCACTTGATAAAATTCAATAAAAGTCAGAGAGTATCCACTGATAATTATGTTTCAAAGACTGAATCGACGATGAGCCATTTGGAATTTGTTGAGGATAATATTGATGGCAATCTTCTTCGTGAATTTGAAGCTGTCGAGGATAAAGATGATTGGACTGGAGATGAAAGTCACAAAAGTCTTTTCCAGTTCTGGCGAATGACAAGGAAACATCAGAATGCACGTCAAGTGAGCCAGACCTCACAATCTCCAAAGGCTGATGTCAATGAACAGATTGATTCTCCAGAGGTATTATCTTGTGTTTTCGGCTGTTAATTATTGACATGAATATTTTCGTTTTACATCGATTTTATTTTACATTTTGTACCTTGGCATTTCTTGGCAAAATAGGGAACAAAATTCAGGGTCACTCTGTACTGACAATCTTATCTCGAAAATTGATGTGAAAGAGCCAACGATTCCTTTCTCAATAACTCAAGATTTTGAAGATTTTTACTCGAATATCAATGTTGGAAGAACAGCCTCTTCATTAGATCCGGAGGATCAATCGGAGTTCTACAAAAGTAACGATGAACTGAAAATTGATGAAGCAGGTATTTTTGAGTTGACTGAGAATGGAGAGTTGATTCCTCTTCGTGAGAGTTCACATAGTGAAGAGCCCATTCTTGATGAAGCCACGATAGGAGTCTTGGAAGATTTACTGAACAACAACTTGAATGTGGATGTCAACATAAATGATTTGAGTCCAGTGAATAAACAAAATGAAAAGAATCTATTAGAAACAGAGATAACCAAGGAGAAACTCGGTGAGTGTGACTCTATTACATGTTTGACAAAATAAAGAAAAACGCTGAATGAAGAAAATCCCCAAAGTTGGTCCTGAATAGATTATAAGGATTATTTTTGTCAGATGGTCCTGATCGTGAGCTAGGATACAAGGGATTTAAGAAATGCGTAGTATCTGGGGTAAATAACCGGCTGTAGATTGGGGGACTGCCTATATAAAATATAAATAAAGAGTAGTGGGCTGGATGGGGTTTCATTTTATAGAATTACAATTAATGAATTTGGAACAAAAAATTACACAGAAAATAATAGAAAAAGATGAACTTCGACGAAAAGACAAAAATACATAAGTTATCTTTTCTCATATCACCAACAAATTTAAATACTTTGCGGTAGCAATTAATTAACATTCACTATTAAGGGCGTTGACTAGCTGAAAAGCGCGGGCTACTCCGCTTCCCGCGTTAACTGTGACGAGCGAGACAGCAGACAAACTTAAGAAAGACAGAGCATCGTAACTGAACTGTGGTTGGCTAGGCTGAAGACGGTAGGCTCCCACTCCTCGGCTGCGCTAGAAATCGCCCAATTTTGCGCCAAAAATCACTGTTCAATGCTTCAGGTCTTTCCTCATTACTCCTTAGTCATTGATCCGATAGTATCGATCATGATCTTGATTAGGAGGTGAAGGATGTAACTATGTTATGGCTTTCGCCGAATATTTGAAAAAAAATCGCTGCTCGTTGTACATCATCGCAAAGATGGCTTACTTTTAAGATTATTTTTTGCAAAGCTTAAAGTGAAATCGCGAATTCGGCCAAAGCCATGACACGGATACATAATTTATCTGTAAGAATTTTCATCGAAAAGTCTGTTATCTTGAAAAATGAGGAAATGAGAAAGTAAATGCCGAGAGTCTATTTACGCGCACTCGGCGAAGCCTAGTCAACGCCCTTAATCAATCAACACGAACAAAGCACAAGACTTCGCGGTTATGATTGAAATTTTGATTGTATTAATTATCAGTTATCACTAATGATGTAAAACTCCGAGAGTGCAATCAATGATATTTTCCCATCCTAAAATTCCAATCATAGATATCCAAATATTATAAAGAATTGGGATTAGATTCATGACTTATTATAGAAAAGGAAATTGAAATATCTGAAGGACAGGAATAAATTCTCTAAAAAAAAAAAAAAAAAGGTCCATTTACTCAAGTAGTCTAAGAGAAATAATTACCAGTAGAATTAATTAACACTGAAAAAAAAGACAAGTTTATTCATAAGGATGTTATGGCGAGATTTTTGAAGCTCGAAAAATGTAGAGATATTGATCTTGATTTTTTTATATTATACCGTGCTGTTAAAAGGAAGCCGAACGATGGCCGCGTCATAGTTCGACCACACACGCTCGCGTTGCGCACGTGAGCTTCTACTCGCTGCAGCGAGTATGCCAGTGCTGCGAGTACGCAACGTGAGCGTGTGTTGGTCGAACTATGACGCGGCCATCGTTCGGCTTCCTTTTAACAGCACGGTATACTTTGAATTATTTAGAAGCCGTGGGTGGAGTTTCACATTTTTTTATCCATGAAAATGCAATTATATGAATTTTCTTAAGGAATTAACAAACAGATATCGTTAAAAAAAATTGTATACAGTTATCAGTATCTACAAAAGCATCTTTGAAAATTTCAAGCCCTCAGGATTCCTTGTTCGTGAGAAATAAATAAAAATAGATTTTCTAAATCAACATGGTCCCCCCTATGGGTTTCAGTGTTTTTTCCGTCTACACATGAAATTTGTAAACATCAACAAACAGTTTCGAAAGAAACTTAAACAATATCTGTTTGTTAATTCCTCAACTAGATGAACCTCCTTAAAAGAGGTATTTAAGGTGCCACAGAAGTGACATGTCCTATATATATTTTGTGACGTCAGAATCGTGAAATAAGGTAAATGGCCCAGTTAGTGACCCTGTCCCAGATTGTGACCCCGACGGCACAATTCTAACTGCCATAAATACAATTTTTGTCGAATAATAATCCAATTACCGGCTAATTGAAGAGCGTTTCTTACTTTCAATTATTGAAGAAATTCCCTTTTGTACATGAAATATTTAGAATAGAAATTAACCAGTAAATAGTGCGACACGCGTCTCAGCGGGTCCGCAGCGATAGTGCTAGACGGTACTGACTAGCGACGAGGGGCACTGAATTGTGGATCTTGTTCACCATGTGAGTATAAATCTACCTACAAACGGTGTCAACATCTTCAGCAGGAACCAGACTATCGATGAGATAAGAAATGATTTAACTTTTCGTCACGTATTTGTTTAAATTCGCCGGGTCAATAAGTGCGTCACACAATTGAGGTTATGTCCCTGTTGTAGACCCTCGATTTGTCACCCGTTGCGTCAAACAATTTGATTCGTTTATTTATTCTAATTTTCCGTGAAATAATCAAGGAAAAGGATATTAGCTATTACGGATGGCTTTTTCAATAAGTATGATTAAAATATTAACATTTTTCGTTGTTTATACCTAATGTGTGTCCGTGGTATTAGATATATTGCGATTTGACCCGTTCGTATGGGGATATTCGGAAGTGTCAGAAAGTGAGTACACCCATGGGTCACAAACTGCGGCACGGGGGTCATGAATCGGGTCCACGCAGGGGTCACAAACTACAGCAATAGTGTTTCTTCTGTGTCAGGAACCCCGGCAGCAGAGAAGCGCTATTAAAACGAGGATTCCATCAATAAATCTTCATTGTTTCACTTTTGCAATAGGTGACTTTCATTCAGAAGGCTTCAATGCACGTATTAAAACTTTTAGTTTTCGGTTTAACTGTATCACGGGTGACTATATAGCAAAAATCCGACACCGCCGCTCTTAAAGGGTCACTAACTGGGCCGTTTACCTTAAATAATAAAACAAATGTTAACGGCTAAATCATGACGAGGAGTCAACATGTATGTATGTATGTAGTATGCGTGTATATGATGAATTCCACGTGAACCGGACAAAAAAAAAAACCTTTTCTCTCATTTTTGCATGAGCTTTAGTACCCTCAAAATTAGAATTTTTCATGTATATAAGACATATGTAGCTATTTTCACCTATGGTGTACGAGCTCTTCTAGTTTCCGGTTGATTACGCTCTTTGATGTCTTTGGAGGCAAATATCTCAGAAACGGTATGTCGAATGAAAAAAGTAATAGAGTGATGATTTGTAGTATTCTTCACCTTCTTTCACCTGAGCCCATGATCTTGCCCCTGACTATCGGAAAACATGTCGAAAAATCACTTTCCAATCCAAAACTCTATTTTTATCCACTTACGTCATTTTCAGGATTTTTTTCGTATTTTTTTTCGAAAAGCTCGGGAAATTTCCCATCGAATCACGTTTGTTTCGCAATGGACCACGGCTTCGTTTGGGAGCTACAATACAATACGTACGAGTCGTTCGTTTCGCCTTCGGAAAAAAACTGTAACTCCTAAACGAAGCCGTGGTCCATTCCGAAACAAACGTGATTCGATGGGAAATTTCCCGAGCTTTTTGAAGAAAAATACGAAAAAAATCCTAAAAATGACATAAGTGGATAAAAATAGAGTTTTGGATTGGAAAATGATTTTTCGACATGTTTTCCGATAGTCACGGGCAAGATCATGGATTCAGGTGAAAGAGGGTGAAGAATACTACAAATCACCACTCCATTACTTTTTTCATTCGACATACCGTTTCTGAGATATTTGCCTCCAAAGACATCAAAGAGCGTAATCAACCGGAAACTAGAAGAGCTCGTACACCATAGGTAAAAATAGCTACATATGTCTTATATACATGAAAAATTCTAATTTTGAGGGTACCAAAGCTCATGCAAAAATGAGAGAAAAAGTTTTTTTTTTTTTGTCCGGTTCGCGTGGAATTCATCATATGTACGAGTGTGTTGTGTGATAATCCTTAAACGAAGGATTATCCTGAGCCGAACTGTCGGTCACGAAAATTACGAGATTAGTACGTACGGTTATGCGAAACTAGACAGACGTGTCAGAACGATAATATAACGATAATTACGTAAGCGGTAAATTTCGCATTGAGCTATTTAGCTAATTCTAATATATTTAATTAAATTATTGTTCGGATATTAGTCCTGAACCTTTTGTGATTTCTGTAGTGTCGTCCTTAATTATTATTAATAAAACTCTGTTTTTGCCGGCATACTATTCTCTTTATTTACGGTTATATTCCTGCTAGATAACCTCCTGACTCACGTATTTAAAATATAGCGTTTAACACAAAGTGGAAAAATTATCGCATATATGTTTACAAAAAAAAAGTTAAAAATTAGAAAAGGTATTTAAAAAAAAATTTCGACCATAGAAGTCATCAAATAAGGTCGGGATATTTATGTTAAAAGTACTTTTTTTTTTTGGTTCAGGGATTGGTTTTTGCAGGAGAACAATAGGTTCCCCTCCGTCTCACCCCCTACAAGCTCTCCTCGCCATAACATATCCTGAATGATAACGAATATTGTCATTTATGCTCTGAATCCAATACTTTTTTACGTATGATCGGTGTTTGTAGAAAATTTAATTGGAAAGCCAGTACGAACATTTTCCAAAACTGATTATGAATCCTAAACTAATGCGAAATAAGAAAGCTCTGTATTCTTGTTGATAATGTACTAAACGGTAACCAGCAATAATACACTCAAAGAAAAGGTTGGCTGACACAGAAATTTTTTCGTGGTTGGGGAATAATTAGTCAGAACATCTGCTTAAGATAATAGACCAACTGGGGCTGTTGGTCATAGTGATCATTTCTAAATGTAGCAGTCCAAATAGCCACTTCGTCCTTGCATTGGTTGCTGCATCTACTGCCTAGGCATTGCAGACGACACGTGGCTGAGACAGCCAAGTTGCTTGATGAACGTTTGGCGCCAAAGACGTGGATCTTACATACCTATGGCGTCGTTCAATGTGCATTTGTGTAGAGATTTAGAGACTTTATCGATACAGAAATGTATTACTCCCATCTTCCCGCGATCTCCGTAAGACGGCAGCGGCGTGCGCGCCAGTTTTGATCGCGGGAGTATAGATTAACAGTCAGTATGAGTCCTGCGATTAACAGTGACTAATGCACACGCTGAGCACTGTTACGGCGAACAAAGCAGGCAAATAAAGAGGTCATAAGAGGTGTATTTTTAGAGGAAATAAAAGACTATAATTAAAGAATATAACCTGGGTATAATTATTAATAAAACCCGATCAATCCAAAAGGTTATGGGCCCAGGGCACGCTTCGCTCTGCGCGGAAAAGCCCTGTTGAGAAGAAACTTGAGAGACTGTGTAAAAGTGATTTTATTAGAGTGTTCACAAGTATAGAGAACATCTGTATGGTAAGTACATTTGAAATATATATAATGCCGGCAAATAAAGAGAGATTTGTGAATACTTCCGGAAGACCCTTAAAAGGTTCCAAAAATCTATCTGATTCCAAATTCAACCGGACTCATGATAGTTAAGAGATAAGAGAAAAATTACAGTTAAATAAAGAGTTGAATATATAAAATAGAGTAAATCAAAGTATGCCTTAACAAAGAAGAGGCTGATCGAAGTGGGTGAGTGCGTGCATGTTCAAGCAAGAGCGGCACATGAGAAGCGCCGCCGCAACTTTGTTATGTCTTTCTCTGCGCGCTGTTATTGCTCGGCGCGGCATATTTTTGTATGGTACAGTCGAACCTCCCGTAATGTGGAAATAATTCTCAGAATTTCGGTCAACTTGGACGATTTCCACATTCTGGGAGGTCGTGAGCTCATAGGCTGTAGAGGGGTGCGCAGAGAGGTGAACGTCACCGAAACCGGTTTAGCTGTAACGAACATAGATGAAGTATAGGTGCAAGAGGAATGGTCGGGGCGACGGGGGAATTCTTGGAAATTCACATTGATCGCGAGACTCTCTCAAACCGAGGTACCACATTACGGGAGGTCCGACTGTATATCTATACAGCTGTTGAGACAAAGAGTTTGAAATTTCTTGAAGTATAAAGACAATTTTTTTTCGTCATGATCGTAATGAGAATTTATTTTCTTTTTCATTGAATGTGAAAATTCGGTCAAAAATTGAATCTTTTCGGGGTCAATGATAGGACGAAATTGCTGTGCAATAGAGTTCTGTTGTTGACTAAGAAATCGATCTGGTTCTGTATATGTCCCGCACGTGTGCTTGATCAACCCAGTTCTGATAGATTTATTAGCAGTGCTTGGAATCAAAAATTGGAGAGCGGTGTGCACGTGCGAGTGGCTGTGCAGAGGCACTTGATTTTTAGTTTCGAGTCATCATGAATTGCTGTGTGTTCTTTATGACTCAGGAGCACGAAACATGGTCACCTTGTACATGTGAAAAAAAAAAAAAATTAGAGGGTACCTGGTACTCAATATTATTCTCAGAGAATATCGAGTTCAAGAGTTAATAGCTATATGATTGAAATTTTTTTCAACAAAAATTACAAAGGTGTCTGTTTTCAAAATCCCGGAATAGATGGCAGACTTTTTGGAAATGGAAACCGATGATAATCTTTGCTCAATTGTTGTCTATGAGAGCGGTGGACAAAGTCTAGATGGATATCAAGCGGAAGAGGAAAAGGAGAATAATAAAGAGGAATCCATAATAGACAAAAATCTAGAGGAAAATAACAGTCAAGAGGTCCATATTAAGAGAAGTATGAAATTGTCATTGTTTGTCAATTAACTATCATATCGGTGACCACCAAATTATATCTGTCTGACGTTTATTATTTTTCAATATTATCTCTGAATTATTAATTGGATATATTATAATGAAGAGAATCAATTGTCGAAAAATGAAAACAAAAATAATGAATACATCATTATGATTTGCCATTATAAAGAGCATTTAGAGAGCTATGAAATATAAAGAGTTAGAGGTTGAACAGAAAACAAACTAAAATTTTTTGAGGTATTAAGAATTAGATGGTCGGGCCTGACGTAAATTAAGAGAGAACCAGGTATTAATTCGAAGATTTATTTCACAGCAAAACCTGAAGAGTCAACATCTAGAAAGAAGCCTACCATTAAGAGCAACCTGCAGGTGTATACAACCGATCCGAACGGAATACCGATTCTCCCTATCGGTAGCAGGAAAACATACGAGATGCGCGAGGACTCAGCAGCTAAAATACACAACAAAGCAGCTAGCAGTTTCTCTTGCAACCGTTGATAAAATTATGGAGAGGGCTAATGAGATGATAGTCAATATGGTCGAGGTTTCTAAAAACAATTTAGAATCTGAACGAGTTAAATTAAGATATTTTCAGATGAAACAAAATGACAAAATTTCAAGAGCGAATCAAAGGAGTAAAGAGTCAGAGGATGGGCAGGAAAAGAGGAAAACAGATGAAAGCATTGATTCAAATGAACCTAATAGTTTTGGTCAAAGTGTCCAGATGATGAAGAAAACTTTTGAAGAAGAATTTAAAAATTCAAAAGTAATGATTGAGAGGGAATATATGTTGACGCAAAAATCCAATTTTGATCTCTGGATGGATCATTTGAAGTCTGAACTGTCAAGCAATGACTTATTGGATGTGATAGATTCAAGTGTCAAAGGTCCTGAGAACATTTCGGAACTAAAATTATTGAAGAGAAAGAGTCTTGTTCGAGGTATCATAATTAATCATCTGGATGAAAAGTATCATAAGAAAATTGTGAATCAGTCGGATCCTAAAGAGATTTTGAAGAAATTAAGAGGGTGCAGAAAGAATGAAGTGAACGTTACTCATACGTCAGTCAGAGCGCGATTATACCAGATAAAGATGAAAAAAGACGAAAAGGTAGATGATTTCTGTGAGCGTTTCGATTCCATAATAAGAGAATACGAAGCATGCGAGGATGCAGTGCCTCTTACTGATCAAGAGATAAGATCATCATTTTATCAAGCGGTATCTACAATCACGCCAGAACTTCGAAATGCTGATCTGATTCAATGACAGACAATCAAAACAGAGATGACATTAGATGAAATTAAGTCATTCATGTTACAGCTGGAAGCAGAAAAGAAAGCTGACATAAAAGAGGACATTAAAGTCCAAAGAGTACAAACGTATCACAATCAAGGTTGTGAAAACAAGTGCTATAGATGCAATGGAGTGGGACACTGGGCTAATGATTGTTCACTGAAGAATAGCAATAAATGGTTCTGCTACAATTGCCAAGCCATAAAAACTCATAAAGGTGATGATTTCCCGCAAGCTAGAGAATCCAACTCCAATGTTAAAGAGAATAGGTATAGAGGCAAAGGGTTCAATTAGAACAATAAGAACTCGTATGGATCAGGTGCAAAGAACCAAAATTATCAGAAGGGTGAACGAAAAGGCTTTTCAAGAGTAAATAATAGAGGAAAAATTACTAAGAATAATAAAGAGAAAGGACAAGTGAGAAGGGCATCAACAGGCAATAAAAAATCACCACCCAACCAAGGAAAGAAGAAAGAGCAGAAACAAGAGTCAGGTAAGAATAGATTATTAGAAAATATTTCAGGTTCAAGAGAGTTTATCAATTTTATTGCGGATTCGGGAGCAACTGATCACATAGTAAATAAGAGTTTGATACTGACTGACTTTCAAACCTGTAAAAATGGAGTAATTAAGAGTGCAAATAAAAATGAATTTGCTGACATAGTAATAGATGGTAGAGGGGATCATATTATGTTACAAGCAAACATGTTTGAGGAAGAAAACAAAATTATCAAGTTGACAGATGTCATTGCAGCTGAAGATGTATCAGAAAATCTGTTATCTTTGAGAAAACTAGCTGATGCAGGACTTAGTATCCATTTAGATGACAAATCACTTCAAGTTTATAATAAAGAGACAAATAAAATAGTTTTAGAGGGTAACTATGAAAAACCAAATTGGATCGTTCGATTTGAAGTAAGAAAGAGTGATTATAAGAGTAATGAAAATTTAGAGTATGATGAATACTGCTGCAAAGCAAGAATAGTATTACATCAAGAGCTTCCGGAACAATTGCAGACAAGCATACAAAATAATGAGTTGTCAGTTTCGGAGGGAGAAATTGAAGGATCTGAGAATGCTAGTTTTGCGATTGGGAGGGAGAAAGAAAGGAGGCTCATAGATTCGAGTGAAGATAAAGAGTTAAATTTGAATACAAGCACAATAACAGATTGTGATAATTGTCAAATTTCTAGAGAAACAATTAAATTAGATGATTTAGAGTCACTGAATAATGTAGAGGAATTATTCGTTACAAGCCCGTTTGAGCAAAATCAGAGAAACTTTGAGAAGTATAATGGGGCAATGTTGTGGCACGTGAGACTTGGACATGCCTCGTTGAACTATCTGAAAAAATTGCAAAAACTAGTAAAGAGGTTAGAGAATGTGAAGTTCGATGATTCAATATTAGAGTGCGAAATTTGCATAATGGCAAAAATGGAAAAATTGCCATTTAAAGAAATAAGAGGTAAAGCTCAAAGACCACTTCAAGTTGTACATACAGATACTATGGGTCCGATAAAACCAAATTCACATCCCGGACGAAAAAGATTCATTGTTGTCTTCGTAGATGATTATTCGAGATTTGCTAGAGCGTATTCTTTGAAGACAAAAGATGAATCTGGAGACGCATTAGAGAGTTACTTGATATCGGCTCGGAATTTGATGGGCAAAAATGAAAAGGTATGTTACATTAAATCAGACCAAGGTACTGAATTTACAGGTGGAAAATTCTTAGAGATTCTGAAACAAGAAAAGATTGAAGCTCAACTGTCTCCACCTTATACTCCTGAACATAATGGGGTGGCTGAAAGATTTAATCAGACAATTCAGAAAAAGATACGAGCATACATGTTTGATTCAGGATTGCCCAAGAGCATGTGTGAGCTAGCTGTAGATGCTGCTGTGCATGCATATAACAGAACTCCACATAAAACTATAGAGTATGAAATTCCTTTGAAGAGATTCGCACCAGAGGCGAGCTGTCATTTCGACCAAATAAAGAGATTCGGATGTATCGGCTACATAAAAGTACCGAAGCCAGACGCAAAATTTGATGAGAGAGCAATCAAAGCTGTATTGGTGGGATATAAGACCACTGGCTACGTGTTATGGCATCCAAGCTCAGGAAAGTTCCTAGAATCTCGACATGTCAGGTTTAATGAAAAACTTGTATATAAAGATGTGTATAAGAGCAATGCATTAGAGAATGAGAGAAACATTAAAATGTTAACTGAGGTAGAGGAGAAAATTGACTGGAACTGGATGAAAGAGATGAAAGACGATGATAAAGAGGAAAAAGTAGAAAAGATAGAGCCCAAGAAAAGAGGAAGAGCAAGACCTCGAAAACAATTAGACGAAAAGAAAAGACAAAAACATGAGACTGTGCCAGAGAAAATTAGAGGACCAATGACAAGAAGTAAAACTAAGAGAAAAATAGAGTCTGAAGATCATATGGCAAAAGTCGGAAAACCAATAGAAGATACAAGCTTTGTAAATTATGTTAAAAGTTTGCCAAATGGTCATAGAGCAAAATCAAGAGAATATTCCAGTAAAGATGAAAAAGAAAACATAGAGAGTGAACTGAGACATTGTTTATTAGCAACGCTACATAGAGATCCAACAAGTTATGAAGAGGCCATAATGACTAATGAAAAAGAGAATTGGAAAACTGCAGTCAGAGAAGAGATCGATTCCATGAACTCCAATAAAGTTTGGACGTTGGTTGGCAGACCAATAGTAATGTCAGATGGAAGAAGGGCAAACATTATTGACTCAAAATGGGTCTTCAAGAAAAAGCTAGAAGCGGATAGGTCAGCAAGATATAAAGCAAGATTAGTAATCAGAGGCTTCAAAGATAAAAATATCTATGACCTGAAAGAAACATATGCACCAGTTGTTCGATCTATACTCGCAATAATAAACAAGTACGACTTATATGCTTGTCAATTAGATGTGAAAACTGCCTTTTTGAATGGTGTTCTAGACGAAGAAATCTATATGGAAATTCCAGAAGGTCTAGAAGTAGATGATAACACCAAAAGGACAAAGGTATGTAAATTAGAGAAGGCGCTTTACGGCTTGAAAATAAGTCCAAAGAAATGGAACAAGAGGTTTTCGGAAGAAGCATTGAAAATGGGACTAGAAAATGATTTGCATGAGCCCTGTCTATTCACCTGGAAAAGAACGGAAGATGGCAGTTATAGTGCTATATGTAGATGACATGCTTGTTGCTAGCAATAATAAAGAGAAATTAGAGGAAATAAAAAGTTGCTTAAATAAAGCTTTCGAGATGAAAGATCTTGGAGAGCCTAAGAGTTTTCTTGGAATGAATATTGAAAGAAGTAGAGATGAAAAATACATACTGATACATCAAGCAGATTATATAGACAACATGTTAAAGAAATTCAACATGAAAAACTGCAAACCTCAAAGCACCCCGATGGTAACTAGACAAGTAAACAATAGAAGCAAAAAGAGAAAATTAGAGGAAAAAGAAAGTACCACTAATTTTCATAAAGAGGAAATAAAAAGAGTGCCTTATAGAAAAGCTATCGGAAGTCTAATGTATCTGGCAAATGCTACGCGCCCAGACATAACTTTTTCGGTTAACTTTTTAGCTAGAAAACAGTTAGACCCCACTGAAGAGGATTGGGTAGATGTAAAACGAATCTTCAGATACTTGAGAGGAACCACAAACATGGGTTTAAAATATAGAGCTGAAACTGAAGAGCTAGAGGCATTAACAGATGCCAGTTTTGATCGCGGGAGTATAGATTAACAGTCAGTATGAGTCCTGCGATTAACAGTGACTAATACACACGCTGAGCACTGTTACGGCGAACAAAGCAGGCAAATAAAGAGGTCATAAGAGGTGTATCTTTAGAGGAAATAAAAGACTATCATTAGAGAATATAACCTGGGTATAATTATTAATAAAACCCGATCAATCCAAAAATTTGTTATAGAATAATTGAGTCGTATATGTGTTCGGAATCAATCCGACAATAATGGATGAGCAGTGCGTCAATTTTCTCAATGACAGACAATTGTTTTGCTTAATTGAAAAATTCAAAGGTAAGTATGCCCAGGTAGCACACACGCGCATCGGCTTATTTTGGCCTTCTGGTCGACTGAAAGATGACTAACAGTCGACAAATGTCCGCTTTGCAGTCAATCTGAAGACATTGACGAAAAGACGACTAATCAAAGTCTCTTAGTCGTCTTTTTGTCAATGTCTTCAGATTGACTGCAAAGCGGATATTTGTCGACTGTTAGTCGTCTTTCAGTCGACCAGAAGGCCAAAATAAGCCGATGCGCGTGTGTGCTACCTGGGATGTTCTTATTACACCAGGCTTATATTGTTCCAGCATATATCTAACCTGTCTGGCTTCTTGGCATGTGCGCGATTATTTTTCTTTCATTTTCTTCATACTTATCAATCCTAAATATTTTTTAAACAAATACCTTTTCACTGATATTCAAAAAAATGCTTTTTGTCTCTGAGCAAGCTTGTCTTACAATGGAATAGTGCAATCGTAACCTTACATTCCCATGTACTATAGTGAGGCATTCAACCTCCTTCAACTTGAAATGAATGGACTGATGGTGAGCCTAAAGTTTTTTCTGTTCGCAGAGCAATACATTGATTATGCGACGTTAGTTACTCTTGATAAAAAAGATATCGAAAAACTTGTGCCTCAGTTAGGGCTGCAAAAGAAATTATTAACAAGCTTGGCGGAACATACAAGTTCTAAGGCAACGGAGGTGATATTGATTGCATGCAAGAGCAGTTTTCCCAATTATTTCTTTGTTTATTAATTATCATCTAAATTATCTTGTGTCTGCATGATTTTCTTTTAAGGGGGTATATGAGCAAATCCAGATAGAACTTGAAAAAAGCGTGTCCCTTGGTCTTTTGAGGGACTCAAATTATAAAATATGACAAGCTATTGCTATCAACAGACTCTTCATAATGTCCTGCACTAGAGGCATATAACGCATGGCCCGGAATCAAGAAATTATACAAGTTATTTCACCAAAAGTCACTGAAATGTCCTTACCGTCCTTATCCCTGGCGGACGGTAAGGACATTTTTCGTGCAAATTTCTGTGAGAACAATTTTTCCTAATACTCTGCCGGGATTTTCTTACAACAGCACACTTTGTTCTCAATAGATAATCGTTCAAAGGGTTAAGGGTTGCAAGAAAAATGTCCTTACCGTCCGCCAAGGACAGGGACGGTAAGGACATTTTAGTGACTTTTGGTGAAATAACTTGTATAATTTCTTGATTCCGGGCCATGCGTTATATGCCTCTAGTGCAGGATATTATAAAGAGTCTGTTGATAGCAATAGTTTGTCATATTTCATAATTTGAGTGCCTCAAAAGGCCAAGGGACACGCTTTTTTAAGTTCTATTTGGATTTACCCATATACACCTTTAAAATACTTTCGTTCAAATTACTGCTACGCTCTGAGAAAACATTCTAGTGACTCAGTTTTTCTACAGTTGATTAGTGCTATTATGATACATAGTTCATGATTTTTCCAGATTTTAGGTCCTTCGCTGAACATAGATTCAGTCCATCGCAGAAAAAACAGTTGTCGTAGGGTACAGGTTGCTGCGTTGGATGAAATTTCTTCAACTTTCAAAGAAATATTCTGTATGAATGTAATTTCGGACCAAACCAATAATATTTGATGAATTTAAGTTTTAGATATAGGAATTTTTGATTGTAAGAATTTATTTTCCATGGTTCTGGAAAAAATGTTCTGAAATCAAAAATTTCTATGTCGGAAAATTAAATTCATCAAATATTATTGGTTTGGTCCGAAATTACATTCATACAGAATATTTCCTTGAAAGTTGAAGAAATTTCATCCAACGCAGCAACCTGTACCCTATGACAACTGTTTTTTCTGCGATGGACTGAATCTATGTTCGGCGAAGGACCTAAAATCTGGAAAAATCATGAACTATGTATCATAATAGCACTGATCAACTGTAGAAAAACTGAGTCACTAGAATGTTTTCTCAGAGCGTAGCAGTAATTTGAACAAAAGTATTTTAAATGTGTATGTACCCCCCCTGCTGGAAGTGAAAGGATAGGATGTTTATCCATTTGAATCATTTTGAATCTTTCGGATACGAAGGGATAAGTAAAATGAATCCAAATCTATCCTTCGGCTATCTGGTTGAATCCTTTTCTATCCCAATTTCAATCGAAAACCAGGTCTATCCTTTTCTAACCCCAATTTCCTATCCAAATCTATCCCTTGCCTATCTGGTTAAATCCTTTTCTATCTCGATCTCGATATGAAATCAGGCCTATCCTTTTCTAACCACGATTTTGTATCCGAATCTTTCCCTCGCCTATCTGGTTGAATCCTTTTCTATCTCAAACTCAATATGGAATCAGGCCTATCCTTTCCTAACCCCGATTTTGTATCCGAATCTATCCCTCGCCTATCTGATTGAATCCTTTTCTATCTCAAACTCGGTATAAAATCAAGCCTATCCTTTTTTAAGCCCGATTTTGTATCCGAATCTATCCCTCGCCTATCATATTGAATTCTTTTCTATCTCAAACTCGGTATAAAACCAAACCTATCCTTTTCTAACCCCAATTTCCTATCCAAATCTATCCCTCGCCTATCTGGTTGAATCCTTCTCTATCTCAAACTCGATATGAAATCAGGCCTATCCTTTTCTGACCCCGATTTTGTATCCGAATCTATCCCTCGCCTATCTGATTGAATCCTTTTCTATCTCAAACTCGATATGAAATCAGGCCTATCCTTTCCTAACCCCGATTTTGTATCCGAATCTATCCCTCGCCTATCTGATTGAATCCTTTTCTATCTCAAACTCGGTATAAAACCAAACCTATCCTTTTCTAACCCCAATTTCCTATCCAAATCTATCCCTCGCCTATCTGGTTGAATCCTTTTCCATCACAATTTTCATCCAAAACCAGGTCTATCTTTTTCTACCCCCGATTATTATTATATTCAAATATATAATTCAGCGCCTGTATACCTATAAATCTTTTTGAACAGACCATCAGAGGGATTTAGCTAGATAGGCTGTGGATAGAAATGGATACAACATTAACAATTCCTACAGACGGATTGGCCGGACTTCGAATTTGAATGGGCATTAAGTGGGATTCAGATAGATGGGCTGTGTGTAGGAGTGGATGCAAAATTAGAGATACAAACGGATTGGCGGGACTTTGAATTTAAATAAGCATCGAATGGGATTCAGATGGATAGAAGTAGATAGAAAATTAGGGATACACAAAGATAGGCGCCGTTTGTGCTTTCAACGGACCATCAGAGGAATTTAGATAGATAAGCTGTAGATAGAAGTGGATACGAAATTAGAGATACAAACGGATTGGCGGGACTTTGAATTCGAACAGACCATCAGATGTATTTAGATAGATAGGTTGTAGATAAAAGTGAATGCCAAATTAAGGATACAAACGGATTGGCGGGACTTCGAATTCAAATAAGCATTGAATGGGAATGAGGTGGAAAGGCTGTGGATAGGAGTGAATACGAAATTGAGGGTACAAAATGATAGACGGGACTTTGAATTTGAACAGACCATCAGATAGATTAAGATAGATAGACTGTGGATAGAAGTGGAACCGAAAATAGGGATACAAACGGATAGGCGGGACTTTGAATTTAAATAGGCATCGAATGGGATTCGGTTGTTAGGAGTGGATAAGAAATATATAGATAGATAGGTGCGTTTATTTGACCATTGCAATGTTGGACAATCCTACCCTGCATTTACAATACTGTATGCAGGGTAGGCAGAGAGGAAGCTTAACCTAACTTAGAACGAGGTAGAGAGAGAGAGAGGGGATACGCAAAGACGGGCGCGATTCTTATTTTAAGCGGACCATCAGAGGGATTCAGATAGATAAGCTGTGGATAGAATCGGATAAGAAATCAGAGATTGAAAAGGATGGACTCTAGTTTGAATCTAAATCAGATAGAAAAAGATTCACGTAGATTGGCGGTGGATAGGATTAGATAGGAAATTCGAGATTGGAAAGGATAGGCCCTAGTTTGGATCCAAATCGCATAGAAGAAGATTCACGTAGATAGACGGTGGATAGGATTAGAAACGAAATTAGAGATTGGAAAGGATAGGCCCTAGTTTGAACTCAAAAGAAGATAGCAAGAGATTCGCAAAGATAGACCGTTGATAGAGTGATTCATTATCTTTATCCCTTTCTATCCAAAGGATCCAAAGTGACTCAAGTGGATGAAGATTCTATCCGTTGACTTTCATAAGTCCCCACCCCATCACAGTGATTGTGTAGAATTAGTGTACTATAATGACAAGACGAGAGCGTAGCGCAGCGCATATGGTGTGCGACTAGTAATCTGACCGTCGAGGGTTCGAATCCCTGACTGAGCGATGAAAATTAGAAAAAGATTTCTTAGCTCTACCCCACACACTCCGCCGTATGAATCTATCCAACTATGAATGTTCTTCATGTTTACATTTTTTTTAACAGAAAAAAAATGGCTGCCGACAATAAAAGATTCGAGTGGGTATTCAGATGGATAGACCTTCGGAGATACTTTGTGGATAGCGATGGATAGATAAATGTGGATAGAAAATGATACGAATTTATTAACTCCAATGATTTACTTTAGGATAGAAAAAGATAAACTCGGTAGAACGTAAGGGATAGACTCATTGATACAAAAAGATTCATACAAGTAAAGATTGAACTAATGGATAGAAAGAGATAGCTATTGAAGCGTGACGAATAGAGTTATGGATAGAAAAAGATATCATTTGAGGGATGCAAATCATATAGTTGCGAGGGATAGAAAATGTCTATCTTTTTCTATACCACAATTTTCTATCCTTTTCTATCTTTTTACTTCCAGCAGGGCCCTTAAGAAAAAGAGTTGGTCTATTGCATTTCTGCATCAAGTTATTCGGTTAAATATTTAAAGCCTGTAATGGGCCAAGTCACATCAACTGGAAATTTTGAATGCATCAATATTCAGAATTTACAGTCTCCACGTCCAGTTATATGTGAGAGAATGCAAGACAATAATGTCTACGTTGCTTTTAGGTATGCGGTGTGAATTACCAACATTTGTTTTGTTGACTATAGAAATATAATTTCCATTTCTCGAATGTTGTGTGTTGTAATTGTCATAATTAACATAATTATTATAGTTTTATAGTAGTGCAATTTGTAACTTGTTCTTTGTACATGTATATCAACGATTTTCAAATAAACATACGTGCGATTTGTACGATTTTTCTCATGAATTGAAGTTTTTATATATTATAAATGTATATTTATATATATATGTCGGAGAGATAACCCAATGGAAGTCAGGGGCGTCCATGATTGCTCTTGCAGGGAGCTTGTTTAAAAATAATATAGTCCAAATCGCTAATGGTTATGACACAAAGTAATATAATCTTAATCCACTAATATTGTCTCTATATCTAATACAATAACAATAAGCTATCCCGTACAGGGCGACGCGATAACGAATCCACCCTGCCTCTAGAATTTCTCAATACAATTCTTATAATTTCTGTACCAACCACTGGCTCGGTTCAAATGCAACTGACTCTTAAAATCAGCATCTTCTAGGGCTGTGGCTACGTTCGACAAAGGCTCTGATTCTCAGAGTCTTTATCTCGCATCCCCCTCTACGCCACTCATTAGGCTAAGGGTCTATGACTAATCTTAATATTAACAAATATGCCTAGACTAAATATAAACCAATAGTTTCGATATTTAATAAACACCACAGCCGTGAGAAAGCGTGTCCAGAATATCACGCGCCGACATATACATATACAGCGTAATTCCCAAGTCGCGGAAAAGATTTCACATGGAGATTCCTTGTCGAAATCTGAGAATAAAGTTACTTATCAAAAACTTCCAGGGACCGGTCGTTGCTGAGTTATAGAAGGTTTAGTCTACCCAATAATACGGCCGTAAAGTGACGTGCACAATCTCGTAGCAATTCTGTCAAACTGATGGTGCCCGCGTCGTATGAACTTTGCCCGAAATTTCGGTTTTTACATTTCGTAATTTTTAGTCTTTATGTCGCCCGGTCGGTCATTCTCGTGCCCTAGGTCGTTCGCCCCGTAGTTGCCGTTGTCCAGGCAGTAAATCTGGTGATTGACATTCCCCAGGTCTTTTGCTTCGTAGTGTTCGTTATCCAGGTCGCCAGGCTCGTGATTTCCGTACTCCAGGACTTTTGCCCCGTAGTTGACGTTATCCAGGTGGTCAAACTGATGATTTACATTCCTCAGGTCTTTTACTTCGTAGTTTTCACTCTCATTGTCATCGGGTTGTTGCTTTTCATGCTCCAGGACCTTCGCCCCGTAGTTTACGTTGTCCAGGTGGTCAAACTGATGACTCATGTTGTCCAGGTCGTCCGCTTCGTAGTTTTCACTATCGTTGTCATCGGGACGAAAATCGACAACCCGATGACAACAAAGAGTGAAAACTACGATGCGGATGACCTGAGTAACGTAAGTCATCAGTTTGACCATCTGGACAACGTAAACTACGGGGCGAAAGTCCTGGAGGATGGAAATCAACAACCCGATGACAACAAAGAGTGAAAACTACGAAGCGGATGACCTAAGTAACGTTAGTCATCAGTTCAACCAGCTGGACAACGTAAACTACGGGGCGAAAGTCCTGGAGCATGAAAATCAACATCACGATGACAACGAGAGTGAAAACTACGGAGCGAAAGACCTGGGGAATGTAAATCATCAGTTTGACCACCTGGATAACGTCAACTACGGGGCAAAAGTCCTGGAGTACGGAAATCACGAGCCTGGCGACCTGGATAACGAACCCTACGAAGCAAAAGACCTGGGGAATGTCATTCACCAGTTTTACCACCTGGACAACGTCAACTACGGGGCGAACGACGTAGGGCACGATAATGACCGACCGGGCGACATAAAGAGTAAAAATTACGAAATGTAAAAACCGAAATGTCGGGCAAAGTTCATACGACGCGGGCACTATCAGTTTAACAGAATTGCTACGAGACTGAGCACGTCACTTTACGGCCGTATTATTGGTTAAACTAAACCTTCCATAACTCAGCAACGACCGGGCCCTGGAAGTTTTTGATGAGGAACTTTATTCTTAGATTTCGACAAGGAATCTGCATGTGAAATCTTTTTCGCGACTTGGGAATCACGCTGTATATAGAGCCCAGCGAACTCATAACAGCATAGTCCATGCATCCAGAGCACTATGTGCCTTAGCCACCAGAGCAGTGATCACTGCCAAGTACGTGTTACTGGTTACAAAAGAGTATGGGTGTATGACCCATGCGAAATAGCCGGGTGAGACAACTTAAACGATATGGATATATTTTGATACGATGTTCTGACTAAGGTAGTAGTTGCATGCTTCAGTATTGGGATCCTTAGAACTTCGATACGCCAACTAGTGGCAGAAAAAAGAACTGTTGAACGACGGCTGCAGTAACCAGCTGTAACCAATGAGAGGATTTAAAACCTCGATACGCTTACTAGTGACGAAAAATAGAACTGTTTAAAGTCGGCTACTTTTACGAAGCCACGCCCATTTCAAGGATCCCAATAGTTGGATGAGGCAGCTGAGTCACAACTTGATCAGACCAAACTCAGTTGGGTGACACAACCAATTTCAACTCATCCATTAAAAATGGTTCTCTCAGCCAACAAATGGGATGGCTCCCCAGAAACCAACTATATTGGATATCGCAACCATTTCATAGGTCCCATATCCAACTTTTTCTTTGAGTGTAACAAATTGTCCAGTCAATACATGCGTAAAAAGGGGGCAACCGTGCATTTTGGGTAGGCAACGATTTTTTTGGGGGGCTTTCGAAGGGGGGTCGGCCGTGAGCGTAACATTCAGTTTCCGGGACTAGGGGTGTTGTCATTCGGTCGCCATCTTGAAATTAAGGGTATAATTAGTTTTTTTGATTTATCTCCGTAACCGTGAGGCCGACACAAATTTCGCACCATGCATTTTTGTAGCTCATAAAATTATCTATAGCTTTGACTTTTAACTTTTTCGGCTGAGGTCAATAATAAAAAAGTTATGAGCAGAAAAAGAGGACAAAGAAGATGATGAAATACTTCGAGTCCGAGATAACTGTGGAATTTTAAATCCTCCAAGTATTTCAAACTTATAGATAATTGTATAAGCTACAAAAATGTTTCCTACAACATTTTTGTCAGCCTCACGGATATGGAGATAAATCTAAAAAAACTAGTTACACCCTTAATTTCAAGATGGCGACCGAATCGCAACACCCCCAGTCCCGGAAACTGAGCTTTAGACTCACGACTGACGCCCCTACGAAACCCCTAAAAGAAGAAAATCGCTGCCTACCCAAAATGCACGGTCAAATCACGAATTGACTGGACTATATATGAGCCGTTCGCTCGAAGAACGACCTAATTCACTTTTGGTCGTTTCGAGAAAAAGCGATTTGAAGATTCAACTTTGCACTATTAATCACCAAACACAAGTAACTATATTTATATGGCTTTATTATGAAGATATACTATTAAATAATAGATATTAAGCATAAAATCAACAATTAAAATATTTCAACAATATTTGAATCGATAATTTATATAAAATGAATTAGGTCGTTTTTACAGCGAACTACTAAAAAATGCATTATACCTCAGAATAAACGAAACAAATTTATTATAATCATTAGTTACACGTATAATTTCACTTATAGCAGTAAAAAGAGTAAAAAAAGTTGTTTGGGTGGTTATATAATTAGACAAAAAAAATCAAAATTATATAGTTCTGATACGAAACTTATTACTTTATTTGTTAAATCTGAAAGCTAAAAAATAAAATATAAAGTATTAAATAATATTTATGAGGTTAAAATAATTTATAAGTAATTTATAAGCGAGAGACTGCGTGTAGGGTGGAAAAATATGCTACGCGTGTGGCTCCAAACACTCCTAACTCTCTCAAAAATGAATGAAATGTTATAAAATTTTAAACACATATTCTTTGGGGCAATGTCTATCTATTTAACTGTTCGTCCGAAAAACGACCTAAGTCGGGTTAGGTGGTTCTTCGAGCGAACGGCTCATATGTACAATAAAATATATTGGTATCTCGGCATAAGACAAAGCTGAAATGAAACACATGAAGGAATATGGGGGGTTCCATGGCATTTCACCTAATCGGTGAAGGTCACCAACACCGATCTTGATGTCAATTTTTTTCTCAATTCGTCTATCGAAAAAAAAGGACCCCTGTTTGGCCGTTTTTCGATTAGGCCACCTGCATTGATTTTATGCATTTTCCGAGTTTTCAACTTTTTCGAAAACAGACTTCCTTCAACTGGCTCTTACTTCAAGACTTTTGATTCTTTTCTGAAAATGATCGGAACATAAAATGTGTCAATAAGTTCGAGCCTTCTGAAAAAAATTTTTTGGAAATTTTTCCATCGACATAATTTTAAGATTTTTTCGATTAAAAAAAAAAATCAATATTTTTTGAATTGCGACACCTTCGATTTTCCTTAAAATATTTTACCTGAATTCGACCAGTTACAATCAAGTTTTCCTCCAAGGGAAATTATGGACTTCCGATTCGTTCGGGAGTTATACCATCATAAGTGCCAAAAAATCGACAAAATTTCACGAAAATCAATCTTAACTTTGAGAAGGAAAGTTTTCATGTTATAAAAATGCGTGTTTGCTGAAAAATCAAACTTTTCGGAATATAGCAAACAATATAAATCAAAACGAGAATAAAATTTTTCTTTTCTATGCCGCATATATTTTCAGGTACGAAATTTCTTATATGTATACTATAAGAAAAAGAAAAAGAAAAGAAGAATGAGAAAAGAAAAATTTTATTCTCGTTTTTATTTATATTGTTTGCTATATTCCGAAAAGTTTTATTTTTCAGCAAACACGCATTTTTATAACATGAAAACTTTTCTTCTCAAAGTTAAGATTGATTTCCGTGATATTTTTCCGATTTTTTGGCATTTATGATGGTATAACTCCTCAACAAATCGGAAGTCCATAATTTCCTTTGCAGGAAAACTTGATCCGAAACTTTTTTTAGTTCTTCATAGAACCACTTAATTAAGTTACACACGTCAATGAAAAATTATTTTTTGAAAAAAGTTAAATTCTAAGCATTTCGAAGATCAAAATTTGAGATTTTAGAATCTTTCTCTAGACTTGAAAAATATTGAATCAGTACAAAACTGTATGAAGTGACCCGAAAATAGATTGTTTTGTGTGTCAAATAGATAGAAAACAAAAAAACAGTTTTGGAACCACTTAAACTTGGCGGAAAAAATTTCTACTATGCGGGATGCCTTCTTCTTGATAAGACCCAGTGACTTAAAAAGTAGCACCGTGAAAATTAATACATAGGTAGGCATATTAATTAATACCAGATCAATTAATTCGCAGTGTAAGATAACGTTTCACCACTAAAGTGCATACTCATGCGGACCGATGAAGAATTGCCGAATGGACGTGGAATATTATATACTCTTAATTTTTAATGAATGTATTGAGTTATGATTTATATTCCGCAAGTAGTAAAATTGTATGGAAAAAAAATCGACATAAAAATAAATCACAATTGCTTATTACTGCCCAATATTATCGATAAAATGTTACTAGCGCTTGGCGAATTTTCAATTGGTATTTCACACACTATTCAAAAGATTTTTTCTATAAATATCGATGTCATCACCACATGTTCATATTGTGAATGAGAATATGTCCTTGCCTCTAGACAACGCCTGGTCGTAGCTTCCAGAGGCCACGAGCACGCCCTATAGATCAAGCAGGTACCTATTGCCGGTGCTGTAGCCATATTTGACCTTTTCTTGTCACCGTCATGTTCAGAATTGCTCTTTGCGTCAGAAATTTTTTGGAACTACAAAAATTAAGGAACAACTTATTTTTGTCCAATGATCGGGTGGTCACTCCGTTTCGGATACGGTGCTCCCAGTCCCATAAGACCCCCTGGTTAATCCGGCACTGCGGCTGAGCCTGAGCACACTAGACGCTTCATAATGGCTGAGTGAGTACAATTGCCGCGGGTTACGGAACGGAGGCATACCGACGCTTCTCACGAGTAAAAGTTACGACATTTCTATAAAAGCACAACAGATCGAATATACAGATTGTGTGGTATACAGATTTCGACCAAAGTTCAACCAGTCAGTTGTGACATGAAATACACAATACAGTCATCAGGAAATTGGACTTCGTGTGCGTCGCAACTAACGTGCTAGTGATTATTGAGAATCGTTTCAGCAGGCCAGCTCTCGTCGGTAATATCGTGACATGGCATACAGCAACCGTGGTAAAGTATACCTGGATAAATGGGAGGCGTCTAGCCACATTCCTACCAGGGAGCCTAACTCACCTCAGAAAAAGAAGAAGATTGGAATGCGTCAGAAACACATTTGACCATTTCAAATTTTCATTTTGGAATCCGCACAATTTTATACTGTTCTAATTTTCAACATGTTGCAGTGCATTAAAAAAGAGCGGCCACATATATTTTACATAGGCTTGCGATTTGACGGTTCGTTTAGATTTTCTTAATTTTCGAATTTTTTTAAAGTGAACACTTGCAAATGGGTATATCTCAGGAACTACTGGCTCTACAAAGAAAACTGGTGCGTGTTTCTTTTATATTTGTTCATTCTTTAACGAATTTCACAGAGAAATATTTTAATTGATTTTCGGAACTGACCTTTTGTTTTTTTTTAAGTAGTCATTGTTTTGATTGTATCGATATTTTTTGAAGTTTCTTTGGAAAATTGAAAATTGCCGAAAGTCGCAGGATCTTTTGTTGTTGTAAACTTATAGATTCTTGAATTTTTGCAATAAAAAAAAAAGTTCGAGCAAGTAGGCCGATAAAATTGAAAGGGCTTAATTTTTTTCTGAAATATATATAAGCTACGATAAAGATGATATTATTATTATTATTATTATTATTATTATTATTATTATTATTATTATTATTATTATTATTATTATTATTATTATTATTATTATTACTATAATTATTATTACTTATGGAACGTTGTATTTCTAAATAACACTCTGCGTTTCTACATGTAGTTTATTTACATTCAGAACTATACGGAATAATCCGTTGAAACTGAGAATAATGTTTTATTATTTTCTTTTTATCCGTTGCAATGGGTAGCTTTGCCTTTCTTTGTCATGAAAAATTTTGCTTACGTGTGATTTATAATTCTAAAACGAACAAATTACTTATAGAACTATGTGTTTCATAAAGCTATTAGTTTTTGAGATACCGCGATAGGCACTTGAAAAAATTAGTTTTGCAAAAATTCGAAAATCTTAGCCAGCTATAACATCGGAGAAAACTTTCATACCGGACTACCGAAGAGTACGTGTCCGCTCTTTTTTTACTACAATGTAATATAGGCCTGAAGAAATAACAGTAATTCTACTGATAAGAATTCCAGACTGAGAAGTCGACCCACAATGCTTTACGTCGATCATCATTTTTTTTACCCGTTAAATTTTAATAATTAACCGAAAGAAGCGTTATTTAGTATTTACGTATTCGGACGAATTACTCATCGAGGTACTTGCTGTTTCTAATTTGACATGATGCATTTGGTGGAACTTGCGTCCCTCACAATAGAGCGTACATTTGAATCCAATAATAAAAAATTGATCGGTTACAAAATCTCACGTGAATCTGAAAATCTCGCAAATATTGAGGATCTTTATTCATGTTTTAATTAGTTTGTTCGAGCCATATGTCAAATGATCTCGCGATCCGAATTGACCCCTCTGTTGCGATTAGATTAATTAATAAGCTCATCAACGTCTGATTAGATAATACAAACTGTTAAGGTTGTTTTTTTTCTACCAAATCGACCTATTTAAGAGAAGTCCCGTTGCAATACTTTCACCTAGACAAAGTGCAAGTATGTAGTCAATTAGCACACAATTTTTCCATGGGTTATCGACAAAATAAGTAAAATAAACGAATTTGAAAATCGGATAAAACGAACTTTTTAGTACGTGAGGTTATTGCCACACGGAGAGAATTTTTCTAGGAGAGATTCCCATACTTGCTGGTGAATGAGGTATATACTAGACATTGCACGAAATTTGATACAAAGTATAGGAAAAAGTAGAAGGAAAAATCGTTGATATACCATTAAAAATATTACTGTTCTCAATACTCGGTGGGACTTTTTCCTATACTTTGTATCAAATTTCGTGCAATTTCTAGTATATACCTCATTCGCCAGCAAGTATGGGAATCTTTCCTAGAAAAATTCTCTCCGTGCATGCGCGTGTTCGTATGTTCCAATGATATAATTAATCCCTTCAACAAATTAGGGTTTACACAAAAAATCAACTGTCTTTTGATTGTTTAATGGCGATTCTGTGCATTATAAATTCAATAGGGGTCATCGGGATTTCCAAGGAGATATTTAGTGTTAAATTTACAAAAACGTAGATAGAATGTGGGTATATCGTGCATACTCATGGCCGCGCCGACAGCGGCAACGTCGCAATTAGTGACATGTTGTCGCGCGGTAGTTGAGATCCAATAAAGTACTGCCAATCATTTATATTTTACAAACTGTAGCACAAGATTTAGCAAATTTCATTTCATTTTAATTAAATAACATGTAGAAACAGATCTAAATCACTGTGAGCAGGTGACAGAAAACAAACAACCAATATAGTAAACATAAAACCCCAAAAAGCACCTTCGGTGCAAAAACCTTTCGCCAAGTCCATTAATGTATAGACTACCAAAACATAATCAAAAGTTGTGCTCGTTCGCTCGCTGCGCTCGCTCACTCGATTGGTTGATGATTAACAACATACAAAAGCATTGAAATCAGATACAACTGCCAAGTACCTGTAGAACAATAAAAGTTTGGAATTGAAAAATTTTTTCACACTAAATAACGTTGTACTCGTTCGCTCGCTGCGCTCGCTCACTCGATTGGCTTATGATTATTGGTTGAAAAAAAAATTCGGATGAAGAAATTGAAGAAGTCAACATTTATCCAAAAATATTCATAACGAAAAAATTATTTAAAGAAAATTTGGAGTCCGTGGTACATTGGCGGGCCAATGTTTGAATAACCATCAGATGACATTGACAGGGTCGCGATCGATATTACATAGTTCTTTTTCTATAAAAAGCCCGCCAAGTGCCACTACCTCCAAATTTTCTTTAAAAATTTTCTTTGAATAATTTTTTCGTTATGAATATTTTTGGATAAATGTTGACTTCTTCAATTTCTTCATCCGAATTTTTTTTTCAACCAATAATCATAAGCCAATCGAGTGAGCGAGCGCAGCGAGCGAACGAGTACAACGTTATTTAGTGTGAAAAAATTTTTCAATTCCAAACTTTTATTGTTCTACAGGTACTTGGCAGTTGTATCTGATTTCAATGCTTTTGTATGTTGTTAATCATCAACCAATCGAGTGAGCGAGCGCAGCGAGCGAACGAGCACAACTTTTGATTATGTTTTGGTAGTCTACACATTAATGGACTTGGCGAAAGGTTTTTGCACCGAAGGTGCTTTTTGGGGTTGATTTCACTACTTTTTGTAAAATTTTGCTTGACCACCTAATAATTGTGCTCGCTCGCTACGCTCGCTCGGTTGTTTTGTACTATTTCATACCGCCCGAAGTCCCTCGATAAGCAGGAACGTCAACAGCAACGAGCACGCGTGTGCTCATAATTTTCCCCAAGTCTCAAATTTGTAGACTGACGCGTAATGTACTTTCATATCATAGCGTTTACAAATTGTTTCACTACGATAATTTTTTATACCTACAACATCTAACCCTGCGTGCAGCCCTCCTCCTGTCTCATCTGGGCCTGGGACCAGCAATGGCGGAGTTACTTGCACGCAGGGTTATAGTTGCTGCTCATGATTAAATATATAAATATCAGATGTATGTATTGCAATTCGTAGGTAGTTTTTTTCGTATGTCCTCTACAAAAAGAACGTGTACGCGTCCCGTACTCATAACGTCAACTTCCAATTCGGGTCTGAACAGAAGGTATAATAATATTCAGAATTGAGCCTATTCATGCAAGACTAGCGTAGAGCATGAAATGGAAGTTTATGAAGTCAAACACTCGCATTCTGCTCTCTTCGTCTGACTCTTGCCGTTTCTCGTATCAAATCACACTATACCGATACTTTGCAGTCCAAGCGTTATCTTTCATCATCCTCACGTCTTATACGGCGACCCGCTACAAGATTAAACAATCCATAAGAAAGATTTTTTTCCAATATTTCCATTCCTAAATGATTATACGCTGAGTCTACAAATAATAAATAAATATAAATCAGAATCTCTATCATCTGAGAAAGAGGGAGTCGATCGATCATTTCTTTAATATTGAATAAGTATTTTCATTTTCACCATTTGTCGTGATAGCACTAATCTGAATTTGATTGAGCTTCTGAGCGGAGAATCTAAGCTAATTGTAAAACATGGATTAAAGAATTATCTTCACCGAAGGTCAAGGCATTACGTTGACGTGGAGTGTAGAATAAAGCCTATCGTAGTCCAACACACAACGTCGACTTACAGTCTCGTTTGGACTAGAGGATACCGAGATAAAATATAGAACTCGTTGAAATCCTACACATAACGTTGGCTCACAGTTTAGGTCCGAGCAGACGAGCCTCTAGAAATGAGCCTAACATCGAGCTTGAAGTGGAATTTGTTGCAATCCAACGTTTGAACTCGGCTTTGTTGGTCTGGCTCCTTGCCGTTACTTATATCAAATCATGCTATCCTGATATTTTTCAACTTCAACATTTTTTCTTGGTTTTCTATTGTCAGACTCCCTGAGGCGGTGACTTGCTAGAAAATTGAATCCCCGAAACACCGTTTCCTCCGATAATTGCATTCATGAATGGAAATAAGCCGAATCTACAATGTATAAGTGAATAAAATTTAGAGGTAATAGTCAGTTAATAGTCACCTGACAGTCTTGTCCGTTTACAATTGTTATTTTATTTATCACCGTGAATTTTACACGTCAGTCGATTCGCATAACCTCAAAAGCTCGAGATCGTAGGATTTAAGATTTACCTATCGAAATATTTTTGTTCGTGACTATCACATTAATGTATACTTGGTGTAAGGTTTTCGCACCTAAGTGGCTTTTGGGAGGTATTCACTAGTTCTTGTACCTCCAAATTTCGTATATAAGCATTGCTTGTACTTTCTTTTATTTCCTTTATTTGGATTTAAAAACATGAAATGACAACACGCGTCTGCTAGTGTAGCGGACGGTTTCTGTCTGCGATACTGGCGCTATCTATTGGCGCGATCTATCCGATCGGAACTATCTCGTATACTGACGTCACTCTATACAACTTTGGTGGGTTTCCCGTCTAGTGATTTTATATGGGAATGGTTTTAATGTTCTTGGTCTGACGACGACGAAAACGAAAACGAAAACGAAAAATTTTACGAGGAAACGGGGTATCAGAATTGGTAGTTAATCATATCTCAGCACTCCGGACACCGATTTAATCGATCTAAGGCTCAAATGAAAGCTTTTCATGCCCACATCCTAGATTAAATTAGTTTCAATCTGTGTATATTGTGAGGTGAAAGAAAACGACGATACTAGTTCGCGGTATAGGTTAGGGTAGCTGCCTCTCGGGTATATAGACTCGTTGAGTCTCGCGCTTGAAAAAAAATTTTTTTTAATGTACTTGGCGCGAGACTCTACCGAGTCTCTTGATGAACCGAGATCCGATGTGTCGACGGAAAGGGAAGAAAATGCGACGTTGCTCGGTTGCTATACCTTCCAGTATCGTCATTAGGTGCAAATGACAAATTGACCAGAATAATAATAATAAAAAAAAAAAAAAACACTTAATGCACTATAAATTTATTCAATACTCATTTAAATCGACTATTTAACTGAATATTCTAAAATTCGTATATCTAATTATGATATTCGCGAGGGCCCTTTTGTAGAACCAAAGAAGTTCGTTAATGAGGTAAAGAACCACCTTAACTGCAAACTTCAGAGTTCTCGGCGTAAAATTAAGAAAAAACCGATCTGTGTAGCATCAATATTTACCGACTTATTATTTTGTTGAGAAGACTGTGCCAAAATCTTAAAAAAACATTCCAAATTCTTACCCGAGTCCAAATTTTTCTCATATTTAGCTGCTCTAAGCACTTAAATCAACCGATTTTGATACTGCACAACCTATAGCGCCTATTTTGACCCGCGGAGTCCTATTCGCAGTGGAATTGTACTCCTACTTTAATTCTCTACAGCCTACTCAACCTCATTTAGTACTGTTTAACCTGGAACCCCTACTTTGAACCGCTACGTTCTGATCAGGGTTGGAAGTGAATAATTAGTTTTACCTATTTTATTAGCCATTATTTTGATAATGTCCATTTAAACATCTTTCAATCACACATTATATTTGTGATGCGTCGTTAAACTTTCTTCAATCATCCATTACGTTGATGATGTGTAATTTAAAAAACTTGAATTGAACATCACAAATGGATTGCATACATGAAATAATTTTAATTACGCACACTGAGAGAAATTCTATGAGTAAAATCAACATTTTTGATGAAGTTGAAATTTTTTAATAACCAGAATAACTTTAGGAAACAGATGTTTAGTTAAGATATCTTAGTTGCTATAAAACGTTGATATCATTGAGACAGATGCTAATTTCAAAATAAATAAGGAAACGTGATATATTATTTCAACAGATAGGTTAGCGTGGTCGGTAGAGCGTGCGACTAGTAATGCGAGCGAATGCGTGCGTCCCCGGATCGAATCCCAGCCAAAATAATGCAAAGTTTTTCTAATCTGTAAATTAGCAATATTTCTCTCAGTGCATTACAAACGTAATGTGTAATTGAAATAATTGTAGCATAATTAAGATAAATTTTGATTATGCTTATTGAATGACGTTTTGAATTTTGATATTCACCCCATAAATCCGTGATCACGAATTTCTAGGGTCTGGAGGGTTATACGAGGTTCTCGGGAACTCCTATTTTGAGCCTAAAAGTGGCAAATTGTCCGATATCTGACTGTTTTAGGTGCAGAATAGGAGGTCATTTTACATTGAAAGTGAACCTCCGGTGACCCTGCACATCCTCCCAAACGGTAGGAGTTACAGGTCGAAAGTAGGCGCTAAATTTCGACTCGGGATGTCTAAGATATGATAATTCTTTCCATGTGGAAGCGTCGGTATGTATGAGTATATTTTTCAAAAACATTTCATCACTAATGAAAAATTAGCAGCAACTTTCTTCATCGATTAATCTTTGGTAAGAAGTTTTATAGAAAAGTGTAATCGTTAAAAAAAAAAGACGATGAATGACGAATATTATTCGTCTAGTCTTATCAGGAAAACATCCTGCTGTAGTCGTTTATCAAAATGTTCAACAATGCCGGTCTTGCAGCTAATAAACTTTTCAAACCTGCTGTGTTGCACCTCTGGAAGAGTTATTATCATAGAAAGACTATCCTTTCGTCATTTTGTTCGAAAAAAAATAACATTTCGCAGAACACTTATTTATGAATTATTTTTTATCACGTTTTGATAATTTGACCCCCATTGCTGAATGGAGATATCGAACATTTTCGAGACAATCCACTCGAATTCTTTGGTCCTTTTCGTGGATATCCATCCGAAGGAATTCACGAGGCCAGACCGTTTTTGAGAAATAAAAAAACAAACCATCTTTCCATCAAAAAAAGAACCATCTTTCATGAAATGCCATGCAATTCTTGAATTACCTGCGTCTAACGACATCCGTACTGTTGAACATTAAACTGCGCTTATTTGGTATCAAGTTAAGGAGGTTTGGCCGTCGCTCGGGAAGATGCTATTTTTTTCATATTATGATCAAAAATACATTTATCTTCAATATTGTATACACCTCCGCTGGCTATGTCATTCCAAAAATACTTTGTTTAACTGTAAATGCACGCTCCCATAAGAGGCTATGTTAAACTCGAAATTTTCTTTCATTGTTTTTACACAAAATCCATGGTCAAAAATTTTGAAAAAAATTCACGAAATTTTGTTCTGACAAGAAAAATGTCGTGTCTAAATTTTAGGGTCCGATGTCACTTCCTATTTCTACTGCCGAACCTCCTTAAAAAAAAGTGCTACTGCAATTTAAGGGGGGGATTCCCTCTTTTCTTCGCTAAATTTATCGTTTACTCCCAATTTTCCGGCGAAGAAACTGTAGTAGGGGAGCTGGGGGCTAGTTGTAACAATTTTTGGTAGTATGCTCATATTTCGAGATATTCTCAACATTTCTTGATTATGACTGATTTTATGGAAAGCGTACCTATTCATTCATCATATGCAAGAATAGATCAATCGAAAGGCTGACTTCAGCACAATAGACATATTTCCAAAACAAGTCGTCACACCCAGCCTGAAGCCAACTTAACATTTATAAAAATGGTGACGCATACGGCTTGCGTGGTTCGATTAAGTATGTCAAATGAATGAAAAATCCACCGAAACGAAAATCCTAGCTGATCCTTTTTTTGAGTTATGAGTGATTGAAACAGGAAATTCATAATGCGTTGAAGAAAAGTCTGATAGATTATATATAGCACAGGGCAGGGCGTTTAAAACGAACCAGAAGGGCAAAGCAGACCGAGAGGACACAACGGACCACACGAAAATTGTCTTTTGAATTATTTAAAAAAATTGAATGACTCATTGTGAAGGTAACCCTCAAACTTAGTAATTTTTTGAGGAAGGTCTCAGTCAATCAAGTCTAGTCAGACTCAGTGAAGTCATCGCAAACGAATAAAAAAGAAAAATTGACTCGACTTGATTGACTGAGACCTTCCTAAAAAAATTACTAAGTTCGAGGGTTACCTTCAATTCACGATAAATCATTCAATTTTTGAAAATAATTAGAATAAGACTGACTACTATCCACAGAATGGCTCTGTATCAAGAGACTCGGTAGAGTCTCGCGCCAAGTACATTAAAAAAAAATTTTTTTCAAGCGCGAGACTCAACGAGTCTATATACCCGAGAGGCAACTACCCTAACCTATAACGCGAACTAGTATCTTCGTTTTCTTTCACCTCACAACATACACGAATAAAAACTGATGTAATCTAGGATGTGGGCATGAAAAGCTTTCATTTGAGCCCTAGATCGATTAAATCGGTGTCCGGAGTACTGAGATATAATTAACTTCAGATTCTGATACCCCGTTTCCTCGTACAATGTTTGGTCTTCTCCTTAGTGTTCTTCAGACCAAGATTCAGCTAATTCAAACCATTCCCATATAAAATCACTAGACGGGAAACCACACAAAAGTTGTATAGAGTGACGTCAGTATACGAGATAGTTCCGACGTAGATAGCGTCAGTATCGCAGACAGAAACCGTCCGCTACACTAGCAGACTTGTGTTGTCATTTCATATTTTTAAATCCAAATAAAGGAAATAAAAGAAAGTACGAGCAATGCTTAATGCAAAATTTGAACGTACAAAAACTAGCGAATACCTCCCAAAAGCCACTTAGGTGCGAAAACCTCACACCAAGTACATTTAAGTGATAGCCGCCAACAAAAATGTTTCGATAGGTTAATTATCTTAAATCCTACGATCTTGAGCTTTTGAGGTTATGCGAATCGACTGACGTGTAAAATTCATAGTGATAAATAGAATAATAATTGTGAACGGATAATTTTACGATTAGGCTTACCTTGTATGACATAAGATTGTTAGATGACTATTAACTGACTATTACCTCTAAATTTTATTCACTTATACATTGTAGATTTGGCTTATTTCCATTCATGAATGCAATTATCGGAGAAAACGGTGTTTTGGGGATTCAATTTTCTAGCAAGTCACCGCCTGAGAAAGTCTGACAATAGAAAATCAAGAAAAAATGTTGAAGTTGAAAAGTATCAGGATAGCATGATTTGATATAAGGAACGGCAAGGAGCCAGACCAACAAAGCCGAGTTCAAGCGTTGGATTGCAACAAATTCCACTTCAAGCTCGATGTTAGGCTCATTGCTAGAGGCTCGTCTGCTCGGACCTAAACTGCGAGCCAACGTTATGTGTAGGATTTCAACGAATTCTATATTTTATCTCGGTATCCTCTAGTCCAAACGAGACTGTAAGTCAACGTTGTGTGTTGGACTACGATAGGCTTTATTCTACACTCCACGTCAACGTAATGCCTTGACCTTTGGTGAAGATAATTTTTTAATCCATGTTTTACAATTAGCTTAGATTCTCCGCTCAGAAGCTCAATCAAATTCAGATTAGTGCTATCACGACAAATGGTGAGAATAAAAATACTTATTCAATATTAAAGAAATGATCGATCGACTTCCTCTTTCTCAGATGATAGAGATTCTGATTTATATTTATTTATTATTTGTAGACTCAGCGTATAATCATTCATGAATGGAATTATTGAAGAAAAATCTTTCTTATGGATTGTTTAATTTTGTAGCGGGTTGCCGTATAAGACGTGAGTATGATGAAAGAAAACGCTTGGGTTGCAAAGTATCGGTATAGTGTGATTCGATAGGAGAAACGGCAAGAGTCAGACGAAGAGAGCAGAATGCGAGTGTTTGACTTCATAAACTTCCATTTTATGCTCTACGCTAGTCTTGCATGAATAGGCTCAATTCCAAATATTTTGATACCTTCTGTTCAGACCCGAATTGGAAGTTGACGTTATGAGTCCGGGACGCGTACATGTTCTTTTTGCAGAGGTTGCAATACATATATCTGATATTTATATATATTTAGTCATGAGCAGCAACTACAACCCTGCGTGCAAGTAACTCCGCCATCGTCGGTCCCAGGCCCAGATGAGACAGGAGGAGGGCTGCACGTAGGGTTAGATGTTGTAGGTATAAAAAATTATTGTAGTGGAACAATTTGTAAACGCTATGAAAGTACATTACGCGTCACTCTACAAATTTGAGACTTGGGGAAATGTATGAGCACACGCGTGCTCGTTGCTGTTGACGTTCCTGCTGATCGAGGGACTTCGAGCGGTATGAAATAGCACAAAACAACCGAGCGAGCGTAGCGAGCGAGCACAACTATTAGGTGGTCAAGCAAAATTTTACAAAAAGTAGTGAAATCAACCCCAAAAAGCACCTTCGGTGCAAAAACCTTCCGCCAAGTCCATTAATGTGTAGATCACTCCACCAAAAAATAATCAAAGGTTGTGCTCGCTCACTCGATTGGTTGATGATTATCAACATACAAAAGCATTGAAATCAGATACAACTGCCAAGTACCTGTGGAATGATAAAAGTTCGGGATTGAAAAATTTGTTCAAACTAAATAACGTTGTACTCGTTCGCTCGCTGCGCTCGCTCACTCTATTGGCTTATGATTATGGTTTGAAAAAACAATTCGGATGAAGAAATTGAAGATGTCAACATTTATCAAAAAATATTCATAACGAAAAAATAATTTAAAAAAAATTTGAAAAAAAAATTTGGAGGTAGTGGTACTTGGGCCGCCTTTTGTAGAAAAAGAAATATAAAATATCGATCGCAAACCATGTCAATGTCATCTGATAGATATTCAAACATTGGCCCGCCAACGTACCACGGACTCCAAATTTTTTTTTCAAATTTTTTTTTAATTATTTTTTCGTTATGAATATTTTTTGATAAATGTTGACATCTTCAATTTCTTCATCCGAATTGTTTTTTCAATCCATAATCATAATCCAATAGAGTGAGCGAGCGCAGCGAGCGAACGAGTACAACGTTATTTAGTTTGAACAAATTTTTCAATCCCGAACTTTTATCATTCCACAGGTACTTGGCAGTTGTATCTGATTTCAATGCTTTTGTATGTTGATAATCATCAACCAATCGAGTGAGCGAGCACAACCTTTGATTATTTTTTGGTGGAGTGATCTACACATTAATGGACTTGGCGGAAGGTTTTTGCACCGATGTATATTGGACAAAAGATTTTAACGGATTTTTTAGCTTTTTTTTAGCTTCAGTTGCCATAGCGACAGTGTTTTAATAGTTTCGGAATGTATTGTGAGAAGCGTACGCGAAATGTGTTTCTCCCATGTCATGCATTCATGCGACCATGAAGAGAATCGTGAAAAAGTCTGTGCACCATGTGGAAGAAAAATAGTGTTTGGGAAAAAAAATCAAGTTTCTTTAAAATCAATTCACATCTTGAAGAACTGATTCGGAAATTCGTACACAAACAGTTTGACACAATTAATTCGAAATATCCTTTGAGTATTTGTAACACTTGTCGCAATACACTCAATGAACACTATAAAGAACACTGCAAAAGGCCTTTGCCGAAGATGCCTAACTACGCGGAGATGTATTTACCTAGAAATACTAGAAATAAAAAAATTGAGTGTAACTGCTACATTTGTCGTACAGCAAGATATAAAGGTCATATGAAAACTGACAAAGGTAAAGGCCATATAATACGTGATATGGAAATCAAAATAGATAAAAAGAACGGTATATTCGCTAGTTCCGAAAGTTCAACAAGCATTTTGTCCCGGGAGAATAAATCTGTAAACGAGAATAAAACAATGTTAATCTGTAAAACATGTTTTTGTGAAATCGGTAAAGGAAAAAATCATGTATGTAATCTAAAACGTCATAGTCACAATAATTTAATATCTATAATTGATAAATCTGAAGAAAGTGTTCAAGAAAACGTTACTACAACTTTGCTGAAAAGGAAAGCAAATATGACTTTTTCAAATTGTATTGAAAATGGGAGAAAAGACATTAAGGTTGGACTCAAGGATCCAGGTAATAAAGAATTGAGAGTTGTTTTGAAACCTTCTGAAACAAGTGATATTATTTTTCCGGCCGAACGTTTAGATATGTATCAAAATAGTACGGGTACATCATCAAGTGGAATGAGGAAATTAACTAATTTTCTAAGATCTCATGTTGGCAGAAAATGTGTAGAGAAAAATTATAAAGAACATATATCTCTAGAATCAAAGACGCTTGAAAATATTTATAAATGTGGCGAGTTTGAATTTGACGTAGATAAGTCAAACCAAAAGAAGAAAAGGCCAGTAGTTTGGGCGGACGCAGAGGAGCTTTTAGAGAAAGTATTACTAGAACGTCAACACATTGGAAATCATTTTGTAAAAGTTATGGCTGATGGAGGACAAGGTTTTCTCAAAGTATGCTTATCGATATTTCCTGAAAATTACCTGTCTGCTGAAAAAGAAACTTCCGACGAACCCGAGAAAAAAAGAACCCTATATTCTGATGGAGGGGCTATAAGCAAGGATCAAAAGTTGAATAGCGTATATAAAACTATAATATTATGTATCGTACCTTCCGTTTTAGAAACCTATGATAATCTTCAAATTTTGTTTAGCTTGACAAATATTAATAATATATCTTTCAGATTTGTTTCTGATTTAAAGCTCTTGCTTACAGTTAATGGCCAGCAAACAGCCTCATTAATGTTTCCTTGCCCATACTGTTTTATTTCACTTAAAGATTTACAATATAAATCCAATGATGCGATACTAAACTTGAAAGCTGACAGCTCAACGGAAGTAAATGATGATGGAGAATCGGGCGTGTTGAAAACTTATGGTGATCTTAAGAAAGATTTTGAAAAGTACAGTTCAATAGGTAAACTCAAAGTACATGCTAGGATGTGTCACAGTACAATTAATTCTTCTCTCATATAGGAAAACGATGATATTTACGTTCTTGAAAAATGTATAGTCCCTGAGTTGCATTTGTTACAGGGTTTTGTAAACCATCTTTTTTGGGATGGTTTAGTAAAATTAGTTGGGAAAGATGAAGCTTTAATATGGCCTAAAAAGTTAAATCTTGTGTCAAAAAGTTACCATGGTGATATTTTTGAGGGTAATGCTTGTCGAAAACTTCTAAAGGAAGCTGATAAATTGAGTGATCCAGAAATAACGTGTGATCAATTAAAAATTCAGCCCTATATCAGCGCTTTTAAAGCTATGGACAAAGTTGTCGACGGCTGCTTTTCTACAAAACAAGTTTCAGCAGATTTACGTCTACGTTTAGAAGAGTTGAGGAAATGTTTCTATGCTATACCGAATATTTCGGAAACATTAAAAGTACACATTTTCTTAAATCACGTTCAAGAATGTGTAAACTTTATCAACAACGAAGGATTGGGTGTATGGTCGGAACAAGCCGGTGAGTCGATTCACCACGAGTTTAATAAATATTGGGAAAAACATAAAATAAATTCCATAGACAGTGATAGTTACAGTTTGAGACTGAAAAATGCTGTTGTTGAATGCTCATCAAGGCATATGTAAATTGAATTAAGATAAAATAAAGTTCAATGTTAAAAATTTTAATAAAGTTATTGTTGATAATTTGAATAAAATTATTATGAAAAGTTGATAGCTCAAAGTTGAATAAAATTTATTTCTAAAAAATATGGGGCCAGACAGCCACTACGTCCCCGTCGTTGGTCCTGGGACCAACTAGATGCACAACATTTACTACCACTTTTAAACCAGGATCCTGGGTAATACTAAACGTGGTGGCAAATGTTATAAATCTAGTTACTACTTGAATACATTGAGTGCGTGTCATCGGATTTTTTTAATCACTCATAAATCAAAAAAAGGATCAGCTGCGATTTTCGTTTCGGTAGATTCTTTTTTCAATTGGCATACTTAATCGATCCACGCAAGCCGTATGCGTCACCATTTTCATAAATGTTAAGTTGGCTTCAGGCTGGGTGTGTCGTCTGTTACAATTTGCCTCGTATTTGGGGCAAGTTGTAACTGGCGTGGGGCACGTAGTAACGCTAAAAAAAACACTTCAATTGAAAGTATTTTGAGTTTTCTTCTTTGATTATTATTTTTCTTTTATTTTTTAAATATTTTTTCTTTCATTGTTTTTTTTTATTTATATTTTTTTGTATTTTTTATAATTATTTTTTGTTATTTTAAATTTTTTTTTTATTTTTTTTTAGATTTCGTGGAATTTTTTTTTTTTTTAATTTCTATTTTTCTTAAGATTTCGTAAAGTAATCAGCATATTAACACTTGAGGCAGAAAGTCTAGCCACTCGAAGCAAATCGCAAGTTGCAGGCTGTATAACACGCGTTACAACATGCCCCGCGATTTCGTTACAACTTGCCCCATCGCATGATTTCGGACATTTTTATTAATTGAACAAAAACCAAAGTAATTATCAACAAAATGAAGATATCACGTGAAAGCTTAATACATTGACTAAATGAAGAATCAAACATATTTGGAAAAAAAATCAATTAAGGGGTAACACCACTGTGAAAGCTTTTAAAACATCGCATTTTTTATCATTTTTTTTTGGATGGAAGAAAAGGTGATAAGAAAATAATATTCAAGGAAGTTATTTGGCATACTATATTCAACCATACCACAAAAAAATTTGATCAAAAAATATTCAAATATGGCGACACTGGAGCCATTCTCGCGACATGTGTTGGATCTGAGGCGCTCTGCGGCACGCAGTGTAACTGGTGCAAATTAGAATCTGGACAAAAAAAAAACCTCATAATCTACATGTCTATAGCTAGAGAACTACGTAGGGGATTTTCGATAAGTTCATTGAAACAGTTTCTATCAAAATTCAACGTTTTTTTATATAGATACTCGTCAATCACACAAAAATTAATATTTTCAAAATCCCCTACGTAGTTCTCTAGCTATAGACATGTAGATTATGAGTTTTTTCTTGTCCAGATTCAAATTTGCACCAGTTAAACTGCGTGCCGCAGAGCGCCTCAGATCCAACACGTCTCGCGAGAATGGCTCCAGTGTCGACATATTTGAATATTTTTTGATCAAATTTTTTTGTGGTATGGTTGAATATAGTATGACAAATAACTTCCTTGAATATTATTTTCTCATCACCTTTTCTTCCATCCAAAACGAAATGATAAAAAATGCGCTTTTTTCAAAGCTTTCACAGTGGTGTTACCCCTTAATACACCTAAAATCAAAGTTTACAAGACACATTTTTTTCCGTTACCTTGCCAAAATGGCACGCCCACTCACGATCGCTCGTTGCAACGTCCTGCATGGCACTTACTGTACTTAGGTAATAGCCCCCCTTATATGTATTACGTTTGGTATGTAACCCCATGAAAATATCTGCAATCTACCGAGTAATTGAGCTGTTACTACTTACCCCTGTTACAACTAGCCCCCAGCTCCCCTATAGATCAATGCGTAATTTGGCATGTGGATTTATTTATCTTTTATCTATTTACAAAAAAATTCGAAATCATTGCCTCCCAAAAATACGCCTCCCACCCCCTCGACGCGCGATGATCCTCAGTTGACCATGTGCACGATTTGACTCTTTCCATCAATCCTGCAGCAAAAACCCAAGAACATTTTACTTGACACACATGTAGCTATCGTTTGACGAAAAACAAAAACAATCCGTTGAATATTTTTTTGTTTATAACAAAAAGATCGATCTATTTATTTGGATCAATCGATATTTTGAGTTCAAAACATCACTGGATCCTGAATTTTTTTTGTTTTTTCTTCCGCTTCGTCAAACGATAGCTACATGTATGTAAAGTAAAATGTTCCCGGGTTTTTGTTGCAGGATTAATGGCACGACTCAAATCGCGCACAACGTCGACTGGGGATCATCGCACGTTGAGGGGGGTGGGAGGCGTATTTTTCGGAGAAAATGGTTTTCAATTTTTTTGTGAATAGGTAAGAGATGAATAAATCCGCATGCTAAATTTCGCATTGTTCCGTTGTATAGTTTCTTCATCAGAAAATTAGGAAAAAGGTGATAAATTTAGCGAACAAAAAAGGGAATCCCCCCTTAAGAAAATTGCAATCGGAAATTCAATGGAACTGCCGTGAAGTACCTAACTACAATTTTCGGGACATAGGTATCGCATAACGATGAGAGATGAACCTCTGGCAAGTGAATAGATATTTGTTACATAAATTTGTTCAACTTCCGCATCAAATAGATGTTTATCCAAAAAATCGTGGATTTTTTTCCCTGTGATTGAAAGAGATACTCGTAAATTGTCCAGCATCGTTATACGAACACTGACCAAAACTCCCAAGGATTTTGTGGATAACTTTACTGACCGGTGGCCAGAATTGCTTGCACTTAATTTTATCACCTACATTCTACGAGATGAGTTGTTAATAGCAGGGTATGAGAAAAACATTAAGAGTTGCTGAATTCTCAGTAGATTGTGACTCTGTAGAAGACTTGATATTTATTTGCGAAATTTGACATAAGGATTCTGCTGGATCAACAATACGGCACCTTGCCACCACATTAAAGTTTATGATAACAGTCACGTAGTCACGCTCACAATAAGTTGCGTAACATTCCAGCCTCCTAATATTTTCGTACACCTAAAACATAGTACAATGAATTTTCGAACTTGTTTATAACGAAATTGAAACTTCCTACGTAGTAGAAGTGCTCTGACACAATATCTGCAGAAAAAATTATTCCCTGCTCAGATGGCGCAGCTTCGCAAGATAAGAATAACATTTTTTCCTATTAACCCTAGCAAGCCATACCTATTTTAGTACCTTCCTTCGCCACACTTGGTCTCTCATGCACAAGACATGTTGATGAGTGATCTGTAGTACCATGGAGGTATAATATGGAGGGCCAGCTTCCCCCCGTTCGACCGTAATTTTGGATCCCCATTCGCGGTCGCCGAAATAGTTCGGCAGGCCGCCACTGGAGTGCGTCAAGGGCGGCATGGCTATACTTTTGAATGAAAAGCGTAGCAATTCAATGGCAATTGCACGGGGTGTAACAATTAATAACTGTATAAAAGTGATTTATCGTTCTCGTGCTCGATTTGAAGAGTTGTCATATCCTTCAATACGTAACAGGTAATGTTCTGGTAATGTACTGCGTGAGATCGAGAGTTAATTCTGGTTAATACGGGCAAAACACGTCGTAGCATTACATCTACTCAAAGGAGGGGTAGATGTAACACTTATAATCTGGACTTTAGTGATGGAAACTGCATTCGAGACAATTCTCGTGTACAATTCTTCCTGAAGATTTGAAGTGAGGGTCTCTAGTAAGGTTATTTCCGAGACGCACTCTCTAAAATGAAATCAGTGAAATTTTCACTAATTGAAAAAAGTTGGTAATCACTAATTACTAGTTGTATGCTTCGGACATTTTTAAAAAGTGAATATTCACTATTAATTAGTGATTTTCCATCAATTCACTTTAGAGAGCAGACGAATAATTACGGAAATAGCTGTCATGGTTATACATTTATATAATTAATTAGTCATTATACATTGGAAGGCTGCAAGGGAGGTCAATATTCAAGTTTACTTTCATCCAAACTAGTATATTAAGAATTTTTAATTTTTAACCAATAGTTGTTCATATATTGAAAAAGTTATCAACAAATTTTCAATTCAAAATCTTTATATTGTGCGTAGTTATTCGTATTTTGACGTGACCTCTTTGGTACCTAATGGAGTTCGAAATTGTACCTGATCAATTCGTCCCTCGACAAAGGGGTTTATACCTACCTACTTAATTATACAATAAAAAAGATAATTTCTTTCAATCAAACTGTACAGATCTAAAAAATTATAGCTGTATGCGTGACAGCAGTTTTATAGCCACTGCTATGAGAATCGGGAAATTAATCATCTGAAAACATTTCAAAAACATATCAACGTACTCTCATTTCCTTTGCCCGACGCAAATAATCGAATTTCCGCGATTCCATCAGTTAAAATAATCCAAGTGTGTCAAGCGCGCCTATTGCCACCATGTATAATTCATGAGTCTTTATAGCCAAGCCGACGAGAGCGCTGCCTGCCGGCCACGGCGCGAGTTAATTCTCCGACCGCGAATTGGAGTCAGGTCCGCTGGCGCAGCTGGCCCTCCATATTATACCTCCATGGTAGTACTGTATTGATGAAAGAAGTATCCCAATGGGCACATGATATGTCGTAGGCAACCATATATGTCATGATCATATGGATATCATACGGACGTCGTTTTCTTTTCATGCGATTTGCACGGAAACCAACAATCTACCGTCGGTCCACCAGACCGCAGTATGGCTTTCTAGGGTTAACGTGATG